>OX155900.1:31247084-32447084 GCA_944588485.1 Phosphuga atrata
GTCTAGTCTTGGCTGTCTAGTCTTGTCTGTCTAGTCTGGTCTGTCTAGTCTTGTCCGTCTAGTCTTGTCTGTCTAGTCTTGTCTGTCTAGTCTTGTCTGTCTAGTCTTGTCTGTCTAGTCTTGCCTGTCTAGTCTTGTCTGTCTAGTCTTGTCTGTCTAGTCTTGTCTGTCTAGTCTTGTCTGTCTAGTCTTGTCTGTCTAGTCTTATCTGTCTAGTCTTGTCTGTCTAGTCTTGTCTGTCTAGTCTTGTCTGTCTAGTCTTGTCTGTCTAGTCTTGTCTGTCTAGTCTTGTCTGTCTAGTCTTGTCTGTCTAGTCTTGTCTGTCTAGTCTTGTCTGTCTAGTCTTGTCTGTCTAGTCTTGTCTGTCTAGTCTTGTCTGTCTAGTCTTGTCTGTCTAGTCTTGTCTGTCTAGTCTTGTCTGTCTAGTCTTGTCTGTCTAGTCTTGTCTGTCTAGTCTTGTCTGTCTAGTCTTGTCTGTCTAGTCTTGTCTGTCTAGTCTTGTCTGTCTAGTCTTGTCTGTCTAGTCTTGTCTGTCTAGTCTTGTCTGTCTAGTCTTGTCTGTCTAGTCTTGTCTGTCTAGTCTTGTCTGTCTAGTCTTGTCTGTCTAGTCTTGTCTGTATAGTCTTGTCTGTCTAGTCTTGTCTGTCTAGTCTTGCCTGTCTAGTCTTGTCTGTCTAGTCTTGTCTGTCTAGTCTTGTCTGTCTAGTCTTGTCTGTCTAGTCTTGCCTGTCTAGTCTTGTCTGTCTAGTCTTGTCTGTCTAGTCTTGTCTGTCTAGTCTTGTCTGTCTACTCTTGTCTGTCTAGTCTTGTCTGTCTAGTCTTGTCTGTCTAGTCTTGTCTGTCTAGTCTTGTCTGTCTAGTTTTGTCTGTCTAGTCTTGTCTGTCTAGTCTTGTCTGTCTAGTCTTGTCTGTCTAGTCTTGTCTGTCTAGTCTTGTCTGTCTAGTCTTGTCTGTCTAGTCTTGTCTGTCTAGTCTTGTCTGTGTAGTCTTGTCTGCCTAGTCTTGTCTGTCTAGTCTTGTCTGTCTAGTCTTGTCTGTCTAGTCTTGTCTGTCTAGTCTTGCCTGTCTAGTCTTGTCTGTCTAGTCTCGTCTGTCTAGTCTTGTCTGTCTAGTCTTGTGTGTCTAGTCTTGTCTGTCTAGTCTTGTCTGTCTAGTCTTGTCTGTCTAGTCTTGTCTGTCTAGTCTTATCTGTCTAGTCTTGTCTGTCTAGTTTTGTCTGTCTAGTCTTGTCTGTCTAGTCTTGTCTGTCTAGTCTTGTCTGTCTAGTCTTGTCTGTCTAGTCTTGTCTGTCTAGTCTTGTCTGTCTAGTCTTGTCTGCCTAGTCTTGTCTGTCTAGTCTTGTCTGTCTAGTCTTGTCTGTCTAGTCTTGTCTGTCTAGTCTTGTCTGTCTAGTCTTGTCTGTCTAGTCTTGTCTGTCTAGTCTTGTCTGTCTAGTCTTGTCTGTCTAGTCTTGTCTGTCTAGTCTTGTCTGTCTAGTCTTGTCTGTCTAGTCTTGTCTGTCTAGTCTTGTCTGTCTAGTCTTGTCTGTCTAGTCTTGTCTGTCAAGTCTTGTCTGTCTAGTCTTGTCTGTCTAGTCTTGTCTGTCTAGTCTTGTCTGTCTAGTCTTGTCTGTCTAGTCTTGTCTGTCTAGTCTTGTCTGTCTAGCCTTGTCTGTCTAGTCTTGTCTGTCTAGTCTTGTCTGTCTAGTCTTGTCTGTCTAGTCTTGTCTGTCTAGTCTTGTCTGTCTAGTCTTGTCTGTCTAGTCTTGTCTGTCTAGTCTTGTCTGTCTAGTCTTGTCTGTCTAGTCTTGTCTGTCTAGTCTTGTCTGTCTAGTCTTGTCTGTCTAGTCTTGTCTGTCTAGTCTTGTCTGTCTAGTCTTGTCTGTCTAGTCTTGTCTGTCTAGTCTTGTCTGTCTAGTCTTGTCTGTCTAGTCTTGTCTGTCTAGTCTTGTCTGTCTAGTCTTGTCTGTCTAGTCTTGTCTGTCTAGTCTTGTCTGTCTAGTCTTGTCTGTCTAGTCTTGTCTGTCTAGTCTTGTCTGTCTAGTCTTGTCTGTCTAGTCTTGTCTGTCTAGTCTTGTCTGTCTAGTCTTGTCTGTCTAGTCTTGTCTGTCTAGTCTTGTCTGTCTAGTCTTGTCTGTCTAGTCTTGTCTGTCTAGTCTTGTCTGTCTAGTCTTGTCTGTCTAGTCTTGTCTGTCTAGTCTTGTCTGTCTAGTCTTGTCTTTTTTTTTTTTTTTTTTTTTTTTTTTGTGGAGGACGTAGCAAGCACATTCTGTTAACTTGACAAGTGGCCCTCCTGGAATCACGAGCATCTTGGTACCGCTGCAAGCATAACCTCAAGATGTCGTTGTACGATAGAATTCTAAATTTTTTATCCATACATCCCCCATTCACTATGAGTGTTTAGGGGTTCTGGAACTTAATTATTGTTTTTTTCTGTTTATTTTTGCCACTGCATCTGTCGTTGTTCGTCGAGTTCTTTTTGTGTGATAATCTGTCTTATCATGTTTTCCGTATATGACCAGTATTGTGCTGATTTAAGCATTACGTCCACCAGTGTATGTACTTCGAGCGTCAAATTTGTCTGTTTCATCCACTTTTCTCTTTCTGGGGTCCACCTTTCGCATTCGAAAATGGTATGTTGTGCGGTGTCTGCGTTCCCACAATACACACAATAGTCGTCGGAGGCCCTGCCGATCCTATGCAAGTACTCCCGGAAACATCCGTGGCCGCTGAGAGCCTGTGTTAGGTGATAGGAAAGATCTCCATGCTGGCGTGTTGCCCATAATTTCACACAGGGTATTAGGAGTCTCGTCCAGGGGCCTTTTTCAGATGAGCTCCAGTTCTTTTGCCATAGTGCAAACATTTGGTCCTTTGCGCTTCTTCTGTAGTGTTCTCTGTTTGTGGAGTTTCTGGTCTTGTACAATTCCACTCTTTCCTGTATTTGATATTCTATCGGTGCAACTCCAGCGATGACTAGTACGGCGTCCCTAGATATTGTTCTGTATGCGCTGCATACTCGAATGGCCATTTTTCTTTGTACAGAAGCGAGCATGTTCTTAATGTTTGTTTTAGTAACGGCTCTTGCCCAGACCGGAGCTCCGTACAGCATAGTTGATAGTCTAGTCTTGTCTGTCTAGTCTTGTCTGTCTAGTCTTGTCTGTCTAGTCTTGTCTGTCTAGTCTTGTCTGTCTAGTCTTGTCTGTCTAGTCTTGTCTGTCTAGTCTTGTCTGTCTAGTCTTGTCTGTCTAGTCTTGTCTGTCTAGTCTTGTCTGTCTAGTCTTGTCTGTCTAGTCTTGTCTGTCTAGTCTTGTCTGTCTAGTCTTGTCTGTCTAGTCTTGTCTGTCTAGTCTTGTCTGTCTAGTCTTGTCTGTCTAGTCTTGTCTGTCTAGTCTTGTCTGTCTAGTCTTGTCTGTCTAGTCTTGTCTGTCTAGTCTTGTCTGTCTAGTCTTGTCTGTCTAGTCTTGTCTGTCTAGTCTTGTCTGTCTAGTCTTGTCTGTCTAGTCTTGTCTGTCTAGTCTTGTCTGTCTAGTCTTGTCTGTCTAGTCTTGTCTGTCTAGTCTTGTCTGTCTAGTCTTGTCTGTCTAGTCTTGTCTGTCTAGTCTTGTCTGTCTAGTCTTGTCTGTCTAGTCTTGTCTGTCTAGTCTTGTCTGTCTAGTCTTGTCTGTCTAGTCTTGTCTGTCTAGTCTTGTCTGTCTAGTCTTGTCTGTCTAGTCTTGTCTGTCTAGTCTTGTCTGTCTAGTCTTGTCTGTCTAGTCTTGTCTGTCTAGTCTTGTCTGTCTAGTCTTGTCTGTCTAGTCTTGTCTGTCTAGTCTTGTCTGTCTAGTCTTGTCTGTCTAGTCTTGTCTGTCTAGTCTTGTCTGTCTAGTCTTGTCTGTCTAGTCTTGTCTGTCTAGTCTTGTCTGTCTAGTCTTGTCTGTCTAGTCTTGTCTGTCTAGTCTTGTCTGTCTAGTCTTGTCTGTCTAGTCTTGTCTGTCTAGTCTTGTCTGTCTAGTCTTGTCTGTCTAGTCTTGTCTGTCTAGTCTTGTCTGTCTAGTCTTGTCTGTCTAGTCTTGTCTGTCTAGTCTTGTCTGTCTAGTCTTGTCTGTCTAGTCTTGTCTGTCTAGTCTTGTCTGTCTAGTCTTGTCTGTCTAGTCTTGTCTGTCTAGTCTTGTCTGTCTAGTCTTGTCTGTCTAGTCTTGTCTGTCTAGTCTTGTCTGTCTAGTCTTGTCTGTCTAGTCTTGTCTGTCTAGTCTTGTCTGTCTAGTCTTGTCTGTCTAGTCTTGTCTGTCTAGTCTTGTCTGTCTAGTCTTGTCTGTCTAGTCTTGTCTGTCTAGTCTTGTCTGTCTAGTCTTGTCTGTCTAGTCTTGTCTGTCTAGTCTTGTCTGTCTAGTCTTGTCTGTCTAGTCTTGTCTGTCTAGTCTTGTCTGTCTAGTCTTGTCTGTCTAGTCTTGTCTGTCTAGTCTTGTCTGTCTAGTCTTGTCTGTCTAGTCTTGTCTGTCTAGTCTTGTCTGTCTAGTCTTGTCTGTCTAGTCTTGTCTGTCTAGTCTTGTCTGTCTAGTCTTGTCTGTCTAGTCTTGTCTGTCTAGTCTTGTCTGTCTAGTCTTGTCTGTCTAGTCTTGTCTGTCTAGTCTTGTCTGTCTAGTCTTGTCTGTCTAGTCTTGTCTGTCTAGTCTTGTCTGTCTAGTCTTGTCTGTCTAGTCTTGTCTGTCTAGTCTTGTCTGTCTAGTCTTGTCTGTCTAGTCTTGTCTGTCTAGTCTTGTCTGTCTAGTCTTGTCTGTCTAGTCTTGTCTGTCTAGTCTTGTCTGTCTAGTCTTGTCTGTCTAGTCTTGTCTGTCTAGTCTTGTCTGTCTAGTCTTGTCTGTCTAGTCTTGTCTGTCTAGTCTTGTCTGTCTAGTCTTGTCTGTCTAGTCTTGTCTGTCTAGTCTTGTCTGTCTAGTCTTGTCTGTCTAGTCTTGTCTGTCTAGTCTTGTCTGTCTAGTCTTGTCTGTCTAGTCTTGTCTGTCTAGTCTTGTCTGTCTAGTCTTGTCTGTCTAGTCTTGTCTGTCTAGTCTTGTCTGTCTAGTCTTGTCTGTCTAGTCTTGTCTGTCTAGTCTTGTCTGTCTAGTCTTGTCTGTCTAGTCTTGTCTGTCTAGTCTTGTCTGTCTAGTCTTGTCTGTCTAGTCTTGTCTGTCTAGTCTTGTCTGTCTAGTCTTGTCTGTCTAGTCTTGTCTGTCTAGTCTTGTCTGTCTAGTCTTGTCTGTCTAGTCTTGTCTGTCTAGTCTTGTCTGTCTAGTCTTGTCTGTCTAGTCTTGTCTGTCTAGTCTTGTCTGTCTAGTCTTGTCTGTCTAGTCTTGTCTGTCTAGTCTTGTCTGTCTAGTCTTGTCTGTCTAGTCTTGTCTGTCTAGTCTTGTCTGTCTAGTCTTGTCTGTCTAGTCTTGTCTGTCTAGTCTTGTCTGTCTAGTCTTGTCTGTCTAGTCTTGTCTGTCTAGTCTTGTCTGTCTAGTCTTGTCTGTCTAGTCTTGTCTGTCTAGTCTTGTCTGTCTAGTCTTGTCTGTCTAGTCTTGTCTGTCTAGTCTTGTCTGTCTAGTCTTGTCTGTCTAGTCTTGTCTGTCTAGTCTTGTCTGTCTAGTCTTGTCTGTCTAGTCTTGTCTGTCTAGTCTTGTCTGTCTAGTCTTGTCTGTCTAGTCTTGTCTGTCTAGTCTTGTCTGTCTAGTCTTGTCTGTCTAGTCTTGTCTGTCTAGTCTTGTCTGTCTAGTCTTGTCTGTCTAGTCTTGTCTGTCTAGTCTTGTCTGTCTAGTCTTGTCTGTCTAGTCTTGTCTGTCTAGTCTTGTCTGTCTAGTCTTGTCTGTCTAGTCTTGTCTGTCTAGTCTTGTCTGTCTAGTCTTGTCTGTCTAGTCTTGTCTGTCTAGTCTTGTCTGTCTAGTCTTGTCTGTCTAGTCTTGTCTGTCTAGTCTTGTCTGTCTAGTCTTGTCTGTCTAGTCTTGTCTGTCTAGTCTTGTCTGTCTAGTCTTGTCTGTCTAGTCTTGTCTGTCTAGTCTTGTCTGTCTAGTCTTGTCTGTCTAGTCTTGTCTGTCTAGTCTTGTCTGTCTAGTCTTGTCTGTCTAGTCTTGTCTGTCTAGTCTTGTCTGTCTAGTCTTGTCTGTCTAGTCTTGTCTGTCTAGTCTTGTCTGTCTAGTCTTGTCTGTCTAGTCTTGTCTGTCTAGTCTTGTCTGTCTAGTCTTGTCTGTCTAGTCTTGTCTGTCTAGTCTTGTCTGTCTAGTCTTGTCTGTCTAGTCTTGTCTGTCTAGTCTTGTCTGTCTAGTCTTGTCTGTCTAGTCTTGTCTGTCTAGTCTTGTCTGTCTAGTCTTGTCTGTCTAGTCTTGTCTGTCTAGTCTTGTCTGTCTAGTCTTGTCTGTCTAGTCTTGTCTGTCTAGTCTTGTCTGTCTAGTCTTGTCTGTCTAGTCTTGTCTGTCTAGTCTTGTCTGTCTAGTCTTGTCTGTCTAGTCTTGTCTGTCTAGTCTTGTCTGTCTAGTCTTGTCTGTCTAGTCTTGTCTGTCTAGTCTTGTCTGTCTAGTCTTGTCTGTCTAGTCTTGTCTGTCTAGTCTTGTCTGTCTAGTCTTGTCTGTCTAGTCTTGTCTGTCTAGTCTTGTCTGTCTAGTCTTGTCTGTCTAGTCTTGTCTGTCTAGTCTTGTCTGTCTAGTCTTGTCTGTCTAGTCTTGTCTGTCTAGTCTTGTCTGTCTAGTCTTGTCTGTCTAGTCTTGTCTGTCTAGTCTTGTCTGTCTAGTCTTGTCTGTCTAGTCTTGTCTGTCTAGTCTTGTCTGTCTAGTCTTGTCTGTCTAGTCTTGTCTGTCTAGTCTTGTCTGTCTAGTCTTGTCTGTCTAGTCTTGTCTGTCTAGTCTTGTCTGTCTAGTCTTGTCTGTCTAGTCTTGTCTGTCTAGTCTTGTCTGTCTAGTCTTGTCTGTCTAGTCTTGTCTGTCTAGTCTTGTCTGTCTAGTCTTGTCTGTCTAGTCTTGTCTGTCTAGTCTTGTCTGTCTAGTCTTGTCTGTCTAGTCTTGTCTGTCTAGTCTTGTCTGTCTAGTCTTGTCTGTCTAGTCTTGTCTGTCTAGTCTTGTCTGTCTAGTCTTGTCTGTCTAGTCTTGTCTGTCTAGTCTTGTCTGTCTAGTCTTGTCTGTCTAGTCTTGTCTGTCTAGTCTTGTCTGTCTAGTCTTGTCTGTCTAGTCTTGTCTGTCTAGTCTTGTCTGTCTAGTCTTGTCTGTCTAGTCTTGTCTGTCTAGTCTTGTCTGTCTAGTCTTGTCTGTCTAGTCTTGTCTGTCTAGTCTTGTCTGTCTAGTCTTGTCTGTCTAGTCTTGTCTGTCTAGTCTTGTCTGTCTAGTCTTGTCTGTCTAGTCTTGTCTGTCTAGTCTTGTCTGTCTAGTCTTGTCTGTCTAGTCTTGTCTGTCTAGTCTTGTCTGTCTAGTCTTGTCTGTCTAGTCTTGTCTGTCTAGTCTTGTCTGTCTAGTCTTGTCTGTCTAGTCTTGTCTGTCTAGTCTTGTCTGTCTAGTCTTGTCTGTCTAGTCTTGTCTGTCTAGTCTTGTCTGTCTAGTCTTGTCTGTCTAGTCTTGTCTGTCTAGTCTTGTCTGTCTAGTCTTGTCTGTCTAGTCTTGTCTGTCTAGTCTTGTCTGTCTAGTCTTGTCTGTCTAGTCTTGTCTGTCTAGTCTTGTCTGTCTAGTCTTGTCTGTCTAGTCTTGTCTGTCTAGTCTTGTCTGTCTAGTCTTGTCTGTCTAGTCTTGTCTGTCTAGTCTTGTCTGTCTAGTCTTGTCTGTCTAGTCTTGTCTGTCTAGTCTTGTCTGTCTAGTCTTGTCTGTCTAGTCTTGTCTGTCTAGTCTTGTCTGTCTAGTCTTGTCTGTCTAGTCTTGTCTGTCTAGTCTTGTCTGTCTAGTCTTGTCTGTCTAGTCTTGTCTGTCTAGTCTTGTCTGTCTAGTCTTGTCTGTCTAGTCTTGTCTGTCTAGTCTTGTCTGTCTAGTCTTGTCTGTCTAGTCTTGTCTGTCTAGTCTTGTCTGTCTAGTCTTGTCTGTCTAGTCTTGTCTGTCTAGTCTTGTCTGTCTAGTCTTGTCTGTCTAGTCTTGTCTGTCTAGTCTTGTCTGTCTAGTCTTGTCTGTCTAGTCTTGTCTGTCTAGTCTTGTCTGTCTAGTCTTGTCTGTCTAGTCTTGTCTGTCTAGTCTTGTCTGTCTAGTCTTGTCTGTCTAGTCTTGTCTGTCTAGTCTTGTCTGTCTAGTCTTGTCTGTCTAGTCTTGTCTGTCTAGTCTTGTCTGTCTAGTCTTGTCTGTCTAGTCTTGTCTGTCTAGTCTTGTCTGTCTAGTCTTGTCTGTCTAGTCTTGTCTGTCTAGTCTTGTCTGTCTAGTCTTGTCTGTCTAGTCTTGTCTGTCTAGTCTTGTCTGTCTAGTCTTGTCTGTCTAGTCTTGTCTGTCTAGTCTTGTCTGTCTAGTCTTGTCTGTCTAGTCTTGTCTGTCTAGTCTTGTCTGTCTAGTCTTGTCTGTCTAGTCTTGTCTGTCTAGTCTTGTCTGTCTAGTCTTGTCTGTCTAGTCTTGTCTGTCTAGTCTTGTCTGTCTAGTCTTGTCTGTCTAGTCTTGTCTGTCTAGTCTTGTCTGTCTAGTCTTGTCTGTCTAGTCTTGTCTGTCTAGTCTTGTCTGTCTAGTCTTGTCTGTCTAGTCTTGTCTGTCTAGTCTTGTCTGTCTAGTCTTGTCTGTCTAGTCTTGTCTGTCTAGTCTTGTCTGTCTAGTCTTGTCTGTCTAGTCTTGTCTGTCTAGTCTTGTCTGTCTAGTCTTGTCTGTCTAGTCTTGTCTGTCTAGTCTTGTCTGTCTAGTCTTGTCTGTCTAGTCTTGTCTGTCTAGTCTTGTCTGTCTAGTCTTGTCTGTCTAGTCTTGTCTGTCTAGTCTTGTCTGTCTAGTCTTGTCTGTCTAGTCTTGTCTGTCTAGTCTGGTCTGTCTAGTCTTGTCTGTCTAGTCTTGTCTGTCTAGTCTTGTTTGTCTAGTCTTGTCTGTCTAGTCTTGTCTGTCTAGTCTGGTCTGTCTAGTCTTGTCTGTCTAGTCTTGTCTGTCTAGTCTTGTCTGTCTAGACTTGTCTGTCTAGTCTTGTCTGTCTAATCCTGTCTGTCTAGTCTTGTCTGTCTAGTCTTGTCTGTCTAGTCTTGTCTGTCTAGTCTTGTCTGTCTAGTTTTGTCTGTCTAGTCTTGTCTGTCTAGTCTTGTCTGTCTAGTCTTGTCTGTCTAGTCTTGTCTGTCTAGTTTTGTCTGTCTAGTCTTGTCTGTCTAGTCTTGTCTGTCTAGTCTTGTCTGTCTAGTCTTGTCTGTCTAGTCTTGTCTGTCTAGTCTTGTCTGTCTAGTCTTGTCTGTCTAGTCTTGTCTGTCTAGTCTTGTCTGTCTAGTCTTGTCTGTCTAGTCTTCTCTGTCTACTCTTGTCTGTCTAGTCTTGTCTGTCTGGTCTTGTCTATCTAGTCTTGTTAGTATAAAGCTATTCCTATAGTCTTACCTGTCTCGTCTTGACTGTCTAGGCCCGTCTGTCTAGACTTGACTGTCTGGGCATGTCTGTCTAACCTTGCATCTTTAGTCTTGTTTGTCTAGTCTGGTATCTATAGTCTTGTTTGTCTTGTGTTGTTTGTTTAATATTGTCTATCTAGTCTTCTATATCTTGCATTGGCGAGTCTAGTGTTATCTCTCTAGTCTTGTCTGTCTAGTCTTGTCCTTCTAGTCGTGTCTGTCTAGTCTTTTCCGTTTATTCTTCTCAGTTATTTATGTAGTCTTATATGTCTAGTTTTGTGTGTCTTTCTCTGTCTATCTAGGCTTGCCTGTCGAGACTTGCATGTTTAGTATTGACTCTTGCATTAGTTTCTTACTTCTATAAGTTTATTGTCTGCACAATGCCTCATGTGAAGCGAAACTTTATTACTAGAGCTGTACAGTTGAAATAATTGTGAATTGTTTATAATTATGGGATAATGACAAAGCCGCGTTAATTATTAATTAATTTCTGTCACAAATATAATATGTCCTAAATTCTTAAACATTGTTTAATGTTTAGACCATGGGAACTCTTAAATAGTCGGCAATTAATGTAACAAAAATAGAATAAGAAAACTTTAACAATGTAGTGAGCATCGGTGGAAATGAAATTTAATGTTTGTCTGAAAATTAGATATTAATATAATAATAATAGTAGGAGCGCAAGTGCGCGCGAGAGAGTGGGATAGTTGAAATTTTGTTGATCTTGATAAGAGATAGGAAGTAGTTAGCGTGGAGGAGGCAGTATCGAAGTAAAGAGCTTTCACAAGTGATGACGGCCTATATGAGGTGTAATTAAGTCTGAACCCGAGGAGGAAACCTTTTGTTCTGTGCACGATTTTTATCTGTTAATTGAGTACAAGGTGTTGAGTGTTTTACGGTTTTTCAGTGAAACGTGCGACCGGTCGGTCTTCCAATGCGTTTGACATTTCAAATTATATCGGTTGTAAATTAGCCTGTTCCACGTAATTGACACATTTTTATGTAAATTATCATTCACTCGAACAGGAAAAATTCTAGGTTTGAAGTTTTCGAACCGAAACTATCACCTTTCTCGGCCGTTTATATTCGAGGGTTATTTCAAACCGTTCAAATACCTCGTCCGATTTCCTTCGTTTTATTAAGCCATAAATAAATTCCCCATAATAAAAATGTTTCGGATTTTTATATAAATATAAACTTTCTCAAATTACATTTGGGAAAATATTTTCATAAATTTTGTTTAATTGATTTTTAAAATAAACTAAATAGTCTTAAAAATAAATACAAAAAGGTTAACTTAACAACTTTAACTTTATTTTATATAAAAATTTACATGAGTGTTAAAAATAATACAATTATGATTAACCACCTAAAATAAGTTTCTGCCTAGAAGCTAGGTAGTTATTTATTGTCTTTAGATATGCGATACTTATAATTGAAGAAGTAAGATTTAAGACACAAGACTACTAAAATTTAAATATTTTAATAAATTGGATTAAAAAGAAGATTAGAATATAAACATTAGGTACATAAAATGTATATGAAATTTGATGGAATTACCCATTTAACTGCATTTACCTTGACCTTTCTAATGTACGAACTTCTAGTCATTTTCTCTGTCATACCTTGATTAAGATCTTAATGTTAATTTATTTATTTTATTATTTCTATAAAGGTAAGAATAATTTGCACGATTGAGAATTTGTCTACTAGGAGAGAGATTAGACTGACCCCACTAGATAGACAAGTCTAGACAGACAAGACTTGATAGACAAGTCTAGACAGACAAGGCTAGATAGATAAGTCTAGACAGGACAAGTCTAGGCAATATGAGACCAACCAGACAAGATAGGCAAGGCTAAATATGCAAAGCTAGACAGGTAAGATTAGACAGACAAGGCTAGACAGACAGAACTATTCGGACAAGACGAGAGAGACATGTCTAGTAAAATAAGACAAGATAGACAAGACTAGAGGGGTGATACTAGAGAGACAAGGTTGGACAGACAAGACAAAACTGGCAAGGTTGGAGAGAAAAGACTAGACATACAAAACTAGACTAGACAGACAAGGCTTGATAGATAGATCAATATGTGGATTTCATCAATGATGATATTAGGTATTTTAAATTAGGTATTTCAATTCAATTTTAATTTCAAATAAAATGTAGATTTGCATCGCAATAATCAGCAGTATGTGAGTTATTAATTTGGTTTCAGTTAAATGTATCCTAGTGCCATTGTTAGTAATGTATAACCTATATAATACAGGCATGTCAAACTCATATGATATTGCGGGCCACATGATCTATTTTGTACTAAATTGGGGGCCGCATGTTTTTACTTTTCAAAAAAAACATAAAACACGATTTTTAGAATGATTATATTATGTATTCATTAGACAATGTTTTTCTTAATTAAAATCAATATTTTACATTTTATTGTATATTATTTTACTTAAATAGACTTTTTAAATTTCATGTTATTTTTTACACTGAAACTATAAATATTGTATATTAAAAAAAAAAATCTGAAATAAAAGTTATAATAAACAAAATCACAGTTTAATACTAATTAGAAGATATTTGATATCGTTTGTTGCAAAACTAGTCCTCAATATTTGGTTGAATATATTGAGTTGGTACAAATTTAAAATTGATAAATGATGATATATGTTGGTCGGTTAATCTTGATCCTTCTGGAATTTTGAAAATAGAAAATAGTTGCTCGCATAAATAAGTGCTTCCGAAGTATACACATAACAAACGATAACATTTTAGGAAACAGATCTACAGATACATATGTATAAAATTCAAATTTCCATACATTTTTTCTTCAGCAAAAATTACACTAGATATCAATTAATTCCATTTGTAAGTTTTCAACAAATAAAAATTTTAATATAGTGTGAGTCCCAAAAGTCTTGGAATCCACTCTTGACATGAATTTGAAGACGTAGGTCATTTCTTAAGGAGGTTCGAGCGTAACAAATGAGTCAAAATAGTGCTTGAATTTTCTATATTTTCAATTATCCTAATAGTTGTTAAAATGCATTATTTTTATTTATAATAACATAACAAATTTAAAAATTCGTAATTATTATTTATTTAATATAATACAGTTATTAAATGACTTCGTTATTTTTGACTTATAAAGTGACATAAAAAGATCTGGCAACATCAGTGTTATTAGTCGGCTGGTTGTAAAGGGATCAGAATGTTATAAGCCCAAGATGTTGGCCGAAAACCTCGAATTACCAAAAGACAAAAAATTATTGATAATCTATGTAAAAAGCTGGAATGTATTATATCAAATAGTTCCACAGACGTTCAAAAGTTCAAAATGTTTCCATGTTTTTCTTTTCTCTCACAATAAGCTGTTATCGACGATCGATGAGGTTATGTCGCATTGTTTTTAGTGTTAAGTTCAACAATTTCATTAGTTATAAATAAAACACCTTCTCATAAATTGAACACTGATTTAATTTATAGTGTTGTGAATTCTAAAATTAACAAAGAACAAACATTACAAGAGATGTTGAATGTATTGTCCATTTTCACGAATACACGAATTATTTAGCCGTTTCATTTTATTTCTACTGGTCTTACTTAATTTATTTGATTAAAAAATGTTTACAAAAGAGCAGAAAACTTTTCTTGTCGAAAGTTATTTTCGCAATGGTAGATGGCTGGAAACTGGTGAATGCGAATACAGTATCGACCCGTGAATTGAAGAATTTAGGCAATGTTTTCCTATGGCTGTATTTAACAGGAATCACTTTAGAAGGTAGGTATTATGATCAGTTGTTTGCTTTTGATGTACTGGTAACAATTAACAAGAAACAAAGAAGTGGAAGGCCTCGTATTAATATTGAGAATATTATAAACAGCATCAGAAATGCGGTCCAAGACGAACCTGCCACTTCAATTAGGAGACTAGTACAACAGTTGAATTTAAGTCGTACTACCACTCACAGGATTATTCGTCAAGATTTTCACACGAAACCATATAAGTTGCAAATGTACCAAGAACTTTTACCACTCGATTGTAATAAAAGACTGGCCTACTGTCGGTGGTTCAATGAAAATTTGAACAACGAAGTGTTAAATTTTTTACTGATGAAGCCCGGTTTCATCTAAACGGATACATTAATTCCCAAAACATGCGCATGTGGAGTGTTGGGAACCTACATTTTTTGGAGAGACCCCACTGCATCCAATCAAAGTTGGTGTGTGGTTAGCAATGTCAACATGCAGAATTATCGGTCCAATATTTTTTCTATGGTAATTTAAACACTGCCACTTATAGAGCCACTATTTTGCAATGCAATTCATGATGATGAACTCCACAATGGCTTCTTCCAAAGAGATTCTGCTAGACCGGACATTGCCTGTGAAACATTAAATTATCTTAAGGAATTCTTCGACGACAGGCTAATAATCAAAGACCTATTTCCGCCATGTTCTTGTGATCTAACTCATTTGGACTTTTTTTTCCATATTTAAAAAATTCAGTATTCAGCAGTCCAGTGCATAGAAGATCTGCGAAACAATGTAATAAGAAAATGTGAAGAGATAGACAACAGTATTAGAAAATATGTTTGATAACATAAAACGGCGAATTAATTTGTGTATTCGTGAAAATGGACAACACATTCAAATCTGTTGTAATGTTTGTTCTTCTTTGTTAATTTTATAATTCACAACACTATAAAATAAAGCAGTGTTAAATTTATGAGAAGGCGTTTTATTTATAGCTAATGAAATTGTTGAACTTAACACTAAAAACAATGCGACATAACCTCAAGACCACTGACAGCTACTTAAAAATGACATTTGATAAATTAATGACATTCGTCTAATTTTAGGTCTGGAATTAAGATATGACCTACGTCTTCAAATTCATGGCAAGAGTTGATTCCAAGACTTTTGGGACTCACGTTAGTTAGAGGTGAAGTAAAAAAAAACGAACTTTTTCTACTTTTAATTTTAAAAGCTGTGAGGTACAGCTTTTAAAATTAGAAAATCTTCCACAGTTTTCCGCTTCTAACAATTTTGTGATCATATTCTGCAAATTTTAATTTAGATGATTTAATCAACAGATATTGACAGCTTTCAAAGTGAGACACGTTTTCCTTATGTATTTATTTTCGCTAAAGTAATAATTTTTATTTAATAGCGTTAATATTATCAAATAACTTTGTAACAGCATGATTTTTGTAAGCAGAATGATTGTTTGAAGCTTAAGATTAAGTTGATTAAGATGACTCTCATCTGAGAGCCAAGTCCTTTATGAATTGTCCATCTTTTAATTGTGCACATTCGTAATTTTTTTAAAATTTTGAAAAATTTCCAAAAAAATTATGATTTTGTCCAGCAATTTTAAAATTCATTTTAATACTTTATGACACGAAAGGCATCGAACTTCTATATAAAATGGAAGATCAGTGTATTCACATTCTATATCTACCAAAAATCAAGCAAATTGATTATGATTTAGTTCACGTGCTCGAATATAATTTACAATTCTGGTGACTATTTTTAAAACATATCCGATATTTCAAACTTTGGAGCACAATACAACTGAACTAGATACCAGCTGTGTTGATAAAATTTATTAACGAAGATTCCATTGACGTTCTACTAAATCTATTTAATAACAAACACGAGACGGATATTATTCTAAAAGTATGGCTAACCTCAACATTCGTGACTCTACCAAAAAAGAACGGAACCAAAGAATGTTCAGACCACAGGATTATTGCCCTGATGAGGCACTCCTTTAAGATCTTCCGAAAGGTAATACACAACCGAATATACAAAAAACTAGAAGAAAACATTAGCGACATGCAAATGAGATTTAGGAAAGGTATGGGAACCAGAGAAGCACTCTTCAGATTGAATGTGTTGCGACGAAGATGTTGCGATGTTGCAGATGTTGCGACATCTGCTACATCGACTTCCAGAAAGCTTCTGATAGGGTCCAACATACCAAACTACTAGAGCTACTAAAAAGGAAAAACATCTATAGTAGAGATATTAGAATAATCTCAAACCTCTACTGGAACCAAACAGCTAAGGTAAAAGTCGGTAAAGACCTAAGCGAAGAGGTTAAAATATGCCGTGGGGCAAGACAGGGATGTATAATGTCGCCTATCTTATTCAATGTATATAGTGAATGTAACTTCGAAGAGGCATTGCCAGAAGAGATGAGAGGCATCGTCATAAATAGCGAGACAATTAACAACATACAATATGCAGATAACACTTACATTATAACTGACAAGATAGAAGACCTATAGCGCCTAGTCGATTCAGTAAACGCCCACTGTAAAAGGTACAGACTAGACATAAACACAAAGAAGACAAAAGCTATGGCTACTTACAAAGTACCCAAACATTAATCATATAGAATGGGTATCCTCCCACAAGTACCTGGGAACATGGGTAACAGATAATACGGAGCAAACCAAGGAAATCAACTACAGAATAGAACTAGCACGTAGTGCCCTTTCTAAAATGTCAAAAAAATTCTGTAACCGCAGCATTAAATTGGAGATTAAAAACCGGATGCTAAACATCTAAAAAACATCTAAAAATTGAAGGCTTTCGAAGTATGGTGTTATAGGAGAATCCTTAAAAATTCATGGACCGACAAAATTATAAACGAAGCAGTACTGCACAGAATGGATAAAACTAGAGAGATCCATAAAAGCATTAAAAAAGAAAATTGAATGCCTGGAACACATTCTAAGAGGAGAAAGATACAACATCCTCAAACTAATTATCCAGGGTAAAATTAGAGGAAAAAGAACTGTTTGCAGAAGGAGGATATCGTGGCTTTGCAACCTGAGAGAGTGGTTTGAGGTACGTCTGCCGAGCAGTGCAGGGCGGCAGTCAACAATATCCGTGTCGTTGATGGTTTCCAATATCCGAGAGGAGGGTACTTAAATAATAAGAAGGAGCACAATACTTGCTGGTGAATAATACAACGAAAATGTTCAAAATTATTATTACCATGCTGTTTACATGCTATGGTAGGTGCACCATCAGTTGCAGGACAACCCAACTTTTCCAATGGCAACATATAATTCTTCAAAAATTACAAAAGCGCTTAAAAAATATCAGCTCCGGTAGTTGCATTATGCATAGGAATGACATCCAAAAGTTCTTCACTTACTATTAAATTAATCGCATCCACGAATAAAAGTAGCCAGCTGAGCGATATTTCGAATATCTATACTTTCATCAATTGCAGAGTAAGCTTGAAATGACGATATTATTGAATTATGCTTATTTTTTCAAATTCTCGGCTATTTTGTCAACTCTGTCAGCTCAGTATTTCGACTTAAACTTAATTTTTTAAATTTGTGCTGAACATAATACTTCCGCCGCTTTAATTAAGCATTCAGTAAAAAAAAATTCCTTCAGTAAATGGTTTCGATTTGCTAGGGATTAAATGTGATAATATATAACTAACTTTTGGTATCCGGTAAGTTAGCCGCATTTGTTTCACCGCGGAATCTTCAACCGTAGGAAATTTCATCGCAGGGACTATCACCGCTGAGCAGTTCCACTTCTACTAAGTTTCACCGCTTAAGTTTCACTGTTTGCCAATTTCACCGCATCCAATTAAAAATATACATAAACAAAAGTATAGGAAAACAAAGTGATTGAGGAGAAACTGTTCAGCGGTGGAACGTATGCGGTAAAAGTTCACTGAACCCTAACTTTTACAGCAGCTGTAATGTCTTCAACAGATTTAGTGAATACACTTTGCAGTTTTTGAAGAATTGATTTCAATACCGACAATTTGCCTTGACGAAAGTTTGCTACTTATAGTAGTCATAGTTTTGGGTTTTATGATTTGTATCATAATGCCTTATCAGATTATATTCCTTAGCAACTGAAATAGAGTTTTTACATATGAGAAATAATATTTGAATGTTGTTTTGTACACAAAAATATCGCTGTTCCCATTTTTTTTGTTCCTCCTCAATTAATCTTTTCTTATTCTTTGTTCTTGAAGTTTAATTACATTTTTATTAAATAACTGTTTAATTGAATATGCATTACAACCAAAAACCATGTTAGAGTTCAAAATATGATTCGCAAACGATTGAGCAAACATTGAACTTTGTTATAACAAACCAAATTTTCTTTTAAATAATAAATTCATAAAAAAAAATTAAAACGTATCGGCGGGCCGCAATCTATTTATTGGCGTGTGCTAATATTTTTGACGTGTCCTAATATGTGTAAAAATATTTGTTTGTTTTTTTCAACACGTCCTACATCCCTTTGTGCGGATTTTTATGGGATCAATAAATACATTATAATTCTATTTTAAATCTAATACGACTAGATAAATAAGATTAGAAATGTTTGAGCATACAGAAAAGACTTAAAATACAAAAATTTAGATTGAAGACCCGTATATTGGTACTATTAGATAAGTACCGGTACTTCAAAATCGAAACAATAAGGCATGAATTACTGGTCTTCAAGTGTAAACAGACAAGGGAACAATAAGTTTTTTCTTTGTTACTGTTTTAGTTCATATTTGTACATACATATCAATGAATGCGTTATTTCTATAAAGCTAAGATTAATTTACATAATTGCGAATTTGTCACTATTTTGAGATTCAATATTCTATTTGTAAGTTAATCTTAAATAAATTTGTATTGTGTTAATGGAAATTTACCTGTTGGTATATTCCATTAAATGTGTGCAAGACATCGGTAACCCAATATTTATAATGTTTAACATACGCAGACTCATGTCCATTTTACATAAAATAAAAAAACAATTTCAATAAAACGTATAGATTATGCCAGACGAGATAACTTAAGGCATTTAGTAATATTTAGATTATTGTTTTTTTGCGTTTTTCTTGTTGTTTTTGAATACGTTTTCAATGAATTATTGTAATGTACGCAGATGACAATAACAAGATAAATTACAAATAAATTTATCTGACAAATCAATCTATCATACAAAAAAATATATTTAAATTTGAAGCAATTATATTTATTTTCGAATCAATTGATTTAGAATTTTCCTGTTTATGATTGTATGTCTCGGATGAATAGCTTCCTGAATCTGAAAGTAGATAGTCTCGGTTTTGTAATGTATGTACCGATTTGAAAGGTATTTTGTAACTTATTGTTGTTTGTAAAATGGAATGCTGTCGATAGAAAATTCTCTAGACATGTATCTGTAACTAAATGTAGTAAAAGATAAACTAAACGTGTTTTACAAAATGATAACTCCAGCAGATTATTCGAAAGAACAGTTTTTTGAATTATTAAATTGTTGAGATTATTGCGGATATAATTAAACGACCATTAACTCGCATAATAATCCAACAAGCATCTGATTTATAATGATGCAAATAGACTGGTTAGGTAATAAAATAGGAAATCGCCTTTCGGAGATAATTTCCTTTAATATTTCCTAGCCGCTCAAAGTGCAATTAATTAGTTTACAACAATGAGCCGTCGTATATTAAAACACACAATTATGAAACTAATGCACGCCCGTTGCAATTCATCAAACCGATCGCAATAAATTTCCAGGTAATTGTTTCTTGGACACATGTGCGAATGCGAAAACTATTTCTCGGGAAGAGGCGAGGCGTTAAAAAGGCACCGTTTTGCGGCTGTTACGCTTGATTTCTCCACTTCTTCCTCGTGTTTAAGGATTAAAAATGACTAGTCGCCGATCTAAATCTCACCACACGAAACGCGCCAAGATTTTGCAAGCTAAATTCATCGATTATACTCACTTTCCAGTATTAATTTAGTGAAAGTGTAAAAGGTGATTGTCGATAATTATTACTAAAGGACATATTATTTATCATGTATAAACTGCTTATTTCAATTTGATGTAGAAATTTTAAGAGTTTTTTAATACAAACTCTTAAAATGTGAACAAAAATAGAAGATGCAAATGTGTATCAAGTCACTTAGAATAATAGTTCACATTCTTGTCCACCTAAATCTTGAGTCTAAAACAAAAGTCCTAGTTTGGACACAATTTAGTTTGAATTAAATTATTTCAATTTAAATTTTTGGAATAAATTTTGAGACATTTTTTGACATTTCTTAAAGTTTTTCCTCCTCTCCAATCTATGAAATTCTTATACATTTAAAAAACATAATTTATTTTACTGTAGAATTTTTTAGAAAAACTTTCATTTCAACAAAAAAATCCATTATCTGAAATGTTTGATTTAATTTCAAACAAAATTGTCAAATTTTGGCGACAATCGTATATTAAAAGACCAGTTCAGTCAGACTCGTCGCTACGCTCGCCGTTTTCTAAACTTGGACGCATGCTGAAAAAAGGCTTACGAAAAGTTTTTTATAGTATTTTTGCTATTTTGCGAACTTTTATGTCATTTTATGTCATTTCTAAACCCAGAAATCGCCCATACTTATTTAGAAAATTTTATGGTGGTTGGTAACACTGATTATTGACATTTCACTGGCACTTGAAATTAATTTAAAGGTTAAAATTAAAATGGGTGAGAAAGTATCTTTTACTCCACCTGAAATTCAGCAAATTGCTGCAAATACTGTGGGCAATCTGTTGCCGTATAAATCACGTCCACGATATGAAAAAGAATGTAGAGTAACTTTAACGAATGGTGCAATGAAAATAATGTTACAGTTGTTTCGGAAACTGTTTTACTTGCTTACTTCGAATTAAAACTTAGGAAGTATAAACCATCAAGTCTATGGACGATATATTCTATGTTGAGGTCCTGTTTATCTATATATAATGATGTAGACATATCCAAATATTATAAATTGCAGGCCTTGTTGAAAAGGATATCTCAGGGCTATGCACCTAAGAAGTCGAACATTTTAGATGATAAGTCTTACCTGGCTATGATGATGGGTAAATTTGTATGTATATCGCAGCTTTGTATGAAAACATGAAAATCTTATACAGGGTGGCTCAAAATTACCGAAGGGGTTTGAGTTCCTTATAAATTTTTATTTAAGACATAATTATTAATTCTTTTTTTTTAAATACAGTATATTAATGGAGAATATTTTTAATTTAATTATGAAAAATTATATCTTGTAAGTGGTGGCCATATTCTCCTTCGCATATTCGTGCTCTTTCCAAAACGTTTCCATAACCTTTCGCAAAACTGCAGCTGTTATATTGTTGATTTCGTCGCGTATATTGTTTTTTAATTGCTGGATGGTTCGAGGCTTATTAATATAGACTTTTTCTTTCAAATAGCCCCAAAGGAAACAGTCTGGAGTGGTTAAATTCGGTGAACGCGGAGGCCAATTAAAATTGCTTTTACGCGAAATAATTCGTTCACCAAAGATATCGCGTAAAAGAGCCATTGTGTTCCTCGCAGTGTGCGCTGTGGCTCCATCCTGTTGGAACCATACTTGCGGATGGTTTTCCACAGCTGGCCTTAAAAAAAATCCAACATTGTCCGATATCGATCACCAGTGATGAAAACGGCGACACCGTGTTTATTAAAAAAAGGGCCAATTATCCTTTCCGACGAAACACCGCACCAAACAGTACACTTAGCTGGGTGAAATTGTCGCTGTTGAACTACTCTTGGATTTTCCGTAGCCCATATCCTGCAGCTTTGCCTATTAACGAACCCATTTAATTGGAAATGGTCTTCGTCGCTAATTAAATTATGAATTAAATTATGAATTAAATCATGATTTTCTTATGCTTTTTGCCGGTAATAAATTGCATAATCAAGTGGTTGTTGGTAATCTGTCGGCTTCAATTCTCGGACAAGCGGAAGTTTGTATGGAAACATTCTTGTTGTATGCAAAATTCTCTGCAGCGACCCTCGTGAGAGGCCAAGTCGTGTCGAACGTCTCCTGGTTGATGTTTCTCCATCTTCCCAAATACTCTCCTGTACCCGTTCAATATTGTCATCCAATTTTGTACCGTTCGTCGATTTCCGGCACCAGGAAAGTTGTTTACTGCCCCTTGTTGTCGAAAATTTGCAACCAGACAGATTTTATTGTTGACTCTGAGGGTCCAACCCGCATATTATAAAAACAATGTAACTTTGATTTGAGAAATAAAGTTCAACGATTTGGGCACGTTGTTCAATTGTGTACTCTAAATCTTCTTTACAAAATACTGAGAAAAATAAAAAAAATATAATCAAAAAGTTATAAGGAATTCAAACCTCTTCGCTAATTTTGGGCCACCTCGTATATTATATTATACATATTTGGTTTTGTGTTTCACTCATCATTATACATATATCATAATATACATATTTGGTTTTAGGTTTTACTCTTGAAAGAATATTTAGAATTCCTTCAGCTCAGAAAATTTGATGATTTTTTTGATGAAGATATGAAAATGGCAGGCATTCATTTATCGGCCCAAACATATATTTCATTCACTTTTGGAAATTGTCTGCTTTTTTCAATTTTCAAAACCCAAACGGTTAAAAAATCATCCATTATGCTGTTGCTATTTTTAAATATCTTCGACCTTTATCGTATCTACTGTTTGAGTAGGATGGTGAATTATTTGGAACTAATTTGTTACAATTTTATAAAAATAGAGAGTTTACGACCAATTGAAATTGTGTAGAAAGCTAAAAATAAGACTGTTAGATTTTGCTTTCGTTACTTTTGAAATGGCTTTGATTCAAGAAAAGCAATAATCACAGTTTATTTCTTCTGAACCTTTCATCAATCAATTTTTAACAAATTCGTGTAAACCTTTATTACGAAATTAGAAAAAAAAATCCCAAAATTTCGAAAGATCTATTCGAGCCTCGTCATTCGAACCTTGTCTTGTACTAATTAGGCAAGCATAATTTAGGCAAATCTTTAGAATTCCTAACTTACACCTAATGACGCCTTCAGAACTGTTACCGAATTGAGGCAAGGCTCATTTCAACCTTGCCCCGTCCTAATTAGGAAAGCCTAACTTAGGAAAATCTTTGCTATTACAAATTTCATACTAATGAAGCCTTCCAAACTGTGACAGAACTGTGGCGAACCTTGTTCGAATCTTGTCCCGTTCTAACTAGGAAAGCCAAAGCACGGCATGCCGAAGAAATTCCGAACTAGATTGTTATGAGGAAACTCAAGAGTAAAACTTACTTAGGAAAATCTTTGGAATTCATTAGTACAGCCTTATAGAGACAGCCAAAGGTTTATCGAAGTTAGGCAAACGAGATGCGGTTATTATTGAAAAGTCTGTGACATGTCCCTAACTTAAATATATCTTTAGAATTACAGCACCACACCACTTTGAGTTTTATTATGCGCATGCATTCGCACTTGAAACCTCCTTCCGAAAACTCTTTCCGAAAGTCTATTTCCATACTTGATCAATATATAACTTCAGTTACTCACTGTTCTTTTAAATTCTTTATTGTGCACCAGACTTCTACGTATTTCTTTAAGATTTACTTTTAAGCTGCGTTTTTATCTAAGTATGTTTCTCATTAAGGACAAAAGTTATCGTAAACGCGAACTTGTAGGTTGAGCCATAACCTAACATAACCTAAAAAATCTAGGTCGGAAGATGATCCCTTGAATAAGGGATCAGTAGATAAGATTGTGTCTTGTGATGTGATTAATGTGATTGATGAAATATGATTGATGTGTTTTAAACAATTGTTGATTGGGATTGTGACGGGCCGTTAGAAAAAGAAAGAATGAAAAACAAATTAAGAAAGCAAAGTACTATATAAAGTTAATATTAAGGTATACAAATTATTTTTACAATTTTTATATTAATAGAAACTAATGCCTAATGAATATTTACTGACAAATAGTTCCAAATATTCCACTTATTCATATGTCTATATTTTACTAGTTTAGTTAAAGAGAGTTATGTTACTATTAATGTTTTTTTTTATCTGGTTTTTGTTAATATTTTATAAAATTATTTGCTTTAAGTTAATGTTTTTATGGTTCTATCGAAATTTAGTATTTTGCTTACTTTTCCTATCTTACCCTTCATTTAATGAATGTGCGTTTAATTTACTTTAAACAAGGGCTTTCAACAAAATTTATTTAACAAAGAACGAAACAAATATTGAACAAATATATGGTTTAATGATTGTTCCGGTGCGTAGTGTCTATTTCAAGAACTACTTCCCATTTGCTTAACAGACGGTCGGTCCCATGGGCAAAGAAAGCACGGTTCTTGGATGCAATCCACGCTTGGACATCGGTTATCAAGTCATCCTAATCGTCCCAAATTTTGTTTGTTTGTCAGTTTTTCAACGAGCTATTGACGTGTAGTCTATGGGAGCTTCGGTCGATGAATATGGCGTGACGAGATTCTTTAGAAACAGAGCTTGCCCATTTCCTTGCAACAACTGGGTAATGCGGAGACGTTCGGCTTGTTGTGGAAGAGTTCGTGGGGAACTTGGTTCAGCTAATTTCCACATTCTTTCGAGCATTTTGAGAATAGCATTCGTGTTGTTAGGCTTTGGTCTTCTTCCACGGCCGCTAGAAGAGCCTGGCCGTCGAAATTCGATAGTCATTCGAAAGAAGGAAGAGACTTCTTCATCTGCAATGTCGCCCATTTTGAACGTCTTGAACCACCTTTCGACTTAACTTTTGCTGATTGTTCCCTCCGCGAAAAGTTCGTTCAGATCGCGAAATGACTCCGCCGCCTTCCAACCTTAATCAAACTGATACAGCATAATATGACGAATGTGAGTATGTGAAAATCATACGTTTTTGTTAACTTTTACACATTTTTATTAACTGCAACAAATAGAGAAAATTATTTTAAAAACACACCAAACAACATTTTTTCCAATGAAAAAAGGCTCGAAAAAAAGCCGCAACAATTATGCAACCTAATATGTTCTATGATTCCTTTATATCATATAAAATTTAAAGTACAAATTGTCAACTAAAACAGTAAGAATACTAACTACATCTTGTTCGTACAAATGTAATTAAATATATTCGCATTTGCACCAAAGACAAAAGGCAAATTTGGACGACATAAACTTACAGTTTACGCATGCAATTGTAGTTTCCTAACTGCTACCTCAAAAGAAAGTAAATCCGATATCCGAGAGTGGTTTCCAAACCGCCGCCTGAAGAGGAATCCCAATTTGGGTCAGATTAGGTTGGGGTCGTCACATCCAAGTTTGGTTTCCAAACTGCTGCCTAAAGAAGAAACCGACTTCGGAACACACTAGGTTGAGGTTTTCCAAGCTTCCTAATTAGGAACGAAGCCGGACGTGCATTACAAATGTGATGGCTGCCTAATGCGGTTGCTTCATTTAGAACGAACACGGAGTTCGGCATCCCTAATTCGTTCCTAATAAAAACCGAGCTGAAATTCCTAGTCGGGTTCAAAGTCATATTTCTCAAAAAATCATATAATTTTTAACATAACTCAAAAATTAATAATGCTATCGTAAAACTTATACCTATGGTGACGTTAGCGGACCTTCGAATTCTGGGGAGTCCGCACCAACATGCTTTAAGGATGAGCCGGAGCATCCTGAAATCACCGAACGTAAACTCAGACCAAGACGGCCAAGCTTCTCCGCAAGATTTAATACAAACTCACTGCTAAAAGTGGGTAAACTGAAACATTTGACTGATTCACTAAATGACAAATATAATACTGACAGCAGTACAGGAAAGTCTCAAGGCTACAGAATCCTCAAAGGAAAATTGGGCCAGTGGTTAATGAAGAACGTACCCCACTTAGGTGCAGGATTTATAATCAGTCACAAGATACTGGATCCAGTCACCGGCTTTACCTCCCCGAGCAGTCGAGTATCCGCCCTCTCTCTCAAATGAGAATACAGTATAGTCATTGTATATGCCCCAATCAACCAGGACAACAGACGCAATCCAGACAGAACTGATAAAATCTGGGAAGACTTAGAAGATATTATCTCTAAGCTTCCAGAGAGGCACACCGTCAAACTGATTTGTAACTTGAATGCTCAATTGGGAAGAGAGAAAAAATACAGAAACATAGTAAGCAATTATCCGGCGCATAAGCGAACCAACCGAAACGGAGAACGATTGGCGTATCTGTGTAGGACTTTTGGGTTGCTCATGAAGTCTACAGTCTTCAAACACTTGCCAAGAAAGCAGAATACTTGGATTTCACTTAATACCAACCTGGATAAATACCAGATAGATCATGTGGCCATTTCACGAAATCTTTAAAGGAAATACAAACCGTAAAGGTACTAAAAAGCGCCAATCTGGACACTACTTCTCAAAGATCAAAATCAGACTCCAGCCTAGAAACACTAGATTACACAGAACCTACAAAATGGTAACATTTGACGTAGAGCGACTCATGAACATACAAGAAGTAAGTCATAGACTGAACAATACAGATCTAAACAAATAAGACCAACTGCAGGAGACTCTTGTCAAGGCGGCCAATGAACTAGCCCCTCTCGCTAGAAGAAGGAAGCATCCGTGGTAGACTGAAAACTGTGACAATGCAATAGCACAAAGACAGACAGCCTGGGTGATGTAGAATTCTAAAAAAAACAAGGAAAATTGGCATACATTTTTGGAACAAAGAAAGGTTACAGGCAAGATAATTTGAGGAACCAAACGAACCTTCAAACAAAACAAACTAACCCAAATCGAAGAGAGCGTTGCTAAGAATAACTCCAGAGTTTTCTTTGAAACCTTCAAGCAAACACTTGCTCAACACAAGCCTCCACTTCCGAGATTCACAAGGCAAATTGGCTTATAACGATAAGGACAATTGCCACTTATTGGCTCAGTACTTAAAAATCTACTTAACTGTGACTTAGCCGGCGAAGCCTTCGACTATAAACAAACCACACCAAACCCGGACTTGCTGCCCCCATCATTGGAAGGAGTTGGCCCGATCATTCAACTTCTTAAGAATAGTAAGGTAGCTGGAGAGGACTCAATCGTTGTTGAACTGTGGAAAGGTGCTGAAACAATGCCGTGCGCAAGCTAACCGAGATCATCCAGGACATCTGGGAAACAGAGATATTACCACCCGCTTGGAAATCTGCTCTGATCCATCCGCTTCACAAATAGGGAGATTTTACTGATCTAAACAACTACCGTGGAATACCGTGGAACAAGATTCTCTCGAATGCGTTACAAACAAGGGCAGAATATCGGCTGGATACTCAACTGGGAGGATACCAGGGGGGCTTTAAGAAGACCCTATCCTGTGTTGAACAGATCCTCAATCTTAAAACTGTACTTGCATACTCCAAGATGAGAAACCGCAAGGCAGTCTTCACCTTTGTTGATTTTAGGAAGGCCTACTACTCGATAAACTACTCCAGGAACTAGGGCTAGACAACAAAACCCGCAGACTCATCCTAGAAACTTTGAAGAACGATAGACTGGTTGTAGATTGCCTGGCCTTTGCATATGACATGGCACTGTTTGCTGATTCTCTTGAGATGGCAATAATGAAGGTGAATTGTCTCAGAAAACAGGCTGCCAAAGTGGGTCTCCAAGTGTCGCTGGAGAAAACAGAATTCTTCACAAACATCAGAGAAGCAAACAGAGAGATGTTACTAGAGCAGGGAAACATCAAGTGGACTGAAAAATTTAATTATCTCGACGAATTGATTGAGCCCATATTATCAGAAGAGTCAACAAGTTGGAACTAACCTATCGACTGACTAAGAACACTTACAACAAGAAATGCCTGTCAGTCACGCAACCTGAAACTTAAGCACTACAAATCAGTCTTTCGACCAGAAGCCCTGTATGCCATGGAGTGTCTTTGGTTGAACTGAAGAGGTCTGGTAGAGTAATTGGAAATCAGAGAGAGGAGAATCCTCATGAATATCGTAGGCCCGGTAAAGTAAGATGGGGAATTCCAAAGGCGGCATAACTCTGAGCTCTAGAAACATATTAGGATGCTCTCTGACTATGCAAGGAAAAGAAGGGTAGCTTTCTATGGTTGCTTCTTTGCCTCCAAACCGACTAACCAACCGTCTGTTCACCTTCTGGCAAAACAAGAAGGTTCGTACCTCTTGGTTGACAGAAGCCGAGATGGATCCTGAAGGAAATCCGTGGATTTCAGGAAAAACTCCGAAGGAAAGGTACCCCCTGGACAGAAGAGAGAAAAGGGTTACACTCAGGACCTTGTATAAGTTAGTTAGATAAATAAATCAATTCAAACTAAATTGTGATTGTTTAAACTTTTACTCTAACCATTTACCTAGTAGTTACATACCCTAGAGTTTAGCTTTCTCAATTTGATCAAGTCCTCATTAAATACATGCATTAAAGGTTGATTAAAAAGTCTACTCAAAAGTAATCTTACACTCTAAAGTTTAGATCAAGTCTACATTTTAGATCATTATTCAAGCGGGTGCAAACCAAAATGATTCTAACAAACCATAACAAAAAAAATGTAATAAATTTTGACCATTTGTCTAAGCCAGAACCATTTTAACAAGTTTGTCGAGTCAAAACAGTTTCCACATACTTGCTAAACTTGTTCGGGAATTCTTTACTATACAAAATAGTCTAATGTTAAAAATACTTTCAACTAAATTTCGCTAAATAAACTTGTTAATAAAAACTTGACCATTTAAACTTGTCTAAAACAAAACAGTTACAAAAAAACTTGTCTAAGCAAACTTGCCTTACGAATACGCATAATTTTTTAAGCTAATCTAAATCAAAATGCTTTTAACAAACCTTGATCAATCTAAATTGTCTAGCAAATCTATCCGAACGTGTCTATACTAAAAACAACTTCGACCATCCTTGACCAAAAAAACTTTTCTAACAAATCTTGACAAAATAAACTTCTAATTGTAAAACAAAATCGATTCGATGTAGGTACCTGTCAAAATTATCTAAGAAATCTCTACCATTCAAACGGGTCTAAACCTAAACAATTTCAATACACTTTAATAAACCAAATTTGGTTCCAATGTTTCCAAGTTTGTCCAATAAAATTTGTTTTTCGACAAACCTTGTTTGAATAAACTTGTTTTCAAATCTTGATAATTAAACTTATTTAAAGCAAAACAGTTTGTATAAAATTAAAACAATTAATAAATAATTTGTATAAAACATTTTGACAATACAAATGTGTCTAAACTAAAATGGTTTCAACATCAATTCTTTTTAAATCTGTCCATCTAAACTTGTGAAAAGTGAAACAATTTTAACAACCTTCAACTAAGGCAACATCTAAAGTCTGTAACAAATATTGACCGTTGAAATTTCTATAAACTTCAACAGTGTACTAACTTCCAGTACTACTACTAAAACTTGTGGAAAAAAGTTGTAAAAACCAAGTAAATTTGTCTAAGTTATCATAATAACTGTAAGTTATCTAAGGTATTTAAGTTAAACGTTTTATCGTAGCTTGGCTTAACTTATCTAAGAAATATTCACCATTCAAATTGGTCTAAAACAGTTTAAACAAACCTTGATTATAAACACTTGTCAAACAAATATTATATTTGAGTATCAAATGAATTCAAACTAAATTCTAGTTTAAAACTAAACCAAAATGTCAAGCATAACTGTCAAAAAAATAATTTTGCCGTCAGTCTGATATTAAACAGAAAACAAATTTACAATTATGGCAAAAGTAATGAAATTTGGGGCTCATCTTAAAGAATTACGTATACATTTATGTCAGACTGGACAGACAAGTGAGGGTGTCAGAAGCTTCATTAAAAACAACTATGTTGAATTGAAGACTGCCAATCCTAAGTTGCCAATCCTCATCAGGGAATGCTCGGGGATACAACCAAGACTTTGGGTCAGATACGAAATGGGCAAAGAGAGGAGTGTATCATTGAGTTACCTGAAACCAAATGATGTTTTAGCACAACTTCAAGCTTTATCAAAAGGATGTAATTAATAGAACGTCTTTAAGTATTCACAGTAGATATTCGTTTAAAAACATTATGTACCTATCTAGCAATAAATAATTATAGCTTGTTAATTTGTGTCAAATAATCTCACCTAAATTTGGACTATTCCGTCTTTATTATGTAATTATTACGATTAAAATGGCTTATACGTATATCCTTAGTCTAAACATACGTATACGTCTAATGCTTGTAGATTGTAGTATTGGTGGTGACGACTTGTACTGCGACTTCGTAAATCTATTGTACCCCACCCTCATCCTCTAAACGTTGCTATACTTAGCCATTTAGAGCGCCTCCTCTAGTACTGATTCCTTTAGGAAATTCAGGATATGGGTGGGATTCAAGGACTGCAACTGCTGTGTGTTCAAACAGTGGGCCCCAAGATACATCTGTCTCTTGAGAAGTAGTGCTCCGCAGTCTTTGAACAGCTGTATGGGGGGTTTCCTCTGCCGAACCACAGAATCTGCATCTATCATCTTCGTCTAGGCCTAGAGTCTTGAGGTGTTTTCTAAGTCTCCAGTGTCCCGTCAGGACTCCAGCCAGAATTCTAAGCTTGTTCCTGTTTAGTCTCAGGCAAACTTTTATTCTTTTCTGGTTAACAGATCCCAGCATTAATTTAGATTGTCTAAACCTTGAAAGTCCTTTACAGGTTTTAATCCATTGTTCTCTTATTTCTTCATCTAAACTTTTGTGGATGGTGTTCAAGCTCATACCGCAAAAGGGTTGCGAACCTATAAAGGGATTACTTGATCCCTTGTTTGTGCTAGGTTTTACTTTATTTTTCTACCAAGTTTGTTTAGCTTTCCCACATAGTCCCATACCAGTTTGAATTTGATGGTGTAATAGCTAATGGCCATGATTGCTGCTTGGCTGTCTGACAGGATATCAATTCGTTTTCCGCGATAATTCCTGTCAAGGTTAAATTGTGCACATCTCTCGATAGCGTGTACATACACATCTTTCTTGGAACAAACTTGGGAATGTTCCCATGGATTCGAAGTATTTGATACGAGGTACAAACACTCCTGCACCAGTACCTTCCTTTGTCTTCGAACCTTCTGTATACTACTTGATAGCATTTTGATCTATGTAGTATGCTGAGGATGCGTCGCTCCAATCGGCTTCACTACTACACATTGCTGTGTAGTTTTTCTGTAAGTGGTTTTAGCGTATCATTTCGTCTTTTGGTACTTCCAGCAAGGGGTTTTTGGCAGCGAGGCTGTTCCGGTCTCTGCTCTCTCTTAGTTTACCTCTGCATATTCCTTCCTTACATTCATTGATCATTTTTATCATCATCATTCTTACAATTGCTGATCTGGCGGCCCTCTCCACAACAAGGTGCAACGGAGTCAGATCCTGCAGCAGTTCCATTGCTGCTGGCGGGCACGACCCCATCGTCCCTGGCGTGTGTCTGCATGTGATGCAGACACACGCCAGTTCTGAATCATAGAGGCCAAGAATCAAGCTTCTACTTCCCCACGCAACTTCCCCGTAAGTGATCGCAGATCTCACCTTCATAGTGTACATCCATCGCAGGATTGTGGGGTTACAACCCCACGCTTTCCCTGCCAGATTTCTGTACACCATTAGAGCGTGTTTGGCTTTTCCTACCACTGGTTCAGCGTGTCTATTCCATAGGAGTTCGTTATCTAGTGTTATACCCAGATGCCTCATCTCCTGTTTGTATTCTACTGCCCTCCCATCTAACAGTACGGGATGTAGGTAGTTTAGTTTTCTCTTTCTAGTAAATGGTATCACCGTAGTTTTGCTCGGGACGAGTCTCAGTCCCACTGTTTGACACCATCTACTAGTTACTTTGAGACCTCTCTCTACGATTTCACAGAGCGTACCCTCAAACTTCCCTCTTGCTATGATGACTATGTCGTCGGCGTTATCTTGACATTTGATGTCTAGGTCATTCAGCCTAGCCAGTAATTCATCAACTATTAGGCTCCACATCAGTGGTGATAGCACACCTCCCTGTGGGCACCCTCGAGATGTGGAGTGCGTAGCAGTAACGCACTCAAAAAACCTAGCGTTGTATCCAGTACCTCACTTCCGACCTTAGTGACAAATGTTGATGTATTCCCAAAGTTATACCGATTTAGGTTTTCTTTAATGTGGTGTTTTAAAAGGTGCTTTCTTATTAGTGTCCGTGCTGCCACACATCTCGTTGTGAGCGTTTGCGTCACATCCTTTAATGAGTGGCAGCCTTATCCTAATACAGTGTACGACCAGCCTTTGTACTTCAAAGTGGTATGTTGTTACCATCTCTTGTGAAGTATGCTGGTGCGATCACTACTTCGCGGTGGAGGCCCTCGGTCTTGATGAGGACTTGAATTAGAACTAGATCCCGCGTTAAGAACTCTGAAAGACATAAAAAATGTATGGTATCCTTTCGTACCATAATGCAATTTTTGGGGGGAGACCTCTCGGTTATCCCACACCAACTTACATTCCCTGTTGCTCAGGCCTCTAAGTGTTGTTTAGTGAACATCCTAGCCATCACAGCCAAAGCTGCTTTGGCATAGTGGATGTTCACTTGAACTATATTTGTGCGTTTACTGGTCAATTTTGTTTTGATAGGAGGCGGCAAATCCTCTTCTGCCTCGACAAGAATGACGTCTTGCTCTACTTCAGTAAACATGGCAGGACTGCTCATGTTTACGAGTGTGAGGTCTAGGTCGTCTTCTCGTTAATTCGAGTTGACTTCATACTTCTCGGCCATTGTGGCTTCAACAGAGGGAGTGGCCGCTATTGCTGTCTGTTCAACCAAGAAAGTGGCCGATATTGCGGGCGTAACATCCGATGGGGAGACCGCTGTAGCTGCCGCTACTACCACTACATTTTCTTTGGGATCGTGGAGCTCACGCTCCATCTGATTCACTAGTTCTGTGGCGGCGAGATCCCGCACACTAGGGTTCATTATCGTGTTCCTACATATATGAATCCCCCGAATGGCAACGGAATTAAAGGTCCGCGAAGTCAGACCCCCCTCGACATGGTAAGGCTCGATACTCTCTGAGGTCGCCAGGTATCAGAGAGGCTTCGTTAGCGATGGCCGGTTGCTCTTGGCCACCCACCAGTTTCTTCGGCACGGGTCGCATGGCACCTTCAATTAAGGGTTTGGAAGTTCTTGGTTGTTCGCTCTCCGCTGACCACTCCGACCAGAGTTGGACTCCAAACAGTAAAGTTGACTTCCAGAGTGAGGGTGCGTCTAATGCTTAAGCCGCACGGACTTGTCTCGCACGGAACTTGTTTCGCACGGAAAATAATTTTTAAAAGAAATTTTAAAACGTCCAAAAGACAAAGCGAAAAATCAGTAAAAATTCATAATGAAATTACTGTAGAAAAGGAACTAACAGATATAATTAGATTTTAAATTGCCCGAGTCTACAGTACAATCAATGGTGCAACAAAATGACAAATTTAAAGAAGTTGGTGAGAGAGCTGCTAAAATTACAGCGACGAAAGTTTCACGAACCAGAAGTTTACTGATGCCGCAAATGGAAAATTTATTAAGCAAATAGATGACTAAGGACCTTAACTAAAACTATATGTCTGTTAGCACCCTAATCATAATGAATAACAGCACTTCGGCTAATTCGGTTAGGCGAATCGGCTAGAATTATTGCAGACGTAGAATCAGCTGAAAAATATTTAATGGAGTTACGTAAAATAGTGGAAATAGGGAAATTATCAGACAGGACTGTATTGAAAACGTACGTTTATATATATGGAGGAGAAGATTGCTTCTGGATTTAGAGCAACCAAGGATCGTCTAACTTCTCGCATGTGAAGAATAAAAATTGAAACCGTTGCTGATCTATCAATCAGAAACTCCTCTCGCCATTAAAGGTTATTCTTAGGTTAATTTACCAGTATTCTGATGAAGTAACCTCAAGGCTTGGATGACACAACATTTATTTATGGGTTTATTCAAAACATGTTTTGTCCAGTAATAAAAAAATATTGCGAGGATATTGGAGTTGAACCTCAAGCTCTTCTAATGCTGGACAATGCGACAGACAACTTTGAGATGCTGTGCACTGATATTCCCGTTCAAATGGTATTTTTACCTCCGAATTCCACTTCCATCTTACAGCCTATGGATCAAGGTACAATAGCAGCCTTCGAAGTCTACTATTTAACAAAAATGATGCACCAACTCATTGAAGAATTTAATGGGGGTAATAGAGATGCCATTCGGGTTCGGTGGAAGCAATTAAACATTAAGCAAGCTATCAGAAACATCGAGGAAGCCTGGAATGAAGTCACCCAGTCTTGTATGAAGGGTGACTGGAAAAGGTTGCTCAGTGAAATTGTTGAAGTGCACTTCAATTATGAAAATTATATTAGCTATGTCTGGAGCCATCGCAGGTTCTCTTCAATGCATGGAGTTTTTAGAAGAGAACAGCGGAGACTACGAGCGAATGATTGCTGAAAAACGTGGCTGTAATTCATTGTTCACATGTCCATTACTTGACAGTTATCGGAAAATTTTCCAAAATTGAGGTAAAAATGCTAATTTATGGAATATAGATCCTTTTTTCAATGCAGAAAAATGGAATGATTAATGAATGCGTTTTTATTTTAAATAATGTTTATTTCTGAGAACCCAGATTCCAAACCACTAAGTCTACATGAGATACAACTGATAATCAAAGAGTTTAAGGATAACAAAGCACCAGGGTAAGATGGTATTGTGGCACAAATGTGGAAGATCGGAGGAGAGATCGCTGCAAAAAAAATCCATCACCTTATAGAAGAAACATGGAAAACGGGACAGATCCCAAATGACTGGAAAATGTGCGCTCATACACCCACTTCATAAGAAAGGTAATCAAACGGACCCAAATAATTAAAGGATCTCTCTACTTCCAATCGCTTATAAGATCTACCTAAATTTCTGTTGAGCAGAGTGGGAGAACAGGCTGATCACCTAATTGGAGAATACCAAGCTGGTTTCCGAAAAGGAAGATCATGCGCCGTACAGATATTCAATCTAAACAGCATTCTGCGAACAGAGTCCTGAAGAGCCAGAACACTGTGGTCATCTTTGTCGACTTTACAAAGGCATACGAATCAATTGACAGACAATCATTATTTAGTACGTTTAAAGAGTACGTTGAAAGAATAAGAGGAATACCCCTTCTGAGGGAAAGGAAAAACCTGGAAATCAAATTTTAGCTTTTGCCGATGACCTTGCTATCTTAGCCAATAACCGAAAAGACACTCGAAAGATGCTTGGGTGTCTACATGAAATCCCAGTAAAAACGGGTGTTCAAATCTCTTAGGAAAGACAGAATATATAGAGTACAAGCACTAATGTGAAAGGAACTATCTATCTATACAGCGAGGTTCCTACAGCCTTTGCCGCATTTCTTTTTCCACCTCTCCTTATCTCTCCAGTCCTCTTTTTCTATGGCTCTATCTTTTATGGTTTCCATAATACCATCTATCCATTTTTATCCTATCCTGGTACATTTTGAAATGCTATTTTGGGCCATCTTTCTCCAGTCATCATTTGCATGTGTCCATACCACTGTAATTGCCGTGTTTCTGTGTCATCTGTAGTGGCATAGACTATCTTCGTCTGTCGTCTTATATGTTTATTACTTACACGATCTAGTTTGGACGTTTGACTTGCTCTTCGTAGAAAGTCCATTTCTACTACTTCTATAATTTTTTTAACCCTTTGTAAAATTTGCCAACATTATGAAACATAAGTTGTTATTGGTTCTACGGGTTCTACGATAGATTTGTATACTCTCATTTTTGTTTTGTTTTATTTCATTTGACCCTAGCATTGAATTTAACAAGCAGATAGCCTTTTTCCCTTGGTATATTTTCCATATCCTTTTTGATTGTTCCTTCTTCTGAAATGATGGTTCCTAAGTATTTGTATGCCCTACATTTTTTAATCTTTCTTAACTCCAGTTCTGGGTCTTCTCCTTCTTCCCCGACACGCAGATATTCTGTTTTTGACATATTCATGTTTAACCCCCATTACGAATACTTTTCTATCAATTTTCTTAACATATAATCTATATCTCTTTCATCACTTGCTATTATCACTTGGTCGTCAGCAAATAGCAGGCTTGTCAAACAATGTTCACCTGTTCTTATTCCCATTCCTCCGGTTTTTCTTCTCTAGTTTGTTAGTGCTTCTTGTATGTATATTTTAAATAATGTAGGAGATAGGCTTCAGCCTTGTCTTAATCCTTTCGTTGTACCAAAAGGCCGCGATGTAAAATTTCCTATCTTAACTGCACTTTAAGACTCGATATATATATATATATATATATATATATATATTTCTGATTGCCCGACAATGTTTCAAAAAGCTTTTTCCAGGGTACCGTATCGAAAGCTTTCTCGAAGTCGATAAATAATAGGTGTGTGGGTAGATTTCTATCTTTCCGCTGTCTATAATTTGTTGTATAACATATATTGTCAATGCATGATCTCCCGGCTCGGAAGCCACTTTGTTCCTTTACTTCTTTGATGCTGCTTTCAATTCTTTATTTTTTAGTATCCGCATTATATATGAGCACTAGTTACGCTGATCCCTCTATAGTTACTATATAGGTTTTCATACTGAGAGGTACATGGAGGCAAATCATGGGAAGATATAGAGAACAGCGGACTTTAAACACCTGGGGGAATGGATCCAATCCAACGGACTAGATAAGGAGGAAAATAAAGGAAGAGCCAGAAAACTAGACCTAGCGTACAAGCTAACGCAGAACAAGTAAACAAACGGGCATTATCCTAGAAGGCCAATATCAGACACCATAAATCGGTAGTATAACCTGAAGGATTATACGCCTCGGAGTGTCTTATGTTTAATAAAAAGGAGGAGTATCAAGAGATCGAAAAGAAAGAGGGGGATTCTGCGGAAAATACCCGGACCACAGAAAACTACTCTACAAAACTCTACAAAGAAAGTGAGAAGATCACGGACAAAATGAGGAAACGAAGGTTGGAGTTCTACGGACAGCCACTAAGAATGGATGAATGCGAACTGAGAAGGATCTTCAACTACATCATGGGGCTAAAAGCCACATCTAAATGGGTAGATGAGTGGAAAGGAATGCAGAAGTTGTAATTACACTACAGGTGGTCCACAACAGAGGTTTAAAGAGGGTTTAAAAAGAGAGTAGACAGTGTAAAAGAATTTCAGGGGAAACCTGAACAATCGTTCAGGTTTGGGCCTCCGTTTGGGCCTCCGTTTGGAGGCCCAAACGGATTATTTCCGATCAGGAGAGAAAGAAGCGGACGCACGAAGAGGTTTTCTGAGGAGAAAAGAAGAATAACCAAAAAGTCTGAAGTTCTTTGCAGTCCATAGTTGGCCAAATTCAAAAGAAAATGTTTCATTTATTAGTAAAGTGTTTTTTCAAAATTTGATGTTTTTATAATCCATCCAAAAATTATCCAAATTTTATTGATGTTTTTATTGCTCCATGTTGAGGTTTGTTTTTCTTTCGTTGTTTCTGCTGCATCTATTATGATTTTCTTCATAGTTCTCCATTGATCTTCTATGTCATTATTGTTCCGCAGTGTTTCATCCTGATCATGTATTTTGTTTTTAATTTCGTTGTTGTTGTTTAAGTTGCTGGTATTCGGTTCGATATTACTCTATAGATAGTTTGTTAATGTACCATTTCTCTTTTTGTTTATTCCTGGATTCAACAATTTGGACTATTTTTCTTTCCTCTGTCAGTTTTTTAGAATCGAAATCGAAAATAAAATGTGTATTTATGTGTAGCATATTTTATAAGCAGAACAACGCTTATAAAATGTGTATAAACAAGTTTATTCTTGTCTAACCGTTTCTCCTTGTTTAGACACAACTTTAATGTTCTTCTTTAATCTGCTTTGGTAATAACTAAATTATTTAATAACAGTAACATCCTTTTATTTACCTACACATCTTTTACATAACAAAACTATCGCGAGACATTATTTGTTATGTTTTAATAGATATTAACAATTTCATAAGTGTTTGTGCCCTTTAGCCTCGCCCGGAGTTCAATCTCCGAATGCGGTAATTGGTCAAAAAAAGAAAATTATATGATATCTCCACTCTAGTATATTTAATTCATTTCTCTATTCTATAATTTTTATTTCGTAAGGCTCATTAAAATCGATTTCGTCGAAAACAATTATTGTATGTGTGCAATTTTTCAAATAGCCACAATTTCCAAACAATTTTTGTGCTGCACGAAAAATCGTGATAGAATGTGTATATAAATAAAAGGCGTAAGCCAGATAATTAAATACGAAAACAAATATGATTTACTTATCTAGATAGACTATAAATGTATAACGTCCAATCGAAAAAGAAAGTACCATAACGAACATTATTATTTATATATACGACTTTTTATTTGTTGTTTGGAAATTAATAATTGATCAATACGAAGAATTTTTTTCTCTGACTTCTCTCTCGGTGTATTATTATTATATATACATTTAATGGGAACGGTATCGCGATGAATCTAACGAACGATAAATCAACGAAATTGAAAAGGCGATCCTACGCTGTATAAATAACGATTGCACAATCATATAATTTTGATCCACGGAAATATGGAATTGTTTATTATTTGAAAGTTACTTTGATAAAATAATTTATAACAGAAGTTCGAACGTGGTTAATTTCAAAACGAAGAGAGAGATAAAACTGTTAGAGCTAGCTCACGTGAAAAAAGTATATTTTAAAAACTATCCTCAATAACAGTAAGAATGTAAGATTTTTATTGTTTATTTACTAACACTAGAGCTGTCAGTAATTGAGTTAAAAACTCGATCTGGAACATTCCAATGATTTCAAGTTAATAGAACATCGTAATTACCTATACTCAAGTCAAGCACAAATTTGGATATCTGTTTTATCTGGACCGTTGTTTTATCACCAATTATCATCTATAGTCGCCAATTCGGCAACAGAAATAATTACGTCGGCAATAAAATAAATATAACTGTCGACTTCTGTTGAAAAGATAGTTTAAGAAAGGTTTTTGCTTTCCTAATTTGCATGTGCTTAAATTTGGAAGTCGTCTGTAATAGAAGTACCTAAGCTCATGTCAATAAATTTAAAATAATTTGTTGAATAAATAAATTGAGTTTCAGAGGGTATTAATTTAATACTTTGAATTTTACAGTTAAAACGGGTTGAAATATGTTGGAGGATCAAAATCTAATTATTAATATCAAGATATTTGTTATGTTGAATGAATTTCTATGAAGAACAGGAAATTGTCTAAATTCCAAAATAACATAATAATTAAGGTTTACCTACTACAAATTTAACCACGTCAGAATAATCAAGGCCTACCACATATTTAACCACATAAGAGTGTGTTAATGTACATTTTGAACAAGCTTTTTCTTACAAAATGTATGAAAATATGATAGATATGGTATATCTTATGACAGTACATAACAAATACATGGAAATGAAGATAGTGATATATTTAGTATTAAATTATTTCCGTATGTTTGTTAATAAGGAAACATCTATTTTTTTAACTAAAATAAAATTATCCAATGATGGTGAACAGGACAAAGTATTTTGTAAACTAAGGCTGAAATTAGGGTTTTTGGTTCGGATATATCCGAACCGCAAAACCGCGGTTTTCTGTGCAAAAACCGAAACCGCATAACCGTCATAAAGAACCGCGGTTTTCGGTTTTTCAAAAAATTAATAATAATAAAGTACAATGAATTAGTGCTATTCTAACATTGCAAACTGTTGTTGCAAAAATGGCAACCATCGACGATATATCTGTTCGAGCAATTTCAAATTCTGCATTTATTCGGAAAGCTGGCCGATTTCCCAACCAAATCTTGCTAAAATTTTTATTGCAATTTAGGCTTTCTGCGAATTGAAGGAACTTGTTCTGCAAATAATATCGCCATAAGTGTTGGAAAACATTTAGATTCATTTAGTATCAGTTTCAGAAATGATACGGTCACACATGGCGGTGCCCGGGTAATTGAAAAAATAGAATAGATTGTCCTGCTGATTCTTGGAAAAGAGATTAATTGGTTCTGATATAAGCAAAGCTTCAATGAAAAATATCATGGAACATATCATCGAACAGAATTGGCTAGATGCTTATTAGATCCTTCGAAAGTTCCAACAAAGTCTGTTTTAATATTGGTCGAGAAATCTTTTTGAACGACTTTATCCAGACAATAATGATGTTGAAGTCTAAGGTGAATGTTCGGAAAATTCAAAAGAATTAGAAGAAGTGACCAATCCAAATTATTCCTTGCAAGACGAAGTTCAAAAAGCTACTTAAAATGTATTAAACAAAAATACTTATATGCAAACAAATCGCTATTCTAATTCTATGAAGCAGGAGATAGCTAAATATAAAAGAAATTCTGAGAGAACATAAATATAAAATATTTTGTTTCGAGCGCTCTCTACAATAAAAGCTTAAAAACCTACGCCGAAAAATCATTTTCCCTAAGCCCCGACTTTTGGAAAAAACTAGGATCTCGTTAAAATATCAGACACAGACAAATACCAGGAGTCCTTAAAAACCGAACCCGAAACCGAAACCGCGGATTTTAATTTCCAAAAACCGATAACCGCGGTTTTGAAAAAGTGCGGATATTCAGAAACCCTTGCTGAAATGCAGAATCATTAAACTAAATGTATGGTTCTTACATAAGTGCAAACAAGAAGTGACACGGAAACAAATAAACCTAAAAACTAAGCGTAAGAGTGCAGCAGCCAAAACAGCAATGAAGATTGGTCAAAAAACCTAGATAAAACAAGAAATAGAACAGAAGAATCTCTACAGCATCAGAAACAACCAATCACCACACCTTGACGTACAACATTTGCAGTTTACTTTCAAATATAATAACATCGAGTACACTTAATAATTCATCGAGTGACTTATTGTACGAGACCACCCACTATAGAATTAATCCCATAATACATAAAAAATATTTAAACCAAAGGGGCATAATTGACAAACTGATTTGAGTGATTTGTAACAAAAAACAAAAAGTCAGCCAAAAACCTACGAATACCGCGAATAATAACAATTATATTTTCTATGATCGGTTTAAAATCTTACAAAAGTAGAATTCAACCTAAACTTAAACTTACCATCTGACGCAGGGGTGGGCAAATCTTTTTGTCACATTGCGGATGAAAATTTAACCGCGGTCTGCATTAAAAAAAAACCTATTTTAATAGTTATTTATGTGCAGTTATGTGCAGTGTCTATGAAATTGTGGTAGGTGGATTACAAGAAGGTAAGAGAGGAAGTAAAAATTACGTTGAACAACATGAAATCCAAAAGAGCAACTGGAGATGACGATGTCGTGGTGGAAATGAAACGAGAAGAAAGAAATAACCTAATAAAGAAAATTACGAAACTAATAAACTAACGTGGTCCTAATCTACAAAAAGGTGATAACAAGAGGATTACAAGAAAATTACAGGCGGGTCAGCCTAATGCCACATGTATACAAATTACTGACACAAATAACCACCAACACAACAGACTATAGAGAAAGTTTAATGTATACCTACTATGCAAACCGGCTGGGTTTACGAAAAGCTACGGTATTAATAATCACCGACTAACGATGAAAATTTTCATAGAAAAACAAACGACTACGAATACCTATTATGCCCGGCATTTATAGATTATGAAAAAGCCGCATACAAACATGGGCCGTCCTTAAAGAAATGCCACAACATTGCAACAGTAGCAATGCAACAGTAAAATCGACTACATATACAGTGACCTGATCAAAATATGCAACAAAGAAGCAACCGCAACTTACATTCTCTACGAAATACTAAACCAGTTCAATTTAAAGGAGGTGTACGACGTGCTGACTTGTTATCTCCAAAACTCTTCACTTTAGCATTGGAATAGATGTTTAAGAAAACTGACTGGAACGACAAAGGTATCAACATCAATTCAACTGGACTAACCAATCTAAGATATGCTGACGATATTATTATCTTGGCACATAGTGGAGAAGATCTAACAACAACGATTGTAGCCCTACAAAGAGAATAAAGAAAATAGGGCTGAAAATGTACCTTTCAAAAACCCAGATAATATACCAAGGAACAGAACAACCAATAATATTGATAGGAGAGGCCATAAAAAATCTGGAAGAATACAGACACCCAGGACAGAAACTTACTATCAACCGAACCAATAAAAAAGACATAAGAAAGAGAATAGGGCTAGGAAAGGTGGCCTTCGCCAACCTATCATTCATCCTGCGAAATAAAAAGATAGCTCAACACCTAAAATCGAGAGGTTTTGACCAGTTCATTTTACCTGTGATGACATATGCCGCAGAGAATTGGACTGCAACTAAACAAAATATCGACGCACAACTGCTCAAAGAGCAATGGAGAGGAAAATGATGGGGATTACAGAAAGGAACAGATATCGAAACGAAAGAATACGAGCAATAACTAAAGTCGCCGATATTGGAGAGAAAATCCTCAAGTCGAAACTCGCAGGTCACGTTGCAAGATGTGATGAAATGGGACAGGTGAATTATAGAATGGAGACCGTGTGAACACAGGAGATGGTATGATGACGGCCAAGGAATAGCCGGACCAATTTTGGATCTAAATTGCGCGGAATAAGTAAAGATGGAAACAAAAAGGCCTATGTCCAGAGATGGACCTAATGGTGTTACAAGATTAGAAAGCAGAAGTTAGCGGCAGGTAGAATTGAATAAGCATTACGCTTGGTAGACATAATAAGGTTGTCATGGACATGCTTTCAAGATTTTTTTGAAGCTTTGTTTATGTTGGAATACGAATTAAGATCATTCATTGTGGGTAGTATGTATAGATAAATTTATAATTGCATTCTCAGTGAAGTTAGTTTTTTACCTTTTTTTTAACCAGCATATTTTCTATTGTGTATTTTCTTCTTCTTCTTCTTTCGAATAGGCCTACTTTGGACCACGCTTGTTCAACTATTCGGCTTTGACCTTTGCCCAGTATTGTTGCATCTTCTGTCGGTGTAACTTCTTTCTCGCTTCTGTCCAGGGGGTACCTTTCCTTCAAGGTTTTTCCTGAAATCCACGGACTTCCTTCAGGTTGTGTCTCACAAACTGTCTGTTTTTGAGATCTGTTATTCCCAGTTTTTTAATATCCTTCTCGGCCTCTGTCAACCAAGTGTTACGAAGCTTCTTGTTTTGCCAGAAGGTGAACAGAAGGTTGATTAGTCGGTTTGGAGGCAATCTTGAAAAGTGGCCGTAGAAAGCTACCCTTCTTTTCCTTGCACAGTCAGAGAGCATCTCAATATGTTTGTAGAGCTCAGAGTTATGCCGTCTTCGGAATTCCTCATCTTCCTTCACAGGGCCTAGGATCTTCCTGAGGATTCTCCTCTCTCTGATTTCCAATTTCTCTATTAGACCCCTTCGGTTCAAGGTAAGACACTCCATGGCATATAGCGCTTCTGGTCGTAAGACTGATGTGTAGTGCCTAAGTTTCAGGTTGCGTGACAGGCATTTCTTATTGTAAGTGTTCTTAGTCAGCCAATAGGCTAGTTCTAACTTGCTGGCTCTCTTGGACAATGATGCTCTTTCTGATAAGTCACCTTGACAAGAGTTTCCTTCAGTTGGTCCCAGTTGTTTAGGTCTGTGTTGTTCAGTCTTTGACTTAGTTCCTGACTGTTCTTGATTCGCTCGACGTCAAATCTTACCATTTTGGAAGTTCTGTGTAATCTAATGTTTCTAGGTGGGAGTCTTATTTTGATCTTTGAGAGGTAGTGGTCTGAGTCCAGATTGGCGCTTCTTAGTACCTTCACGTTTTGTATTTCCTTTTGAGATTTTCGTGTAATGGCCACATCTATCTGGATCTATCTGGAATTTATCCAGGTGGGTAATAGGTGAAATCCAAGTCTTCTGCCTCCTTGGCAAGTGTTTGAAGGCTGTAGACTTCATGATCAACCCAAAAGTCCTACACAGATCCACCAATCGTTCTCAGTTGCGGTTGGTTCGCTTATGCGCTGGATAATTGCCCACTATGTTTCTGTATTTTTTCTCTCTTCGCAATTGAGCATTGAAGTCACCAAGCAGTATAACGGTGTGCCTATCTGGAAGTTTAGAGATATAATATCTTTTAAGTCTTGCCAGAATTTATCAGTTCTGTCTGGATTGCGTCTGTTATCCTGGTTGATTGGGGCATGTACATTGACTATATTGTAGCCCTTGTTTGCGCATTTGAGAGAGAGGATGGATACACGACTACTCGGGGAGGTGAAGTCGGTGACTGAACCCAGTATCCTGTGACTGATTATAAATCCTGTACCTAAGTGGAGTACGTTCTTCATTACCCGCTGACCCACTTTCCTTTGAGGATTCTGTAGCCTTGGGACTCGAAGGCATGTTCGTCCGTAAATCTGGTTTCCTGTACTGCTGTCAGTATTATGTTGTGTCGTGTTAGTGAATCAGTCAAATGTTTCAGTTTACCCACTTTTAGCAGTGAGTTGGCATTAAATGTTGCGAGGAAGCTTTGCCCTCTTGTTTTGAGTTTACGTCCGGTGATTTCAGGATGCTCCGACTCATCCTTAAAGCATGTTGGTACGGACTCCCCAGAATCCGAAGGTCCGCTAACGTCACCATAGGTTACGGTGGATTGGTTACCACCTGGGGTAGTGCATTTAGCGATATTTTCCTTCATGCTCTGTTGAAGAATATTCTTCAATATTGTGTATATTATACATAGATATTTTTGTTAATTAAAGCAAATTATAAAATGCTTTGCGAGCCGCATGAAATGTCGACAGGTGCCGCATGCGGCTGGTGGGCCATTATTAGCGCAGGCTTGATATAAGGGTTCAAATTTAACTTAAAACCTTATATAAATAAAAAAAAAACATCAAGAAAGCTTACTAGTTGAAACTGACTTAGCTATATATAGCTATAAGCAATCTTAAATATAACGTAAACAATAAAAAATACCAAGCCAAAAATGTAATACAAAAGCACATAATGAAGCTTAACCCGATTGATTTAACGCTTTCAAGTCGGATTATTTAATTAAAAAATGTAGGCTTTTTTTGCTCCAACATGACATGATATTTCATAAAAATAAATTTGATATTGGTTTTAGGAAAAAATGGTTTTAGGTCATCTTGGACGGGACATGTATGTCCCACTAAGACATCTTAACTGGGATATATTTGCCCCAATAGTTACACAAATAATTCTATATTATATAGACAAAACACAGAAAATATAAAAACATATGTAATATTTCATTTCAGATGATATGGAGTGAAGCATTTTTTGCATAAAGCAATATTCAACATTTGACCAATACATTAAAATTGGTTCGTTTTTCTCTCTTGAACTGCACAAAACACCTTTGCACCTTCTTCGCGTTGGGCTTTCTATGGGCAAATGATCACCCATATTGAAAATCTTAGGTTTTTTTTATGTTATGGTCGACCAAATGAAACAGCAGATTTTTTTTTACTCTTGCTCCTTGCCTGCGCTGTGAAATAAGACTCTCTGCAACGCTAATCAGAAATGGCAAAAATTGAGTTTTAGATCTATGCAAATCATTATATAAAATACAAAACAGCATTTGCAACAGACATCATAAACACTTCCTATCACGACTTCCCATCGAAATCCATAAAGACCAATAATTTGATCGACGCCGCCCACGTATTTGTTATAAAATTGAAGCATCTCAGGACAAGTTATATTTTTCTTTGTGCCATCTTTCAAAGTACGTTTTACCTTTACCATGTTATCGGTAAAGCAATTGCTTATTGCAAGTAAGTCTTTAGTATCTCGCCAGCGACAAATAATAGTACCATTGTTATTTACCCGGAATTCAGATTCACCACGATTTAATTTTAATTTTTATTGTTGGCATTATCGGGTTTTTCTGGGATATTATATATAAAAAAACATCCTTGCCAAAAGAAGCTTACAACGATCTCTAGAAATTGCTTATTTATTGAACTATTTCCCAGTGACTCAATATTGGACCAATAGTGATTGAACACGATTGTATGCCATGATGAGCGAGACCCCAGTAACAATCATAATTTTATGATAATCCGTGCGTTTCATTTTTCTCTATGTGTGATTCTCAAATTTTAGCAACCGCAAATTTGTACAATGAGCAATATACATAATTACACTTCGGGGTAACATCTTCAAAAATATATCCACTACATTCATAAACCACAATATCTCTGTTTATTTCATTAGTACGTTCTTCATTCTGTTCTTGTGTTTCAAATACTGATGTTGCGTTAAAAAGTTTAGAGATAAACAAATTTAATAAAAAAAGTATTATTTTCAATGATTAATGAACAATTTTGAACAATTAGTTGTAAACGATTCTCCCCTACTCAGTCTAAACATATGATACAGCCCTCTTCAACTTTTTTTAGAATTGTTTAAATATTTTGTGTTGCAAAACATAATGCTTGTTTAGTTGCATTTGTATTTGATTACCTGATGAAGCCACAGTTTTGGTGAACATATGTATTATTATACAATAAAATCTTTGAAACCAAAAAAAAACTTTTGTTGTTTTTAAAATTTTATTATTAAATATTATTGTCGTTTGTGACATCCTATTTATACAGAAACAGAATTTTTGGTATTCCTGCAATAAATCTAAATATTAAACACACCTAGTGATAGAAAATTAATTAAGGGTAGCTGTATGATACATGCTAACTAAATTTTAATGGATTTATTCTTTAAAGGAAATTAAAATCAGCGAAAATATTTAATATATTATAATTTATTTGCGATATGAAAGTGAAGAAACGAATTGTCAACACCCCTACATATTATGTAATTTTTTAGTTTACCCCTACATATAAATTTTTATGCAAAGAAAAAAATAACATAATAAATTTATTTTTATAAGATTCATTTATCTTTGTTGGAAAAATAATTGAAACGAATAACAGAAATAAAAATAATTAAAAAAATTAACTGCAACATAAAATTTTTGATATACGATCGTCAATTGTAATTATTCCCTGGCATTTAATAAAAAAATATTTTTTATTTATTTTAAAAGCTCAATTAACAATGAAAATTTTTCGTTAATTTAAAAATTCATAAAAGTTAATTTAATAAACAAATAAAAAAGAACAATAAATTTTATTTATTTCCGTATCTTTATTGCAAAATTAATTGAATTTAATAAATTTTATAAACACATTTCTTTGATCTTAGCAATTATAATAAATGCGTTGCAATTAAAGGCACAATTTTATTTTACTTATAAATAACAAAAATCATTAGAGTTATGTCGATGTTTTTCTATATTTATGCAAATTTGTTGTGTTTTTATCAATTATTATAACTACTTAGTATTTTCCATAGAATTATCTATTGCACAGACCATCACGTAAGATGAATTTATTTGATTATAATTGCTATCAATCTATTTTTATTTGATGTACGATAAACATTTTAAATTACATTAGTTACACGTAGATTATTTATTACACCTAGAAAATTTCCTGCGTCATGTAATGATTTCATAATAATTTATGCTGATTGGAACCGGCAGAACTTTGTACCAAACCAAAAACAGCAGGATGAGATAAGCCGAGAAAGACCTGAAAAGCCTTACCTAAATATATATTGACTAAATACAAGTTTATGATACCTGGGGACCTCAGAGGGTATCCAGCCTTACCACTATCAAGCGGGGCTCTGATGTGGTGGACCTTTAGTTCCCTTGCGACTCGTGGGATTCGAATGGAACAAAAACAAAAACAAAAACAAAAATTCAATCCGTGTGTGCGGGACATAACCGCCACACAATTGGCGGATCAGATGGAGCATGAGCCCCACGATCCGAGTGAGCGCACCAGTCGAGAGAGACCAACTCCCAGACTGTCGCCAAAAAGCAAAGGCAAGATGGTCAGTAACATCGTTACTACCACCAAGCCAGCAAGCCAAGGGAGACCCGCTCCCAAAATGGCTTCTAAAAGTCAGGACAAGGTGACCGGTAACACCGTTACTCCCACCAAGCCCGCGACTAAGCAAGAGGAGACAAAGCCCAAGGCAGGTAAGAAGAAGACGAGATGGGCACATACCTTGCCACCCCTAGGTAGTCCAGGCGGACTCGATGACCCACTGAGAAAGGGCTTCAGCGGTGCCGGGCTGAGATGGTATCTGCGCTTCTTAGCAAACGGGCTACAACCCGAGGAAGCTAAGAAGAGAGCAGTACATAAAAAGGTGGGAACTACACCACAAACACAAGGAGCTGCCAAAAGAGGGGCTGATTCTGTCACGCCCCAAGACAAAGCAGCTAAAAGACAGAAGGGGAATATCCAAAGTGGGGCAACGGGAGTGGTCAGCTACCCCAGCTGCCCTCCCAAGACTTCTGGGCCGAGCACCAGCTACGCCACCGACGTCAAGGTGGTGAGGGTTGGTGTTATGTCCAGAGACTACCCAAGGAATCCCCTGAGTAAGAAGGACATGCCTGCTCTTGAGCAAGCAATTATGAAAGAGACAGTCGTAGACTGGTCTCATGAGATACAGTTTGAAGGCATACACTTCAAACCAGGACTAGTCATTGTCGACTGTGCGAACGAACAGACGGCAAAATGGCTGATGACAAGAGCACCCATCCTAAGACATTGGGAAGGGGGGGCTCTGGTGGCGAAATTGGGTGATGATATCCCCAAGCCACATGTCATCACCATGTTCCTACCTAGGAGCGGGGACCTAACCCCGGAGGCCTCCATCAACTACCTCAGGGCCCAAAACAAAAGACTTAACATTTCCGAATGGAAGGTCCTTGGGTGCCGGGTGGAAAGTGGGGGTCAACTCCTAACGGTGGGAATTGACGAAGAGTCCGCTGGAGCCATAGCGATGGCCAACCATAGCCTCTACTTTAGGTTCGGGCGGATCAAAGTCCATGGGCGGAAGAACGACGCCACACAAAAAGCGGATGTAGAGGTAGCGACAGCCACAGCAGCCCCTCCCTCGGAATTTACGACCGCAACAACGGCCACTTCAGAGGTGGAAGGAATAGCGGTGGCGGCAGCTCCCTCTGCTGAACCTTTAACGACAAACGCTGTGAACGAGGAAGTCAGCCCGGATTACCGGGAAGACGACCTCGACCTCACACTCGTAGACATGAGCAGTCAAGCTATGTCTACAGAGGAAGAGGTAGATGTTGTTCTGGTGGAGACAGAGAAGGACTTGCCGCCTCCTGTCATAAACCAAGAATGACCAGCAGGCGCACCAAAGTAGCCCAGGTGAACATCCACCATGCCAGAGCAGCCTCGGCTGTGATGGCTAGGATGTTCACCAAACAACACCTAGGGCTAGCGCTACTGCAAGAACCCTGGACCTACGGAGGTAACATCAGAGGCCTCAGCAACAGGGAATGTAAGTTGGTATGGGACAGCCGTGAGGCTTCCCCTAGAACTTGCATTATGGTAAGGAAGGACATTAATTACTTATGTCTTTCAGAATTCTTAACGCGGGACTTAGTTCCTATACAGGTCCTCATCAAGACCGAGGGCCTCCACCGCGAAGTAGTGATCGCATCAGCATACTTCCCTGGCGATGGTAATAACATACCACCCATGGAGGTACAAAGGCTGGTCGAGCACTGTATTAAGAGAAGGCTGCCACTCATCTTGGGATGTGACGCGAACGCCCACAACGAGATGTGGGGCAGCACGGACACTAATAAGAGAGGTGAGTACCTTTTAGAATACCTCATTAAAGAGAACTTAATTGTGTACAACGTCGGGAACACACCAACTTTTGTTACTAAGGCCAGAAATGAGGTACTGGATATTACGGTAGGTAGCGCTAACGTAAGTAAACTAATTAAAAAGTGGAGGGTTTCAAGTGAACCCTTAATGTCAGATCATAGGATCATAGAGTTTAAGCTGGAAGGAGCGAGTGAGGAAAGTACCCCCATTCGAAACCCCAGACAAACTGTGTGGCCTATGTTTAGTTCACAACTAAAAGAAAACCTAGAGCAGGTGACAGTGCGGGGTGGTATCAAACACTACACCGTGCTGGATCAGGCTGTAGGAGAATTAAATGTAGCAATCACCACTGCATTTGAATCTAGCTGCCCGGTAAAAACCGTGAAGGAGCATAAGGACGAAAAATGGTGGAACAAAAATTTGTCTACATTAAGAGCAAAAGTACGTAGGCTTTTCAACAAAGCCAAGCAATACGGAAATTGGCTAGAATACTCTGAGGTGCTTACCACCTACAATAAAGAGATCAGAAGGGCAAAAAGGGAAAACTTTAGGACCTTCTGTGAAAACATAGAATCCACGCCGGTGGCAGCTAGACTGCACAAAGCACTAGCGAAGGATAGAGTGGAAATGACAACCACTCTCAAGAAACCGGATAAGACCTTCACGGAGGATGAAGAGCAAAGAGCTCTCCTCCTACTAGAAACCCATTTTCCGGGATGCAGAAGATACAGGGAGACCGAGGGCTTGATGCAATCACGGAAACCAAGTCGGGCCGACTGGAAGAGGGCAGCGTCCATCCGAACGGAAAACCGAATCAGATGGGCTATCGGCACTTTCCAGCCTTTTAAGGCCCCAGGTGTGGACGGACTAGTTCCTGCCTTCCTACAAAAGGGAGAGAGAGAACTAATGCAGTATCTTCTAAATATTTTTAGAAGTAGTTTAGCGCTCGGATATATACCGGAGCTATGGAGAAGGGCTAAGGTGGTATTTATACCGAAGGTGGGAAAGAAAGACACCACTCAACCGAAGTCTTTTAGACCCATTAGTCTAACATCTTTTATATTATAGACAATGGAGAAGGTGATTGATAATTACCTTAGGACTATGGTGCTGGTAGGTACACCACTACACAAGAGTCAGCATGCTTACAGAGCAGGGAAATCCACAGAAACCGCCCTGTGTCAGCTGACAAATGAAATAGAAGCAGCACTAGAGACAAAGGATGTAGCGATATGTGCCTTCTTGGATATAGAGGGAGCTTTTGACAACACCTCACACGAGGCTGTCAAGGCGGCCCTCGAGAGAAGGAGTATCGACAGCACTATCTCAAAGTGGATGGGAGAAATGCTGAGAACTAGAGTGGCGGAGACACAAGTGGGAAGAGATACCATTAAGATCTCCACAACTCGAGGGTGCCCACAGGGAGGTGTACTATCACCGCTGATGTGGAGCCTGGTAGTTGATGAACTACTGGTTAGGCTAAACAACCTAGACATCAAATGTCAAGGTTACGCCGATGACATAGTCATAATGGCCAGAGGAAAATTTGAGGGAACGCTCTGTGAAATTGTTCAGAGAGGCCTCAAAGTAACTAGTAGATGGTGTCAAACAGTGGGATTGAGACTCAACCCGAGCAAAACCACGGTGATACCATTTACTAGAAGGAGAAAACTAAACTGCCTGCATCCCATACTCATAGATGGGAAGGCAGTAGAATACCAACAGGAGATAAGGTATCTGGGTATCACACTAGATAGCAAACTCCTCTGGAATAGACACGCTGAGTCAGTGGTAGGTAAAGCCAAACGAGCCCTAATGGTGTAAAGAAATTTAGCAGGAAAAACGTGGGGTTGTAACCCCACTATCCTGCGATGGATGTACACCATGATAGTGAGACCTGCAATCACTTATGGGGCGGTTGCGTGGGGAAGTAGAATCAAGCTGGCCTCTATGAGGAAACAGCTTGAGAAGATTCAAAGACTGGCGTGTGTCTGCATCACGGGAGCGATGGGGTCGTGTCCGACAGCAGCATTGGAGCTGCTGCTGGGTCTGACTCCACTGCACCTTGTGGTGGAGAGCGCCGCCAGATCGGCGATCGTAAGGTTCAGCAAGGAAGGAATGGGCAGAGGTAAAATAATCGGGAGCAGAGACCGAAACAGCCTCGCTGCCAAGATCCCCTGGCTGGAAATACCAAAGGACGAAATGGTATGCAAATACCACTTCGAGAAAAACTACACAGCAATGTGTAGTAGTAAAGCCGATTGGAGCGACGAATCCTCAGCATACCACATAGAGCAAAATGCCATCAAGTGGTATACAGATGGTTCGAAGACAAAGGAAGGAACTGGTGCAGGAGTGTTTGGACCTCGTACCAGATACTCCGAATCCGTGGGAACATCCCCAAGTATCTTCCAAGCAGAGGTACACGCAATCGAAAGATGTGCACAGTTTAACCTCGACAGGAATTACCGCAAAAAACGAATTGCTATCCTGTCAGATAGCCAAGCAGCCATCAAGGCCATTAGCTCATTCACCATCAGATCCAAACTGGTATGGGACTGTGTGGGGAAGCTGAACAAGCTTGGCAGGGATAATAAAGTAACGCTGTACTGGGTACCAGGACACACTGGTATAGACGGAAACGAAGAAGCCGATCACCTAGCACACAAGGGATCCAGTAGCCCCTTTATAGGTCCGGAACCCTTTTGCGGTATGAGCGTGAACACCATCCGCAAAAGTTTAGATGAAGAAGTAAGAGGAAAATGGATGAAAACCTGGGAAGAACTTCCAGGGCTAAGGCAATCCAAAGTGATGCTGGGATCTTTCAACCAGAAGAGAACTAAAGCTTGCCTGAAACTAAGCAGGAACAAGCTCAGAATTCTGACAGGAGCCCTGACGGGACACTGCAGACTTAGGAAACATCTCAAGGCCCTAGGCCTAGAGGAGGATGATGGATGCAGATTCTGTGGCTCAGCAGAGGAAACCCCCATACATCTGCTCAAAGACTGCGGAGCATTACTCCTCAAGAGACAGCTGTACCTTGGGGCTCACTGCTTGAACACAGAGGAGCTGCAGGCCTTGAATCCCACTCAGAGCCTGAGATTCCTAAAGGAGTCAGGATTGGAGGAGGCGCTCTAAATGGGCAAGTACACCAACACTTGGAGGAGGAGGGTGGGGTACAATAGATCTATAAAGGTCGCAGTACAAGTCGTCACCGCCATATCTACAATCTACAATCTACAAATACAAGTTTCAGTATTTGAGCAATTATTATCTACATAAGTAGATCAACAAAGATTGAAAATAATTTGATTTGGAAGCTGGATAAAATTAACAGTAGTTTATTACCATGTACTGTATTAGCAGGTCATGAAAATCTCTTCCTTCTGTTAATTGTTCATAATTAGAATTAGACTTAGGATAGATAGACAGGATTAGACAGACATTACTATACTCGAACCGGTGAGAGAATGCAGCTGTACTGTGCCGAGGTATGAGGGGAAAGGCACGCGCTGAGGTACGAGCAAATAAGCGTCAGTTTTTCAAACACGGACAACTAAACTCAGCGCGCTCAGAATAATTTATGGATATGCGCAGAACAATGCTAAACTTGTCGAGACGAGATACATACTCTCGCCGGTACGGGTATATATACATGCAAACAAACATATAAAACTAGGTAGTTATTATCACAGAAAATCATTATCACAGGTAACATTATCACAGAAAAAGTATTTAGTCTCCATACGAGCAACTAAAAAAATGTTTAAGCGTGGTGATTCATTCACACTTAATTTTTTTTATATTATACAGTGCACATTTTCCAAACTACGTACTTTTACCGTATCATATACATTTATTTTTTTTTAAATATAATTGTGAAGAGATCCAGTGCTTTTATTTCATATAATCAAAATCTTTAAACTTAACAATACATTTATAATATGAATAGTGTTGTTTGTTGTAAGTAATTTAATCATAAATAAACATATGTATATGTGATACCGGGGTGGTGCATACTAAAAGTCAAGGTGGAATAAGACTTTTAGTGAGAGCTTCCCCCGAAGCACTTTTTGAAAAAAAAAGATAAAACTAGGCAGGAGACTACGAAACGAAGTCTTGCTCCAGAGGAAACGGAAGCCGTACTCCTAACGGGAAGGAGAAAAATTTGGGCCGATTACGTTTAAAGTAAAAATTCCATCGTTAGGCCAAAAAAGCCATCAAATATCTTGGCAAACCAAATACCGTGATTGACTGAATTCTGTCTTTTAAAAAGTACATCAGTAATACAGCCCTAAAGACACACAAAGTTACTGCTGCAGTAGGCAGAGTAACGCCAAATGTAGTTGGACCAACCAGCAGCAAAAGACGAATTCTATCTTGAGTCGCCTACATAACCATCCTGTATGATGTTCCAGTGTCGGCAACAGCCATTGGTACCATCTAACTAAGAAAAACACTCGCCAGTGTCCAAAGGAAAATAGGTGTAAGGGTTTTTAGTGTCTAAATTGCGGTTTCCAGAGAAGCTATCAAAAACGAACTAATGGTCGATGAAAGAAAAGAAATATATTATACCCTGAAGAACAAAGATGGGCCAGATAAAAAATTGCATAATACCACTGCAAGGGCGCACCTGTTCACTAGATGACAATACTCCTAGGACAATACATCTAATTCCCAGCTTCTAAACCCAAAAATTGAAAAATTATTGGGAAAAAGTATCTAATCACAAATATTTAACCATGAGCTATACAGAGCCACGAGTAGGTTTAGGTGTAGGTTACCCACAGGCGATTACTGCCCACGGCTGCCTCAAGCATTATTTATACAGCCTACGACGAGTACCGGATGATGGATGCGTCTACTGTGGAGCAGCGGACAGTGTCTCCGACAGAATTTTTGAGTGTACGAGGTGAGAGGGCTACAGAAAGAGATGTTTAGTTTAGTTTAAGGCTTAGGTACCCAAATTCCAAGCTCCTCATGGAACAGCTGCAAGCAGTTGCAGATGTCCTGTTCCCAAAACACGAGGTACCGCAGTGGAATCTACAGGAAGTGAAAGAAACCGAAGAATTCACGCTTGAGGAATTAGAAAGAGCCAGCAAAAAAATAAAATAATAAAGCTCCAGGACCGGACGGTATACCTCCAGAAGCTCTTAAAATTGCCGCAAAGATATGTCCTGACTTCATATTAGAAATTGCAAACGCGATAATTAAGGATGGAAATTTCCCTGATATATGGAAAAAATCCAGGTTGGTCCTCCTAAGGAAAGGCAAAAAACCTATAGAGAAACCAATTTTGTCATCCTATAGGCCCATATGCCTAGTAGATGTCGCAGGTAAGCTATTAGAACATCTGATACTCGAGAAAATTTCAAATGAGCTCAGGCAAGGCAAAGGACTCTCGGACAGAAAATGTGGATTTAGAAAAGGGCTATCTACCGACGATGCCATATTAAGGGTGCTAAAGGTTGCAGAAGACGCTTCAGAGGGCTCCCAGCGGAGAAGGAATATATATGCGCTGATGACGTTAGACGTCAAAAATGATTTTAATTCAGCTGCATGGCAGAATATCGTAGAAGAGCTGATAGTCAGAAGTTTCCCCCATGCCTACTGAAACTGGTGAGCAGCTATCTATCGATGCGCTGTATCATATTGGAGGCGGAACGTAAAGCTGTCTAAAAAGAAGTTTTCCGTGGTGTTCCACAGGGCTCAGTGATGGGTCCCACCCTGTGGAACATCCTGCATGACGGTATTCTAAGGCTGAGATTACCAGAGGGCGTTGACATAGTAGACTTCGCCGACGACCTGGCTCTCATCGTGACTGGCGAAAACGAGAATCAAATAATGGACAGAGGGAACATGGCAATTAAAGTTGTGGCAACTTGGATGAACAGGAAAAAATTGAAGCTCGCTCCAGAGAAAACCGAAGCTGTGTTACTAACAGAAAGGAGAAAAATCATCATGTCATCATGTTCCCCCATCATGTTCAAAATAGCACATGAAAAAATCATACCAAAGAAATCTATAAAATACCTGGGAATCACTATAGACCAAGGTGTCTCCTTTAATCAACACATTGCGACAACAATGGCAAAGGCCCTCAAAATATGTGCTGCACTCGGAAGGCTCATTCCAAACGTTGGAGGACCAAAGAGCAGCAAACGGATAGTGTTATGCACAGAAGTCCATTCCACTATGCTGTACGGTGCCCCCGTATGGGACAAGGCCATGGAAAAGGTTACCGCGAGAAAAAAGTTGGCATCAATTTAGAGGAAGATGGCACTGAGAACTTGTAGTGTATACAGGACGGTGTCAGGAGACGCGGCACTTGTAATAGCGGGGATACCACCAATACAGCTCCTAGCCAAAGAAAGAGCTGTATTACACAGAACAAAAAACAGTAGTCATGCTGGAAACAGAAATCAGCGAAAGAAGACTGCGAGGTCACAACTGTACACCAGCTGGCAACAACTGGGGCACAACTCAAACAAAGGAGAATGGACCCGAGTGTTAATCCCACAAGTAAAACCATGGGCGAAAAGGAAACATGGAGAGGTGGGCTACTACCTGACACAATTACTGTCCGGCTACGGGTGCTTCAGACAGTACCTGTGCGGCATAGGACGAGCCTCAGAAGGCTCGTGTGTCTACTGTATGGAAATGGACAGTGTGCAACACACAATCTTCGATTGTCCCAGGTGGACACCAGAAAGAGACAAATGGGCCGACAGAACCCAAGCAACACTAGAAGTGAAAACACTTACGGACATAATGTTAAGGTCTGGTAGGACTGGATAAAAACGGTGACAATGGCTAACGACATATTACGAGAAAAAGAAAACGACGAACGGAACGCGCATATACACACCTGAACCTCTAATCACCTAAGGTGGAAGGAGGAAGTAAGGCCATGAATTGACCGGAACTGCAGACACCTTTAGAAACTAATAAATAGACAAAGTCATCTTGAAGCTAAATGCCATGAGGCGGTACCAGGATGATGGTGTTATTTCAGGGGGCCACTTGTCAAGTTAACAGAATGTGCTTGCTACGTCCCATTAAAAAAAAGACAGACAAGACTAGAGTTGACTACTAGTTTTGTCTGTTTATTATTCTCTGTCTACAGGAATGTTGGCCATTTTCGGCATATATTACACTTTCTTATAGAAGTAATGAAATTCCATTTTATTATGAAAAGTTAATTAGGTATATTTAGCGGTAGCATTTATCGAGGCAGCTGTAAATTGAAAGACATGTATCGATGGTCAATAAATAATGTCTGTGAAATGTATTGAAATATATTAATAGATACCTGTTGGGTGTAATATAATATGATTGATTCGTTTCAGAAATATTAATGCAGGTTTGCTCTTGATTTACAGGGAATCATTAATTATATCCCTATATATCACAAATATTTAGTAATGTAATAACAGTTATTACGTATATATTAATCTTCTCTAGCGTATTATTTAACTTATTATAATGTACATTTAAGTTTTTTTTTAAATGTAGAATATGAAAATGATATATTGAATGCTTAGAGGAGTTAGTTAAAAAAAAGCAAGTTTGTGTTGTAGGAAGACTTGTAATAAAAAGAAATTCAATATATTGTATTATATAACAAAGTGTAAAGTAAGTATATTATAACCTCGTCTGGTTGTTTATATTTATAATAAAAAGAACATAAAATTAATAAGAAATAAATCAAAAACGAAATGATATCCCATTTAAAATATAATGGATGTAACAAAAAAGACTTATGCAGATAGCCTTCAGCGCATACACTTTTTATTGCAGAATAAGATTTACGTCCATTTTAATGGCTACAATCTCAACACTAAAATCAATGGCCAAAAATCGATTTGATGCATCTGGACATATATCGTGTCCGTTTAATTCTAGTATATTCTTGTCCAGCCCGTTGTGCGCGCGATTTATGAAGCGGGAGGACTGCAATTTGGCACAATAATTTCGCATGAGACGAGAGAAAGAGATGTATGCGCGCCCAGAGATTTATATCTCTCAATGCTTCATAACTCCGGTGATATTATTCCGGGAACGGAACGGTAATTGCAAATCGATTCAACGAAATTCAATTTTCAACGCAAAAACATTTCTACCAAAATTTACTTATCGACGAAAATTACATGTAATAAAGTACTCTTAATAAGAACATGGATTTTTTGTTAACTGATCATAAACTTAAATGCCAATTTATAAACAATGAACCAGAACAAAAATAATTTCGTAATTTTCGAACATAATGAAATATTCGTTCGACGTTTTATTAATTTTGATCTTACATCCATTTACTACGACCATATGGCCAAATTTAACTACAAAAAACACTTTACCATTTTGGGTTCATTTTGTGGGTCTGGCCTTGTTTGTCGCTTAGTTTGTCTAGTCGTGTCTACTTAAACTTATCTGCAGAATCTCGTCTGCCTATTATTATTTGTATAATCTTGTCTCTTCAGTCTAGTTCAACTAGTCCTGTCTGTACAATCTAATATGTTTAGTATTGTGTAACCAGTCTAGATTGTCTGGTTATGTTCTTCTAGTATTGTCTACCCAGTATTGTCTATCCAGTATTGTATGTCCAGTATTGTCTGTCTAGTTTTGTTTGTCTAGTCTTGTCTGTCTAGTATTATCGTCCTGGTATTGTATGTCTAGTCTTATCTCTCTATGATATATCTCGGTTTATGATTTTGATGTTTATATTTTCTAATTTTATCGGGCGGAGAGAGATATTTTAGTGCTTTTTTATTTGAACCCGACTAGTCTAGAATGTTAAAATAATGTTTTGATTCAATCAGTGAGAAACATAACAAAAAGAGACAAAATTTAAAAAAAAATGTTAAGACAGCTTTAATGAAGTTGCATTACGGATGCTAATGGTCTTTAATTAACGGTAATTCAGTTTTAAAATCTGGATGATTGATAGTCTGCTAATGTAATTTAATTAAGAAAATATTAAAAATTGGCGGTGAATAAGTCTGACCCGCAGAAATGAATATATAAATTAATTAAAAAGTCACGATTGTAATAAAAAATTATGTGTAATAAGAAAAAAAAAACGTTTCTGTGTCATTCTACTTTGTCGATTAATCAATGCGCATGTTCGCAGATGAGACTTTAATAAGCAAATTTAAAATTCGTATACTTATTATTGCAACGAGCGAAAAATTTTAATTGGTTAGTCCGTTGCTATTTGACACCGATAAATCAAAGTTATTTGTAACAAGGCACAATAAAACGAACGCGCGGACATTTATATACGAGCCTGTACTCGTTTCGTTAATTTCGCCAGTTGTTAAAAACGTTATTATTATTATCATCATTGTGAAAATCAGTTTATTTTATGTCCACTGTTAAACTAAATTAATAATTGTAATTGCATTATTCTCGTAAAAGAAGTGGCACGAACACGGCTTTCCGGCCAAACTACTTTCTTTCAACAGTTTTATGTCATTGAAAATATTTCTGTTAAACCTAAATCCTTACCCGTTAACGCAATTTAATTGTTCCATTTTATTCAAGCGAAATTATTATTAAATTTAGAAACAAGGATACAACATTAGTTTCAGCTTTATTTACTTGATCTACAAAACACAAAAGTGAAGAGAGAAGACTGCAGAGGCAGGACTAAAGAGACCTAAATAGACCAAACTGGACAGACGCAGGTAGATATAAGAGATAGGATATATATATATATATATATATATATATATATATATATATATATATATATATATATATATATATATATATATATATATATATATATATATATCTATATATATATAGATAGGAGATAGGCAGGTAGATATAGAGTGCCGTCAAATTGACAAGACTAATACGAGAGAGAGATGACTCGGTAGATACTAGATAGAGAATACTAGATAGATTAAAGGTAGATAGACAACACAAAACTATACATACAAGACTAGACATAGAAGATAAGACAGATATGACAAGTTAGACAAGTCTAGAGCGACAGAAAGACTCAAGAGCAATGACAGAACACACAAAACTAAACAGACTTGACTAGATACTGAAAATTACACAAAAAAAAAACTATACAGACATGACTAGACAGGTAAGACGGGATAGGAAAAACTGTGCTAACAAGAATAGACAGGCGAGACTAGGCATATAAGGCTGGCTATATAAAACCAGACAGAAAAGACTAGGAAGACAAAATTCGATGAAGAAGACCCGAAAAGCAAGACAAACAATGCTGGACATACAGGACAAGGCAGTCAATATTTGTTATGCAAGACTAGACTGACAATACCTTTTTTGTGGTCGGGAGGGGGGTCGGCTTGGAACGTAGTTGGCGGGATAGTCCACTCCACCAGACAAGTACCCTCCCGGAAACGCATGCGAACACTCTGGAACTGCTTTTGGATATATTAAAAAATGTGCTTCAACTGAGTGTCGTTTTGAGCTTCCTTTCATCATTTCCTTTGTTGCTTGTTATAGTTTAGTTTAGCCGTTCTCCAGCATGTAACTTATGATGATTCTGGGACCAATAGGTAGGTTCTCCCATGTTTGCATCTGCTGATTCCCTTTCGGCTTGCCATCTCCAGCATTCGAAGATGGCGTGACTCACATAATTAACGCATCATCATAATACGTGTGGAGCCATGACCAGAAAGTTCTTGGGTCAGATGACAACCTATTTCACCGTTCGGACCTATTTCACCGGAGACGTTCGGAATAAGTAATCTGATCCACTGACCTGTTTCTGTGAGCTCCCCTTCCCCAAACATAACCTTCTCTGGCACTGTTCGAGAAGTTCCTCTCTGTTTTTTTATAGTCTGTTGTTGTTGACAATACCTGCAATGACCATGGCAGCTTCTCCGGATACCGTTTGATATAGCCACCGTAACTAGGTACTACATACGCGTATATTTCGTTGTAGTTGCATTTTTTGTTGTATAGCTGCTAGTTTTTATAGATTGTCATTTGTTTACAATTCTGTGGCCCATATTGGAGCACAGTACAGCATCGTAGCCTAAAATACAGAGCTCAGAAGTCTGCGTGTGCTACTTTTGGGGGCCTCTACATTTGACATTAGTTATTGTAAGCCTGCCATAATCCTTATTCCTTTAGCCGCCGCTTTTGTTAAGTGTGCAGTAAACGATAGCCATTTGTCAATCGGTACACCAAGGTATTTGATTTCATGTTTTGGAATTTTCATTGAGTCTTTGAATTTAAATTTTATTGGGCTATGCTTTCTCAGACTTGTAGGCAGAACCGCTTAGGTTCTTTCTGTTGCTAGACAAAGTTTTCTAGATTTTATTCATGCAGAGATTTTAGCGATTACGCGGTTAACCGTGTGAATGATACCTTGCTCGGTTCTGGCTATAAATACCAATGCTCTGTCATCGGCGAAATCAATTATTGTTGCCCACACTGGAAGTTTCATAGTTAGAATTCCGTCATATAGTACTTTCTAGAGGTTGGGCCCTAGTATGGAACCCTGTGGGACGACACTACAAACTTTAAGCTGTTCTATCTCTCCATCGTATTGCAACAAGCTCTTATACCTCTATTTGTCAAGCTTTTCATTATATATTTCCAGTTCGCGCTGTTGAAAGCATTCCTCATGTGAAAGATTAGGAGAGCACAATTTTTCTGGTTCTCTGCGATCCCAATTTGGCTTTTTTGCGATTTCTAGAACGGATCTTAGGGCATCAAAGGTTGACCTTTCTTTACTTTATCTTCTCTTCATTAAAATGTTTGGTGGCCCAGGCAGGCTTAGACGAGTAGGTCTTTTGTTTGGATCTTTGTTTTTACTTTGCATCCTAAAGAATGTACCGGTAGTCGTCAAACTTTTCTTATCCAAAACTCTAGCTTTTGAGCAAGTCAGATATAGAGTTAGATAAAAATGTGAGGTCTATAATGGGCCATGAGGCCCGTCATGAATGAGGGATCATGTCCTTGATTTTGCATGACCATATTTGTTTCTTCCGCCCAATCCTTAACCATGGTTTCTCTCTTATCAATATAGGGGGATTTCCAATGGGAAGACTTTGCGTTGAAATCTCCAGCTATAATCTTTCCTTTATTCTTCTGTTGCCTGATGTTCTGGTTTAGTTCTGCAAGGGATTTGGACAGTTGCTAAATTGTTTCGTTTGAGGAAAAATAACAACTGTATATGATAAGTTGTTGCAGCTTCACCCAGATGAAGCCAGTCCTTATCCAGTTTGTGTTTCCAGTTTTAATTGCCGTTAGGTTTTGGTTCCTGATCCAGATCGTTGAGTTGTCTTGACCGTCCGTAAGGAATGTGGCCTCTGTTCCTAGTTTTTTTTTGCTCGCTTAACAGGCTATATCCCCTTTCACCTCCTTGGCCATGAAGATCAGCAAGTCAGGAGCTGCGCAGCACCTCATTAGATTAATCTGTATTATTTTAATCTGGGTCTGATCGATGCCCCTCCTGGTCGCAGATAAGGCAGTATTGTTGATTCTCATATCCTTTCGTTTTGTGGTCTTCTTGGCCACCTCTTAAAGTTAGCATCTGGCGGGCTGGGCCTTTACAGGCAGTTGCATAGTGACCTGTATTCTAGCCCAGCATTTCTAACATCGTTCAAGATCGATTATTTCATAAATTCTACAATTTGGTTGTATTGTGGAATTCATGAAATAATCTATCAAATAAATCGCGTTATCTATTAACGTATTTGCCTGTTTTCTACGGAGTTGACTATTTGCGGTCGCTATTTGCCTTTCGCTATAGGCGGGTATAAGATTTTTTACTTTTAACTCATCTATTTTTTGTTTTGAGTAGGTTTTGTATGGCTTCCTCTATTTCTTCAATGACCGTAATGGTATCGAAGTCCTTTATGTGAATAGTTTCATCTGAATTTTCTGGGTTTATCTTTTCCTACTTACTACTTTCAGTAGTTCCACATAAGTTTTGTCTTTTACCTTAAAGAATGCGGCTTCCTCTTGAAGAATGGTTTCCTGTCTTCTCTTTTCTTCTTGTCCTTTTTTGACCCTCGTAGGTTTCACCATTTCGGCATTTCCTACAGCATTTCGCTCACGCGGCGTGTGTACTCTAACCCGTATTTCGGTATCGGTGAAAATATATTCCATTTGTTTTTTTATTATCGGCCAATCAGCCACAGATGTTTTGACAAAAGATAGTCTGTTTCTATCATTCTGTATCATCATATTTTTTAGCTGCTTTAGTTTTAGCTGGTTAAACGATTCATAGGCTTTTTTACGTACTACCACTTGGTATACATATCGCTCAGCAATTTGTATTTTTCATTCCTTATTTGGCACTCCAATAGAGTGCCTTAAATACACTATGCGTCCTGGTGCTGATCCTGAGTTTCAGGCTCAGAAGGTCTCGCATAGGCAAAGCTAAGCAAAACTGGCACTCCTTTTTCTGGGCAGAGGTTATCAGCTTCATGCCAGGCTAGATCTGAGACCAGTGAATATGCGGATAACTCTTGGAAGTCCGTGTAGCAGATTCCTTTTTTCATGTCCTGCCAAAGTTTTTTAAGTATTTCTTTTTATTTGTCTTGTATTTTTCATGGTCGGGTTGTATGGTTCTGTTTGAGTACACGTCTCGTTGCTAAGTTTTTGGGAATATTCAGGAAATATTTTCTCTATGAAAAGACAAGCCCATACAGTACATATGTAGTCTTTCTCAATATTCTAAATCATGAAAGATAATGATTATTTCTTATTTTTTTAAATATTAAACTTTTTTGAAATTTTATTGTATTTTTTTAAATAAAATATGCATATTTTAGATTTATCAGGGAGAAACAAATTTTGTCCTTGATGCATTTAACGTTACCTATTAAATTATTATTTTTAGTTTTATTTTATTAAACTTAGATAATTGTAGATTTGTTTTGAGATGGTTTGCAACTGGAGAATAGGTCTAGGTTGAACCATCGCGACAATAATGAAAGTAATGAAATACAGGTTATCAAACATTTGCACGTAGTTTGTGTCAATTGTCTGAAACAAACGACTGCACCGTTTATGCCTTTATCTGATAGTAGATGGCAGCGCTTCGAGATCCCTACTAATTAACGGCTATTCTACACACACTCATTTACAACGTGTCTGTCTATACGCCACATGATTTATTTACTAATCACTAGTTTTACGTCTATATGTAGACACTTAACTTGAAACTGGTACTCGACAAATAAAGTACTTTTTTCATCGTATTATTAAAATTATGTACGCTCGGTATTTATTGATTTCAACCAATTAATCTTCGGTCGCCATTTATACGAAAGCCAATAGCCAATTTAACTCTCAGAAATATACTGGCGCCCAGAAAATAAAAATTTGCGATTGGATTGGATCATTACTTAACAAGTTTGAGGATTATGATTTATGTTTATGGTGCTAGACAGATTACCGATATCAATGGACGATCAGAATCAAAGGTTTTCTCGCCTTTCTATTCTTGAATCTCAAGATTTCTTTCTATAATGTTCACGATCTCGTCTTGCCCACATTGAAATTAAACTTATTTTTTGTTTGTTTTAATAATCCATTATGCATTTATATACCTATATTCTATTGATTAATTCAAAATATTATAAATACGTTTATTATTACTTTTATATATAATAGATATATAAAAGATATAGTGCTAATATATAGATATAGTAGAATAGAATAGTAATTGACACCATATAACGATAAGAAAAAATTATTATTTTTTTATTTAGTGGTTATTTAGCAACTAATTAAAAAACTAAGAGGTTTATTCTTTTTCTAGAATAATATTTATATGCAGGGATGAAAGAGTTAAAATGATCATGTTGGTATTGCTATAGGAATTAATGATTACTTTCTCAAATAATTTTGCATTCGAACAAATTAGTGTTTTAACACACATCAGTTACAATGAAGCCATATAATACGTTTTGGAGGTAATTCACACTTTGGAATTACTACTTATGACCCTATAATCGTAAATAGTGGCAGTATTACGTGACAACTTGTATTCACAAATATGAGTTACGTAATTCATATTAATAATTTCGTTTTGTCGCTAGGAGTTCTTTTGAGATATCAAAATAAATTTGAGTATCTGTTTAATAACTCTAAATAATTAGAAGAAGGATTCCCAACCTTGAACTTTTAACGTTATTTTAATCAACTATCTTCTTTTACTAGGTATAAAATGAAATTTATTAAATTATCAATAAACTACTTATATTCTATCGATTCTTTTCAAAATTTCATCGACGCTGGGAATATCACAAGGACCCGGTTTGGAATTCTTGTTATAAACAATCTCTCTATTACCCAGATATTTCCTGCAGTCCGGTTAATGGTCACAAGACCTATTAACCCGTATTCCGGACGATCCTAAAGTTGTTGCTTTCATTTATTATAAATATATTTGTTGTACTGAACAGAAACATTTTTTAATTATTTCTTTATTGTAATCAACGTGGGATGATTTTCTATTGGTAAAACCATACTACATTAAAGATAATCATATAAACTTAATAAAGCTGGTACACAGCGGGAATATAGTCCACTTTCGTGGGACTCAACAAGTACCAGAAAAATTACATTGTTTTTAACATCATATCTTTCTATTAACTTAAGTGAATATCCATCTGCAGACGCGTTTCGAGATTAATCTCTCATCAGTGCAACTTTGCTGTTATGAATTTGTAAAACACTTACTTGATGGCTATTTACTTAGGTTAATAGAAGATATAATCTTAAAAACAATATTATTTTTCTGGTTCTTGTTGAGTGCCACGAAAGTGGAACGAACGCTAGTAAATAACTGGCAAATTTCACAAGAGATTTGTTTTGGTTGTCCTGAAAAGTCTCAGTAATATTATAGAGCTGCAGAAAAGTTGTATATATTTATATATTCAGGGAGTGTTCCGACTTTATTAAGTATATATTATAATCTATAATGTAGTATGATTTTACCAATAGTCAAATATAATTTAAATCAATAACCTGCTAAGTTCATGTATCTTTCACGAAATGTCAAATTAGAAACATCTAACCTCTAGTCAAACACGAGAGTTTCAAGTAAGTGTTTTACAAGTTATAATTCATAACAAGAAAGCTGAATTGATGAGAGATACATCTCGAAACGCGTCAGCAGATTAAGTTAATAGAAAAATATTATCTTTAAAAAAATGTTATATATCTGGTTCGTGTTGAGTGCCAGGACAGTGGACTGAAAGCTAGTAAATAAGTGGCAAATTTCACATGAGATTTGTTTTGGTAGCCCTAAAAAGACTCAATAATATTATGGAGCTCCGGAAAGGTTGAATATACAGTATAATCTTGACAATCCGACACATATGGGGCCAGAAAAGCGCCGGATTATCAAGGAATTACGGATTATCAGGATTAAAAGAAAACAATAACAATTTTACTTCTTCTTCTTCTTTCGAATAGGCCTACTTTGGACCACGCTTGTTCAACTGTTGGGCTTTGATCTTTGCCCAGTATTGTCGCATCTTCTGCCGGTGTAACTCCTTTCTCTCTTCTGTCCAGGGGTACCTTTTCTTCGAGGTTTTTCCTGAAATCCACGGACTTCCTTTATGGTGCGTCTCACAGACTGTCTGTTTTTGAGATCTGTTATTCCCAGTTCTTTAATATCCTTCTCGGTCTCTGTCAACCAAGTGGTATGAAGCTTCTTGTTTTGCCAGAAGGTGAACAGACGGTTGGTTAGCAGGTTTGGAGGTAATCTTGTAATGTGGCCATAGCTGTGGTCATAGCTACATAGTGTAGCTACCCTTCTTTTCCTTGCACAGTCAGAGAGCATCTCAATATGTTCATAGAGCTCAGCGTTATGGCGCCTTCGAAATTCGCCATCTTCCTTTACCGGGCCTAGGATCTTCCTGAGAATTCTCCTCTCTCTGACTTCCAATTTCTCTATAAGACCTCTTCGGTTCAAGGAAAGACGCTCCATGGCATATAGGGCTTCTGGTCGTAAGACTGATTTGTAGTGATTAAGTTTCAAGTTGCGTGACATGTATTTCTTATTGTAAGTGTTCTTAGTCAGCCGATAGGCTAGTTCTAACTTGCTGACTCTCTTGGATAATGATGCTCTTTCTGATAAGTTGTGTTCAGTCCATTCGCCGAGATACTTTAATTTCTCAGTGCTTTTGATGTTTCCCTGTTCTAGTAACATCTCTCTGTTTGCTTTTCTAATGTTGGTGAAGAATTATGTTTTCTCCAGCGACATTGTTGCCATCTCAAGAGAATCAGCAAACAGTGCCATGTCATCTGCAAAGGCCAGGCAATCTGCAACCCGTCCATCGTTCTTACGTCCCAGGTAGATACCACTCTGAGCACCCAAATTGTTCAGTTCCTTGCGCCATTCTCTCATAACCTTTTTAAGGACACAGTTGAAGAGAAGTGTGGAAAGTCCATCACCTTGTCTCACTCCAGTTTTTATTTCGAAGCTTTCTGAAATCTCACCCCTAAATTTAACCTTGGAATGGGTGTTGGTCAAAGTTTCTAGGATAAGTCTGCGGGGTTTGTTGTCTAGTGCTAGTTCCTGGAATACTTTGTTAAGCGTTTCTATATCGATGGAATCGTAGGCCTTCCTAAAATCAACAAAGGTGACGACCACCTTGCGGTTTCTCATCTTAAGTATGCAAGTACAGTTTTAAGGTTGAGGATCTGTTCAACACAGGATCGGGTCTTCCTGAAGCCGCCCTGGTATTTTCCCAGTTGACTATCAAACTGATTTTCTGCCCTTGTTTGTAACGCCTTCGAGAGAATCTTGTATGTTACCGAGGCGAGAGAAATTCCACGGTAGTTGTTGAGATCCGTAAAATCTCCCTTTTTGTGAAGCGGATGGATCAGAGCAGTTTTCCAAGATGTCCTGGATGATCTCGGTTAGCTTGCGCACGGCATTGTTTCCAGCACCTTTCCACAGTTCAGCAACGATAGAGTCCTCTCCAGCTGCCTTATTATTCTTAAGAAGTTGAATGATCTGGCCAACTTCTTCCAATGAAGGGGGAAGCGAGTCCGGGTTTGGTGTGGTTTGTTTATAGTCAAAGTCTTCGCTGGGTGGGTTACAGTTGAGTAGATTTTTAAAGTACTGAGCCAAAAGGTGGCAGTTGTCCTTGTCGTTATAAGCCAGTCTGCCTTGTGAGTCTCTGAAGTGGAGGCTTGGCGGAGCGTATTTTCTGAGTACCTGCTTAAAGGTTCCAAAGAAATTTCTGGAATTATTCTTAGCAAAGCTCTCTTCGATTTGGGTTAGTTGGTTTTGTGTGAAGGTTCGTTTTGTTCCTCGAATTATCTTGGCTGTAATCTTTCTTGGTTCCAAAAATGTATGCCAATTTTCCTTGGTCTTTTTAGAATTCCACTTCAGCCAGGCTATCTGTCTTTGGGCTATTGCATTGTCACAGTCTTCAGTCCACCACGGATGCTTCCTTCTTCTAGCGAGAGGGGCGAGTTCATTGGCCGCCTTGACAAGAGTCTCCTTCAGTTGGTCCCAGTTGTTTAGGTCTGTGTTGTTCAGTCTCTGACTTAGTTCTTGACTGTTCTTGAGTCGCTCGACGTCAAATCTTACCATTTTGGAAGTTCTGTGTAATCTAGTGTTTCTAGGCTGGAGTCTTATTTTGATCTTAGAGAGGTAGTTGTCTAGAGAGGTAGTCCAAGAGGTTGTCCAGATTGGCGCTTCTTAGTACCTTGACGTTTTGTATTTCCTTTTGAGATTTGCGTGAAATGGCCACATGATCTATCTGAAATTCACCCAGGTGGGTATTAGGTGAAATCCAAGTCTTCTGCTTCCTTGGCAAGTGTTTGAAGGCTGTAGACTTCATAATCAACCTAAAAGTCCTACACAGAGCCACCAATCGTTCTCCGTTGCGGTTGGTTCGCTTATGCGCCGGATAATTGCCCACTATGTTTCTGTATTTTTTCTCTCTTCCCAATTGAGCATTGAAGTCACCAAGCAGTATGACGGTGTGCCTCTCTGGAAGTTTAGAGATGATATCTTCTAAGTCTTCCCAGAATTTATCAGTTCTGTCTGGATTGCGTCTGTTGTCCTGGTTGATTGGGGCATGCGCATTGACTATACTGTAGCCCTTATTTGCGCATATGAGAGAGAGGATGGATACACGACTACTCGGGGAGGTAAAGTCGGTGACTTAATCCAGTATCCTGTGACTGATTATAAATCCTGTACCTAAGTGGGGTACGTTGTTCATTGCCCGCTGACCCACTTTTCCTTTGAGGATTCTGTAGCCTTGGGACTCGAAGGCATGTTCGTCCGTGAATCTGGTTTCCTGTCCGGTTGACAGTATTATGTTGTGTTTTGTTAGAGAATCAGTCAAATGTTTCAGTTTACCCACTTTTAGCTATGAGTTGGCATTAAATATTGCGAAGAAGCTTTGTCGTCTTGGTCTGAGTTTACGTCCGGTGATTTCAGGATGCCGCGACTCATCCTTAAAGCATGTTGGTGCGGACTCCCTAGAATGCAAAGGTCCGCTAACGTCACCATAGGTGACGGTGGATTGGTTACCACCTGGGGTAGTGCATTTAGCGAGATTTTCCTTCATGCTCAATTGAAGAATATTCTTCATGGAACAGTGGCGAGCCACTGTCCAAGATACTAAGCAAGTTGTTAGCTTGGGAGGCTTATTATTCGAGGTTGTCACACCCTAGACAGGTCGCCTTCACTACGGCTAAGGAGTCTTGTCCACCCCATTCTTCCCAGGTGCTAGGCTCCGTGCCATTATTCACCAAAGATGTTCAAGGGGTACATATTATTATATTACTAAGTCCAGATCTGTTTTAGATTTGTTTGTTTTTTCATAATTTCTAGTAGGTTTCTTTTATCAAATGTCAAATTATTTAATCGTCAAATTTAGAAATTCATTTCAAATTAGGAATCACTAATTCACTTTGTTTTTACACATTTTTTTCACACTAACTCCAATTCAATGTTAACTAATTGTTTTTCATTATAAACTTCTCTCCCTATAAACAAAAATCAAAATACACAATTTTCACGAGCAAATTTTTGCACCACAATTTTACTTATTTTATGTAGGATTGTGTTTTAGAAATAATAAAATATGTATCTATAGGTGAACGTGTACATACAAAAAATAAGTACAAACTTATAACAGATAGTAAGACAATTGTAGAGTGGAGTTTGGTCTGAATCATCAATCAAGTTTTCAGAGTTACAAGCAGGGTGTGTTGGCCAGACCTTTATCCAAAAATAGTAGATGGTTTTGTTTTTGACTTTATTTCTTCTGTCCGCCAGGTTTATATCCGTCACGGGACAGCGAAAAGGAAAGACACGTGTTTCCCCAGAGGGCCGGATTACTGAACGTACCGGATTAAACAACCGCCGGATAATCAAGATTATGCTGTTTCTATATATTTAGGCTACGTTACGACTTTATTAAGTTTAATGTGGGCTCATTTCTTTTTGTCGTAGAATATTGAGTTTTTAACTAGAAAAGTAATGCAATATATTGTGTTTGTATTTTACATAGCGATCGAATTTATTTTTTATGCATTCAATGAAAATTTTAGATTCCAGTAGAAAAGGACATGAAAAGTACAGCATCAAAGCGGTATTTGATAGATGATTCCTTTTTTTTCTATCTTGAACTTTTAAAAAATATTTATTATCGTTAATTGAAATTAAAATGAAACAGAGACAGTTGTTAACGATCTATTACTAACCCAGCCGCTTTCATTATCCGTAAAGCCAAAAAGGTTCTTGTGTAATACATATGTAGCGCTCTGCTTGTGATTTTCAGATTTGTCTCTCTTTGGAGAGTACCTCTTGCTATTTTTACCACTGTGTTTTCAGCCACACTGCTTATGTGGTCATTCGATTCCGATCTTCATCTTATGGTCCATTCGTTGATGTCTTTTGACGTTGCCAAGTCCTATGTTTATTTTTCGGTTTCGTAGTGTTTTCCTGCAGATTCTTCTAATAATTTTGTGCATACCATTTTTCTTATTTTTACTGTGTTCGGTCTTGCTTATATACCGTATGCAAGGATTGGCCTGATAACAGCTTTATTTATCCTACTTTTGGTGTCCGTTCGTAGATATTCATTTCGCCATATTGTGTCATTGAAAGCACCAGCTATGGTGCTTGACTTACTTGACTTACCCAGCTTGATTTACTTTGGTAATTTGCCAATTTTGAATGTGATCAAGTTAAATATAAAATGAATCTAGGAGAGTTTTGGAGTGCCTTCAGAACCTAAAATGTCTAGCACATCAGAACAAAGTTACTCTTGGGTGGGTGCCTAGTCACATAAGTCTGGAGGGAAACGAAAAGTTTTCCAGATTGCAAAGGAGAAGTCCTACATCGCAAAAACTATGGCCCGTTAAGTAATAAAAGAGAGTGGGCCAATAAGAGTCACTAATTAACAAATAAAATAAATGTTTGGAAGTGTAACAATTCTTTAATACCTAATAAAATAAAATTATAAAAAACTTAATAAACTTAAAAAACCACCTCCCCGCGATTTTTTTCACATATATTACCAGTCGGAGGTCATAAAAGGTTGACGAATGCTGATATAAATGATTTCAATGATTTTGCGGAAGGCTATAGTATCAAATAAAGAAATAGGACCAATTGTTAAAATTTGTGAAAAGGATGGTTGCGACTGTTACTACATGGTAATCCATATTTACTCTGAATTGAAAGAATATAGAATAATTATATAATGTCACTTGAAAATGACCTTCAACAGTAGAAACTCGAGTATTGTAAAGTGTGTAGATTTATAATTATATAATTAACAAATTATATAATATTTTCACAAAAATTTGTGATGAAAACTATTAGATTTGTTATAAGTATAGGGCGGATTATATGCACAAGATAAAACGAAATAAATCCGCATATATAAATATATATATATATATATATATATATATATATATATATATATATATGCATCGATTTTTGAGGAAATATTTCGACCACATATGCATTACAATATGCAAAACTTTGACAAAAATTGATGAAAAAAGGTAGAAATAATTATGGCCATCTAATATTTTTATTTACACAAAATTTTCTTAATTTTAATTAACAATTCTAATTAACCAAGCAAAAATTAATAAATATTTAATTTAATCTATATCTAAACTTGGCCACTAATCAACTCACAAACGATACCGTTTTTTCACAACATATTTATGTAAAAATTGATAATCAAATGTTCGAAATTTTTTTCTGCTGTCTGAAAACATGTTTATAAATCGAAAAAGTTCTTTCAACATCTACAGAAGTAATTGGTGCATTTTTCATTTGTACAATTGTGTCTAACAATAAATCAAAATTAATATCCACAACTATTTCGCCTTTTAAGACTTTGTTGAATTTTTTTAATTTTAATAATCCCTCATTTTATTGTCTTACAGCTTACAATTTTTTGTGTATAGGTTCACTTACTCTACCTTTAAATTTTTTGAAGGATACCTTCTATAATTTCAAATTCTCAAATAATATTCTTCTATAATTTCAATTGATTCTCATAGAGGCAAACCTTTTGTTTCCAGTCTGTGAATAGAGTTTGAGACGAAGCAATAGTTTGCCTTAAGAAATGCAAGGTACTGGGTTCGTACCTAAACATTTTTTTGCAAAAACGGCGCTGGAATAACTGCTTTCGAGAATTATATCTTTATTACCTGCAAAATTGTCAGCACAAATATTTAATGCGTCTAACAACTAGCTCATCTGGTAATTATAGGTTCAGGAGGCATTTGTACATTCGGAAGTCGCTCCTTATAAAATTGGACTCTCAAAGGGGCTTTTAAAAATATTTGACATTACTAATTAAATCGCTAATAACGAAATATCGATTCCTAATATCTTCTGCTACACGATTTAGACAGTGAGCTAAACAGGTTATGCGAATAATGTTAAAAAAAAAATTGAACTGCATTTATAATGTAGGGTGCCGCGTCTAACGACATAAGTAAAAAAATTCACAGGGTAAAAAGAAATTTGATAAAACTTATCACACATACATATCGGGTAATTGTTAAATGATTAGTTTTGTTGTTTCGATGAAATTAAATATGATTTTCTAAAATCTTCATAAAGAATTCTTATTAAGAAATTGGCAATATAACAGATATATTTGTCGGCACTTTCATCTACGAATAAATAAACAAACTAAACAAAATTATTGCCTAGTACTTGTCTAATTTACAACATTGTTCAAATATAATAAGAATTTACATCAGTTTTTAAAGCACTCTCGTCGGTATATTATGTTTACAATATTTTTGTAAAAAATTTTAAGTAATATTATTTAACTTTTTCAACGTATATTAATAATTTTATGGGTATGCGGTATGTATTTCAACAAAAAAAAAACTAGTAACTACTTCAATATGCAAGAATATGCAGCTTGTGCGGAAAGATGCACGAGCATGCCCAAATATGCAATATATGAAATTATTAATTACGTTAATTAACTCTAATCAATGTAATTCGTCCACATAATTAACTATATATATATATATATATATATATATATATATATATATATATATATATATATATATATATATATATATATATATACACATATATATATATATATATATATATATATATATATATATATATATATATATATATATATATATGTAGCATATAGCATAAAATTAGGGTCACTCCGTAATTTGAAGTTATTCTAGAAATTTTTAGTTTTTTACGTGTTTTTTCGGTTGTAACAGTTTACTAAATGATTGCTTGAATAAAACAAAAGGTTTTTCTTTTTCAACGTTTATTGAAAGTAATGAAAATGAACAATTTTAATTTTATGTGCTAAGTAATGAAAATGAACAAGTTCACTTTGATATGTTTTTGTTGAAACACAAGAAAGTTTAAGGACAGCATAGCATTTGTTTCTGTGGTGTCGTCTGTCTGTTGTAAATTGTTGTCATTGTTAGTGTTTTGCAATGAGCATAAATCCCGTTCTTGCAGCACAAATTGTGGCGGCTTTAGAAGACGGTCGCGGTCAGCGCGAAACTGCGAGAAACGTTGGTGTTAGTCTCTCGAGTGTGCAACGAGTATGGCGGCGGATCAAAGAGACAGGTCTGCTCACTCGAAGACCTTGTTCAGGCCGAGGCAAAACTCCAACAGCTAAGGATGACCGCTTTCTCGTTTCTAGTGCTTTGAGAAACCGAACGGTCACGGCAGTTTCCCTTCGAAATCATCTGAAAGAAGTGAGAAATGTAAACATAAGTGAGTGGGCAGTTAGGAGACGACTTTATGCTGCTGGATTATCTTCTCGAACTAGAGCTACTGGACCGCCGCTTTCCCGTGCACACCGGATTGCGAGGTTGAATTTTGCACGAGAACACTTGACGTGGACAATAGCAAATTGGAGACACGTACTGTTTTTCGATGCACCGCGATTCTGTCTTACGGGCTCAGATAGACATATAAGAGTGTGGTGACGACATGGCGAGAGATATGCTCAAGCGTGTAATGCCGAGTGACTACCATTTGGAGGAGGATCAGTTATGGCATAGGGAGGCATATCTTTTGACATTTGAGAATGGGACGTTGACTGCGCATAGGTATCTGATAGAGGTTCTAGAAGAGCATGTTTTACCATTCATGGTTATTCTTGGAGACAACGCAACATTTATGCATGATAACGCACGGCCCCATACTGTTCAGATATTTACTCAGTATCTTGACGAGTGTGAAATCACGCGATTTGTTTGGACAACGCGCAGCCCAGATTTAAATCCAATTGACAATATTTGGTATGAGATGGGAACACTTTTACGGAGACATGTGTCGGCCCCCAGAAATTATAGAGAGCTGCGCGACATACTGGTGCAAGAATGGGACAATCTTCCGCAGAACATGATCCAAAATCTAATCCAGAGCATGACACGTCATTTTCAAGCTGTTGTCACTGCCAGAGGAGGGAATACTTACTACTGAAGTCCTTAAACTTTCTTTTGTTTCAACAAAAGCATATCAATGTAAAGTTGTTCATTTTCATTACTTAGCATATCAAATTCAAATTGTTCATTTTCATTACTTTCATTAAACTTTGAACCACAAAAAACTTTTGTTTTTTTCAAGCAATCAATTAGTAAACTGTTACAACCGAAAAAACACATAAAAACTACAAATTTCTAAAATAACTTCAAATTATGGAGTGACCCTAATTTTATGCTCGGCAGTGTGTGTATATATATATATATATATATATATATATATATATATATATATATATATATATATATATATATATATATATATATATATATATATATATATATATATATATATATGCAAAAAATAAAATATATGCATTTTGCATATAATCTGCCCTTTAGTTATAAGATAAACCCTACAGTAACTAATACACTGAATATGTTACTTGCCATTAATTTGTGAACACCAAATTGGAACACCTTGAACACCTCAATAATACTTTCAAAATAATCAGAGATATACGGTATGAACGGACACTCACAATCAGTGTGAATATTATCGTTAATAGAACACTGTTTTATGTATTTATCTGCGCTCTAGACCGACAGGGGCGTATTCGCCCCATTTTCAATACTCAGGACTAGAAGACGGCACTGTGACCGATATGTGTAGATAAGTGATTCAATAATGAATGAATGAAATATTTAGATAGCTGTTGTACCTTAACGAAACGGCGCGCATATTTTGACTTATAATGTAATGGGAAAATCGCCTTTATATCATTTTAAATGGTACTTGCAGATGTTGTAAATGGTGAAATGAGCCACATTCCAATTCAATTCGATATCAATTTTAAAAATGTTGTTCATTTTAAATTTGCACCTTGCTTCTCCAATGTCAAATTAATTGCTACGATCTTTTTCGAATTATTAAGTTACTAGTGAACACAGAAATGAACAAGGAAATAAATCTATTAAATCTATAAATGTATAGTATGTGTTTGTTTTATATTTTTAATACTAAGGGTTATAAAGACTATATTGGCTGTGTATGTTATCTACTTAATTTTCTGGACTAGTTGTCGTTCTGATCAAATGTTTGAAATCTCAAAATTTGATACAACTAAAACCTATCACAACTAAAACCTATTATTGTAAATTCCTGTTCTTGTATTAATAAATAAATTAAAATTTATTTTGCAGGAAAAGGAATTCTAAAATTCTATGATCATTAAATGAGTCCAGTATTTAAATTAACTGAAAAAAATAAGAATTTAACATTTAATTTAATATATCTTTGCATCAGGATTATAAAAGAAAAAGGAAGATGTACATTAAATAGTGAAAATATGTATTAAAAGAAAGAATTAAATTTTTATGTTTCTCAAATATTTTTTCCTTCAAACGTCAAATAAACATAAGAAACAGCTAAATCAGCACAACTTACACCAAGCTTTTGTGATAAATGATCGTCAGTGGCAGAAAAGCAGTTTTCTGGCGGATGAGCGGCGGTAAAAATCATTTTCGTAGTAGACAATGCTATCTATTCATTGCAATGAATTTTAATATTTTACTTTACTTTTTCTCATCCCAACGTGGGTTCTGGGATTTGCATTCCTTATAACACTGCGGCTTTATAAGCTAATTGTATTCAATTGCATTTAAGCAAGTAGATCCAGACCGCGTGTTAGGTCCTGAAGTCAACCGTCTTTTTCCGAAAATAAGACATCCCCCGGAAATAAGGCCTAGCGTGATTTTCGGCACATTTTGGAATATTAGACTTCTCTCAAAAATAAGCCCTAGTTAAAATAATGTGAAAAATATAATTCGTTAAAAACTGCTGTTGAATTTAGTAGGTATTCTCTACCTGCCCTACTATTTTACAAAAATGTTTGGAACAAAATATTCGGAGAAATTCTTTGTTTACCTCTACAGTTCGTTTCAAGCAATGCACAGACACGTGTCAAAATTAATTCCGGGAATTTATAAAGTAGAACTTATCTTAAAAATACAATACAAGGCAGCAGTCTACATAGAGTGATTGTGCTGGTACAACGTTTGTGCATTTCAGTCTTATAAGTCTGATTATTACCTAACACATAATTTTATTATTTTAAAAGTGAATAATTTTTAACCCCAGATAAAATGAGTTAAAGCATCGTCACACTGGATGGATAACTTCCTTCAAGGACATGAACTGTCTCTAAGGAGATCAACAACAATGTTTAAGGTGGAAGACAATGAAGTTATTAAACGTGCACTTGCATTTAATCGATTTGTTGATGACATCGACTCTTAGAAATACCAACTCTACAACATTATCTAGGTAAAACCCTGAACACCTTAATAAAGCTACAAATAAGAGCAAAATGGCATTGATGATGGCCAAAAGAAATTGACAATGTTCAACTCTAATGTTCGAATATTATAAGTCCTGCTCCCCTGTAGGTCCTGCTACCCTGGATATCTTGATCATGAGTGGGACAGCCTTAAAATGGGAGCCTTAAAAGCAAATGTAATGGAGGCTCTGGCGAGGTCAGGGCACACTACAACAACAAATGTAATATCAGAGCCATACCTTAATATTGGGGAAGACTCAATGCCAAAAAGACTATCATTCCATCTACCCTTCAAAACACAAATGCGTTAGGCCGAAGGCATAAAACCAAACACATATTTTGGTGGGCTGGACTGGTATACAGGCGGCTCCGAAAAAATGACAGTGGAACTGGCGCAAGAATCTATCGATCACATGTCACGACATTCCAAGCGGAAACACACGCCATCATGATATGTACCCGTGAAAATCTAAAGGACTACAAAAATAACACACTACTAAATGGACAGCATTTTCAAGGAGAGTCTGGCTGCTATTAATGCTTTTGGGTGCGATGCAATTAAATCTAAAACAACATGGAACTGCCTTCAGGACTTTAAGGCCCTGGCAAAACACAGCAAGGCCACACTTGTTTGGGAAACGTAATGACGGACAAGCTAGCAAAAGATAAAGGTAACAAAGCAAATATCGGACGCTTTAACTGTTGAAATCCTGCAAACTCTCAAGGATGCGGATTACAATTGTTGCAGAGCTACTCACAGGACACTGACAATAGGTTACAGTATTTTAAGGGCTAACCCCCCTGGACCCACGTGAAAAATTGGTTGATGGAAAAGTTGGTTGATGTGAAAAAACGTCCAACACCGACCTCTAAATAAAGGGTTTCGTAGTCTGTAATCAAGTCTATAGTCCACATATTAAGTCCCTAAGTCCCTAGTGCAAGTATTAAGTCTGTACTCGAGATATTAAGTCTACCCAACAAATTTCCCACACTTTCGCAAATTTCCTGAAGTTTTCTCACAATTTCCGCAACCGTCTTCTTTAATACCGCGGTTGATAGTCTTATTGGTTCCCGAGTAATTGCGTAAAAACTTTTGTGATTCTTTTCCACCAAGATTCTCCAAAACGCGTTTTCCGCGACCTTGAAACACACGTAGATTAACTCTGTAGTGCCTATGTCAAATCTCTAGTCCAGATATTAAGTCCCTAGTGCTAGTATTAAGTCTGTTATCGAGGTATTAAGACCGTCCAACAAATTTTCTATAGATGAGACCAAGGAGCTAGGTATTTCTAGGCCAAGGAGCTCAAACGACGGTTCACCCCAAGGCTTCCTCGTCAATTCACATTCCTTCTACCGGTTACGATAGTGCACGTGTTAACTGTATTTTGGCGGTTCGTCTAGATGGCAAGAAAGTATCACCATTTATCATCAATAAAGGTGAAAAAGACAAGATTGAACGCGTTTCAGGAATGTATGTCCTTGTAAGTGCAAAAGCCTGGTGTACCCAAGCAGTTTTAAGAAATTCGGACGATTTTATGCTGCCACCACTGTTGAGGAGTCGAAATAGAGCTTTACTTGTTTAGGATTCTGCCAGTACTAGCCGCGCTAAAGACATGAAAACCTTTATTGTTGAGAGGAATATTGATCAAATAATGATTCCGGCAGGAATGACTGGCTACCTCCAGACACTTGACATTGCAATAAACAAGCCATTCGAGGATCATTTGCGGATGGAAATCAAATAATACATTGAAAACAGAATGGTGAGAAATCAACGAGATAATTTTGTATAGCCGGGCTGACAAGAATTTGTGAATTGGGTAAAAAAATCACGGAACAAAATAACTGACACTTGTGTTTCCAATGCACTACGAAAAGGTTACTTAGACAGAAGTATTCATTTAACGATAGCTATATTGCAAGACATGAGAGATTCGGACTAATGATTCTACAGGAAATTGATTTGGAGGAAAATCAGAACGGAATTCAAAATTTGATAAATTATGATGATGTTCCAGAAGAAGATGACTGTATGTCATGACTGTATTTGAATATTAAAAATGACTGTATTTGAATATTAAACAAAAATATATAAATTTTTGGAATATTAGCCCTCCCCTGAAAATAAGCCCTAGCACGTATTTTAGACCTAAAAAGAAAGTAAGACAATGTCTTATTTTCGGAAAAAGACGGTACGTGTATTGTGATTCGGCGGTAGTCCCTCAGCGTTGATGTTGAATTTATTCTCCTGCGTGTGATTGCTTCGGAGTGGAAGATGATATGCGATGCTGTTTGGTCTTCTGCGTTGCAGAGTCTGCATATTTGTTCATCTGTCAAAATGCCCATCTTCTACAGGTGCCATTTTAGTGCGCAGTGTTAAGACACCTGCTACAGTTGCAATTTGTTTCCTAGATAGTTGCAAGATTTTAGTTGTAAGGGTTTAGATATGGGACCAAAGATTTGTTTGTTGTGTTGTTGGCCACTTGTGCGACCCTTTGTAATTGGTGACTCTTAATGGTCTACTCTTATTCCAGCTATTACTTAAGAGGCCATGGTTTTGGTGATGTAGGACTTCTCTCTTGCAATCGTTAGCACTGCAGCAGAGCCCCATTTTGAAAGTGTATCCGCCTTTTCGTTTCGTCCAGACCTATGTGAATAGGCACCCACGCAAGGCTTAACGTTGTTCTGCTATGCTAAACGTTTTTGGTTCTGAAGGCACTCCCAAACTGTTCTAGATTCGCTTCTAGAATCACCAAAACAAATCAAGTAGCTGGTGGTTTGAATGACAGAATGTGTTGAAATGAATATCTGCGAACAAAGACTCCAAAAGTAGGTTAAACAAAGCTGTTATCAGGCCAATCCTTGTATACAGTATAAAAGCAAGACCAGACACAGTAAAAACAAGAAGAATCATATCCACTAAATTATAAGAAGAATCTGCAGGAAAACACTACGAGACCGAAAAATAAATATAGGACTTAAAAAAATTAGCAACGTCCGAATACATCAACGAATCTACCAGAAGACGATGATCGGAATGTAATGACTGCATACGCAGGATGGCAGAAAACACAGTGGTAAAAATAGCAATAGACTACCCTACAAAGGGAGATAAATTTACAAATCACAATCGGAACGCAACCTATTGTACAAGAAGAAGAAACTTTTAGGCTTTCCGAATAATCAAAGCGGCTGGGTTGTTAGAGATCGCTAACAACTGTTTCTATTTCGGTTGATAGCAAGTCTGTTGTTTCAAGCTGCATGAAATCCCACGACATTGCTAATACTAGTAAGTTCTTTTTTTTTTAACAAATGATTTTAATTAAGTGTTTACGCTCTGGGAGGCGAATTTAGAAAGATCGATATATAACTTACTACTTTTCTAGAACTAGACAATCATGTATATTCAATAATTGAATTACTTGTTCTTTTCTCAATTAGTATAATAGGGGTGCTTTGATAAATTTCTTCAAAAACTTAATTTTTATTTAATTTATGTGAAGATTTTCACAACAATTTGAAAACAAGTAAGATACCAAATACATAATAATTTAGTTGCTGTTAATATTGGACGATTATTACTAAATTATTTGTGCGATTTTTTTAAAAACGAAACAAAAAAAACGGAGTAATTTTTAGTGAGACTGAAATAAATTACGCCATTCGTTATATAAATTAGATATCGTATAAAATACGTCGCGTTGCACCAATAAAAACATGTTTCACTTCTTATTGCTGGTAAAAATGGATTTATTATATTTACCGCGCCACAAATCACGACAATGAAACATAATACGGCCGCCATTAAAATTGCCAATTAATTTATTTCACGAAAGAGTAACGAAATCGTAATCTCGTACTATATTACACACTAAATTACATTCAATTTATAATTGCATTCAGATTTATTAACACCATATCTAGAAACGGAAAAATATATATTATGTTTTTATTAAATTTCTTATATAAATTACTACTTAAAAAAAAAAAACTAAATATTTCCCCTTAGAAAAAATTAGATCACGTTTCATAAATTAAATTTCATAACACAGAATAATGAATAGCCATTCCAATTGAAAATAAAAATTAACAAATCTTATTTGAACTTTGAAAAGTTGAGTTAGATTAGAATATACAAAAACAATACAAGTACAATTTTTTCTTGCCTTATGAGATATAGTGGTTCAAAGTTAGCAGTGATTCCGAATCTGTTTTCAGATTTTTTTTCCATCGGGCAGGTTTTTTTAAGATACAAATTGATTAAATTTTCATAAAGTATAATTTTTTTATCAATAAATAATTAAAAAATTAAAAAAAAAATAATGTTATATTAAACTAAACTAATTTTAATTTTCCATTAAAACTACAAGTTATAAACGTACACATTTTGCTCATTATAGTAACTGGGTCCATCAACATCATCAGGGATAAATTTCTCTCTATAATAGCAGCGCTTATGCAAGAAGCACTCAACGAGGTGGAGAGTTGGTGCAAGGGGGTCGACCTTCGGGTCAATCCCTAAAAATCCACTCTAGTACCATTCACTAGAATGAGAAACACGAATGGGCTAAAGCTCCAAATTTTCACCTAACAAAACACCTAAAGGTGAGTGATGAAGCCAAGTATCTGGGTGTAATCCTGGATGCCACACTGACTTGGAATCAACACCTAAAGAAAGCTACCAACAAGTGTAAAATGGCACTGATGATGACCAAAAGAACACTTGGAAAATCATGGGGACTAAAACCAAGCATGGTATACTGGCTATATACACTATGGTAGTTAGACCCATTCTGACATGTGGCTCCACAGCATGGTGGACCAAAGTGAAGCAAAAACTGGCCATCAGAGAACTCTCCTATGTTCAAAGACTGGCCTGTTTATCAATTGCGGGAGCGACGAAAACCGCCCCAACTGCAGATCTGGAGGTGATCCTAGGCCTTCCTAGCGTGGATATCTTTATCATGGATATTCCCTCTACCTTCCCTTATGTTTATTTCAGATGCATATGCAATGGCACATGGGAATCTCTGGCGATGTCAGGACACACCATGATAGCGAATATCATATCAGAATCGTACTTCAATATAGAGGGGGATTATATGCCCAAAAGGCTGTCATTCGATCTACCCTTCAAAACACATCTACGATGTACAGAATGCAATCAAATAACCACTTGCCAAGGAGGACTGCATTGGTATACAGACGGCTCCAAGAAGGACAGTGGTACTGGCGCAGGAATCTATGGACTGTCCCTGGGGTTCAGCCTATCTGTACCCCTGGGGACACATGCCACAGTATTCCAAGTATAAATAAACGCAATATTGGTCTGTGCCTGTGAAAATTTGAGAATAGACTACAAAAGTAGAAACATGCGCATTTTCAAGGACAGTCAGGTTACACTCGCTTGGGTGCCTAGCCACACAGAACTGGTTGGTAACGAAATGGCGGATAAGCTAGTAAAAGATGGAGCCTGGAAGGCAAACATCTTTTCTGAAAGCGGACTCTACATTACCAAGACCACGACCCGAAATAAAATCTGTAAATGGGTAGCAACTAAGCACCGTTTACAGCGGGTCAATTTGAATGGTGTAACACACAGCAAACGAATGTTAGTTAACCTATCGGAAACTCTAACTGCTGAAATTATGCAACTGCCAAGGAAGCAGATCGAATAGGAACAGAATAGACACCTACTTACAGGACACTGCCCTCTACGAGAACACCTGCATAAAATGGGTATCTGGAAGGATGAACCTTTATGCAGGTTATGCTATGAGGAGGACGAAACCGCCGCCCATATAATCTTCCACTGTGAAGCAATTGCACGTAGGAGACACAAGCTTGATATTACAGCTGAGAAAGTCCCCGTGAAAAACATGGCACATAGAATCCTGGACCTAATAGAGGGACTGGATATATTTGCATGAACGAAATAATGTGGGAAAATACAATAGGCCAATGGGCCGCAGTGTTTTAAGGGCTAACCCCCCTGGACCCACATTGGTTAGAGGAAAAAAAACTTGGTCCCTTAGCTGAAGTATACGAAATTTTATCGAAATTCGTCTACCCATCTGTCTGCCACATACTATTTTGTCAAAACCTGATTATATAATAAATCAAACATACATATTTGATTTCAGCTTGCAAAAATATACATTGAACAGTAATATTTGTTCTTGGAACAAAAATTGGTGTAATCAAAAGGAAATTTGCCTCCATTTCAATTAACCTCCACCGGTTAGTCATCCTCCCAATATTAATCTCAACCTTACCAACGTGTCATTCTATCCTATATAAATACCACAGACCACAACCAGCATTCCCTAAAAGACATCGACGAATTCCAAAACCCTCCTGACAAATTTAACAAACCAACTCTGCGTCCCATCTCCTGACGTTAATTAAACAAAAAAGATCACTATGTAGAATATACTGCAGGACAGAACACACTTCATTAAAATCTAAAATGAATAGAATCAATAAAGACATACATAGACATAACTGCCACTTTCGAACCAACAAGTGGTAAGTCAGTCTGGTAAGAAATAAACGACGCATGACCTGGACTACAGGGACAAAATTAAAAGATCGCCAAATACCCGCCCATCGTTTTATATCTCCGACATCTCCTTTAATAACCAATAATATTCCACCAACTCCGAAAAAACTTTCCAACTCACCCTCGTTTAACAAACTTAACTTCGACAGAGGAGACGCATCGTTCATCGATTATTTATCGACTTATTAAGGGCAACACAGACCTGGAGGAAATAACCTGCGACGAATACCTACCTGCCCTTTTCAATGTAAAAAATAGTTCATCTTGTTCCGACCTTGTCAAAAAATCCTTCTAAAAACCTTCCCAACGATATCATCTCCACATAAATAAACTGTTCAACGTCTGCCTTTTTAAAAGATTCTTTCCAAAATGTTGAATAAAGGTGTATTATCACCATCCCAAAACCTAATCAAAATAATTACTTACTAATTAGTTACCGTCCTATTACCCTCCTTACAGTCCTATGCAAAATTTTCGAACATATCCTCAAAAATATATTATGGAATTTGCTCAAGAACTCTATTCCATTATATTAACACGTTCAGTGAGCATTACGCACCGGTGCGTCATGAGAGATTTTTAAGCGGTGCGCATGACGCAGGTGAGTCATATGTCTCGTCATCTAGAACCGGTAAGTTTTGCTTCAGAATTTGTGGTAGTGGCATGCTGATGAACTGAGCGTACAGTGATAGGTTAGATAGATCCTTAATCTGCGTCGTTCCGGAATTCAGTGTTTTATACCATTTTGGCCATTCTGTCTAAATGGTCAATTTTTATAATACGACCGTACGAATACGGCTAAAAAAATACTAGAAGCGGATACATATTGCACAGGTACATTACGCGCAAACAGGAATGAGTCTTCGAAGGACGTTGTAACAAAAAAACTTCAAAGGGACAAACAATTGCGGCTTATCGGGATGGTGTTGTGATTGGTAAATGGAAGGATAAGAGAGACGTTTTGTATATATCTTTCGAATTTCCGAACGATATGGTTGAAGTACAAAATAAAAGAGGAATCTCAAAAGAAAAACCTTTACCTATCCTGGAATATAACAGATTCACGAGTGGCATCGGCCGTATGGATCAGATGATATCTTACTACCCTGCAGTTCGGAAACAGTCCGCTGGTACAATAAACTTGGCATACACGAAATTCAATTATTGCTATGTAATTCTTTTCTTTTATACAATAAATATAAAAAAAAACGTTTATCATATTACAATTTTCGTATGGCGGTACTTGAAGAAATTCTCCCTAAAAATTTTACCATAAAACAGCCAAAACCAAAGCAAGTGCCAAACCACTTTTCTGAAAAAAATATGAGGACAGAGGCCTAGGAGGTAGAATTATGAGAAAACGCTGTAAGGTATACTGGAAGAATAAAATACGAAAAGATTCTTCCTATCATTGTAAAATCTGCCCTGATTAACCTAGTTTGTGCGTTGGAGAATGTTTTGAACAGTACCATAAACATTAATCTATTATATTGAGAAATTTGTGATTACTTTAGAATTGCTATTTTGTCTTAGAATCCAATCAAAATCCATCCATCCTTCCATCTTAGAATTTGTTAGTTACCTACTTGCGCAATGATTCATTTGTTTTGTAGTATATGTATTCTTTGATGTACAGATAAAAGTTTTTGCAAATAATGAACCAATTCACGATAACACAGCCGTGCGTCATGAGCACAGGGAACAAAGTTCGTTATGGGGTGCGCATTACGCACGGGTGCGTCATACACTGAAAATTGGTTTGAGAGCTATTTTTATACAGTGTAATTGTAAGAACCACATACTAGCAAAAAATTATAAGGTTTATTGACAAAAAACATAACCGTCCGTACGCGACCTCTCCCAATGCTACCTCGCACTGAACTTGTTAAGAAGGCCTTCCCCTTTCACCCTTGCTCTATAACCCACACAAATATACAATCATAACCCACAAATATAACCTAAAAAAAGACGGACAAACTTCAAGCCCCCACGGACAGAACCTTAATTTGGTGTAACCGTAGGATTGCAAACCTTTCCAAATGCCAACTCCTCATCTCTAATCACGGACCCACATACCTTGATACCATTGACGTAACACCGGCTCTACAAATTAAATAACTAGGATTACTTTCAACAGCAAAATGAAATTCAACGCAGACGCTAAATTTCTTCAGAACAAAATTGTCTAAAGGAGTAAAAATTTCTGCTACTTAATCCAAGGAAACCAACGTATATCTATTAAACGGCCTCCAAACTACATTGCGTAATGATTAAAATGAACAAACATTGCGTAATGATGTTCGTTCAGCTGTTATCTCTAAATTACGACAGCTTAACAAAAACTTCTACAACCCCTCTATTGTATACTCACACAAATCCCAAGATACTCCGACATACACAAACGACTACTTACGAAATACAAAGAAACGAACACTCACTGGACCATCAACAACCCCCTATGTATGAGGCGCTACCCTACGAACTCCTCTCGTAGACACTCACTCCACGAATACATAGAAAACCCGTATCAGTCTATTTGGCAATGTTTTGCCTATGATTTGTATAAAATCATCTCGAATATAACTCTGTATACTCCCGGGCAGAAAGACCTGAAGGCCAATAGCCTTTTGTTAACTTTTTGTTTTGAGTAAATATTCTTCTTCTTCTTCTATCACATACTTATAAAATACGAGTTAAATTGAAAAGAAAGGTATAGTTAGTAGTTATAGGAAAAATTACAAGGAAATCTTATACGCGTCTATAACAGTAAGAAACACGTCAAGTAATAAATATAAATAATAATCATTATATAAATATTTTTCAAGATACATTTGAGTAATACGATAAGTGTGTAAGTCTGTCTTACGAGATAATGTTAAACGATATATAATTTTAATACATGAAAATTGCATATAGGAAGCATAAAGAGGTCGTTACACGTACGTCATTTTTTCTTTGCTTTTGTTTTTTTTTGGAAAGTTGAAGAGCATGCAACAATATCCTTCCAGGCATTGCACCGGCAAACTTCCTCAACACAAGATGCAAGGAATCTTTTTTATTTCACATTACCTTATTAAATGTACATTTCATTGAATAACAGACAGGTGTTCAAAATAAATATTTTTGTTTTCTTTTGAATACATAAATTGTTGATCCATATTTTGTATTTTTTTGTAATTCGCAATTAAATTAGAGCAGTGTTTCTTTGAAAATTTAAACAGAAATTTTAAAGAAAATGTTTAAATTATATTTTATTGTAATTGATACCAGAAAATATTTATAGTGAAATAAATTACTTGGCTATGGGCTGACAATTCATTAAGAATCGTCCATAGATAAAATTTCCACAGAAATCGTCTATTTTCTAATGTTAGTGATTAAAGCGTTTCATAATTGATAGTTTATGATAAATAGCCACGAATGGGCAATCTTAAATCAGTGGCATTATTTATTAGACCGTATTTACTAGGATATATTAACAGCGTCCGGTTCTTTATCCATGTCCTCAGTGTTTACACATTTATACGCCATAATGCAATTATAGGAAGCAAAAAGATTTAGACCAAATAAAGAAAAAGCCGTATATGTTCATGTGCATATTATTAGAGAAAAATATACAACATTAAATTATTAATAATGAAATATATTTTCTGAACCATAAAACATATGGTTTCCATATAGAAAAAGTCTTGTCGTTGAATCGAGGCAACTTGGATCATTGCAACTTTAGTTTTCAAATATGGAGTTTAAATATTTGTTTATTTAACTGCAGTAATTCCATAATAAATCGCCGTTAAAAATGTAATGCGATGACATTTTTAAAGGCGATTTACATATTACTAAACAATTTTTAGGGAGAGAACAAGTTGGGAAACAAAAGAGGGGATTGACATTTGTCGACATTTTTATATTAAAGACAATAAATTCCCCACCCGTTAAGTTAAATGATCTACTGATTTATTTCAAACTAATCTACTGAAAGATAAAAAGAAAAAAGGTAGTTTGATAAATAATGAAGTGCATAATTTTATTAAAGGAGTTATGTTGTGTGTGAACAATACTACAGCCGTCTGTATAAAATAGTATGCATGCGCACATATATGTGTTGTTATATAAATGCGAGAGATAAGACGTCCGTCCCACGCGCGCATTCTTCAGAAGAGCCTCTGAAAAACTTAACAAGCAATATCTTCGCGTTATACGCCGGTCTTATTTATAATTCCCCTGCCATAGTCTGATGAAGATGTCGAGTTTCCATAGCGACAGCTGTTTAAAAAGCAGCAGGAGTTCGTTAGGCAGGTCGCCTGCTGCTGCCTTCTTTACCCGGGCCCTGCATCAACTCACCTCATCTACTACCTACTCAAACACATACAACGCGCATGCTCCACAAATAAACAACAAGTTTTTCTTAATTAAATAATCTCGCTAATTAGAATGTCTTATTATTATTAAATAAATAATATGTATTATGTACCTCGGAAAGTATTAGACAAGATTATATAATTAAAATGAAACGAGTAGAAAAGTCGAATTTGCAAAAAAAGATTGGATAGGCAACTTCACAGAGAGTCCTGAAAACAAGACTAGATAAATAAGATTACATAAGACTAAGAAATACTCCAAAACTAACCAACAAAGCTATATATGGAAAATAAGTTTTTATAAGATCTAGTATTACCCGGTCTAGAAGTATATAATTAAGTAATCAAGACTAGTTGGTCAAGACTAGATAAGACTAGATTGGATTGGTGAAACTAGGCAAGCAAACCTATTCCAAATCAATTTCACGCTGTTAATGATAATTTGTATAAAAGTTTTAATAGACCAAATGTAAGTATTTCCATATTTTCTTACACATTAATAATAACATAGTCTAACAGATATTTTAGTGCCAGCGATTTGTTACTGTTTCTAATTAAATTTGAGTGCAAAATAGCACCAAAACATTCACAACCAGGTCTTAGTATTCCTGAAAAAGACTGAAATTTAATTTTTTTGGCTATATAATATGCAAAAACTTGAGTTTAAGATTTTAGCATGTATCATATTAAAACAATTTTATAGACGAGAATGTGTTTAGCCATTTACAAATTAGTGATGTAGTTTTGATAGAAAAGTTGAAGTTGATATGAAAAGTTTTGATAGATACAAGATAAAACTAAGGGGTCAAGATTTAATTGTCGATGAATGAATAAATTTAATTGGCGATATTCAAAGTGTATTATGTTAGTGTGTATAGTGATGTGTGTGTGTGTGCATGAGCGATGAGAAGAGCAGATAAGAGGCCGCCGTAACAATTTACAAAAGGAGAAAGATGGAAACGTTCCGAAGGGGAGTGTACTTGTGAGTAATTTGTTGAGTATTCTGAAAGGTTTGCTTAACCTAAGATTAAAACTAACTGATAATTACATAATAACCACGTTGGAATAGCTGGCAACTGTTGTGGGATCATTAATAACGAGAAAGAGACCGTTTAGTAATTTATTTGTTTAATTACTGATCCATAACAATTAAAAAAAAACGTGGTATAAGAAGGGAACGTGGCCAGGTAGGTACGCGCACAATTACACACTTTCAACACACCTAGTGAAACTTAATATGATACCACAGACTAAAAAATCATTTGCCATTGGTGGAAAGATTTTTGAGAAAAATGTGGAAGTGAAAGATTAAAATTTAATAAATTGGTTTCAGGAACATTTATGTAAATCGCTCATTTTAAGGGAAAAAATTAAGTGTCTAGATTTTATAATTTTACTGCATTCTTCTCGCGGCCACAATTCGCGTGTTTGGAAATCGTTTAATTCCTCCTTCCTCGTTCAATTAACTAATTTTAATAATCATTCCATAACCACAGGCTTATGCGCCACGTATTCTAATTTATAACAACCATAAACTACTTTTACAATCTATTTTGCTTTCCTGCCACTTATAATTAATAACAAAATCGTTTACGAACAATAAATATATCATACACGCGATATATTAATTGTTTATTTACTACATTAAATATTTGGCAATATCTTCATTTAAAGACGAATTAGTAAACTTAGTATTAATACAGATTTGTATACAATCTAAGCACTTAAGGACTAGAAAATTACAGTGATTTTACGGATTAACCATAATGCTGATCATTGTAGTATAAAATTAAGAATAATATTTATATTGTAATCCCATATCTATAATTTATTATATTTTATAAATGAAACCAATAATGTCAAATGGGGGTTGTTTTTCCACAAAATTCATTTATTAATGATTAAGAACGGCAAAAGTTTAAAATTTTAAAAGAAAAGTTTAATATTGAGAACATTAATAATAATTGTATTATTTATATCAAGTTGCTAAAAATTAATCAAAATGTTCAGTCAACTTTCACTTTTCTTTAATTTAAAAATCCAAATTATAAGATTATATTATGAAATTATAATAATAATTTAGTTACAAGTATATGGTGTAAAGGTACTTATTACAATACCTTAATATACCATAACAATAGATTAAAATTATAAAATAAAATCAAACCATTTCATTCATAAATAAATTTTGCCCATGCTTTCTTGTTTTTTGCCAACTTCAACCCCTCATTCCAGGATATTCCTCGTTACTACAACGAATTTGCCACTGCATGATTCCATGTTTTCCTTAGCCTTCCTCTTTTTCTTTTCTGTGTAGATTTGGCTAGCCATACTCTTTTCGTTTTACTTCCTTTCTCCATCCTTACTAGATGCCCAAACCATTTTAATCGCCTTTTTTTTATGCTTTCCAGGACTAGTTCGACATTAAGATCTGCTCTAATTGTTCCATTGGTTATTTTGTCTCTTTTAGTAATACCTTTAGCGCTTCTTACGTATTTCATTTATAGCGCCTGTATATTACTTTTTATTTCACTGCTTAGCACTCAGCTTTCACCACCGTATGTTAGAATTGGTTTGAATATGGTATTATATATGGTATAATTTCGTTTTCTTCGATATATCTTTGTTTCTTATAAACGTGTTATTAAGTGCATAGAAGAGTTTTGTTGTATTTTCAATTCTGGTGTTGATTTCTGCCTCTTCCTTTCCGCCATTATCATCGTACATTTACTCCTAAGTATTTAAATGTTTCTGTATGTTCTATATCTTTTCCATTTATTTGTATCGTTATGCTTGGTTCTCCTTTCCCGATGGTCATTACTTTGGTGTTGGCGCCATTTATAAATATGGAATTTTTCCTACCTTTATGGAAGAAAAACCTACCTTTATGGAAGTAGGAAGGAAGGAAAATTTTGTAACCGGAAGTGGGGTGTGGGAACCGGAAGTGGGGTGGGAAACAGAAGTTGATGTGGAAACCGAAAGTGGGTGGGAACCGGAAGTGGGGGGCGGGGGTGTGGGACCGAAAGTGGAGGCGGAGGGTCTATTTGTTTCTTAAATAAAAATTGTCGGCAAGACAATTGTCGCTTGGCCCTCCAGCTAATAGGGCTGTAGGGCTAATGGGGCTAAACGAGCTGTCGCGTTGTAAAATCAAACTTTCCAAACTCTAATGTAAATAACTATTCCTAGCTTGTTACTAATTCCTCCTTGTCTAAGGCTGTTCCAAAGTATACAGTATACTTATCTAAATTACTTAACAATGAGTTACCACAAGAAAAGTTTAAGTTCATCAATTCTCATAAAATGAACTAAGATCCAACCCCACCGACCCTACAAGAGATTAAAGAAATCATGAAATCACTAAAAAATACAAGGCATCAGTGGATCAAATAACTGCAGAATTGTGGAAAAATCCAGGAGAAAATTGTATCACAAAATTGCACGAAATTATTTTGGACATTTGACAAACAAAAATCCCTTCGGATTAGAAGTTGGCGACAATCCATCCCATGCACAAAAAAGGAAGTCAAACTGACCCAAACAATTATCGAGGTATATCCCTTCTTCAGGTCACATACAAGATTCTTTCAAAAGTTTTACTAAACCGTGCAGAGCTTCAAGTAGATAATCAAATTGGTGAATATAAATGTGGTTTCCGGAAGGGACGGTCATGTGCAGAGAAAATTCTTAATTTGGAAAACATACAATATGTTCGCAACACAACTAACAAAAAATATGTCAGAACGTTTGTGGATTTCCGGAAAGCATATGACAGTATAGATCGCGAATCACTATTTAATGTCTTAACAGAATTTGGACCAAAAAACAAGAAATATTATCAAAGACACACTTACCGAGACAAAGGCTAAGGTAAAATTTATGGGTGGATTAAGTGAAGAGTTTGAAATAAATACAGGCGTCCTCAAGGTGATGGAATTTCCCCATTACTTTTCAATTGTGCCCTGGAAAAGATTGTTAGAGAATGAAGAAAAGCAGGGGCAACATCTCACCTACTACGGCTAAAGATTAAAGATATTCAAATAGACTGTCTAGCGTTTGCTGTTGATATGGCACTACTTGCTGAAGACATCTCTGATACACAGAAGCAAATCACTATCTTGGAACAACAAGCAGCCAAAATAGGGCTTCATATTTCTTAAAAACTAAATTTATGAAACATAAAAATTACACATCATGAAATTTATATTAACGCTAACAAAATTTCTAGACCAAAGTAATTTAAATATTTAGGCGAATGGGTTACAGAAAATGGCAATTAAAATAAATCTGTATCATCAAGAATCCAGAAAATAGAGGTTGCTTTTCAATACACAAGATATGCAAATGCCAGTCATGGAATAGTAAAATTCGCCATTACTTAACGGTGATTAATCAGGAAGCTCTTTATGCATTAAAAACGCTCAATTTACAACTTAAAACATTGAAGGAACAATTAGAGATTAAGGAATGGAAAATGATGCGAAAGGTCTTAGGGCCCAAAATTAAAAATGGCATACACTATCCCAAACCCAACTCTGAAATATATAGGAAAATTTATAAACCGATACTATGTGAACGAGACGAATTCAATTCTGGGGCCATTTGTCAAGAATGAATCGTACGAGACTTACCGAATCCACAAATTTCTATAGAACAAACGTACAAGACCAAAGTGGTACAAACAAGTGGAAAGGGACCTAGTGGAGATGGGATCGCCAGATCTCATGAATAGAAATGTGATCAGGAATATTGTTCATACAAGGGGATTTGAGGAAGATTAGAAGAATCCAACACGACGTGCATGGTCGCAGGAACAGGGACAACAACAATCAATGCATATAAAGAGCTATTGGACAAGGAGGAAACCTCAACATATGTTGGTTTCGCGTGGTCCTAATTAACCCATCCGCGAGAAGAAGAAGATTTTTTTTACAAGATGCTCAAAATTAATCAAATTATTAGTACTCTTCAATATATTATTTGAGAATCAGTTTTTTTTTTCATGAAAATCCTGATAGGAATTATAAAATTTCATACTTTCTGATTTCTTTGTTAAGGTTATAGTTCTTTTATAAAAATATATGACCTTGAAACTATTAAATTCTGCCTGAAATAGCGATCTTCTTTTTTCTAAAATTATGCACCTATAGAGGTGAGTTACACCTGTACATAGGCCTGAGAAATAATTTATTCACATAATTAAACTTTGTCGATATCATTCAAGAATTAGGTATAAATAAAATACAAAAACCTAAGCAATAAACAACATAATATGGTATAAGGGGACTCAAAGATTATTAAAAAGTAAACTGTAAGAAAACAAAATATTAAAAGAGATTTGAGATAACAAAATATTGTGATTGTAAGAGAACAAAAAGTCTAAGAAAATGAAGTATTTGCAAGCCAATTTCTCAGTTTTATTCTTACTGTTTTGTTATTACTATTCGGTATTCTTTTTAGTGTATCAGGTAGTGTATTGAAGTGTTTAATTGCCACAATCGAAGAGTTTTTAAATGCTATAAATTTACTGACTTTGGGTAACGGAATACTTCTATTTCTAAACTTCCCTTTATAGTTCTCATACGCATATTTAAAACTATTGTTGTGATAACACAACGACTCGAGTATAAATGTATCTCTAAATCCTAGAACACGTTTGCCATCCGAAAATATGTTAATGAGCTTAGATAGAATTTTAGCTAAGATATTAGTGTTGGTTTTGTAACTTCCCCCCAAGCAATAATTCCATAATTCACAATACTCTCAAAACGAGAATGGTATATAATCTTCATTGATTGCTTGCTCATTATTTTTTTAATTCATAAAAGATAAAGAAAAAGTATCTAGTTTTACTTATAAGATTTAATATATGGATATTCCACTTCATGTGACAGTCAAACATTAACCCTAAATATTTACAACTATTGACTCTTTTAATTTTCTCATTATAAATAGATAACTCAAACAATTCAGGTATACTGTCTTTGTAACAGCCAAAAGTCATGTATGTTGTTTTATCCACATTTAATGTTAAATAATTATTTTGTAACCACATACCTATTTTGTCTAGGTATGATAACATATTATATTGTGCTTCAGACCATGTTTTACCTATACCTTTAACCACGGTGTCATCAGCAAAAGCTGCTATACTATTTAAAGGTAGTATTTTAAACATATAATTGATATTATATAATACTTGATTGATGTATATAATAAAAAGTAGCGGTCCTAAGACAGTTCCTTGTATTACACCAATTTTAATTTTACATTTTTTTACTTTTAACATCCTTAATTTTGACTACCTGAAATCTATCTTTTAAATAAATTTTAATTAGGTCATGAGCTACTCCTCTAACACCATATTTATATAATTTATTAAGCAATATTTTATGGTTCACAGTGTCGAAAGCTTTGGCTAGGTCTAGAAAAGCAACAACTATCGGATTACTGATGTCTATTTTAGTATATATGAAGTCAGTTATCGATGCTAACGCATCCTTTGTACCTTTATTTTTCATAAAACCCTACTGATGACAACTAATAATGTTACAATCTATAACAAAAGAGTACAATCTCACATGAATAATCTTTTCAAAAATGTTCGCAATATTAGAAATAAGTGATATCGGTCCATAATTAGTCATATGGTGTTTATCACTAGATTTTAAAATCGGCAATATTTCCGCGCATTTAAGTGCATTTGGCCAGATAAACTTATATGAAATATATATTCTAATATATTGGATACAATAGGAATTATAGTTTTGAGTAATTTTGTGCTTATACCATTCACCGCACCTTTTTCCTTTTTCCTTCAGTTCGTTTACTATATTTACAATTTCAGAGCAATTAGTAGGTTTCCAAAAAACGAATTTAGGAGTATAACTTATGCCATCGTCAACTGTAGCAGCACTAGTAGGGATTTTAGCAGCTAAATTTGAACCAATATTACTAAAAAAATCAACAAAGTTATTAGCAATATCATTTGTATTTGTCAACTTATGATTGCCTTTATATAAAGATTTTATTATTTTACATATTGTGTCAAAAGTTTTGTTTATGTCGTTTATGGACAGTCGTTCATGTTTGTTTATGGAAAACGCTGCGGAGTGTTGATTCAGCTGGAAAGTGTAAATATTTTTAGTGACCATGAAAAGTAGGAGTATAGTAGAACGAAAAGGTTTGTAACTAATTGTAAATTGGAAGCAAGGAATACGATTTTTCAAATTAGTTCGAATTCGGGATTTCAGGATTTGTTCAAAGTTACTTCCTGGTACGTACTTCCAAGAAAGGGTAAACACTGTGAGCAGTAGGCAAAATTTGTAAAATTTGGTTAAATGTTTGTCAATATTGACCTTCAGTTGTCTAATAAAGAATTTTGAGTTGTCTCCTCCAGAAGCGCTGTTTTTACCTATATCAACGCTGGAGTAGTACCTACTCCGAATTTCATCTGGAGCTTGGAGTTTATTGTTTGCGAAAAACCAACTGGATCAATTGTCGTCAAAGTCTGGATTATGAGAGAGAGTAAACGCTTTTCGAAATGTTTTGCGAAAAGGGAGGCTTTGTGGAAATCTGAGGGGATAGACTGAGGAAATCTAGGTTCAAGAATTTGTGGTTTTGTGTTTAATTAATTTTCTAATTTGGATCCAGTAAGATTTACTCTGAACCTGTTCAATCTTCTGTACAATTCCTGTTCAAATTTTAACCCAAGAAGGGCTTCTATACTGAAAGATCAGTAATTTAATTTTATTATTTATTTTGTTGAACAGTTTCTTCAGGTCAGGATCGTTTTTACGTAGATATTAGTCGCTTTTGTCTATTTTTATGTATTTATTTATGTTTATTAAATTTGATTGATATTTCTAAAAGTTTTAAATTAAACATGACATTTAAATTAAACACAATTGTGTTCTTCTTAATTTGTTTAAATTATGTCTCTTCTAAAAGCCAATTTGTTTAAATTATAAAATTAAAAAAAAAACACCAGACTTAAAGTTTAATCAAAATAACTTGCTTCATATATATTGCTCATCATAATAATATTGCTTCTGTATAAGTTTTAATATATTTTTACAAAAAGTTTTATATTAAAAGAATTAAATTCAACAAATTATTAAATAATATTATTAAATATTCAGTAATGTTATTTGGCCCAAGCATTACTTTCTCGTAGTATTCAAACTTTCAAAATTGAACATTTAAGCATTTTTTTACTTCTTGTTTTTTTACAAATGCCTAAGAGATTTTACGATTAACATTTGTTGTTCTTATTTTACAAACTTATCAAAAATAGAGCAATTACAAAAAAACTTTTATAGGTTTGATAACTTTTATATAAGAAATATTTGAAAAAGTGAGCTGTACACGTATATATGAGTTAATAGTTACAACAAATCATTATAAATAATATTCTTCTTATTCTTCGTGGCGCTACAGTCCCATTTAGACCTGGGCCTCCCGTACTTTCTGCTTCCAGTCGTCTCGTTGCCTTGCTGTTGTTTTCCAATTACGAACTTGCAATATTTGTTTGGCGTCCTCTTCAATGTTGTTTATCCATCTATGCCTTGGTTGTCCTCTTCCCCTTGCACCCTCCAACCGCCCATTATAATTTTGTTCATTTGCCGCTTCCCTATTATGAATAAAAAATATTAATGATCCTAAAACAAGAAAGTAAATTTTTCCTAATTCTTCAATTTGTCCGATTAGTTTCCCGGAAACTATTAAAATTTCAGTTTTGTTTTGATTTCAACAAATACCGCCAAATACCAACAAAGATACCTCAGTTCCTCAAAGATACCTCAGTTTTATAGAGTAACCAAGTCAAAAATTGAAATTTTGAGATATTGAAAATCGTTTTCTTGACTTTATTATAAAATTTTTGTGCTAAGGAATTTACGGATAATAATTAGCAAACTTACTTATTAATTTATGATTGACTTATCAATAGAAAGTATTGACATACACTTTTAAAAATTTCAAAAAAAAATTGAGTTGTTACACTATTGAACTTAAAACTTTGTGCAAAATAGTCAGTTTGTTATAAAAACACAAAACTAACAATATTGAAAAAGTTTATTCAGAAAGAATTTACATGAAATAAAAAAATATCAATTTTTCTACTTCTGAGTCGCAAGAATCGCTTTCTCTGTCTTCGTTGGCATTTTCGTTAAACAGCTCCAGCAAATTCTTCTTCTTTGCAGCGAATATAGAGAGAGGACTTTTATAAGCAGGCTGTAATTCTAAGTTTGCTTTCAATGTCCTTTTTCTTAAATTACCTCGAACATCAATTAATATGAAAGTTTTTTGTTCAATATACAATTTTGATTTCATTCCATATCACCCTTTTTTTTCACATTTGTTGCACATTTTCTTTTGTATTTGCAATATCGTTTGCCTTTTCGATTCTGTTCAGTTCTTTCTCTTTAATATGGTGTTCATATTTATCTTTGACTTTACCTTTATTTTCTTCATTCGTGTTTTTAAAATTCTCACACAAAGAGTCTCAGCGGTCTTTTTTTGGGGTGTGAAATGCTATATTGCTTTCTGTATTCAATATATTCGTGTACATTGAAAGTTTAGCATATTCTTTACCGTTAGTAATACAATTTTCTTTCAATCCGTCATACCGTCTAAATATTCTTTCTTATTCCTGGCCCTACAATAATGAGATGGTATTCTTGCAAATGATTTAATGTACTGTCTGACGCAATCAATAATTTCAGGTTCTTGTCTTTTCTGATATTTCTGATGTTTTTTGACGTCAGATAAAAGCATTTCCCCTTTTAATATTATTTAATATCTAGTTATTAAATACCTAGGCATGACATTCGACAATAAACTGAAATTCAACATCGACGCAACATTACATAAGACCAAAACCGTCCAAAGGAGTAAAAACTAACTCAACTACAAAACTAAAACTAACCCAAATCTCTAGAATCTCCGACAGACATAAACGACTACTGACTGAATACAATGAGAGCAACACTCATCCCTTATGCTTCAGACGTAATCCTACCATACCCTCCAGCAGACACACACTCATGACACTTCGCGAATCACTAAACGACTAAACCCATTAGGGGTTTAGTCGTATAGTGATTCACGAAGTGAACCACTATTCGTGAACCTGTTGATCCTGCATTTTTTTAAAGATGTTTTGTATCTCATATAATTTCTGTATTCTGTTTTATTTTTATATAAAATCATACAACTATAATACTGTATAAACCCCGAGCAGAAAATATAGCCTTTTGTTGACTTTTTGTTTTCAATAAATATTTCTTCTTCTTCTTAATAATCAATTCGTTGGATCCGTTCTTCTTTTGTCTTGACTGGTTTCTTCTGATCATAACCGATCTTGTCTGATCTTGTGTGCCCTTGGCTTACCATGTTCACTTTATCAATCGGTTTACATATAAGCAGTTATTTTGAGTAGTTTTGTCAGACATGAATTAAAAAGTGTTCAAATAGAATATTCAAAGTGAAAACCATAATAAAAGAAAAACATGGATGATTTTTATCTTTCCGGTTGAAACATCTCTTCTTAACCGGAAATTACACGTTTTGATGCCATTTGTACTAAACTATGAATTAAAACTACATTCGTCATACCTATTTCATTTTTTAAGTAACTCAAAAGAAAAGAAAAATGTCATTTGCTCGCCGAATAATTAAACCGATAAACATCAACTAATTTTTATTTTCAACCGTCTAATTTTCATAATTCATATTTACACAGTGAACATAAACTAACTTTTTTATTATTTCCTATATCCTCCGTGTTTTTTCTGAAATTTAAATATAAATGTTTTCTATTTATAAAAATTACCATTTGTTTTCAGGAATTAAAAAAAAATGTTGGTATTTATACACAATTCAAAAACAACTAAGCCATATATAACATTTTAATAGAACAGATGTCTGTTTCCATGTCGCTTTGTGTTCTCGTTCTAGACAACCTGCCAGGGAAAGTTTTGTTACTCAATTAACTATACCAAAATATCTATCTTTTTTAACCAGGTGGAAGAAACCATATATCCGAGCCTATTAGATATGCTGTTTAAGAACGGACACGTCAAAACAATTTAATAAAAATTAATGTGATACCTAATACATTAATTAATTATTAAGATTCTTCACCTGTTCTAGAATTATCTTTATTGTTTGTAGCCAAACAACACCAAACAGATAATTCACAGAAGAAGGGAGCATAAATAAGAGTAGGTACATATTACGACAAAAGTAAAGTTAATTAGAAAAGGTATCACTCGGGGTGATATAAACCAGACTAGGCCGGACAAGACAAGACAAGAACAGATAAAACGAGACAATACCAAAGAAGACAAAACAAGACCAGACGAGCAGACGAGATCAGACAAGACTAGACAAGACCAGACAAGACCAGATAAGACCAGACAAGACCAGACAAGAGCATACAAGACCAGACAAGACCAGACAAGACCAGACAAGAGCAGGCAGGACCAGACAAGACCAGACAAGATCAGACAAGACCAGACAAGACCAGACAAGACCTGACAAGACCAGAAAAAACCAGGCAAGACCAGGCAATACCAGGCAAGACCAGGCAAGACTCGGCTGGACCAGGTAAGACCAGGCCAGACCAGACAAGACTAGACAAGACCAGCCAAAACCAGACAAGACCAGACAAGACCAGACAAGACCAGAAAAGACCAGACAAGACCAGACAAGACCAGACAAGACCAGACAAGACCAGAAAAGACCAGACGAGACCAGACAAAACCAGACTAGACTAGACAAGCAAGACTAGATAAGACCAGACAAGACAACACCAGACAAGAGTAGATAAGACCAGACAAGACGAGACAAGACTAGGCAAAACCAGACGAAAACAAACAAGAGCAGACGAAAACAGACAAGACCAGACAAGACCAGACAAGACCAGACAAGACCAGACGAGACCAGACAAAACCAGACTAGACTAGACAAGCAAGACAAGATAAGATTAGACAAAACCCGACAAGATCAGGCAAGACCAAACAAGCCCAGATAAGATCTTTACCTTTTTCCCTTTAGGGGGATGTAGCAAGCACGATAGGCGCTACCTTTTCAAGTTCAAAATTTTTTTCTATCTTCGTCTATTATTCGTTCTTTCGTCCTATTTTTCCCTTATATTTTTCCTATTATATTTTTAAACATACCCTTAGAGTACGTTCAATCGGCAGGCGATCTTAGCATTTCGTTCATTATTGTTGTCCGTCTTGCCTTGAAACCCATGGTTCTATCTGTGGGATAAGAAGCCTTTTCTGCTAGCCGAATTCACCATTGCTCTACGTTCTTTGCCATTTTGCAAGCGTTTGTGCCCAAGTGTTTTTTCTTTATTTCCTCTTGTTATACCAGACAAGGGAAGAACAGAAAAGATCATAGAAGATCCGACAAGACCCGACAAGGCAGGATAGTACCGGACAAGATGGGGCATGAGCGGACAAGAGCAGAGAAGACCGGACAAGGCAGGACAAGATCGGAGAAGACTGTACAAGACTCAACTGGACCATTCAAGGTTAGACAAAGTCAGACAAGACCAAACAAGGCCAGGCAACACCAGAAAAGGGCAGGCAAGACCAGACAAGACCCGGCAACACCACACAAAACCAGAAAAGACCAGAAAATGCCAGAAAAGACCAGGCAAAGCCAGACAAGGCTAGATAAGGCCAGGTAAAACCAGACAGGACTAGACAAGACAAGACAAAACCAGAAAAGACCATATAAAATCAAACAAAACCAAACAAGACCAGATAAGATGAGACAACAGCAGACGAGAAAATGCCAGACAAGGCTTGACAAGGCCAGAAAAGACCAAATAAGGCCAGACAAAACCAGACAAGTCCAAACAAGACCAGACAAAACCAGAAAAGACCAGAGAAGACCATACAAGGCAAGGCAAGACAAAATAACATCAGGCAAACCAGACAAGACCAAGCAAGACCAGAAAAAACCCGATAAGGCCAGACAAGGCCAGGCAAAGCTAGACAAGACCAGACAAGGCCTGAAAAGTGCATGCAAGACCAGAGAAGACCAGAGATGTTAAATAATAAATCGGGAAAAAATGAGGCAAGAAATTGAGACCAGCAATATTACTGTAAGTTTGGCTTTGTGCAATGTATATATATAATATATATATATGTATATATATATATATATATATATATATATATATATATATATATATATATATATATATATATGTATATACAATGTATATAATATTTGTATACTTCGATCAGCAAATTTAAATTTGTTTAGTAATAAATTGGAAAGGTTTGAAATAAAGTAGAATAGAGTCCAACTCTGGTCGGAGCGGTCGGCGGAGAGGGAACAACCAAGAACTTCCAAACCCCTAATCCAAGGGGTCATGCGACCCGTTCTGTGACTGGTTGGTGGCTATGGGCAACCGGCCATCGGTAACGGAGCCCCTGTGATACCTGACGACCCCAGAGGGTATCAAGCCCTACCAAGTCAAGCGGGACTCTGACGTGACGGACCTTAAGTTCCCTTGCCACTCGTGGTATTTATATGAAATCCAAACGAAAATTTCATTCATGTGTGCGGCACCTAACCGATACATTGAACAAGGCCGTCAGCCCGGATTACCTGGAGGACGACCTTGTCCTCACACTCGTAGACATGAGCAGTCCAGCCATGTCTATGGAGGCAGAGGAAAATGTTCTTGTAGGGACAGAGGGGGACTTGCCGCCTCCTGTCACAAAACAAGAATGAACAGCAGGCGCACCAAAATAGCCCAAGTGAATATCCACCATGCCAAAGCAGCCTCGGCTGTGATGGCTAGGATGTCCACTAAGCAGCACCTAGAGCTAGCGCTGTTGCAAGAACCCTGGACCTACGGAGGTAAGATCAGAGGCCTTAGCAACAGGTAATGCAATTTTTATGAAACATCCGTGAGGTCTCCCCTAGCTCTTGCATTATGGTAAGGAAGGGCGTACATTACATATGCCTTTCAAAATTTTTAACGCGGAATTTAGTTCCAATTCAGACCCTCATCAAGACCGAGGGCCACCACCGCGAAGTAGTGATCGCATCAGCATATTTCCCTGGCGATGATAACAGCATACCACCCATTGAAGTACAAAAGCTGGTGGAACACTGTATTAGGAGAAGGCTGCCACTCATCCTGGGATGTGACGCGAATGCACACAATGAGATGTGGGGCAGCACGTACACTAATAAGAGAAGTGAGTACCTTTTAGAATACCTCATTAAAGAAAACTTAATTGTGTTCAACGTTGGGAACACACCAACATTTTTCACTAAGGTCAGAAATGAGGTACTGGATATTACGGTAGGTAGCACTAGCGTAAATAAATTAATTTAAAAGTGGAGAGTTTCAAATGAACCCTCAATGTCAGATCATAGGATCATAGAGTTTGAACTGGAAGGAGCGAGTGAGAAAAACACCCCCATTCGAAATCACAGACAAGCTGTGTGGCCTATGTTTAGTTCCTACCTAAAAGAGAACCTAGAACAAGTGACAGTGCGAGGTAGTATCAAACACTACACCGCACTGGAGCAGGCTGTAGGAGAAATAAATGTGGCAATCAGCACGGCATTTGAATCCAGCTGCCCGGCAAAAACCGTGAAGGGGCATAATGATAAAAAATGGTTGAACAAAAACTTGTCCACATTAATAGTAAAAGTACGTGGGCTTTTTAACAAAGCTAAGCAATACGGAAATTGGCTAGAATACTCCGATGTGCTTACCATGTACAACAAAGAGATGAGAACGGCAAAAAGGAAAAACCTAAGGACCTTCTGCGAAAACATAGAATCCACCCCGGTGGCAGCTAGATTCCACAAAGCACTAGCGAAGGATAGAGTGGAAATGACAACCACTCTCAAGAGACCGGATGGAAGCTTCACGGATGATGAAAAGCAGAGAGCTTGCCACCTACTAGAAACCCATTTTCCGGGATGTAGAAAATACAAAGGGACCGAGGGCTTAATGCAACCACGGAGACCAAGTCGGGCTCACTGGAGGAGGGCCGAGTCCATCTGTGCGGAAACCCGAATAAGATAGGCTATTTGCACTTTCCAGCCATTTAAGTCCCCAGGTGTGAACGGACTACTTCCCGTCTTCCTACAGAAGGGGAAGAGAGAACTTATGCCGTATCTTCTCAGAATCTCTAGAAGTAGTTTAGCGCTCGGATACATACCGGAACTATGGAGAAGGGATAAGATGGTATTCATACCGAAAGTGGGGAAGAAAGACACCACTCATCCGAAGTCATTTAGACCCATTAGTCTATCATATTTTATGTTAAAGACAATGGAGTTATTTCTAAATCGATAATTAGCTTACGACAATAGTGCTGGTAGGTGCACAACTACACAATTGTCAGCATGCATACAGAGCAGGGAAATCCACAGAAACCGCCTTGTATCAGCTGACAAATGATATAGAAGCAGCACTAGAGACAAAGGAAGTAGCGATTAGTGCCATCTTGTATATAGAAGAAGCCTTTGACAACACCTCACACAAGCCTGTCATATCGACAGCACTATCTCAAAGCGGATGGGAGAAATGCTAAGAACCAGAACGGCGGAGACAAAAGTGGGAAGGTGTGCTCACCAATCATGTGGAGCCTGGTAGTTGATGAACTACTTGCTAGTCTGAACAACCTAGCCATCAAATGTCAAGGTTATGCCGATGATATAGTTATAACGGCCAGAGGGAAGTTTGAGGGAATTCTCTGTGAAATCGTTCAGAGAGGCCTCAAAGTTACTAGTAGATGGTGACAAACAGTGGGACTCAACCCGAGCAAAACCACGGTGATACTATTTACTAGAAGGAGAAAACTAAACTGCCTACAGCCCATATTGTTAGATGGGAGGGTAGTATAATAGAAACGGGAGATAGGGTATCTGGGTATCACACTAGATAGCAAACTGCTATAGAATAGACACGCTGAGGTACCGGTAGGTATAGCCAAACGCGCTCTAATGGTGTGTGAAAAACGTGGGGTTGTAACCCAACAATCCTACGATGGATGTACACCATGATAGTGAGACCTACGATCACTAATGGGGCAGTTGCGTGGGGTATTAGAACTAAGCTAGCTTCTATAAGGAAATAACTTGAGAAGATTCAAAGACTGGCGTGTGTCTGCATCACGGGGGCGATGGGGTCGTGTCCGGCAGCTGCAATGGAGCTGCTGCTGGATCTGACTGAGCTGCACCTTGTAGTGGAAAGGGCCGCCAGGCGATTGTAAGGTTCATCAAGGAAGGAATAGGCAGCGGCAAAATAATTGGGAGCAGAGACCGAAACAGCCTCGCTGCCAAGCTTCCCTGGCTGGAAGCGCCAAAAGCCGAAATGGTATGCAAATACCACATCGAGAAAAACTACACAGCAATGTGTAACAGTAAAGCCGATTGGAGCGACGTATCCTCAGCATACCACATAGAGCAAAATGCTATCAAGTCGTATAGAGGTGGTTCGAAGACAAAGCAAGGCACTGGTGCAGGAATGTTTGGACCTCGTAGCAAATACTTCGAATCTATGGGAACCTTCCCAAGTATCTTCCAAGCAGAGGTACACGCAATCGAAAGATGTGCACAGTTTAACCTCGACAGGAATTATCGCAAAAAACGATTTGCTATCCTGTCAGACAACCAAGCAGCCATCAAGGCCATTAGTTCATACACCATCAGGTCCAAACTGGTATAGGACTATGTGGGAAAGCTAAAAAAAGCCTGGCAAAACAATAAAGTAACGCTATGCTGGGTACCAGGACACACTGGTATAGACGGAAACAAAGAAGCCGATCACCTAGCAAACAAGGGATCCAGTAGTCCTTTTATAGGTCCAGAACCATTTTGCAACATGAGTGTGAATACCATCCACAAAAGTTTAGATTAAGAAACAAAAGAACAATGGATGAAAACCTGGAAAGCACTTCTATAGCTAAGGCAGTCCAAAGTGATGACTAAAAAACTAAAATTAAGCAGGAACAAGCTTAGAATTCTGACAGAAGTCCTGACGGGACACTGCAGACTTAGGAAACATCTCAAGGCCCTAGGCCTAGAGGAGGATGACGGATGCAGATTCTGTGGTTCAGCAGAGAAAACCCGCATACATCTGCTCAAAGACTGCGGAGCACCACTCCGCAAGAGACAGATGTACCTCGTTGCTCACTGCTTGAACACAGAGGAGCTGCAGGCCTTGAATCCCACCCAGATCCTGACATTCCTAAATGAATCAAGATTAGAGGAGGCGCTCTAAATGGGGAAGTACACCAACGCTTGTAGGAGGAGGGTGGTTTACAATATATCTACAAAGGTCGCAGTACAAGTAGTCACCACCATATCTACAATCTAGTTCGTTTGTCTCTTTTGTTATTGTTGAGTAATAAAAATCATATTTAGAACATAGCTTGTCAAAATTACAATATTTTGCTTGTTGATACAAAGTATGTTTATGTCTGTATCCATTGATATTGAATTCTGCTGATTTATTCTGCTGATTAATGAAATTAGTGTAAGTTGTAAGTAAGTTATGAAGTGTAAAATATAAGGTATCATCTGTGTCCATAGATAGAATTTATATTTTTGATTTATACAACAATAACTACAATTTTCAACAATTTATTGGAATAGTTGAATTATATTTGTTCGTCTGTAATCTGGAAATTTCTCTGATTTGAAATTCAAATCTCTGGTTCATAAAACAGGAACAAATTGATATAATCTGAAATGGCTTACTGCAAGTCTGTCTGTAATTTCTCCATTCATTCATAATGAATTTTTATAAAGAATTTAAGAATCGCACAAATAAATCACTCGAATAATATTAACCTTAAAATATAAATGAAAAGTTGTCAGAAAGTTATATTCTAAATTGTGAATGAAACTGAAATTTGAAAGTGAAAGTAATACTAAGAGGGTAGCACCCAAATTATTTAATTATTTTAGACATAAACATATAAGTTATACAAAAACTAATTTAATTTTTGTATTTATATTATTATTACTAGTACAGGGATCTTAAACTTTTGCACTACATAAATAAGAAGGAAGCAATATAAATATTAATTTTAAACTCTGTTCATAATTAGTTAATTGAAAATCAAACAACAATGAATTAAACTTAAGTTCCACTAGCAAATTACTAGATATTTATATTACAACTTGTCTCAATTATTTTTTTAAACCATTTTCATTAAAGCCATTAAACTTTTTGCACAATGGCAAAAATTTGAACTGTGGCCCTTGTGGAATCTAGTGTAATGATATTGAAGTTTACCCACAAAATATTTATAATGCTGAGAATTTTGAATTTGCTCAAAAAAAAATTGAAAAATTTGAAAAATTGAGAAATTTGAAACTGCTCAAAATTCGGTTGTCTGATATGTCGACCTATGGGTTATAGGTTTATTAAAAGACAAATAAAATATAGAAAAAGATGCATATAAACATTTTTGTTAATTATTTAATCATTTCTTATTTGTTTTATAAATACTAAATTCTTCTTCTTCTTCTTCTCGCGGATAGGTCACTTAGGACCACGCGGAATCAACGTATGCTGAGCCTTTCTCCTTGCCCAATAGCTTTTCATCTTCATGGATTGTTGTACTTTCTGTTCCTCCGACCATGCACGTCGTGTTGGTTTCTTCAGATCTTCCTCAAATCCCCTTGTATGAACAATATTCCTGATCACATTTCTATTCATGAGATCTGGCGATCCCATCTCCACTAGGTCCCTTTCCACTTGTTTGTACCACTTTGGTCTTGTACGTTTATTCTGTAGAAATTTGTGGATTCGGTAAGTAAGCCTCGTATGCTCACGTTCATTCTTTCCAAATGACCCAAAAATTGAATTCGTCTCATTCTCATGGTATCGGTAATTTTTGAATTTTTGAATACTAAATTATTATTTATAGTTTTAATTAAAATGGTGACTCATAATTTTCTTCTTACATTCACTGTGCAAGGAACAAGAAACACCATTTTTATTACCACCTATTATTCAAATACAATTCTGTATTATTTCATCATCGTCTATTTTTATAAACACGACTAATTAATACGTACACACATGACACAAATTCTCCTGCAACATTTAGTTAAACATTTACTCAAATAAAAAATAAATACCTTCTATCTGTATATAATGAAAAATTACAGGGATTTATTACAAAAATACTGTCGCAGCTACTGGCAATCAATTTATATAAATTATTCTTATCATATGATTATCTTGCATACCTACTTTATTATTAATTGGTTCTATAAATAATTCTTAATCGTGTAATGTTGAATATTTAAAAATAAATTTACGCAATAATTATAAGAGGTAAAATTGAAATGACGACGTTTTTTTTTGTTTATGTGTAGCTGATGAAGATTAATTATGCTGGAGAAGAATTGGCTTTAATGAAAGCAATTAGGTGTATTGAGTTTGTTTGGAGCAAGCAATTAAAAATTATTTTATTCAAGACCTTAACAGAAAGTAATATAATAAAATGTTATGACAGATCTCAAAAGAGTGTTACTTGTATAAACAAAATTATAATGTGGTACTTGTAACATTCTTTTTTTTTTTAGAATGAAAACAGAATGGCATTCTTTCTATTTTTATATGCTTGAAATGTTACCTGTCAAAATATGTAATGACAATATTATTTAGAATAAAGTGGGCCTGTTAAAAACAAATGACAGTAGTGGGTAAAAAACAAAATAACTTTCTGAATAAATTTGTTTTTCACCCAGAAGTAGTGATAACAACATACCATTAAGTTTATTCATCATTAACTACAGTAAGTTATTTTGTAATTGAAAGTATTATATGTAGCTAATAAAGTTTTCGAATCAATAATATTCTGATGAACATCAATGATTGAAAATCGGATAATTGTTGAATGAACTATATATTTATTATTTATTAAGATTTCGATTTTTATATAAAAGATTAAAAGAAAAGTAAATGGAGCAACATTAAATACGCTGAGAAAGAAGTATAAATATTTGTTGGTGGCATTTGGCACTCGTGCACGCAAATAATAAACGGTGTTATTGGTATAGGTGGACTATTTATGCATTTAATGTAAATAAAATAAACCCACGTAGAGTCTGCATAATATAACGATACTTAACTCATAACTGGCTGTCATATGCATCAATACATTTGCACACACACTCCTAACCCATCCAATTCATAAATATTCGTTAGTATTCCCACTAACATTTAGTTCGAAGAATATAAACGCTTGTAATTTATGTTAAAGTCATGAAAACGCTACAATTTACACTTGACTCTTTTCTGAACGCTTTTATTGGTCATAACCGTATCGGAGATCATCACAGTTTTCAAAACACTGCAACTTCTCCATCTTCCTCCGGGCACGTATAAATTATTAACGGTAGAAAGAGATGGTCAGGATTTAAAGTGTAAGTAAAGCGATGGGGCGCGCGACACACCTGAGAATTGCTGTTCGGTGTCTGATTTACACGGACTTGTATTGTGTGTTATGGACTTTACTGCAATTTGACACTTCATTTAAATATTTACATTTCAGAATTGTTGGGATGTAGATTTTTTTATGATTGTTAATATTAACGAAGATTATTATTTCTTTCAGAATCATTTTCATTTTGGTAACGGTTAATTAAAATAAGAAATTGATGTTTGTTCGATCAGGCCGTTTCGTTTTCAAAATTAATGCTATACCAGCTCGTATGACTCTCTTATGGAGCTTTTTTTTAAATTTATTAACGGCCCTACGACACGCGATTTTTAAATAAATAAAGGTTTATATATAACCGGACACTGATTGTAATACATACATAATTAATTTACTTTATTTGGCAACTTATTTATTTCCCCTCTACATAAATTATTTCGGATTTTCTCTTAATTGCATAAAATGTGAATATTTTATGCAGAGGTAATTCTATCCAAGGTTTTAATATTATTTTTATTACTTTTTGAATTCTCCTTTCATACAAAGGGTGACAAATTAAGATTGTCCTGTTTTTACTTTATAACAACAAAAAGAAGTAATGACTTATTTGCCACAATTTTGACTGTATAATATTCAGCGAACCTTCAAGTTTCCTTGAAAGTAGAGCGGTGGCCGACTGAACATCCATTATTCCAACTCGGAGGTGGTTTCGACAACAGTTTAAAATTCCATTCTCATCAAATTGATAGAGAATTCCAAGATGGGTCGAAAAATATCGTCGAACAGGTTCCCTTGGCGATTCTAAACTTGCAGAGCCGAAAAAAAACTGCTACAAGAGAAGTGAATACTTTGCATGTTAGGAAAAGAATTGAAGGAAATTCAATCAAAAACCACTAAATCCGTGCGACGTTTATCGCAGCATGTAGGAATATCACGTGAGTCGGTAAGAACACTTTTATAATAGAAAGATTCACTCTTTCCACCTTACAAACGGGAAAAAGCCGAAAAACTTCTTTCTATGGACCGAAACTCACGTTTAGAATTAAGTCGTTGATTTTTGGGCAGAGGGGATAATTTTGTCAACAAATTAATTTTTAGTGACGAAGCACATCTTTAATTGCATGGGGAGAGGTACAAAGAAAATTTACGTTGCTGGTCTGCCGAAAACCCCCAAGTTATATTCGAAGGAATACATTTTCAAAGGGGAACTGTATGGTGTGGAATATGCTCAGCTGGAGTATTGGAAATCGTATTTTTTTAAGATGAAATGGGAAATGCAGTAGTTGTCAATAGTAAACGTTATGTGGATATGCTACAAACGTTCTTAATCGATGCCATGCTCAACTCCGATTACCAATAAACAATATTTGGTATCATCAAGATGGTGCAAAGCCTCATTTATCCAACATGTCTGTCGGAGTTTTACGACAGTTATTTCCTGGTCGTTTGATTTCGTAACGTAATAATCAGTTGTGGCCTCCTTGCTCTGAGAATTTGTCGGCTTTGAATTATGTCTTATGGGGTCATTTTGAATCTGAAGTTATCAGAACCGACCTGGAAGACTTAAAACGAAACTTTCCACAAGCTATTTGTGAGATTTTTAATGTGCCTGCATCGATCTCAGTTATGCATCGAAGCAAACGGAGGACACCTAATCGATGTAATCTTTAAGTATTAATTCTATTTTTTGATTAAGCATTTAAGTTGTTATAAATCTTTACATTTTACTCTACAATGTTCAACAAAACAATTGGCGTCTAACTTATTTCATTTTCTGATAATTGTAGTATAAAATGAGGACATTCATAATTTGTCACCCTTTATGTAAAATTGTTGTGGTTCTTATTTTCAAATAAACATTTAATTTCTTAACATATTTTTTTCTCTAATTTTAATTTTAATCTTTGTGGGAAACATCAATAAAAATTCTGGTATTATAATGGTAGTTTGCCTAACTTAACCTATATATTACAACTATTTGTTACGTTTTCATTATCATTCTTTTTGTATTTTTTAACTAAAAAATAATAAGTGCTACGACACATCCAAATTGCGACCTCCAGAAACTTTAATATTTTGCTAACAATAAGTGCAAGGAATCAATAGTTCTTTATAATTGTTGATAACTAAAACCAACAGAAATCCGTGTCTAGTCTAGAAATCAGTGTCTACAATTGCCTGTCTTTTCTGCCAGGTATTATCTGTGGTGTCTCTTTAGTATTGTATGTCTAGACAAGTCTTGTCTGACAAGTCTTGTTTGACCAGTCTTGTCTAGCTAGTCTTGTCTGACTAGTCTTGTCTGACCAAAGTTGGCTCTTTAAAATACCTTTGCATCACAATCGACAAAAGTCTGTGCTTTACAGAGCACATTAAAAAGGAGGCATAAAGTGGCATGAAAACTACTGCGGCACTGGAAAAACTATTGCCCAATGTGGGGGAATTAGATGCCGTAAAGGCAGGCTCATGACTACTATGACACACTTTGCTATGCTCTATGGCTAAGGCTAAAAATAAACCAATTAGCTATATTCCTGAGGAAAATATCTCCACGAGTCTGCAGTGCACAGCATAGTGTATAGCGCGACGCAGTTCTTGAACTGCAGCCGATGTATAGAAATTATCGATCTGAGGCAGGCAGAAATAAAACATCTAGAACGGAGACCGGTACCAAACTCACTCCTGAGTCGCAGGAAGAGTAGAATAACTGCACGATAAGTCAGTGGACAAGGATCCTTATCCCGGACATTGACTACCTCACTCAGGTCCTCACGGGCCACGATTGTTTCCGAGATTACCTCCACAACATCGGTAGAGTATCCGACGCAGAATGCATATACTGTGGGTTGGCCGATAGTGTTAGTGTTACACATACTCTGAGTGTCGGAGATGGGACAATGAGAAGGTTAATATTTGAGGATGACGAGCTCGATCCCCAAAATTTGATGGCGCACCTATTCGGATCGCGGGAAGAATTGAACACTATCCACAAAATGGTCAAAAAATAATAACGTTAAAGGAAAATGACGAGAGAAAAATGAAACTAAAAAAACCGAAGCCCTAATATCACTCAGTGCGGAAGTAGAAAGTAAAAGTGTAAGAACATGTCGTCCAACATCCGGAAGCCCATAAAAATGACTAATCTTGTCTGTCTAGTCTTGTAAGCAAAGATTTGTATCTCTACTCTTTTCTGTCTACTCTGTATGTCTAGTATTGTATTGTCTGTCTAGTCTTGCTCAACTAGTCTTATCTATCTAGTCTTGTCTGTCTCGCCTTGTCTCTCTAGTATTGTCTATCCAGTAATGTCAGTCTATTTTTGTCTGCATAGTCTTGTCTCTCTACTCTCGTCTGTCCAGTTTTGTCTGTCTAGACTTTTCTGACTACTCTTTCATTTATAGTCTTGACTTTCTAGTCTGGTCTGCATAATCTTGTCTGTCTGGTGTTGTGTGTCTAGTCTTGTCCAGGAAGTCTTGTCTGTTTAGTCTTGTATGTCTAGTTTTCTCTGTATAGGCTTATCTCTCTATTCTTACCTGTCCAGTTTTGACTGTCTTGTCTTGTCTGTCATAGAATCGGCACGTCCCCAGACGAGCTTTGCGTGTACTGTGGGAGCGCAGACACGGCGCGGTACACCGTGTTTAAGTGCGAAAGATGGATATCAGTAAGAGACAACTGGATAAAAAAGATGAACCTACCGCCTAAAGTAGGTAAGTGCGTTAGTAAACGCAATGCTTACATCTGAAAAACACTGGATATCCACGCAGAACATGATCAGGGATATTATAACGTGAAAAGAACTGGACGAGAGGACACAAAAGATAAAAAATCAATGAAAAGCGGGCTTCCAGAACCCTTAAATACTAGAAGTGAAAAGGGGAAGTATGACGAACACTATTGCAGAGCAAAAGCTAACTGCACTGCAGCGATATCTCGAGGTTATGCTTATAGTGGTACTGAGATGCTCGCGATTCAGGAAGACCACTTGTCAAGTGAACATGTGAATGCGCTTGCTTCGGCGTACTTTTGACTCTTTTATCTTGTCTCGTCCGGCAAGTCTTATGTGACTAGTCCTGTCTGACAGGTCTTGTCTGTCTAGCCTTGTCTGACTAGTCTTGTGTGTCTTGTCTTTTTTGTCCAGTCTTGTCTGGCTACTCTTCTATATCGACTCTGGTATCTATAGTCTTGTCTTGTTTGTTTAGTCTTATCTGTTTAGTCTTTTATGTTATTATTCTACTCTTGTCTGTATAGTCTTTTCGGAATAGTCCGAGGAGAGAAAATTTTAAAGTGGATAGTAAAAGTATAACTTGACAATTTCTTGGGAACAATTTATCAATTGTGCCCAGACTAGACATTGATTTCTGATTGACATATATGTCATCTTTATAGCAATGGATTAAAAAAATGCCGTTAACAGATTATTGAGGCAATATCTAGTCCATCAAAAAGAATAGATAATTGGTTTTTTCACGTGTTTGTTCAAAAATATATAAACCATATGTTATAGTTCACCTGCATATAGTCGAATAAAATACATGGTAAGATAGTAGTAATAGCATAAAATTGCTCGACAATCGTCGGTAAAACTATATAACCTCGTTAATATGTGTTATAAATTAATAATATGTTTATTCAATTATTTAAAACAAGTTGTGTTAGCTAAGATTAGAGACTAAAAACTGTTTTCACGGTTTAGCAAGATTAAACATTTATTAACATGAAGAAATTAGACAATTTGGGACGAAGTAAACAGTTTTTAATGGCCCTCCGAAAAGAGGGTTGGGCGTGAGGCTATCTCACCTCGCAAAAATTTTCAAGTTACGAAAGACTTACAACAGCCTCGGATCGGATTGATTAACATACAACGGACTAAGAAAAGAAACAAGGACTTGAAAACGGAACTAAAAATCGGCACATGGAATGTACGTACCATGTTGCAGCCAGGAAAGATGCAAGAAATAGCAGAGGAGCTCGATAAATACCATTTAGACGTAACGGCACTACAAGAAATCAGATGTAAGGGTGAAGGTAGCATCGACAAACCAAAGTATCGCCTATATTACAGCGGCAATGACAAGAAACAAGGAGAAAAAGGAGTTGGATTCTTAATAAATAAAGCAACTAAACATGCTGTATTAGGATTCGAAGCAATCAACGACGGTATATGCAAATTACGCCTTAGAGGAAAATTTCACAACCTTTCTCTTATTTGTGCATACGCTCCAACAGAAGATGGTGAGGATGAAGTAAAAGAGCTTTTCTGCGATCAACTTTTAAACATATGCGAAAGTACGTCTGAACACGATACATTAATAATACTGGGAGATTTTAATGCTAAAATAGGTAAAGAACAACAGTTTTCCAACTCAGCCGGAAAATACTCACTATACCAAACCACAAGTAGCAATGGGGAAAGACTATGTCATCTTGCAGCGAGCACCAACTTGAGAATTAGCAGTACGTGTTTTCCACACAAAAAAATACATATAGGGACTTGGACAATGCCCGGTGGCAGAGCAGTGAAACAAATAGACCACGTTCTGGTTAACAAACGCAGAGCTACCATGGTCACGGATGTCAGAACGCTTCGAGGAGCCAACTGTGACTCAGATCACTTCATACTAAGAGTCTTAATCAAACAGAAATCCTATAATGCACTGAAAACCAATACCAGAAGAAACAAATGGAATACGGATGCTATTAGAAAGGAATTAAAACAAAACTAGTATGAACAATACATTGCGAGAAGATTACTAGCAAACAATGCAAACACTGGTGTTGCACAAGAATGGCAACCTATAAAGACGAGTATACTTGAAGCTGCGGGTATTACAATAGGAAAACAGATAGAAGTCAGATACTAATGGTTTGATAATGAATGCAGGGCAGCCCTACTCGTTAAAAATGAAGCACAGAAAAAGGTACTACAAAGTGGAACCCGAGCCAACAGAGCTAACTACGAGCACCTAAGGAGAATAGCTTCAAAATTGTGCAAAGCAAAAAAGAAAAGAATGTTAAATAAACAAGTGGAAGAACTAGAACAATAAAACGTAAATAAATAAAGCAGAAAATTTTATAAGGCAGTGCAACAGCAAACAACGGCTTTTCAACCTAGAACCATCTCCTGTTTAGATAAAAACGGGACAATACTAACCGAGGATGACAAAATACTCCGAAGATGGCATGAATACTTTAGCGAGCTACTCTCCACTGAAATTCAAAGCGGTGAAAGAGAAATGGAAATCGTATGGCACCATGAAGCACAACCCGAATTCCTCAAACCGAGCTATGAGGAAGTTACCGAGATAATACACAATCTTAAAAACAGTAAATCTCCAGGAAGTGATACAGTTCCAACGGAACTTCTGAAAAATGGAGGTACACCACTGTGGGAAAGGATCCATAAACTTATTGTCAGGGTGTGGACTGAAGAGATTATGCCAAGTGACTGGAGAAAAGGCATTATTTTTCCCATACACAAGAAAGGAAACATGAAAGAATGTTCCAATTACCGAGGAATGACTCTTCTCAACGCCACTTACAAAATATTATCCAGCGTAATATACAATAGACTATCAATATATGAAGAGGAAATACTTGGGGACTACAAGGAGGTTTTCGAAGGAATCGATCAACAACGGACCAAATACATCTAATATGGCAAATGCTTGAAAAATGTTATGAGCATAACATAACTTTGTTCCACCTGTTTGTTGACTACAAACAAGCTTTTGATAGCGTGTCTGGAGAAGAACTATTGTACCAGTTACTTGCCCTTGGAATACCTCAAAAACTTATAAGAATGGTAAACTTAACCAATACACGTGCCCAAGTATTAGTAGCATCCAAACTCACGGACGAATTCGACATCGGGACAGGGGTCAGGCAAGGTGATGCGCTATCTGCTATGCTATTCAACTTTGTACTTGAATCAGTTTTTTTTAATTAGAAACCTGCACATAACAGGCCACATACACACAAAATCTCAGCAGCTATGCGCATATGCCGATGATATAATTATATCAGCACCAACAGCAGAAAGCCTAAAATAAGCTACTGCCTCCTTAGAACAGAAATCTAGCGTAGCTGGACTAGTAATAAACGCGAATAAAACCAAATTCATGTGAAGTACCAATGATCCAACACCCTGGCCAGAGCCACTGCAAGTCAACGCATTTAATTTCGAAGAAGACAGAACCTTCTCTTACCTAGGGTCGAAAATAGCTAACTACAACGGAATCAGCAAAGAAATCAGTGCGAGAATTGTAGCAGGAAAGATAGCTTATTACGCGAATAAAAAGCTACTGGGAGAGAAGCTTCTAAGTGTCAAATCAAAGTTAAAGATCTATTACACACTCATTAGACCCGTCATAACATACGCGTGTGAAACTTGGACCATATCTACGATCAACGAAAACGCACTACGAGTTTGCGAAAAAATTATATTACGCAGAATCTTTGGTTGTACCACAGTTTTCCCGTACAGGAAAACTGTGGTACATGGAGATGCAGTATGAACCATGAACTGGACAGACTAATTGGAGGAGCGGACATCGGAGGCATGTAAAGGCACTACGGTTACAATGGTTTGGACATGTTATGCGTATGGAAAGCACCCGAGGACCGAAAATACTGACGAACTGGAGTCCACAAGAAAGAAGAGCTCGGGGTAGACTAGGTAAGAGATGGCGAGATGACTGCATCGACGACCTAAAGATATTAGGTGTGAGAAACTGGCTGCAATTGGTTAACAGCAGGGAGAGATGGAAGGATGTTGTAACTAAAGCCAAGGCCCACCCAGGGCTGTAGAGAAAATAAATAAAGTAACTAAACATGCTGTAAACAGTTTTTAATATAACCATCTTTAAATAGATCTATAAAAACTAGAACAACATAGAAGGTGTATAGGACCAGAAAGAGCAAAGCTGCACTGCTGAGAGATAGATATGGAAACGCGTCTGCAGCTGGCTATTTACTTGTGTTAAATAGAAAGATCTAATCTTAAAAACAATGTTATTTATCTAGTTCTTGTTTAGTATCACGAAAGTGAACTGAGTCCTAGTGAATAACAAATATCTGTTGTGTCTCAACATGAGATTTATATTGTAGCCTTAAGAAGACTTAATAATATTATAGAGCTTCGGAAAGATTGAATATATTTATATATTCAAGCTATGTTCCGCTTTGGTAAATTGGTATGATTAGTTTGGTTTTACCCCTATATTGAATTTATAGTTTGCAATGTTATTAAATAACTTTAAACAAAATTATTTGTGATTCAAAGATGTACAAGTTTTTATATTGTTTTTTAATCAATTATTTGTTTTTATTCAAATAAAAATTTTGTAGAGATATACATTTCTTATAAGGAGATTTGTAATCTATTGATTTTTTGTCAGTCAAGTTGATAATATTCCACCTTGACAGTCAGATTTTGTTTCTGTCTCGAAGTTTTCTTGAAAAAACTTATTTGTGTTTGTTTCTGTTTTATATTTTTCTTATCTAAAAAATTCCAAAATTACTCCATAACTAAATTTGAAATATATTTTAACAAAAACTTTATAAATGAGGGAGCTCTTTCTATTAAATAATTATCAACCTAAGACAATGTCGAAACATTATTTCTATTTCACATTTTTTTTTATTCCAAAAATTAGTAAAATGCTCAAGCAAATTATGAATTTTTTTTTAATTAAATTCCTTATATGAAAGCTTCATATCTAGTCATTTTTAGTCTGACAATTTGGTTATAATTAATCTTGTAGAAAGTCAAAACCTTCAATAGTTTTATATTTTCTTCAAAAATGCATTAACCATGAAACAATATTAAAACCTTATTTTACATATTTCTTGTTTCTAACATACCTCCAAAAGGATAAACATGTCAGATAGTTGGTCGGATGTATGTCTATTAATAACAACAATCATAAAAAAATTATTGAAATGAATGACGATATACAACTTATATCTCGATAACAAAACCTTATCCCAGACAATCCCTTAACCCAGAAAAAACCCTAACCGCAGACAAACCCCTAACCACAGCCAAACAAATTATGTCGACTTCCGATAATACAAATTTTGAACCAGATAAAATACGATTTGAAAAGCAGTTTTAAGATTAAAATAAAATTAAGATTCTAAATATCTCCATGCTAAACTATTGTAAAAATAGGAAACATATTTTCTTCTACCTTTGCTCTAAAATAAATAAACTTTTTATTTAATTTGAGTTACTTAAACTTAAATCCAAGGTGCTAAAGTATCATATCAAATCATAAATTTCAATTTCCAATTGAACTAATCCATTTATAGATTTAACCAATCTTGAAATTAGGTTACTAAGAAAATTTAAGTTTCCATAGACGGAAGTTTAATGTTAAGAATATTTAGATTGAAAAAATATTATATTGTCACAATTTCTCGAATTGAATATTAAATTTGGTACATTAAACTTGTATTTCTTTTTGGAAATAACATAAAAATTGAGTTAGGGTAGGGAAATATCCCGAATAAAAGAACCTTTTTCAACATCGAACTTGAATGAGTCTAATCATTATTAAGTATTGTTGAGGTAATCTAATATATTGAGGGTGTTGGTAGCCTGTTTATAATAGTTGAATAGCTCTCTGCAGGAGGCGACACTTCCATTGGATTTGCGTGGTCAACCATAGATACAATCTACCCACAGTTATATATTATATACATTGAATACATAATGCACAAATTTAAATTTCTATATTCATTAAACGTAAAAATAATTATTATCGTAAAATCATTACAATCATTCAACTATATATTTTTTTTTTAATTTTAATATAAAATAGTTAAATCATGATTATATCTTGTGGATATAATGAATTATAAATGGATGGTAATATTTCAGGTAAACTTACTTGGAATTTCAAATAGATGTTTATATATTGATTTCAATCGTTAATTCTTAGTTTGAATAATAATTTACTTGGAACATGATTTGTCTGTACTAACACGGATCGTTTCTTTACAATTTCCTTTCCTTGTTCCTACATTATTTTGATAATTTAATGAAATTTAAATAACAATGTTTTACACTGCAGATTCACACCCAACTATCATTTATTTTAATAATACCAGTGTCAAGAATAATACCAGTTATGAGACTTATGTGGGTTTTACATGATTTTATCACTTTTTTTAATAATTAAAGAACGGATAATATTATGATGGCGTTTTAGATAATTAGCTACAGTTTATTAAGCTGCAAGGTTTAGAATACTAAGTTCTAGAGGTTTATGTTTGAAGACTCGGAATAACGGGTTTGTAGGAAATAGGGAAGAAATAATTGGATGGAAAATATATTAATATGTAATAGGTAATAATAATAAGGTGAAGAAATTTATTTGAATTTGATTATAACATATTATTAGATAAAAATTAAATGCGTTTTTGTGGATTAAAAGTAGTTTTGCAAGAAAATAATTAATCTAATTATTATTTTTCCATGTTCCCAAAATCATGTCCTTATCTCTTTGCTTGAGTCGTCGTCCTTTAAGCCGTCCAATCCGAGGCAAAATTAGGGTATTCGTAACTATGTGGTTTTTTTATAGGTATAGGGTAGTTAGCCCCATGCCCAACCCCCTTTTCGGAGGGCCATTTCTTCCGCTCTCGTTAGCCCTGATCCTACCTTCCACCGGGGTTGGTTACCCGATCTCCGGTAGGATTGCTCAGGTTACTAGGGTCCACCGCGGAGAGGTGAGAGTTGGGATTTGGTAGGAGAGGCTATGGGACGCTATCTGGAAGCAGCATCGTGTATGACGCATGCACTACCCCTTTGGACCCCAATCTAATTATTATATATTAAATATTGATGATTTAAAATTCCGTTCTAAATATTTTTTAATACCATATTAACTGTATTGTCAATATAAATGCGTCATGTTTTCGCTAATTGTAAGCGTAAGAAATTATAACTTTTAATATCTACACAATAAAGTAATCACTTATGTGCCGACGAATCAAAGACATATTTTCCTTTGAAACCAAGGCTGTTAATTATTGTGGCGATCATTATTCAAAATGTTTAAAACAAAATTTCTTATTCATTTTATTTATTAAATATAATTTGTTCTATGGTTTTTTATCATAACTAATTTTACTTGCATCATACCAAATGCATAAAAGTAATCATACTAAAATTTTACTTGCATCATTTGACAATCACACTATAAACATGTATTCAAATTCAAGATATTTTTCAGCAAGTGAAGAACTGTATGGGGACATACAAAGCAGGATTTACATAACGTGCACTCGTGCCGAGATAGGCACGTAAGAGATTTTTTTTTCAATGCCGTGCCTCGACTCTTACCCTTTGTTGTTCATGAAATATTTGATCATCAATATTTTTTAACGTCAAATTTTGTAAACCTGTCCAATCAGCTGTCAGAAGTGTACGTTTATGAAGTCCTATTTGCCATCCCTGATGGCGAGATTCTAGAGTAACGAGAATAAGCACATAGTATTTATATAGATCAGCGATTGTCTACCCATGGTACGAGTACTCTTAGGGGTACGCGTTTGATGGCTTAGGGGTGGGTTAGGTTAGGTTAGTTTCATGTTTGATGGCTTAGGGGTAGCTACGCTAACAAAAATGGCGGATGCCAAATATATACAATTCTCCTCTCGTCTCGAACCAGTTTCAAAGCGGTGGCAATCAGTGTGCAAAAGAGTATATTATTAATGGTATAATAGTATATTGGTGGATGATTTCTATTGGCGCACACCAATGGTTTTTGAAACAATCCTTGGAATCACATCACTAAAGTTAGTGTTAGAATTCTAATGGAACTAGTGTGACAAATTCAATACTCGTTTCTTGCAATTACACGATTCTTATTACTAATTAATGTCAATTTTATTTTCATTCGGTGATTTTTACCATTATTTTAATTCAAAATTTTAATTAATTTCTTGAATAATTTAGGCTTAAATAATTAGTGGTTGAAAACCGGTGCACTAAAAAATATTAAACGCACGTGGTCTGAAAAGTATCCGACCTTATTTTATATTTTGAAAACCTGACGGATTTCAATCACGCTTGCATGAGCCGACCTTGAACCTTCGTGCGCACGCGTGAATTTTTTCCCGCCAGTAGATAGCGTCAGTTGTTGTCGAGCAGTGTTCGAGTGACGTAGAGTGTAGTGCTCTCGTCGGTTTTACAATTATAATGTAAAAATCACCAAAGAGTACTATAGGGATGTCCTACGTCGCTTAAGTGATGCTGTGCGGCACAAGCGACTAGAGTTGTGGTCATCAGGAAATTGGCGACTCCATCACGACAATGCTCTAGCACATTCTTCGCACTTGTTTCACAATTTTTTGGCGAAAAACCAGACTCCTCTGCTCCGACAGGCTCCTTACTCTCCTGATATGGCCCCCTGCGACTTCTGGCTATTCTCCAAAGTCAAGAGCCCATTGAAAGGAACGCGATTTCAGACAAAAGAGGACACTATGGCTGCAACGACAGTCGAGCTAAAGTCGATATCGAAAGAGACTTTTTCGGAATGCTTCCAACAATGGCGGCACCGCTGGGAGAAGTGTGTGGAGTCCGAAGGAGACTACTTTTAGGGCGATTAAGTATTGAACGCTCCAGGTATGACAGTTTTTTGTACCAGCTAAAGGCCGGATACTTTTCTAAAAGACCAGGTACAACCGAAAGTGACCAATTAGGAAGTACTTCAAATACTCAAGGGACATCAAATGTTTAGGTACATTAGGAAATGCCTAGTCTTTAGTTCTGCTCAGTCTTCAGATAGGTAAAAAGAGAAAATACTGCAAAGAATATATGAAATATGGATTTTCAAATACAGGAGGTGAAGATAGCCCTAAACAAAAATGTGTGGTAGGCGGGGTGTGGGGTATGGTAAGTACAGTCAAATGGCACTATTAAACCCACCCTGCTTTTACGCTATCTTCTTATGCCAATATGAAGATGTCAGTTCTGATATCGTACATTCTACCAGCTAATAAAATTTACGAAAATGCTGTTGAAGCTAGTTACCGCATTAGATACCGTATTGATAAAATGATTTTTACCGCATGCAGCGCTAACAATCAACCAATTTTAGTACTTCAAAATAACTCCATAACGATCTTCAATGTTTCAGATAAAATTGAATCAATCAATAAAAAAATGATTTTTTGAGGACATGTATTGAAAATTACACAATTTTGGTCAATTGCACAATTTTCTATGAAAGAATATATTTTGCCTCTCCAGAGAATTGAGCAACAACATATCTGAACACTTCAAAAAGCTATCAATTTTATAGTAGCACTTTCACAAACCTGATGAAGGAAACAATTGGATTGCAAATCCTTTCAATGAAGAATACTTTCGAATAGATAAATTATCTTTGAATGAAAAAATGAACTTAATTGAAATTTGAAACGACGTCAAACGAAAGTCGAGTTTAAAGGAAACTGTATTATTAACTTTAAGCTTTCTACGAAGACGCTTTTGTTGCCATATACAAGTACAGTGCTGGTGGAATTCTCTTCGTTTAATCACTTTACTAAAATTTTAAAAACAGACACCCGAAGCTGAATGCAGTTCCAGAGTAAAACTTGCATCAATCGAACCTGATTTCAAAAAAATATGTGCTTCAAAGCAAGCTCAAGCATTTCACTGAATATAATAAGTTAATATGTCAAGTGAAAAATTCCGAATATTAACTTACGTTTATAATAGTTAATATTTATTTTGTTTATTAGAAAAAAAATATGCATCTATAAAAAAATCTTTCACTTTTCATCAAAAACATTCTGGGTATACAGCTACGTTATTGCTGTTTATTTAGAGTTGGAACAAGTTTAAAATTATAACAACTACGAGTATTTAGATTATAAACATATTTCTAATGTAACGGGTACATTTTAGGAGAATCACGGACACTAATAAGAGAGGTTAGTACCTTTTAGAATAATTTTAGAATTAAAGAAAACTTAATTGTGTACAACGTTGAGAATACTCCAACATTTGTCACCAAGTTCAGAAGTGAGGTACTGGATATAACGGTAAGTAGCGCTAACCTATGAAAATTGATAAAAAAGTGGAGAGTTTCAAGTGAATACTCAAAGTCAGACCATAGGATCATAGAGTTTGAACGGAAAGGAGCGAGCAAGGAAAGCACCCCAATCCGAAACCCTAGACAAACTATGTGGCCTATGTTTATAGTTCGAAACTAAAAGAGAACCTAGAGCCAGTGCAGGGTAGCATCAAACACTACACCGTATTGGAGCAAGCTGTAGAAGAAATAAATGTAGAAATTACCACGGCATTTGAATCCATCTGCCCAGTAAAAACCCTAAAGGAGCATAAGGATGAAAAATGGTGTAACAAAAATTTGTCTACATTAATTCAATTTGTCTACAAAAGTACACAAGCTTTTCAATAAAGCCAAGCAATACGGAAATTGGCTAGATGTTCAATAATCCTAGGTGTTAAACATCTAACATCTAACAGAGGGCAAAAAGTTAAGAAGGGCAAAAAGGAACAACTTTAGGACTTTCTGCGGAAATATAAAATCCACCCCGATGAAAGCTAGATTGCACAAAGCGCTACAGAAGGATAGAATTGGAAACCCAGGCCACTCTTAAGAGGACGGATAGGTGTTACACGGAGGACGAAGAGCAGATAGCTCTCCTCCTACTAGAAACTCATTTTCCGGGATTTAGGAAATACAAAGCGACCGAGGGTTTGACGCACCCACGAAGACCAAGTCGGGCTGTCTGGAGGAGGGTCGCGTCCAACTATACAGAAAACCGAACCAGATGGGCTATAGGCACTTTACAGCAATCCAAGGCCCTGGTGTAAATGAATGAATTCCCGCCTTGCTACAAAATGGACGGAGAGAATTAATGCAGTATCTTCTAAAACAAATTAGAAGTAGTTTAGCGCACGGATACATACCGGAGCTATGGAGAAGGGTGGTATTTATACAGAAGGTGGAAAAAAAGACACCACTGAACCGAAGTAATTTAGACCCATTAGTTTTATATCTTTTATGTTAAAGACAATGGAGGTAATTGGCAATTCGTCCTCCTCGTCGGGATTTCTTCGTTGCCGAAGATCCTTTCATCATGCCATCGCCGCCGCCGCTCATGGGCCTGCTGGTGGCTCCAGACACCGATGGGAGATAGTGTGTTGGTGAAGAAGGGGTGGGGATGGTTGATGGTGAATGAGGGTCACTGTGCCCAGAGTAACAGAGTAACAAAATCCTTGGATAAGGTTGCTCAGCGTAACAGAGGCACCACGTGTAAGCGAGTGTGGAGTTGGGGTGGCGAGGCTATGTGGCCGCTGGTTACCATATATTGCGCATTACCCCCAAGACCAAAGTGACCACCAGTCGCGATTTTGGCGGGACAGTCCCGCTTTTTGGAGGACAGTCCCGCCGATTTTTTAAAATGTCCCGCTTTTTAGAAAAAAATCTGCATTTCTTATTTTAAATGTACTGTACTATATAATACAAGATTTTTCCACATATTCCTATAAAATCTCCTTTTTTAATGTCATCCAATGAAATTTTTTAATATCCTCGAATTAAACTGTCCATTCTTCAAGATATTCCAAGCAGTTATTATAAAAATTTCTGACTTCTTTCAGAAAATCCTGTCGTTTAATGGCACCTTGTTCTGAAATTTACATTGGATGACATTAAATTTTATGGGAATATGTGCAAAAATTTTTGAATATATTAGTAACCATTTCTTTTTAAACAGAATAATATCCCTTATCAAAATATTTTTAAAATTGTAGAATACGCGTTTTCTCTTCCAGGAACAAATGCAGCAACAAAAAGTGTTTTTCCTAGTATGAATAAAATTTGGACACCTGAAAAAACGCAGTTGAACATTAAACTTTAAAATCTATACTATACTACGGTTTTTTTCCCGCGAGCGGTAACCGCTGAAACCGCGAAACCGCTCGAGAAACACACAGTACGCTATGGGATAAATCAGTCGCTGTAAAAAACCGCAAGTGAGGCCGCTTCTATTAGCTTACTTGAGTCACAAAATCACGCGATTAAAAACCGCGGCGGTTTAGCCGTAGTGCGGCCTAGGCCTTAAGCGTAAATAGATATTTACATTACAGTGCGGAACGCGCCCTTCGGGCGGTAAAAAATATTTTCGCACGAAATTTGTATAATTTTTTTTGGCCGACTGTTATTTAAGAAACAAATAGATTTAGATTATTTACTATTGCAAATCGGAAATTATTTAATTTTTTTTCACACAATGTTATAAAGTACGGCTACTATGGGGTAAAGTCACTTTACCGCATAGTAGCTGTACTTTGTGTGTGCAACATTGTGTGTAAAAATCTAGTTTCGCATGACGTATACACGATGTCAAAGCTAGCTTTACAATTCAGGAGGCCAAAAAAATAATTTGACCAATTCATGTGAGAATTTTCACGACATTTTAATAAATGATGCGAGAGAATTTGACCATGAAAGAAAATCATATTTTTTTTTAAATAAAATATTATTTTAATTAAAAATCATAATTTTCAAATAATTGTTTTTTAAGAATATTTTAGTTAGTATATAGTATACCAATAGTTACCAATATTTAATAATAAATAAATTTTTGTATATTTATAGACAAGTATTCTGATTAAACCACTAGCCTTTTACACACGTGTGTCATACATTATTTTATCTACGATGATGTTAGAATACTGTTGAGTCTAAAAAAAATAACTATTTCTTACCACTGATATTGAAAAAATTGTAATTTTGACAGCAAAATACTTCAAATCATTCTCACAATAAGGTTAGAACGTTCAGCGCCTCCGTGGAAAAAATTGCTAACAAGTAAAAACGCACAGTGACGGGAACACTATATGGTCAATGTCGATGTGATATAGGTTAACTAGATTTAATCTGGATTAGGTTATGGCTAGGGTAAGTTATATTAGAGCCAGATAAATCCAAACTGAGAAGCCGAGACTTCTTGATTCAAAATAAGAACAAATAATTCAATTTTAATATACGTCAGAAAATTTATTTTCGCTACGTCTATGTTTATTGTTTAGTAACGTGAGTTGTTGCCTTAGTAAGAACAAACAGAAATCGTATAATAACGAAACTCCATTTGATTTACATTGGACATTTGCGCACGATTTGGATACTTTTACATACTTTACATTTACATACAATTATGTATTTATTATTGTGTTAATTTTGGTGTGTGAGTCATAAAATACATATTTTTTAATTATTTGTCTGCTTTCATAACTAAATTATAATTCTCATTTCAACCTATTTGTCTCACTTTGTGGCAATGAAGTTGTGGTCACTTTACCCAAGACCCACAATTCACAATTACCTTAAGACAACAGTGATGCATGGGTGCACAACTACTCAACTGCCAAAATGCATACAGAGCAGGAAAATTCACAGAGACCGCCCTGTATCAGCTGACAAATGACATAGAAGCAGCACTAGATACAAAGAAAGTAGAGATATGTGCCTTCTTGGACATAGAAGGAGCCTTTGACGTCTTCTCGCACGACGCTGTCAAAGCGGCTCTTGAAAGAAGGAATATTGACAGCACTACCTCAAAGTGGATGGAAGAAATGCGGAGAACTAGAACGGCGGAGGAACAAGAGGGAAAAGACACCATCAACATCTCCACAACTCGAGGGCGCCCACAAGGATGCCCAGTAATGAAGCTGCTGTTTCATTTGACTCCGTTGCACCTTCTCGTGAAGTTAGCCGCTAGATCGGCGATTGTAAAGTTCAACAAGCAAGGAATAGGCAGAGGTAAAATAATCGGGAGCAGAAACGGCAACAACCTCGCTGCCAAGATCTCCTGACTGGAAGTACTATAAGATGAAATGGTATGCAGATACCATTTCGAGAAAAACAACACATAGAGCAAAATGCTAAAAAGTGTTATATGGATTGTTCGAAGACAAATGAAGGTACTGGTGCAAGAATATTTAGACCTAGTACCAAATAATTTGAATGCATGGGAATCTATCTTCCAAACAGAGGTACATGCAATCGAAATATTTGCACAATTTAACCTCGACAGGAACTATCGCTAAAAACGGATTACGGTCAGATAGTCAGCCATTAAAGTCATTGGCTCATACACCATTTCAAACTAGTATGGGACTGTGTGGGAAAAATAAACAAGATCGACAGAGAAAATAAAGTAACGCTATACCGGGTACCAGGACACATTGGTATAGGCGGAAACGAAGAAGTTGTTCACCTTGCAAATAAGGGATCTAGTAATCCCTTTATAGGTCCAGAATCCATTTGCGGTTTGAGTATGAACACCATGCACAAAAGTTTAGATGAATAAAATAAGAGAACAATGGATGAAAACCTGGAAAGAACTTTCAGGGCTAAGACAATCCCAAGTAACGCTGGGATCTTTTAACCAAAAAGGAACAAAACCTTGCCTGAAACTAGACAGGAACAAGTCTGACAGGAGTCCTGATGGAACACTGCAGACTACACCCCAAACCTCGGAGCCCACTGCCTGAACGCAGAGAAGTTTCAGTTTTCGAATTCAACCCAAATCTTGAAATTCCTAAGGGTATCCGGACTAGAGTCTAAATGGGTAAGTAGAACAGAGAGAGAACAGTGCAACAGATGTATAAAGGTCGCAGTACAAGTCAGCACCAAATCTATAATCTACATCTAAATCTGCAATTTAGGAGGTTGAACTGCCACGGGGTACGCAAACGAAAATGAGTTGATAACCGCTGATATAGGTGAACCATTAATATTTAGCTAATATTTGGATTGTTCGGTAGGAAGTTTCGTTTTTTTTTCCTATAAATGAACGACAGTAAAAACTAAAAATGAAATAACAACAGTTTCATTTAATTCAATATCGACAACTTTGTCCACTGCATCATTTTGGTATTGATTGTAAGCTCGATTATCAGCAAACTAAGTAATTTTTAGCATGTTAATTTTCTATCCAAAGAGCTCTTTCAGTGATGCAACCAGTAACAATCGGGGAATGTTGTATCTGAAAAATATGGTGCATGCGGCAATACGTCTTATTCCAGCTGTAAAACTTTCTGGAGATTCAAATAAACAAAATCACACTAAAAAAAATACGAAATTACTTCCCAAATTGGATGCATCGGTTAGACAGTTAGAAAAAAAGTAGATAGTCAAAAGTAGATAATTACACAAAATATTTTGGTCTTCTAATTAAAATTAACATATGAATGATTATAAATACATTTGCTTTACAATTTTGTAGGTATAAACAATGACTAATAAAAGCGCTTATATTTAGAGGTACCTAAGTTCATTTGTATATTTTACTAGTTGACCTTTGTACTACAGCATACAGAGTTATAGAATATTTTTGGAATGGAATAAATGAAACTATGTATCTTATTAATTTGTACCACTAGGTAGCTATTGTGAAGTGACAAGGAAAAAAATTGTTGATAAATATGAGCTCATGTAATAATTTGCTTTCTGAAATATAATTTGGAATTTAAATAATAATTCTATATAAATTGTTTTATCTGCTATTGTTTAGGAACTTTTGAAATAGTATTGTACTTTCTGGTGCTCAGCTTGTTAGAGGAAATGTTGTTTAGTTAAGATCTTTTTGTGTAGTGTCAAATAATAAAAAAAGATGTTTAAAGCTTACTAGTATAACAAGCCAATTCAATATAGCTTAAAGTTTAATATCTTATTCCCGGTAAAGTGATATTTTATACAAGAGAATATTGTCCCCTGTAGTTACCTCAGCTATTTATCAAGAAGCCTACACACACGTAGAGCACCGGGAGGAGAAATTAATTTTCCAAATCCGTTTTTCATAAAGTTTTTTTTCTCTTCTGCATCAGCCAAGCACAATTACCATTATGCCCCAATCAAAAGATCTTTATCCTTGGGGGAAAATTTACGCGTTTTTTATTGATGTAAAAAGGTCGATTAAATCGAAATTAAATATTTTAATGTTGGTAGAGAAGAGGTGAGTTGAGTTTGGATGAAAGAGTGAGATGGTGTGGCACTCCCATACGGTGCCTGTAAAAACTATATTATCACTTCACAGTGAGCCAGCGGGTGGTTACAAAATATTACATTCTCGTACACTCTTAGGATAGATATAAAGTCGAGATAAAGGACGTCATGGTGGACATACATTATAACTTAACTTGACAATATTATTTGTTCAGCTTGTATTATAGCATCTCCCGATGCACACTTATTATTTAGCTCACTTCATCCACTTTGACACCTTAATGCCAACGCAACATCATCTTCAGCCACTTTGCATCTGTCTTTCTTTTCTTTTCCTTTACCAACCAAAACCGGAAATCGTAGATATGTTATTAAAATTTTAAATTATATATACACGAATTCTTCGCATCAATTTTAAAAACTTTTAATTTCTTATATTTCTTTTAATTTTTGAAAATAATTATTTAAAAAAAAATTAAAGAAATTTGTTCATATAAAATTTATAGTTTTGCATATTAAAGCCTCGATAAAGAAGACAATACTTACAATAGGAAGGTCAAAACTTTGGTATAATTTAAATAAATTGTTAATTTTAATAAATATTTAATAATTTAGTGAAAATTACTTGGTAGCTACCTAACATTTTATTAAAGTTTTCAATTCCGGTTAATAAATGAGACCATTCAGTAACAACTTCAGTAACATATAATTGAATAATTTCACAAAATGATATAATGTCGCGTAATTAACAATAAAATAATATTTAGTTTGTGTAGAATGATGATTGAAATTTATTGGCACAAGGAGAGTAGTTAGCCCTTATGCGCAGCCTATTAAAAGAAAATCGAATCAATTGAAAAGCTCGCGGTTATAAATAATTGTAATTGGCCGTCATGCGAATCGTAAACAATAATTATTTAATTTCCTCTCGAAGATAGGCGGATGATTTGCATAAATACTTAATTAAAATGTATAATATTGGATAGCAATATAAACACGATGCCAGGAAACCGTCTGGGCAATAAACATGGATCGTGTATTTACAGCCACTAAATACATACACACATTTATTCCTTATTAAAACTATATGGCATTAGTACTAAATCTAAATTTTATTGTCGACGCTCGTAAATTCGTCAGTGATAATCTCGCGCTAGTAATTTAATTGGACGGCTTCGGATTTCTCATATTGTTAACGATCATAAGAACGTTTTATAGATCTATCCATGTATACATATATTACTATTTAGTGGATTTTATCTCAACAAACTCAATTATTAAGTAAACGGATTCGTAACTTTGTATAAAATATATAATAATAATTGTATATATAATAACTATTTTCGGATTATTGGGTATCGTTTATTTAATTTTTTTGTATGAAATACTCGAATGAATATATCCAATACATCAGGAATACACAGGAATTTTCCTTTTTATTAAAGAGCTGATGAAATAATTAATATTTTTTGATAAGATTTACTTTAAAATTTTTGAAAATATTGAAAAGATACATCTCGATATACCATTATCGGAAGATGTTTCGCTTAGAAATAATTAGATGCACTCGGCAATTGCATCTGATCCGTCTAAGATATTGCAGATATTCATTTGGCGATCGTAGGCAAAAGTTAAATAAAACGTTTGATTTAGAGCAACTTTCTGTGCATTGACTTCAAGCAGCTTCAAGCATGATTCAGTAAACAGGCCTAGGCATTTACAAAAGCTAACAACAATTTGAATAACAAGGGAACTAGTTTACTTTATACAACTGACGTTAGATAGATCTAGAGTGGAGGTAGTACCTAATACTAAATGCAAAGACCGAAATATTTCAAATTAAGAGTGGTGTATAGCAAGGAGATTTCCTATTAGCCCTACTGTTTAATTTAACTTTACAAACAGTAATAGAGAACTTAAGCTCAGAAGGCACACTAACAATAAAGTCTAGGCAAATAGGAGCCTACGCCGAAGACTTAAGATAACCGATAACTTAAGAGCAGATTATCATAACAGAGCCTCATAGCAAAAAATTAACAGAACAGAACGAGCAGTAGAATATACAATTAAGTGCCTGGAACCATAAACAAAAAAGGTAGGGCTAACATTCACGAACACCAAACAAAGTATAGGTATGGTAACATCAAGAAGAACAAGAGTCGAATATAACAGACTGATTATAAATAATTATGACTTTGAAGCCTAAATGAGACCAATACAGTCGGAAATGGGATAAAGGAAAGGAAAGGAAATTGCTAGCGCAAGTAGAGCGTACCATGCTAACAAAAACCTCCTACAATCCAAGATATTGTCGCATAAAATAAAACAAATTATATACTTACATCTAATAAGGCCTATTGTGACATATGGAGGCGAAACGTGGAGTTTTACACAAAGCGACGAAGAAAACTTAAAAAGAGTTCAGCGATCTATGCTCCAAAAATATATAGCGCGTAAAGAGAACAAGACGGATCCTTCAGAATAAGAATGAATTATGAATTAGATACGTTTAGTTACGTAGTAAATGGTGCAAATATAGTAAGGTTCATCAAAGTGCAAAGAACATGATGGCTAGGCCACGTATACCGCATAGATGATGATAGAAACAACAAAGATATCAATATGTGGGAACATACCAGAAATCAATCTAAAATTCTAAATGTCGTCAACTGGAAAATTCTAGCAGAATGGAAGAAAATTGTTGAGAAAGCTAAAACCCACCAAGGAATGTGGAGCTATAAGAGGAAGAAGAAGATTTAGAGCAATATTTTAATATCTCAACACTGTTGGCTCACAAATAATCAGTAGTCTATAATAAATAGTCTCTAATATTTCTATTTGATGGTTTATGTCTGAGTTGTCTTGATATGAATGTAGAAGATACTCACAAATTTTTGTATAGCCCTTTTATGCGTCAAAATGGTTAAAAAATATTAAATAGCTAAAAATAATTAAAAAAATACTTGGAATCAAATTGCTATCAATTTGAACAGTGGTCATTTCTCAGATCTCCCTACACTTTTCCATTTAAATCCATTTTCAAATTAAAAGTTATTGGCTAATAATAGCAATTGACAATAGCAACACAACTTAATTTTACTTACTTGTTAATTCCACTATTTTTATTAGTCTACGTTTCAGGATGATTAAATTAATATACTGTGAAAAAATTAGAATTAAGATTTAATTAAGGCTAGACCAAATGGTTTTTGTACAGATACTTGATCTCAAACTTGCCTTCAAGGTGTGTTCTGAGGACCTGTGATCGTCAATCTGTGAGTGTTAAAGTATCGCTAAAGTGAAAATTAGAAATAATTTTCCAAGAAAAATGCTGAAAAACTAAAAATGCAAAATACTTATTTCATAATAATTTCTTCTTTTATAATAAATAATCTAATCTATTCTCGTCTAGTCTCGTTTGTCTTTTTCTAGTCTTCTCTCGTCTCTAGTTCTCTAGTTTAAGTGAGTTTAAGAAGTTTATTTAATTTTGCATGAATTATTGTTGTATAATAATGACTAAATAAGACTAGACGAGACTAGACGAGGATAGACCACACTAGACGAGACTAGACAAGACTAGACGTGACTAGACGAGACTAGACGAGACTAGACGAGACTAGACGAGACTAGACAAGACTAGACGAGACTAGACGAGACTAGACGAGACTAGACGAGACTAGACGAGACTAGACGAGACTAGACGAGACTAGACGAGACTAGACGAGATTAGACGAGATTAGACGAGACTAGACGAGACTAGACGAGACTAGACGAGACTAGACAAGACTAGACGAGACTAGACGAGACTAGACGAGACTAGACGAGACTAGACGAGACTAGACGAGACTAGACGAGACTAGACGAGACTAGACGAGACTAGACGAGACTAGACGAGACTAGACGAGACTAGACGAGACTAGACGAGACTAGACGAGACTAAACGAGACTAGACGAGACTAGACGAGACTAGACGAGACTAGACGAGACTAGACGAGACTAGACGAGACTAGACGAGACTAGACGAAACTAGACAAGACTTTACGAGACTAGAGCAGCTTAGACGAGACTTGACGAGACTAGAGAAGACTATGCGAGTGATGCATAATAACTCGTCTCGTATGTGTAGACAAGACTAGACGAGACTAGAGGATCTTAGACAAGACTAGACTTGACTTGACTAGACTAGACGAGACTTGACTAGACTAGAGAAGAATAGACGAGGTTTGCATAACAACTCGTAGGTATAGTGTCCTCTTGCCTTGTCTAGTCTCGTCTAGTGTGGTTTAGTCCAGTGCAGTCTTCTCAAGTCTCGTCCAATCTCGTCCAGTTTTGTCCAAATTAGTTAAGTCTCGTCCAGTCTCGTCTAGTCTTGTCTAAAAATAATTATTTATTTATTCACGTAACCTAAATGGATTTGATGGTCAAACCAAGTCACACATATTAAATAAAACATTAACAATAATTATACCTAAGATAAATAAAGAATATTTGTTTAAGTTAAACATGTTAAAAATCATCTACCCAATACCGTGCTTGCTCCAATAAGAAAGATTTCACATACATATTCTTTATGACATTAATTGTTTTGGTCTTGATTTGGTCATTTTGATGAAACAATTTTGTTGAATGTCTTCACGCCTTAATAAAAAACGATTTATTGAATAGAGCTCTTCTCCAAGACATGGTTGCGGGGATTCCAATTTGAGCAGTTGAACCGAGCGGACGTGTTTTGAGGCGCGGGTTTTGTGGATCTCGTTTTTTTGTGACGCGTGTTTTTGCGGCGCTCGATACGATAAGCGGCTAAGAAATCGTGAAAACGAGGTAGAATGAAAAAAAGTGATAGTGAGAGCGATATTAACGATAAATATAAAAGAAAAAGAGAAGAAGGACCAGAATCGGAAGAAAGAATTAACCCCTTTCGAAAAAGTAAAAAACTGGAAAGATTACCGGTTAAAAAGGAAATGGGCGAGGAAATGAAAGAGATGCTGAAAAAAATGATGGAGGATGTTGGGGAGATAACGAAAGAGAATCAGAAGATGAGACGGGAACTGGAACATTTGAAAACTACGATGCGTGAAAAGGATAAAAAATGAAAAAGAGAAGAGATGGAACTAAAAGAAAAATTGAAAAGACTGGAGGATAAAATGTAAGAGATAGAAAAAAGAATAAGAAGAAATAATATTCTCGTAAATGGACTGGACGAAGGGGAATGTGAGAACGAGAAGAAACTGGAAAAATAGATGAAGGCAGCGTTAGAGGTAGAAGTGACGGTGAAAGAGATGTATAAAGTTAGTGGAGGAAAAATTATGGTGGCGGAACTTGGGAGCTGGGGTGAAAAGCGGAAAGTTATGGAAAATAAGAGGAAACTAAGAGAAAAAAAAAGGAAAGAGAGTATACATAGAGATGATCTGAAGAATAAGGAAAGAGACATACAGAAGGAATTAAGAGCACCAGCCAAAGAAAAGCGACAAAAAAGGACTGCAGGTGAAAGTCGGTTATAAAAAGATATTGATAGAGAAAAAAGAGTTTAGGTGGGGCGAAGAAAATGGGGAACTAAACACAGCAAATTTTTAAATAAGAACACAAGATAAAGACGACAGGGAAGAAAAGGGAAAACGAATACGGAAGGGAATAAGGAAGAAAAGGAGCAAATAAGAATAGTATTCTGGAATACAGCGGGAATAAAAAACAGACAATGAGATTTGGGAGTATTTGGGAAAATTTGACGTAGTGGGAATGGTAGAGACGTGGGTGGAAGAGAAGGGGTTGGAAAAAATTGGAATAAATGAAATTGGCCGAAAGAGTTATGAAAGAAAGTGAAAGTGTCAATATGCAGTGAGGGAAAGCAGAAAAGGGTGAGCTAAAGGTGGGATAATAATGGGGGTGAAAAGGGAAGACGGATAGAAGAAGAACAAACAACAATAAAAAGAAGACCGACAAAGGATGCAACAGAAAACGCAGAAGGGAGACTACTAATTAGTTAAGTAGAAGAAAGAGTGTGGGACTTACTTAATGGAAACAGCATAGGAGATGAGAAAGGGGAGTACACGTATATTGGAACAAGAGGGGATACAGTTACTGACTATGTTATGGTGAATGATGAAGCATAGGATGAAATAGAATAATTCAAGGTGGGAGAAAGAGTCGACTCGTACCATATGCAATTGGAAGTGAAGACAAAACGAACAGAGAAAGATAGAAGAAGTGTGAAGCCTGTTAGAAGAAAAAATTTTAAGAATATCTGGACGGAAGAAGGAAAAGAAAATTATATAACAAGACTTAGGGAGGCAAGATACGAAGAAGAAGGGATACACGAAAAAGCGAAGGAAACTGGTGATTACGTGGAAAACGCAACAGAAAAAAAGTGATACAGACAAGTGAGAAGGTGGGGTCTTTGCAGAACGAGTGGAGGGTAAAAGCAAGCAGTAAGAAAAAAATAAGAAATGGGAAAGGAGAAAAAACAACAAAGTAAGAGTACAAGAGAGCACTTAAGAGGCACAAATTAGTATGCAAAGAGAAGTAGCAAAAGAAACGGATGAAAGAAGAAATAAAGATGAAGGGCATAAAGGCGGAAAAAGAGGTATGGAAATACATAAATAGAGAAACAAAGAAAATAGAAAAAAGAAAGAGTGAGTGAGGGAGGGAGGCATATCTCGAAAGAAACGGATATGCAGGCGCGGAAATAGAAAGAATGCTACAGAGAGGCATAGTAATGACAGATGAATTAGTACACAGAAATAGAGATGTGCAAGTGCAAGAAAGGAAAACAAGAATTAAGCACTCTAGGTACAATAGGAAATATGAAAAAATCATAACGAAAGAACTGCCAAAGTATCTAGGAGGAGAGAGTAGAAAAGAGAGAGTGGGAATGGCAAGATTTAGATGTGGAAATTAAGAGAGAGAATAAATATTGGATGGAGAATAGGAATAGAAAATGCAGGATGTGTGGAGAAAGAAAGGAGACTAAAAAAAGGAGAAAAAAGCAGGCTGCAATTTCGTCTCCCACGTTGAACATCAACCTTACTTCTATTATCTAATCTTCTATTCAAGATAAGCCATCAGGTCTATAAAGCTGGCACCCCACCTCTTCAAAATTCAAGTTTGATAGCAATAGAATTATGTGCTATGTATGTGCTAATTATGTGCCGCATTCGCGATTTTTGTGCTCGAAGCCTTCAATGAAAGAATCAAACATGACTAGTGGGGGTGCTAGCTTAACAGTCAAGCTAGCACCCACCCATCCGAAAAATTGGGATACCGATACCAAATAAGCACTACAATTATGTGCTATTTATGTGCTTTTCAAATACCCTGGAGCGAATTCGCTAACTCAACGCCTTGTGCGAAAAACTTACCCCGAACTGAATGAACCATAAGAGGCAAAATCTATAATATTCGAGCAAACAAGTTTTAACTAACGCGATATTGTTCCAATGATTATGTGTTCTCCAGATATGATATTCGCGATTTTTGTGCTCGCACCCTTGTACGAAAAATGCACCCCGAACGATATGAGTCATAAGAGGTGAAATCTTTAATAATGGAGAATAAAAATTTTAACCGGTGCAAAATAGTTGCAATTATTATGTGCTCTCTAGATATGCTATTCGCGATTTTTGTGCTCTCGACCTTGTACGAAAAATTCACCCCGAACGGTGAGACCCATAAGAGGTGAAATCTTTTATACCCGAGTACAGAAATTTAAACCGACACAATATTGTTGCAACTATTATATGATCTCCAGGTATGATCTTTGCGATTTTTATCTCTGCACACTTGTACGAAAAACTCACCCTGAACTGTATTAGCCTTAAGAGGTAAAATCTTTAATAATCGAGAACATATATTTTAAATGACGCAAAATTGCTCTCCAGATATCTTATTTACGATTTTGTTCTCAAACCCGAGTATGATAAATTCACCTCGAACTGAGCCCTAAGAGGTGAAATCTATAATAATGGCGCACAAAAATTTTAATCGACGCGATTTTATTGCAATAATTATGTGTTCTAGAGATATATAATTCGCGATTTATGTGCTCGCACCCTTGTACGAGAAATTCACCCCGAAATATATGAGCCATAAGAGGTGAAATTTTTAATAAACGAGAACGTAAATTTTAAATGACGCAAAATTGTTGAAATAATTATGTGCTCTCCAGATATGCTATGTACGATTTTTGTTCTTAAACCCTTATGCCATAAACTCACCCCGAATGGAATGAGCAATAAGAGGTGAAATCTATAATAATAGAGCAAATAAATTTAAACGGAATCGAAATTGTTGTTATAAGAATGTCCTATCCAGATATGATATTCGTGATTTTTGTGCTCGCACCCATGTACGACAATTTCACCCCGAATTATATAAGCCATAAGAAGTGAAATCTATAATAATCGAGCACACAAGTTTTAGCCAACGCGATATTGTTGCAATGATTATGTGTTCTACAGATATGATAATTGCGATTTTTGTGCACCCTTCGCACCCTTGTACGAAAAATTCACCCCGAACTCTATTAGCCTTAAGAGGTAATATCTTTAATAATCGAGAACAGAAATTTTAAATAATTCAAAATTATTTCAATAATTAAGTGCTCTCCAGATATGCTATTTACGAGTTTTGTATTCTTACCCTTGTACGGAAAATTCACCCCAGTTCTATTAGCCTTAAGAAGTGAAATCTTTAAAAATCGAGAATATAAATTTTAACCGCCGCGAAATAGTTGCAATAATTATTTTCTCTCTAGGTGTGCTATTAGCGATTTTTGTGCTCCCACCCTTGTACGAAAAATTCACACCGAACAGTTTAAGCCATAAGAGGTGAAATCTATTATAATAGAGCAAAGAAATTTTAACCGAATCACAATTGTTGCAATAATAATCTGCTCTCGAGATATGCTATTTGTATTTTTTGTGCTCGCATGTTTGTACGAAAATTGCACCCCGAACAGTATTAGCCTTATGAAGTGAAATCTTTAATAATCGAGAACAGAAATTTTAAATGACGCTAAATTATTGCAATAATTATGTGCCCTTCAGATATGATATTCGCGATTTTTGTACTCGCACCCCTGTACGAAAAATTCACTCCGAACTGTTCACATGTATGTCTGGGATGAAACCATAATATCCAGAGGTTCACAAAACTTACACAGGTTCACACTCTTAGCCATAAGAAGTCCTAAAAAAATTCAGAAAAAGAAGTTCATTGTAACTGTAGTAAAATGTAAGTGCAGTTGAACTAAGGCGAACGCGAGTTTTAAAAGGCTGGAAAAAACTAATGGTGAAAGAGTAAATTGGTGTAAAATATGTTGCATTAGATTTTAGAAAGGCGATCCATATAAGTTATTTTACAAAACTACAACGAACGAGGATGCACCATTCAAAACATTGGATTTATCTCAGCAATGGGGAATACTGAAAAACTTTAATAATAACCACAATAATAAAAAATTAGCACCACTATATAAAAAACAAGACCACTTAGAAACCAAAAATATAAGTACTTAAGTAAATAAGTACTATTTTTACCACCATAGTTATTTTAAAGTATATAACAATATAAATTGAAATGTAAAAATTATTTAACAAAGAATAAAAGTTGATTTTTATTTTTAAACATAAATTGTATACATTTATTATAGTTTCAAGGCAAATTTACTATACCTATGGATCTAGCGGCTTCTAAAGATTTGAAAAGTTATTTAATCCATTTTTAGGTTTTCTGAATATCCGCACTTTTTCAAAACCGCGGTTTTCGCTTTTTCAAAATTAAAAACCGAGGTTTCGGTGTCGGGTTCGGTTTTTAAGAACTTTTGGTAGTAGTGTCTGATATTTAAACGAGACATTAGTTTTCTACATAAGTTGGCGCTTAGGGAAAATGAACTTTTGGAGTAGGTGGATGTAGCTTTAATTGTAGGGAGTGCTTGAAACAAGTGCTATTTTTAGCAAACTCCTGTTTCATAGAATTAGGATAGCGATTTGTTTCCATATAAGTATATTTGTTTAATACTTCTTGAATAGCTTTTCGAACTGGGTTGCTCACTTCTTGTAATTCTTCTGAATTTGCCAAACATTCACCTTCCACTTCAACGTTATTGTTGTCTGGATAAAGTCGTTCAAAAAGATATTCGGTCAATATTAAAACAGACTTTGTTGGAACTTTCGAAGGATCTAATGAGCATCTAGCCAATTCTGCTAATTCCAGATTTTTACGGGTCTTCAAAAGTTGCATGATATTTTTCATTGAAGCTTTGCTTAAAGCAGAACCAATTAATTTCTTTTCCAGGAATCCTATTACACCTTGTGCCTTGTCCTTTTCAAAAAGAGCTTTTACGTTTCGTTGTAGGAAACTGATTTTATCCGAGATAAACGAAAAAAAAATTTCTTACCGTTTGGAAATTACTTTTAATTTCAGCATCTTCTTCGACGTAATACTCATCCACATCTTCGTGCGATTCTTCAGGAAATAAATCTTCATATTCACTGCTGCTGCTGTTTTCTTGTATCGCAAACAGTGAGATGAATTGTATGATTAATGCAAATTTCTGGAAGAGCAGGACAATCTGTACCACTTTTGAATAATCAACCATCATGTACCGTCATGTATAGTTAGATACTAAATGAATGTATAGTCTGATACTAAATGAATCTAAATGCTTTTCAACACTTATTACGAAATTATTTGCATAACAAGTTTCTTCAGTGCGCAGAAATGCTAAATTGCAATAAAAATTGTTTTCTCCAGGAATATTAATGTTTAAGTATCTTCGGCGTCTCAAACTGGTCCGTCCACTCATCCAGCGTAATAGTAATTTTTGTCCATTTGCTTTTAATTCTTGAAACTTTAAAATCCTTTCTTTCTTCGTATTCCTTTTGAATTAAGTTCATAACATCTGAAGGACATTTTGGCAAGATTTCGTTGGGAAACCAGCCAGCTATTGCTTTCCGAATAAATGCAGATTTTTAACTTTCTCAGATTTACCGTCAATGTTTGCCATTATTGCAACAACAGTTTGCAATGTTTGAAAGAGCATTCAGTGAATTTTATTTTTATTTATCTTTAGATACAATCGAAAACCGCGGTTCTCTGTGACGGTTAGGCGTTTTCGGTTTTTGCACAGAAAACCGCGGTTTTGCGGTTCGGATATATCCGAACCAGAAACCCTATTGATTTTGAAAGTGGTGTAAGTCCACTTATAGTCATGAAAAACATATTATTTCTTAAATAATGCCAATTATGCTAATCGTGTTGATAAATTTGACACCCTTAGAAATCACTATATATATATATATATATATATATATATATATATATATATATATAGATATGCTCTCAGCTCTCCAGATATGTGATTTTGAAAGTGGTGTAAGTCTACTTATAGTAATGAAAAACATATTATTTCTTAAATAATGCCAATTATGCTAATTGTGTTGATAAATTTGACACCCTTAGAAATCACTATATATATATATATATATATATATATTCATATATATATATATATATATATATATATATATATATATATTCATATATATATATATATATATATATAGTGATTTCTAAGGGTGTCAAATTTATCAACACAATTAGCATAATTGGCATTATTTAAGAAATAATATGTTTTTCATTACTATAAGTAGACTTACACTACTTTCAAAATCACATATCTGGAGAGCACATAATTATTGAAACAATTTTGCGTTATTTAAAATTTCTGTTCTCGATTATTAAAGATTTTACCTCTTAAGGCTAATAGAGTTCGAGATGAATTTTTCGTACAAGGGTGCGAGCACAAAAATCGGGAATATCATATCTGGAGAATACATAATTATTGCAACAATATCGCGTTGGTTAAAACTTGTTTGCTCGATTATTATAGATTTCGCCTCTTATGGCTCATTCCGTTCGGGCTGAGTTTCTCGCACAAGAGGTTGAGTTAGCGAATTCGCTCTAGGGTATTTGAAAAGCACATAAATAGCACATAATTGTAGTGTTTATTTGGTATCGGTATCTCAATTTTTCGGATGGGTGGGTGCTAGCTTGACTGTTAGCTAGCACCCCCACTACTAAAGTTTCTTTCATTGAAGGCTTCGAGCACAAAAATCGCGATTGCGGCACATAATTTGCACATAAAGAGCACATAATTCTGGTGTTATCAAATTTGAATTTTGAAGAGGTGGGGGTGCCAGCTTAATAGACCTTAAGCCATCTATCAATCGACTTTCCTTGTCCTCAAATTAATATGTTAAAGAATAGATAAGAGAAGACAAATACATAGTACAAAACATATTGTGGTTTCATCCATAGTTTTTTAAATTTATAGTATTGCGAAATGAGCACTACTTAGCTTCTTACAATCCATATCTATGTGATAGTTTAACACTCATGTCAATACCCGGGTACCCGAGTACCCTTTTGCATGTTCTTACTTACATATCTTTTTTATTTAACGAAAAATCATCAAATCCTTTCAGATCCTCGTTATTTGAGTCTATTGACATCGATTCATATACATAAATTATAAATTGTGCCAAAAGATATATAAACTTTTTGGACTTAAAGTCAAATACCCCGTTGTTCAATACCTGGGGTACCCGGGTACCCATATATAAATAAATAATTAAACCTATTTTTCGGGCTAAAAAATATTACTTAATATATGTATAAACGGATTTATTTAACTAATAATTATTTTGATTATAAAACTTATTAGAAATTATACATAAAATATTTTTATATTCAATTTATTATTGGCAATATGCTTCACATTTTACAATTGCTTTTGAATGTTCATCGCAAACTGGTTTGTTACATTCTTTTCACGGTTTTCGCGTCTTTTCTCCGTTTTTTTATAGATATCCTGGTAACAAATTTGACATGATCCTACAACATTATATCCACACCAATTTTTGGTTTATTATAATACTGAACAATTTCTGGCTTCTTTTTTTGTCTTCGCTGCAAATCTGAGTGCATCGTAGATAGAAGTATAACAACTTTCTTTTTTTAGGAACATAAGAGCATAGAGTAACTTTTTTTCATGAAACCCAAATAGATAAAATAAAATAGGTAAAGAAGTAAAACAATTATCCATTGTAATATTTCTTCCAGATCCTTTATATTTTGCAGCTAAATCGTTTACTCTCTTCCACTCTTTCGCCTTGATTTATTTCACGGCCAGTTGTTATTTTGCCAGTGTAAATTTGACCTTTCAATGGATATGAATGTTTGGCGTCGCTTATCTACCATATTTTGATCCCATACTTTGCCCATCCGGCGGTTTTATTTATAGAATTAGGGTTTTACGGGTAGTGGAATACTCTATGGGTAATCCCGAGTTGTAATAGTAAAGACTCCGGGTATTAAAATTATTTTATTGAATGAAAAACTCATGCGGGTACACGGGTACCGGGTATTGAACAACGTAGTAACGTCTGGGTATTGACATAAGTGTTAAAGTAGGTTTACAGTCGATATATAATCGAAGAAAGTTCGTATAAGATGACTGACCCTTTCGGAACCCACAAAGGTCCGAACCACCAAATTCCACCCACCCCTCTTTCTCGTCAGCTTGTCTATTTACTCGATCGGTTCAACCGCAACCGTACAGGAGCCTTCTATATAGTGCATTACATTGTATATCAGGCACTTCATTCTACGCCCAACCAGGTTCCCAGTTTCAATTTCTACTAGGGTTGACCTCATAATTATTATTTTCTGAAAATTTGTCCCCATTCGCCCTTTCGCCCTCTTTGAACCACGTAGCTTGTATAGACTATATCAAAAATTATGGAGTATCCCGTTAGAAATGCATAAATCAGATTCAATATAATTTTCCTGAATCCCTGAATGTTTCAATTTTTCTTATTACAAACTTTGCATTAACTGTATCAAAAGTTTTCAAAAAACAAACCTAAAACATGGCAACCTTCAACCAGTTTCTTTATGATCTATTTATGAAAATTGTAAGTAACCGATTAAACTTATTTTTGGGCGCGAAACCCATGTTGATAATCTGATAAAATGTGTGCTTTTACTATAATTCATCATTTTCTTGGCATTAAGTCCTTCAAATGTTTTTGAAAATGTGGATAGAATGGAAATAAGTAGATAGTTGTGATGTCAGTTGGATCAGACTCTTTATGCAGTAGTACAGTCGAAGCACCTTTAACGTATATGGATAAATTCCAAGTTCTAGTGACTTATTTTATAAATGGAGTAGTGTTGCTTTTAGGATTTCGTAAATAAAAAATCCATCGATAACGGTCGAGTTCTTAGATGTAGATTGTAGATTTCGGTGGTGACTGGTACTGCGAACTTCATAGATCTACCCATAGGTGTACCCCACCCTTTTCCTCTAATCGTTGGTATACTCAGCGTCTCCTCTAGTCCTGATTCCCTTAGGAATTTCAGGATCTTAGTGGGATTCTAGGACTGAAACTCCTCTGCGTTCAAGCGTTGGACGCTAAAATACATTTGTCTCTTGCGGAGCAGTGCTCCACAGTCTTGGAGCAGATGGGTGAGGGTTTCCGAAGATTAGATTACGAAGGTAAAAAATTATATGGAGGAAGCAAAGAAACTAGTCTTGTCTAGTCCAGTCCATTCCCCTCCAGTCCCGTCTAGTTCGGTCTAGTCCCGTCTAGTCCCGCTGAGTTCCGTCTAGTCCCATCTAGTCCCGTATATTTATTATTATAATTTATTAGGTTGAAAGGCATTGAATCCAAAAGACTCAAAATTCATATTTAATATAATAATAATATATTAAAGAATATTTTCGTTCTACTCTGCTTGTTTGTCTTCTACAGCTACAATTAATAAATAATGCTTAAAGATTTCATCAATGCAATCCAATGTACGTTTTCGGACGACCGAAAACCTTTGCAATTTTTGAGATCATGCAATTTAGTACGGTAAATAAGAACATATTAGAGAATATTTTTGTCAAATTTTGGTTCTTAGCTCTGTTAGTAAAATTTCAACAGACATTCAGTTTGGAATCTTGTATCACCTTTCTTACTTCTAGTCTATTCTAAATGTTAGCCTATTCATCACATGTATATCATGTCTAATCTCATGTATAGATTACGTTAGTTTACCCATAAATTTACGTTTTATAATCCTACCTAATTAAAAACTTTGTGATCTAGTTTATTTTCTTCTTGTAGTCATCTGTTTTAGAAAAGGAAAGATTATGGCAAAGCCCTTAATTATGAATTTGACGAGAAACATTTTGTGTCAGACACGTCTATAATTTTGATAACTACACCGCAGCTTTACCATCTGTTTCCGGCGTTTATGAAATTGATCGCTATTAGGACTAACTTTGTATTATTATTGAATATTACAGATTACATAATATTAAGACAAGTTTAAGCCCCAATATCATAATAAACTTTCACTATAAATACAGCTCTGGTAATTATAGTTTCATTAAATGATTTTGATATAAATATTATTTACCAGACTTTGTGCAAATCATAGTCTGCAAATGAACGACTTTAAATCAACGAGTAAAAGCAACGATAAGAACTTAATTTTGTTTAGATTATGTCCAACTATATCCGACTATATCCAGAAGAATTATTGTTTCTTTGCCACTATTTAAAATTTATATTGTCCTTGAACATTTTATATCATTAAAAAATACTCTAAGGATAACTTTGTCGTTAGAATACATATTTTGTCATTATATGAAATATTTGTTGTGTCTACATTACAATTTTTCTGTCGTTAAGCGTGTTTATTTTGTTATAAATTATGCCAATTTTATCCGACTGAAAAAAAATATCCAAAAAGCAACATAAACGTCTTTTATATAGGGAATCAAAATATTTTTATTAAAAATAAAAACAAACGATTGTAGCTGTGATAGCCGAGTTTGTTTCGTCCGCGCATCAAACCGAATGATCTCTTCATTATTGTTCGCGTCCACACGCTGTTATTCAGATTCTGATCTAGATTATGATTGTATTCATGACATTAAATGGGTTTATGTTGGTTAAATTAAATCTGCATTTTTCTGTCCGTTCGGTCTGTCCACTTACTATTCATTTCACAAAATCACTATTTCATTCCATATTAATTGTTTAATTTATATTAATAATATCATTTATAATGACCGTTTTAATAAAATAAAATTTGTAAATAAAATTAAGTAGATAAGAATAAAACATTTGTCTTCATCAAAATGTTCTTGTTGGTTTAAGACGATTCGAGAGATTAAGTTAAGTTAGAAGCTAAATTTAAAGAGACGAGTAGGATTAAGCAGTCTAGATAAAATTTATAAAACTCTTATTTATTCCCTAGTAGAAGTTGAAACGCGGGACCTGGAGGGGCCTAGAAGTGCCCGATATAGAATACATTGTGCTATAAAGAGGGCTCGTGTACGATTGGCCCGATCAGATGAATAGTTTTATGCTTAATTTTAATTTCTTTAATAACTGTATGCTCCTTAATGAGTTCTAACCTAACCGGTGAGACTTGTTATCTAGTAACAATTAGAAACGAATCCCGCTGATATGGGAGAAATGTACCTAAATTTAAAAAAAAAATACTGTCGGGTGACTGAACTGATGCTCGACTATTTACTCGATCGGTTCAACCGCAACCGTACAGGAGCCTTCTATATAGTGCATTACATTCTATATCAGGCACTTCATTCTACGCCCAACCAGGTTCCCAGTTTCAATTTCTACTAGGGTTGATCTCATAATTATTATTTTCTGAAAATTTGTCCCCATTCGTCCTTTCGCCCTCTTTGAACCACGTTGCTTGTATAGTTCGAGAAACTTGTAAACGCTTTTATAAAATATGCGGATGCAAAGGAACATGGTGCAGTACATTGAATTCCTGATGGTGACTTTAAGCATCTTAAATGATGGTGCTTTATAATGTTTTTCCAAGATTTTCTCAAATAATTGAAATTAATTATCGTCTTGTCTGGGGTATCTCACCAGAGGATTAATTTATCTAATTTTATAATTTAGAGATCCCAGAAGTAACAATATTCAGAACCACCGATCTATTGTTATTTAAAAAAATATGCCTTAGTTTTGTCTAAACTGTTTGTACTTAACTTATTTTAATAGTTACGTCTAAGAAATTGATAGAAATTAAACTACACAATTTATATATTTTAAATTCAATCTATTTTTAGGTTTATTTATTATATTTTCTGCTTTATCTTCACGAGTAACATTGATGCTGTTAATACAGTCTGTTTTATATGGCCAGACATCCATTACAAGTTAATTATCTGAATCGGCGGAAAAATACCTGAGCCGATTTGCATGACAAGTCGCCGTTAATGTTCGTCTTATCTTAACAACCTATATGTTCATGGGTAAAAATCGTTGCTTACAACGTTTCTAATTGCTGAATTAACCGCAAACAGCTGCATATGCCGCTGCCAATAATCAAATGATGATCTTGTAGTGAGGAATATGCATTCCGGATGATCAAGCCACAATTTGCTTACAAATTATATATTATGTTAAAGGGTTTTGATTTCGGTAGTAAAACACTTCAAGTGCGATTTAAATAGATTGCAAATTGGGTGCTTTTACATCGGCTAAAACTAACAAAAAAATTATATATCAGGTGTTAATTCAATTAAAAAACAAGAATACCAGGTGGATAATTTGTATCTGGATAATTTTAGTGGTTTAACTCACTTTCATGGTTTGTTAGCTAATGGTCTAATGACAACTGCATAAAATATTTCAAATTTTGTTACATACTCATAGTTTATAGATTTCATGGTTCCCATTTTTTTTATATTTTCTATAGTTTTGAAAGATTTATTTTTTTTATCGATTTCTCACTTTATATACTTTTCATAAATTTCCTCATTTTCATAATATTTATATTTTTTATTGTTTTCATAGTTTTGATGCTTTTTATTCGCTCTGACCGCAAGAGCACTAGCTCCAAATGTGACACTTTTAAGAACTTCATGACCGAAATACGAGAAAATATTGATTGTCCCGAAAGTCCTTGCGTATATTTGACCTGTAACCTTACGCATGTATTTCTAAGTTGCCCATAACCTCACACAAATAAATTTGGTATTAATCGAAAGGTACGTTTCCTGACTATAAACTTGAGATTCATTTTCACCACTTCGATTTCCTTCGGACAACCGATTTTTTTTTCGTTCATTTTCGTTCGTTTTTTCATTTCGTTCTTAAAAATTGTGCTTTTTCGGTTTTTTCAATTTTGTCACAAACGGTAAACAGCAACGAAATCAATTTCAGCACAGAGAAACTACTCGACAAGACAAACAAGTCCATGTGTAAATTGTTCGTAACGGTTATAGATAATCAAAAACGGATTACGGTATCGTTTTTGATATCTGGGACCCACTGTTGGCCTGTTCTGCGATTTCCTGTACAGCTTTTAGGGCCGTGATGGTGGATCGTCCTTCCCTGAACCCATACTGGTGCTTTCACAATCCGACTCCTGTCTTGAGCTCTTCCTTCAATCTCGTAAGTAAAAGTTGTTCTAGCAGTTTCCCATATACGTTGAGTAAGCAGATAGGCCTGTAGGATGTGGGATCATCTATTGGTTTATCCACCTTCCTGATGAGGGTGAGCTTCCCACAGTTCCATCTAGTTGGAAAGTTTCCGGCGGTTAGCAAGTTATTCATGACTTTCAGGACGAAGTCAGATTGATGTGCAGCTGTTATATTTACTACCCCAGGTGGTACACCGTCGGGGCCTGGTGTTCTACGGTTTCTAATGCGCTTGCTCGCAAAAGAAAGTTCCTCTTTCGTGAAGTGAAGTTCTGGTTGTAACCAGTCAAAGGGAGCATGCTCTGGGAATAATTCGTCCGCGACTTGACGCGCTCTTTCCAGCGACATTGCGAGATTTTGAGGACGAATCTTTAAGTTCCTTCTTATTATTTGGAACGCGTCTCCCCATGTATCCTTGTCCAGTTCCATGCACAGTTTCTTCCAGTGGCTTTGTTTGGAATTGTATATTAGCTGGCGTAATTCCTTTTTTAAGCGTTTATATTCGTGTTTAAACAATTTAATATTTTCTTCGCTAGTTTCCTTGGTTCTTTGGCGCTGGTATTTTCTTCTGGCGACTATGCATTTAAATCTCGTGTCAGCAATTTCATCGGTCTACCAGTATACTGGTCTCTGGAGTTTTTTATTCCCAAGCTTTCGCAAGGTGACGTCACACGCTCTGTTCATCACGTGAGTCAGTGTCTCAGCGTTTTCGGTAATTTTATTTTGAAACTGCTCTGTCAAGCATTCTCGAATTTTCTCCTCCTGCAGTTGTCGTAAGTTCTAGCCGCTTATTGGTGACTTTGACATTTTTTGTGGTCTTACATGTTGCCTTATGGTGTGCAAGATGTATCGGTGGTCACTCAGAGATTCTTTTTCGAGTACTATCCATCCTAGGAACCTGTCGCTGAAGGAGTTGGTAGAAAAGGTAAGATCTATGGTGGAGCCCGAGTTTGTCCTCACAAAAGTATAATTATCTCCTTTAATCTGGATAACCAAATCAAGATCCACTGTCTGTCACGATGTTTCCCCTTTTGTCCAAGCATGGGGATCCCCAGTAGGGGGATTTTCCGTTAAAGTCACCAGCTACTACTATCCCTCTTTTGCTTTGGAGCTTGATACACTGACTTAGCACTTCTAAAGATTTGAACAGTTGGTCCGTTGTTTTGTTGGGTGAGAAGTAGCAACTGAATATTGTGAGTTGAGCTACCTCTACCCACACGAAATCTTGACCGAAGCCGGTGTTTACTATTGATGTTGTTCGGTTTTTTATCCAAATCGCTGAGTCCTTTTCCTCGTCTGTGAACCATTTCCATTGTTCTCAAAATATTGCTATATCCGCGTTCAGTTCTAGAGCCGTGGCAATCAGCAAATCGCGGTATTTATTTAGATTATCTTAAGCATTTTTTGCTTTTGTCCTCCATGCCTCCGCCAGTGCTTTCCTGAAAGCTGGACATGATCCCGTGTCAGCTCGGTGTCCCTTTGTGTTACAGATGAGGCAGTATGGCTCTTCCTCACAACCTATTGCTCAGAAACGGTCATAGATAATCAAAAACGGATTACGGTATCGTTTTCAAAAGGGCATTCTCCTAGTAATACATTCAGATTATCCGCGAGAAATTCATTAGTTTCCAAGATCTCTACTCGAATGCCGAAATGTCTTAAAATTTTACTCAATCAGGCCATCGTGAACGGAGAGAGTTAGCGAAATATAATTTGCATGTTTGTAATCAACAGCAAAAATTCTTTTAAATGCGTTTTTATATTTTGTCGTTTAAACTCCAAAAATAACGATTTTAGCAATATCGATTTTCTTGCATTTTATCGTTTCCGCAATCTTGCCTTTCCTGTTCGATGATATTTTTTTAATTAAAAGCCTCTTAGGAATATGATATTCGTTTCGACTAATTTTGAAATGCAGAATCGATTGGTGCTAACTAGAAGTCTCTATGACAAGCCGTTCAAAAGTTACGACATCGTGATATCTTCGAAAAATACGAGAAAATGTATTTCCTGAAAATCATTATTTTTCATTCATTTTTTTCATCATTAATCATTATTTGTCAAATGGAAAATTTCTAAGTGTGTTTGTACTTTCCATAGTTGTAACAGCTTTCATATTTTTCATAGTTTCCTGACAGCCATGAAAACTGTGTTACTGATTTACTGATTTTCTTAGTTTTCGTGAATTTCTGAATTTCTATAGCTGATTGTCTTCATACGTAAATACGTGGCTCTTTAGATTTATTCAAATATCTAATAAGATTACCAATGAAGTTCATCGATGGAACGTTATGGTAATTTCCAAGGCGAATTGTAATTTCGACTTGTTTGGACGAAGCTAATAAAACAAATGCGGTGCACGTAGTATACGTCCAATAATTCAAAAAAAAGAAAAGAGAGAAAGAACGAAGGTAACCGTTCTGTAAATAAAGTCCCTCTAAATACCCCATCCAACAATACCATGGCCATTACATATTAACAAACCACTTTTGTGTATTATTAACATTAAACCTGTCAGAGTAGACACTGTATAATTGGTTAGCATAGACTAGCAGGTAATAAACTATCTCCCTCTCTTTATTACACCCGCACCAGACTCTCATTCTTTCCCTCTTGCTGTCAATTTACATTTCCAAACAGTGTACGCCTCATGCATTACCATAATAATTCAAAAATGCAATCAGAATGTGACTAACAAACTTTGAGTCGCAGGAAACGTTCACATTCTCGACCCAAGGCACCATGCATTAAACAAATATAATTTAAAAAACGATTTAAAATTGGACAGTTTTAAAATCAAAGTGTACTTCTGATGGGCCTCATTAGCACATGGAAACCATTCAAATATTTTAACAGCGGCCATTTTAATAAAACAACCATTAAAACTGTTGCCAAAAACAGAGTTGCCGGAATTTACAGCCAAGGCATGCCAAATTTATCCTTTCTGTTAAAATACATAAAATATGGTCTATTTTATTGCTTTGTGAACTCATAGCTTTGATTTCAAAATTCACAACAAAATAAATTCATCTAATATGACTAACTTAAAAACTAATTTATCACAATTATATTTATTGCATTACGAAGTTTTCTCTCTATGTATTATCTCTATTTTATTCATTTATTATGAAATATTTCTAATACTTTTTAATGAGTTTAATAAATTTATCAAAAAAAAAAATGTAATATTTTCATAATATTATAAGTATTCAAAGACAATAATCCTTTAAGTATTCTGTATGTTTGATCGAGTTCATTATTAAAGATTATATTATACACAGTGGCTCGACAATATCCGCTGCGTCCACGTTATTTGTCACGTATTCATGTAGGTCTTATACAAATTGAATTTGGTACGTTCCGACAACTGTAGAAGCGTTGGCCGAAAATCCCCAAGCTTATAAAATATGTTAAATGTCTTTATATGTATAAACGTGACTCTAATTCTCTAGATTTATTCAGAATTTTAAATGAGATTACCAATTAAGGTTTACATGCTGATATATTTCTTATTACTCGATCTCTTTAATTTCGTTCAGAAATGTGTCTCAATCAAAATAAAATGTCAATCCAAGGAACAAAAAGATAATTGGTTCAGTAAATTCAAATAGAGTAAACTAGATATATTATAGAGAACTACTATATATAGAAATAGTTTGCTCTCACACTGAATACTATAAATACTATAATTATGAAACCTATGAGAAGTATAAAAATAATTAAAACTAAGAAAACTACGAAAACATTGAAAACTATGAAAAACAATAAAAACTATGTACAGTATGAAAACTATGAAAACTATGAACAACATTGAAAACTATAAAACTATGAATTCTATGAAAACTTTAAAAAGTATGAAAACTTTAAAAACTATGAAAACTATGAGAACCATGAAATCCATGAAAACCAAGGAAACCTAAACTTTAACTATGTAAACCATGAAAATCATGACATGAAAACGATGGAAACAATGAAAACTACGCAACTAAGCAAACTTTTAAAAAACAAAAATTTTTGTAAAAACTATGGACTGACTCGAAACCTTAATAGAAATCTTAGACCAATTGTTGTGTTCCTGTATTCTTTTTTTAAATTTATTTTTTAGCTTTGGCTAAAACAATTCTTGAACAATTCTTATTTCCATAAAAGTGAAAGTAATTGATGAGCATCAAATGAGATTAAAACACCCGCCTTCAATGCACTGTAAAAATAATCGCTTCTCCAAAATTTCAGGTTTTGCAAACCCAGTAGCAGCGTTTAAAATAATCTCCAGCAAGAACAACCCATTATTATCCACAATGATTTTTGACTATGCGTGTAATCCGTTTTGGACTGAAAATTAACCGGCAATTTCTATTCAATTTATTCTAGAACCTTGATATCCATAAAGGAATTAGTTAAGTGGGCGGACCTCTGTGGTTTTAAATAGATTATGGCTTTCCTTGCCCTTTTTCCCTCGAAAAAAGAAATAAATATATATATATATATATATATATATATATATATATATATATATATATATATATATATATACATATATATATATATATATATATATATATATATATATTGCGGCATTTACTTAAGTGATTTACGACTTGGTTTAACGCTAATTCAGATTACAATAGATTAGCTCTTTCGGCTAAAGGTTTTAAAATTTAGCTTGAATGTGTTTAAGCGTGTCTCGGCATGTCAATTCTAACTACCTTGAGGTAATACGTATTATGTACAACAAATAGTAAAATAAAATCAACTTATATTTTAGCAGAAGTATTTATTTATTGCAGTTAAAAGTAAAAATATAAGAACTTTTTTTTATTTTTTTTCAAAATTTGCTTCTTATTTTAAAATTCGTTTGTTGATGAGGATGAGGTTTGTTATGAATGTATGTCCAAACAGGTTATTTATACCATTGTGCCTCTGTTTATTTATTCATATCATCTCAACTTCTTTGATATGTAGAAATTTGTAAGTTCCAACGAAATAAAGATTAGACATTCTATTTCAACATAAATTATTTGAATAAATTGTTTGAAAGTTTTTTGAATACTCATATTTTAAAAAGTATATTAGATCTATAAATAAAGTCAAAATATGAACAAATCTCTAAAAAATGACTAGAAAATACTAAATGAAAAAATAATGAAGACATCATTTTTTCTAAAGAAAACATATTGAAAAATAGTAACATATATAAAAAAACTTATTAAAACCATCGGTTATTATTAAAATGCACTAAAAGTTAGAAAATAATTTTGATATTACTTACTAAATAAAAGTTTGGAACGCCCACGAAGATTAAGTCAAAAGACATATAGTTTAGCGCTCCACGCTTTTATTTAATCATAAACATCAACAATATTTTCTCGTTTTTAGTGCTTTTTAATAAAACGTGGTGTTTAAAAAGTTTATTTTTTATATTCTATACACTCACGTATATGGTCTCCGACATATATCATTAACATGGAATACTTAAACCCTGGTGGAAATGAAACCGGGAACCTGGTCGGGCGTGGTAAGATTATGTCCCATTAGAATCGGGCTCCTTCGAAATGCCCCTCCGGGTGTCCGATACCAAATATAATGCGGTTTGAGGAAGGCTCCTCTATGTTGCACCCGATCGGGTAAATAGTCGTGCACTAGTTTAGTCACCCGATTCGTACATGAACTAGGTTGCCTGTTCTAAATCCAATTTGGCGGATCAAAACCGTGCCCTACTATACACATGATCGGGCTTACCGCACATGGGCCTTTTCAATCGAGCATTACATTCTAGTCGGGTACCCTACAGGGGCTGTACGAATGTACCTGAATAAGATACTACTGAGGCAGAATCATACCAAGTCCTATCAGGTCACTAGGTTCACTATCATATTTGTGGAATTGGTGAAACCATCCTACATTATAGAAAATCATACAAACTTAAAACAAACGGAACACAGCATGAATATATAAATATATTCAGCCTTTCCGGAGCTCTATAACAATTATTGAGTCTTTTTAGGACTACGAAAACAAATCTCACATGAAATTTGTAAGTTATTTTATAGCTTCAGTCCACCTTCGTGACACTCAACAAAAACCATAAAAATAACATTGTTTTTAAGATCATGTCTTCCGATAACTTAAGTGAATAGCCATCTGTGCACGCATTTCGAGATTTATCTCTCATCAGCACAGCTTTTCTTCCATGAACAAGAATTTGTAAACCACTCACTTCAAAACCCATGTGGTGTTTAGGGTTAGATGTTTATAATTTTGGCATTTTGTGAGAGAGACATGAAGTTAGGAGGTTATTGATTGAACTGATAATATATAATTGGTCAAACCATCCTACGTTATAGATAATCATGCAAACTTAAAACAAACGGAACACAGCCTGAATATATAAATATCGGAAAGACATGATCTTAAAAACAATGTTATTTTTATGGTTTTTGTTGAGTGCAACGAAGATGGACTGAAAGCTGTAAAATAACTTATAAATTTCATGTGAGATTTGTTTTGCTAGCCCTAAAAGGACTCAATAATTGTTATAGAGCTCCGGAAAGTCTGAATATATTTATATAATCAGGCTGTGTTCCGTTTGTTTTAAGTTTGTATAAATTAGTTGGTTTACAAAAAAAATTGGATGGTTTCGTGCTCGTCTCGTGCCAAAATATTAACTTCACTGAGAAAACAATTACACATTTATCTATACATAGTACCCACAATGAATGATCTTAATTCATATTTAAACATAAACATTACTAAAAAAATCTCGAAAGCATATCTATGCCCACTGCCACTACCTTCTACCTTCCAATCTTCTTCTTTACCCATTAGGTGCATCGTTGGGCATAGGCCTTTCTCAATTCTTCTTTCCCTGTTCTCTACTAATTTAATCCATGCTAGTCCGCCTGTTCCTATGAGGTCGTCCTATCTAATTCTATGACCTCCATTCTATGATTCGCCTGTCACGATTCATCATATCACTCCTTTCAACGTAACCTGCGCATCTTCATTTGAGAATTGCAATTTGCTTTCCAATATTGGTGACTTTTGTTATTGCTAGTAATCTTTCTTTCGATATCTGTACCTTTTTGTGATCCCCATCATTGACTTCTTCATCGCTTTTTGTACAGTTTATAGTGTCATATTTACATCACAGAAAAAATGCACTGTTCAAAAACTCTTGATTTAGGTTAGGTTAGGGTAGGCGAAAGCCAACCATCCCAGCCTTATTCTCCTTCTTATTTTTTCTTTCTGTTTGGTTTGGTTGATAGTAAGTTTCTGTGGTAGTTGCATGTAGTCTTCCACCTTTCTAACTTTCTGTCCTCCCACTATTATTGGTTACTCCCACATTATGAGGGTTTTTGAAAGGTTCATTTTCAGCCATATTTTTTTCGAATATCTTTGTTGGTCTGCAATTATTGTTGGTCTAACAAATATTCTCTACTATGTGCCAAGATAATAATATAACCATCGGTTATTATTAAAATGCACTAAAAGTTAGAAAATAATTTTGATATTACTTACTAAATAGAAGTTTGGAACGCCCACGAAGATTAAGTCAAAAGACATATAGTTTAGCGCTCTACGCTTTCATTTAATCATAAACATCAACAATATTTTCTCGTTTTTAGTGCTTTTTAATAAAACGTGGTGTTTAAAAAGTTTATTTTTTATATTCTATACACTCACGTATATGGTCTCCGACATATATCATAAACATGGAATACATAAACCCTGGTGGAAATGAAACCGGGAACCTGGTCGGGCGTGGTAAGATTATGTCCCATTAGAATCGGGCTCCTTCGAAATGCCCCTCCGGGTGTCCGATACCAAATATAATGCGGTTTGAGGAAGGCTCCTCTATGTTGCACCCGATCGGGTAAATAGTCGTGCACTAGTTTAGTCACCCGATTCGTACATGAACTAGGTTGCCTGTTCTAAATCCAATTTGGCGGATCGAAACCGTGCCCTACTACACACATGATCGGGCTTACCGCACATGGGCCTTTTCAATCAAACATTACATTCTAGTCGGGTACCCTACAGGGGCTGTACGAATGTACCTGAATAAGATACTACTGAGGCAGAATCATACCAAGCCCTATCAGGTCCCTAGTTTCACTATCATATTTGTGGAATTGGTGAATTGTGAAACCATCCTACATTATAGAAAATCATACAAACTTAAAACAAACGGAACACAGCATGAATATATAAATATATTCAGCCTTTCCGGAGCTCTATAACAATTATTGAGTCTTTTTAGGACTACCAAAACAAATCTCACATGAAATTTGTAAGTTACTTTATAGCTTTCAGTCCACCTTCGTGGCACTCAACAAAAACCATAAAAATAACATTGTTTTTAAGATCATGTCTTCCGATAACTTAAGTGAATAGCCATCTGTGCACGCATTTCGAGATTTATCTCTCATCAGCATAGCTTTTCTTCCATGAACAAGAATTTGTAAACCACTCACTTGAAAACCCATGTGGTATTTAGGGTTAGATGTTTATAATTTTGACATTTTGTGAGAGAGACATGAAGCTAGGAGGTTATTAATTGAACTGATAATATATAATTGGTCAAACCATCCTACGTTGTAGATAATCATGCAAACTTAAAACAAACGGAACACAGCCTGAATATATAAATATCGGAAAGGCATGATCTTAAAAACAATGTTATTTTTGTGGTTTTTGTTGAGTGCAACGAAGATGGACTGAAAGCTGTAAAATAACTTATAAATTTCATGTGAGATTTGTTTTGCTAGCCCTAAAAAGACTCAATAATTGTTATAGAGCTCCGGAAAGTCTGAATATATTTATATAATCAGGCTGTGTTCCGTTTGTTTTAAGTTTGTATAAATAAGTTGGTTTACAAAAAAAATTGGATGGTTTCGTGCTCGTCTCGTGCCAAAATATAACTTCACTGAGAAAACAATTACAAATTTATCTATACATAGTACCCACAATGAATGATCTTAATTCATATTTAAACATAAACATTACTAAAAAAATCTCGAAAGCATATCTATGCCCACTGCCACTACCTTCTACCTTCCAATCTTCTTCTTTACCCATTAGGTGCATCGTTGGGCATAGGTCTTTCTCAATTCTTCTTTCCCTGTTCTCTACTAATTTAATCCATGCTAGTCCGGCTGTTCCTATGAGGTCGTCCTATCTAATTCTATGACCTCCATTCTATGATTCGCCTGTCACGATTCATCATATCACTCCTTGCAACGTAACCTGCGCATCTTCATTTGAGAATTGCAATTTGCTTTCAAATATTGGTGACTTTTGTTATTGCTAGTAATCTTTCTTTCGCTATCTGTACCTTTTTGTGATCCCCATCATTGACCTCTTCATCGCTTTTTGTACAGTTTATAGTGTCATATGTACATCACAGAAAAAATGCACTGTTCAAAAACTCTTGATTTAGGTTAGGTTAGGGTAGGCGAAAGCCAACCATCCCAGCCTTATTCTCCTTCTTATTTTTTCGTTCTGTTTGGTTTGGTTGATAGTAAGTTTCTGTGGTAGTTACATGTAGTCTTCCACCTTTCTAACTTTCTGTCCTCCCACTATTATTGGTTACTCCCACATTATGCGGGTTTTTGAAAGGTTCATTTTCAGCCATATTTTTTTCGAATATCTTTGTTGGTCTGCAATTATTGTTGGTCTAACAAATATTCTCTTCTATGTGCCAAGATAATAATATCGTCAGCATATGTAAGATTGGTTAGTCGAGTTTCATTGATAACTTTAACTAATGATACTCAGATTTCTGAAAAATCTTTTCCAATGCTATAGTGAATAGTTTGGAAATAAGGAGTCATCTTGTCGTACTCCACTTTCAAGTTGGAGAGGTTTAGTTTTATCGTGGATAATGTTATGGTATTCGCAGAACTTTCTCTCTAGTCTGTTGGTGATTACTTTTGTCGGTAATTTGTATACATGTGACATTAGACTGATCAGCCTGTAATTTTTTCTCTAGTTCTTATCACCTTTTTGCAGATAAGGACCGCTTTAGAGTTTTTCCATTGGTATTTTCCTAGTCTTTAGGCATTTGTTTAGTAGTTTCGCAATTTCCTTATTAGATTATGTATTCATTCACGAGTCATTTCCACCGTGATATTCTCATCTAAAATTTCTTTAATGGATGTTGTTCAAAGTAGTTTTTATTTCCTCTACTACACTAACCTCCTTCTAATATACCTGCCACAATTGCATACATACTGGACATTAAAATAACTATTAAAATAGAATTTTTTTTTAATGCGGTCCACGATTCTATTTCCATCCGCAATGTGGCCCTATAGTCAAAAGATTACCCCACCCCTGCTTTATACTAAATAAACTTTATTATACGTGTAAGCTACCAAATATATTCAAAAACAGTTTTAAATTTTCATTGTTATATCAGTTTCATGAGAGTTCCTCCTAACTACTTCACCATCACTCCAGAATATTAAAATTAGTCTTTACATATAACCCGTCCACACAAGTGGGCATATCCATAAATCTTTTTTTAGATGAAGAATAGTGAAAAATAATTCTTTTTTAACCTAGAAAACAGGGTTGTATAGAGGTACGATCGTTGAATTACTCAAATAGAGTAGGTATTAATTTCTTATTATTATTAGTCGCGATCAGGGTCGCTATGACCCTGGTACAATCGCATAATACAATCCATATACATTCGAAAGAGAAGCTAATCGTGGGCTTCAATTCGTATATTTTAATGCTTGATCAAGTCAATTCTGATTTAAATATTGTAAAGCGAAAGAATAGAACTACTTATCTAAGAGAGCTCGGGTTTTCTTTGGCAAAACCTTACCTTATCTTTCATCGAGTATCGCCGAACAGTCCGCGTGTCCCAAGATTTCATAAAAATAGAATGTCATCGGAGAACCTACACCTTCAGCTCAAGTTATTCCAAATCTGCCAAGAGGAAGTAAGAGAAAGAGGGGAAGAGAATTTTTGATATTCTCAAGATAGAGAAACGAATATATAGTGCAGAAAAATTGAAAAATATATTTGTGCAGAACATTAAAAACGAAAAGTGGACCTATTTTAAATGACCAAACAACAGCAAAAAATACTTTAGTTAATTATCTATGGCGCAATATATTTTTTTATAACAAAATAAAAATATATAGTAGCAGATTATTTTACTGTTTTTTTACTACATGGTAGTAATGACTGGTGTACCGATAATGTAGTTTCGTAGAGATGTAACAGTCTGGAGTTAATAATAGGGAATATGCATCAATTTTTTATTTGTTCAATTCACTTTTTACTTCGTTCGTGGCCTGCGACACGCTCAGTGTTGTTTACTATTAGCGTAGACAGTTATTAGTTAAGAATTTTCAGTTTTAATCGCAATTCCGATCATGGAAAAAGCTGAAAAAACATTTTATAGATATTGCCCAGTGCCGGAATGCGAAAAAACTATCTTAAAATTCATTATAATGAATAAATAATAAGTATACTAGATAAAGAGTTTTTTTCTGTTCAAAGAAATGCGAAAATATGTAAACAATGGTATAGGTTATGAGAAGAGATGATGTATCACCAGTGTCGCATTTATTATCTGCGATATTGTTTGCAAACTACTTCGGTAGATACCTTCTGCTCCTTCTAACACACTATCCAAAATTCACTGGAATCCATTGAAACATAATAGTTGAATATTGGAGTGAAACCAAACTAATTATATCAACTTATTAAAGCGGAATATCGTTAAAATATTTAAATTTATTCAATCTTTCCGTAGCTTTATAATATTATTAAGTCTTTATAAGACTACAAAACAAAGCTCATTTTGAAACACAACAGATATTTGTATGCTATTTACTAGCCCTCAGTCTACTTTCGTGGCACTAAACAAGAACTAGATATTAACTAAAAATGGCAATAAATGAGAACTAGACATTGTTTTGAAGATCTTACTATTTAATACAAGTGAATAGCCATCTGCAGACGCGTTTCGAGATCTATCTCTCATCAGTGCAGCTTTGCTCTTTTGAATTATAAAATGGAATACACTTACATTAGTTTGAAATACATGTGCCGAGCTGTCGAGGTTATGTTGAATGCATATATTAATATATTTAAGCAATATTTGACTTTCATAAGTTAGTATGAATGTATATATAATTAGCTTTGTTTCACCCCAATATTCAATTATCATTCAAATCATTAACTGAGACTATGGTCAGGTCTTTCTACACACATGTCAGTTTTAAACCTAACCCTAAAGTGGACTGAGGGCTAGTAATTAGCAAACAAATATCTGTGTGTTTCAATATGAGATTTGTTTTGTAGACTTAAAAAGACTTAATAATATTATAGAGCTACGGAAAGGTTGAATATATTTATTTATTCAAGCTGTATTCCGCTTTAATAAGTTGGATACATAATAAAGTTAGGTGAATGATTGCAACATTTGAGGTTATGTTTAGGTAAATACTGCTGAGTGCATGGATGAAACCCTATTTAGTAAAATACAAAATAAAATATCATTGTTACCCAGCCGTTTTCACTCGTTTGACCTCAGCGGACGTAAAATCTGGATTCGATACAAAATATGCTGTCGTCATAAAAGCATTTATTTTTGGCAGATTTTCCGATTGTACATTGCCAAAAACCACTTTCAGACATTGTTCTTAATAATTTCTAATGTCACTATACACCAAAATCACACTAAGTAATGGAAAACATTACATACATATAAATAAAAACAAATTTTGTTTTAAACACGACTAGCACAGTATGAATATCGACGCCGATAAATGTCATAACATGTCGTGTGACTAGTGCTGCAATACCGGTATACCGAATAACGGTATTTCGAGCTATTTTTTAATTTCGTGAAACCGGTATTTGCTTAGGTAAAATACCGGTATCCATTTTAGAATCAATTTTCATTGATGTGACTGTACACACTCACTCCAGCTCCGATCTCAACTCCTTGACTAATCCCACATTGAATGTGGTGTGAAATTGTAGTTGTAGTTTTTTTAAATATTTAAACAATTGGATATTTTTAAAAATGGTGAGTTCTTTTTTCAATTCCAGTTTCGATCACGCAGTATTGCAACCTGCAATGATTTTCCATTATGCGCATGCGTCGGACTTTGCATATATTTGTATTATACTTTATTATTCAAAATATTCATATAAAGAACAAAAAATCTGCCGATAATAGTTCGGCTTGGTTTTACTACTATATGATGAAACAAATATGCTAGCAACATGTAAAACACGTTAGAGCATTATTAAAGTTTTTGGAGGAACTGCAAGCGGCATACATTCACATTTAAAAATAAAACATAACATTAATTTATTGAATATAAGAATTAGAGGCACGAGTACCAGTTCTAAAACTCCTAAAAATGATATTTGTAAACCAAAGACATTTAAAATTACAGATTATTTTAATAATAAAAAAAGAATCTTTCGATGAAGTTTTACCTAGAACGACAGTGTTAGATGGTTTGACGTTCGGAGCGTTTTGTACTTCAATTGAATTTAGAAAGTCATTAGTTGCAAGATGTTTAAAAAATATACCAAAATCTGTTTATATAATATTATGGGAAGAATTGTTATAAACTACAATAATAGTGTTCGCAATTCTCTAGTAAAAGAATTAACACAATTAAAATTACACGGTACAACATTTAGTCTCATCTTTGATGAATGCACAGTGTACGAAATAGACGTTCAGGAACTATGGCAGCTGAAAAGTGTATAGAAGTAGTAGTAGAAATAGTAGTATATGTATCTCTGGAAGAAGATATTGTCTGCGTAACTACTGATGGAGCAACAGTGAAGAACAAAGTTGATGTGAAGTTGATTGATCGCCAATTATGTTATGCTCGTGGAATTTAACAAGGAGTAATCAGTGTACTATATCAACAACATCAAGAGCAGAAGAAGCGAAGTACTCTGGATTTAGAAACTTCTGATTTTGACTTCGAGAAGTCCAACAATGAAGAAAATAAAAATAAAATTGTTGAAAGTACCTTATTTGGATATGAAGAAAATAATACTAACGTGAACGAAATATTAGCTTACTAAGAATTGCTTCCTATAATTAAATTTGAAAAGTTGTTATGATATTCAAACCAATTCAAACCAATTTAAATTGTTAAGATGTTCCGACATATATGGGACCAGACAACCGCCGGATTATAAAAAAAAAATCGGATTATCAGGATTAAAACAAAACCATATCAATTAGATGATTTTTACATATTTTATGTACAATTGTACAAAAAATATATAAAATTCAATTAGACAATCCGAAAGAATTGTATATGTATCTATAAAGGCAAACGTGTAAATACAAAAAATATGTACAATCTAAGATCAATAACTGAAAAAATATTATACAAAATAATTTTGACTTTTCTTTCTTTGCCTTAAACATTTTTTTCAAAAACGCACTCGCAGACCTTTTTTGCACTAACAGACTAACACATACTCATACTTGCGGTGGCGTTTTCTTCTGTCCATTTCGAACAAACATTGAGACGTTGTTGACGTTAAACGCGTCACCGTTTGCTACACTTCGCCGTTGAAACATTCAAGTCATCATTAGCTTCATCGTCATCCGTGGAACAAATTAGGCTGAGGATTTCTTCGTCAAAAAATAAGTGAAAATTTTCCTCGCTTGTGCCTTGAAGCCAAGCATTGTCAGCGTAACATCCGCTTCACATTCGTTGAAAAACTCTTGTAAAAATTCCGAAAACAATTGTAGAGTAGAGTTAGCATTCAGTCAGAACCTCGAATCAAGTTTTCAGAGTTTAGGGGTGTCCCTTTTGATTTTCTTTCAGTTGTGCGCGAGGTTTATATCCGACGCGGGCAGCGGAAAGAAAGTAGTTAGTTACACGTGTTTCCCCAAAGTGCTGGTTTTACTGGATTACTGAACTTTAAGTAAATTAAACTCTGGATTGACTATTACTTAGGTACTAAAATGAAGAAAAAACTTATGGCAGTGTTAGATTTGAAAATATACGGGAACAGTTAGCTCACGATGATGGAACAATTTTTGAAATTAAAAAAATCCATTTTTGAAAACATTTATTGATTTAAAATTTAACATTTTTTTTCTGATAGTGAATTCGATTTAATAACTAAAACTGTGGCAGCTCTGCTTCCAATAAAGCTGGCTTTGGAGGCATTTTGTCGAATAGATTCCATCTTATAAACTGCGAATGCAACAATAAAATTTATGTTGCAATCACTCATGGATCAGGACGCGCTACTAATGAATTATTCAGCGCATTGCAAATTCGCATAGACGAAAGGCATATTGAAGTAGAAAATGTTTTTAAAGTTATTAAGTACCTAATTATAATGACTTTAATCGAATTAAGTTCTTCGTAAATTTACACAAAACTTTTATGAGAAGCAAACACAAAACTACAGATAAATTTATTGAAGATGATATTGATGTTAATATCGGAAAAGAATTATCTCTCTTACAATTAGCTTCAAACTTTCACAAAGAAAAGTAATAAAAAAACAGATTTATCCAAAACCGTCAGACGAGAGATCGAGTTGTTTGAAGGTGAAGGGACTTCAATACCAACTACCAGCGTTTTTCCGAAATTAGAGTGCAGAATGTGGTAGTTTGAGTAAAGTAATTTTAAAGCAACATATCATTTTTGAATACGAGACTAACATGACTTTTAAATCTAAAGTCACGATCAATTAGTAGCCCAAAATTCCTTGCTGTATTTGTTAACGACAGAGCTTATTTGTTGTTTTTAGTTTTTACTGGATTTAGAATCTGGAGTTAGTAGAACTGTACTTACTAGTATTCAATTTTAAGTTGTGATCTTCTGAGTATTTACTAATTGTTGCGAGGTCACAGTTAATGGCATTACAAGCTTCCTTCATATATGCAGGGTCAAAATGTTGATATATTTGCTTATCATCGGCATAGCCAACGCTTTTGGTGTTAATGTAGTAATTTTGTTGAACATATCAGCCGTGTCGCAGTACTGATCATTGTGTTACACCTGAAGTTATGAATCCATCCTTGGACAGAGAGTCACCCATGACTACATGTTGACCTCAATTTAATAAGTAATGCTGGAAGGGCTGGGAAGAGAAGTGATCGAAGCCATTGTATTTTAATTTCGCTATCAGGAGAGAGTGATCCAACGTATCAAAGGCTATAGAAATCCAGAATTGTTGATATAGAAGACCTTCTGTTGTCCAAGGCTCTAATAGAATCATCAATAATTGCCGAGGTTTCCGTAAAGGATACCTTTACGGAGACCTGATTGCTGATCCGGAATTATCTTCTCACAAGCAACAAATTCATAAACTCGATTCACAACAAATTTCTCAAGAATTTTAGATAATGTAGGGAGAATGCTGATGGGTCTTAACTCATACCTGCTTTTTGGACTCTTTACCATGGGTATAATTTTCACAAATGCTACTTTACAACTACTCGAAAAGTAACCCGTTTCAAGACAAAAATTACAATATGTGTTATATAAATGATAATTATTGGTGCACATAAATAAACATTAAATAACATGGAGGCCGATATGTCGGCCAAATTTTTGTAGAAATGTATAATGAACTTAATAAAATTCGACTTTTTTCATCTCTTGTCTTCCTTTTCGTTTTTTCTTTTAAAGTCATTATATTTAGGTAACTAACCTAATGACTTATTAATAATATTTGATAATACCATTGTCAATATTTTGTTCATAACAAAATTGTTTATATTTTATAGTTTTTATACATTTTTTGTATAAAACTAATAAATATGGCAAAGAAACAACTGTGTGTTTGTACCTTTTTCAAAAACTCCTAATACCGGTGTCAATGCCGGTATTCCGGTACAACCTTTAAATAATACCGAATACCAGTATTGTATTTTTGGTCCGGTGTAGCAATCACTACGTGTGACGTTCGACGAACTGTGATGCGTTTCGCAAATTTGAATTTTTGAATACAATTTTAATGGAATTTAATACAAACTAAATGGGAAAATAATGATTTAGGTGTAAATACAAGACTATAAAGTATCGGGAGTAAAACAAATCAAGTACATTTAAATCACTTGCATGTTCCCTATTGATACAAATACATTTTAAAAAAGGGATTGCATATTCCCTATTGCTAAAAATACATTTGAAAAAATTGACTATTTTTTCTCTCATAATTTTAGACCATGACTACTGTATACGGTTTTGCAAAAACTCTTTCAAAATAAATATTGTGAATATAATTAATTTCAATTGAACTGATAAAGAGCTCGTTTTCCTTTGAATTAAGATTGATTTCATACAATAAAATTGACGGTTTGTGAAATTTTTGCCAAAAGTACCGGGTGTTTTGAGTGCCAAAATGATTTTCAAAATTATATTATATTTCACAAATCATATCTCCAAAAAGTAAAGAAGTAGACAAAAATGTATTGGCATTTATGATCCACAAAGAAAATACTTTTAAACCAGTTTTAAATTCAGTTATTATCTAATTAGTTACTAATCGTTAATTTTTACTATCCAGGTTTTTAACTTTTTAACGTGCAATCTAGTGCTAAATGTCACAATCAAGCGAGACGTCATCAGGTGAATTTTTCATCACATTTTGAACATTAATATTTATTGATATATGTAATGAAATTGACTATTTATTCATTATTTATTAGTATCTTTAAGTAATTTCACGGCTTGGACAATCTTTTAAATATTATTAAATTCCATACAAGAAAAAATCACTGAGTTATTTCATTCTGATTCCACCCTTCCTGATGTTTTCTCAGTATTATCAATAGTATCCAATGCTGATATCGTCCCCTTGGAGCGCCCAAGCCTCCCTCAGGGGGCGATAACAACCACTTTAAAAAAAAGTAGAGTGAACTATTCAATATGCTTAAATTTGCTTCAATATGCTTTTAATTCTGCTTATATTTGCTATAAATGAAACTCAAATCTATTTAAAATGAAAACATTCAAGTTTTATATTTAACAAAATTAAATGTCAAATGGCAAATTTGTTTTATATATAATGCTATCGCAGTCCTAAATTCAACATTTTTATCTACTCAAATATATCTGTTGAAGAGAGCAAATTATAACAAATACAGCAACTTTTTTATTTAATTATATTTCTTATTTGACAATTAAATTGCATTACCGTCATATTTCACCATAAGGATATTAATAATTTCTGTTTAATATGATATAATTAAACGCATACTAACTTAACTTTTATAGTAGTATTGAAATATATTGTTGTTAATGTAAGCTATTAGCCAATGTTGATTTGTTCGATTAATTATACTTAATTATTTTTGACTTAATTATACATAATTTCAAGAAAAAAAAACGCTATTACATAGATAAATTCTCAAATTTTAAGCTTATTAACAAACAAATAAACAAATCCATAAACATATCAAACAATCTGTATTTGGGCACATACTAAAATGGACAAGAATTCGACAGCAAAACTGCTTCTATTAGATAAATTAACCGTCTCAACTAAACTATATTTTATGTTTGTTCTCAATAATTATATTTTTCATTATTTCAGTATATCTACTTTATATGATATGCTATATAATTATAACTTTACCAAGAAAAGAAATTTACATATTATTATAAAAATCTCCAGAATAAGAGAAAGGTACGTATAATAATATTTATTATCCTCTATTGTTTTTATGGCCGATCGGTTACGATTCATTTACAAGACTTGCCGATACATTTACATATACAGAATGCCGTTTAAAGTAATAATTATTAATATTTATATTGACCTAAATAATGTATATTATTGAAAGGGGTATTTTATAGGTGTTTATGTTTATTGTTAAATATGACGCGGACACGTTGTAATTATATTTTATTTTTACGCCCATTTTATTTGATTTTTATAGAATTGTAAATCATTGTGTGCAGTAAATATTATTTAATCTCAATATATTTCATGACATAAATGAAAATATATTATGATACGCAGTACAAAATTTTATTCGATGTTATTATAGTAATTTTTTAAATTTAAAATTGGCATTGATAACAAGGACTAATATATGTTTGTAATTATGTAGTTTTTTTTTGGTGTTGCTTGTTTAAAACATGGCACTATAACATTATAGTTTGTGATGCTATATAAGCAACGCCCAACAATCTAGGAAAATGAACACATTTTCATTGGCACAAGCTTTTAGAGATTAGATTATAATATTTTTAGATTATAAATTAGATTATAAAGTATTTTTTTGTTTTTATTTGCTTTTAAATGAAATGAAGAATTAAAGATTTTGATGGTCTTACCCAATCTATACGAATATAGCATCTGCACACCCACGTGTACGGAACATCAGTTAAAATTACAATATGAACAAATATTCTTGCGACGGACAAAATTTTATGTTTTGAGACTCAAGTTCAGATCCTGTGAATATTACGTAAAACAGAAAAGATGCAATTTTGTGAAACAATAAATAAAGACAGTAGTAAACATTACATTACAGTTCACATTAATATAACTACCACGCTCATAACTACCAAAGAGACAAAATTATTTGTTTCGTCTGTATGTCAATTCGCTAGAAAGTAGAAGAATTACTAAAAAGTTGTATAAATTTACCATTTAACATGATCTATGGCAGCGTTTCCAAACTTTTTTGACCGCAGTCCGGTACGTTTTAAAATTTTTCGCCACCCACCTTAGGACAAAACCCCATTTATTACCAAAACAATTTTTATTTTTTTATAAAAATTAAGTTATTTGTTTGTGTATTTCATACACAAAAATTGAAAAATAATTAAATAAAAAATAATTACGGCTAATAATTAAGTAATTATAAAAAATAGCAAATATATTTATTTAAAACTAAATGAAGTCAACTTTGTTTAACATATTTTATTCTTAGTGCGGGGGATGATGTTATTTGTCATCACATAATACTCAAATTAGGTTCAACATCCAATCTGTTTCGATAATTATTTACTGAGTACACCAATGAGAACTGCCTTCACAATAATATTGTAGAGCTTCGGAAAGGTTGAACTATTTATATAATCAGGCTGTGTTCCGACTTTATTAAGTTTATATGGTTAAGTTTATATTATTGAGTCTTTTTAGGACTTTTACACAGTGATTAACTGGGTCTCATTGCACTCCCGTGGCACTAAACGAGAAGCAGAAAAATATCTATGTTTTTAAGATCATATCTTTTTATTAACTTAAGTGAATAGCCATCCACAGACGCGTTTCGAGATTTAGCTCTCATCAGTGCAGCTTTGCTGTTACGAATTATAATTTGACAAGCACTTACTTTAGTGCCACGGGAGCTTAATTTCTCGTTTAGTGCCTCGGTAGTGGACTGAGACTCAATAAATGGCTGGCAAATTTCACATGAGATTTGTTTTGGTAGTTCTAAAAAGGCTGAATATTATTGTAGAGCTCTGGAATGATTGAATATATTTATATATTCAGGCTTTGTTCCGACTTTATTAAGTTTCTCTATTAATCTATAATATAGTACGAAATGTCAAATTACAAAATCTAGCCTCCGGTTTTCTATAATGACGAGCTTTTCAAGTAAGTGTTGTCAAATTATAATTCAGAATAGCAAAGCTGCACTGATGAGAGATAAATCTCCAAACGGGTCTGCAGATGGCTATTCACTAAAGTTAATACAAAGATATGATCTTGAAAACAAAGTTATTTTTCTGTTTCTCGATTAGTGCCACGGGAGTGGACTGAGACCTAGTAAATGACTGGCAAATTTCACATGAGATTTGTTTTGGTGGTCCGAAATAGACTCAATAATATTGTAGAGCTCCGGAAAGGTTGAATATATTAATATATTCCGACTTTATTAAAATTTTGACTGGGCAACCAAAAATTAATTATTGGTAGAGTTTCAAACACGTTTTTAAAAACGGTGTCGCATGGAATTTCAATTAAATTATCAACTTGTTCACTAAGATTAAACATCTATTCCTTTTCAATTTCGTCAGAAGAGGGATCTTTAATCCACATATTATTTTAAAAAATATACGGAAAGTATTTTTCAAAACTATTTATTAGCTCCGAAAGATGTTCTTGAATTTAAACTGATGGTGTTTAGAGATGTAAATCTTCCTCATCATAGTTTGCATGGGTTTTAATAAATTTATGTAATGTTTCAAAATAATTTTTCCGATACTATGAAAATATGTAAACCAACGGCTTGTAAATTTAAATTTAATTCATTCAATGTTCCAAATATGTCGCACTATTAAGCTACTTTTATTAACCTAATGTAATCCTAAATAATGAAAGAAATTTTATGTAATTTACAAACTTGACCCATTCTTCCAAAGTCATGTTTAAATTTAAAAGCATGGGTTTTACAGCTTGTATAGCAATACTACAGTGCACCCATATTCCCAATGGCTAATTCTTGAATTTTTTTAAACAAACCTTTCTGACTGCCTGTCTTTGCATGTGCTCCGTCGCTACTTAGACCAACACACTTCATCCAATCAAAAGGCATTTTTTTCCGGTTTCCGGTGCCGGGTCGCGACCCGCACTATCATGTTAAATGGAACCTAACATTGAAGATCTATTCAAGAATGCAACAATACCACCACATCATCTATGAAAAACATTCACTTGAAATCGATGATTATTTGCAATATCCAATTCTAACCAAAGAAAGACAATCATTAATAGTCTTTAAAAAAACTTAATATTGGAAATGTCATATGAAACAATTACTGCGAAAAAAAGTTCAAAAAGATTTAAACGGATTTGTAAGGTTTATAACCAAGATTGGTTTTAGGTATATGACTATGAAAGGGCTTAGGTTTATAACTATGAAAGTATTTAAACAAGTATTTAAACAATCTATGAAAAGTGTTCTGAATTTGAAGAAAGCAAGGGAGGTAGTTTAAAACGTTTTTAGAAGAACTACAGTAATAAAGACAAAGAAAAATTGACTCAACCAGAAGCAACCCAAGCATGTACCTTCTTCTTCATTTACAGATCCGTTCATTTTCTGTCCCATTCAGTTCAATTACTGATACGTTCAATTAATTACACGTTCGTGTACTGACACGTTCATTTACTGACACGTTCATTTCCCGATACATTCATTTACTGACGCATTTATTGACTTTACCTCCTTCACTAACATTCGATCACTGAAAACGGAATTCGTAAAATGAAACTTAATTCGTACGACATTATTTTATAGTAAACCTGGGGGTAGAACTAGAAAATTAATCAAGAGCAAGATATAATATCCAATATCTACATATCATACATTCATCATTGCTTCATCACCCAAAGCCACAATATTAAGGATTTTGTCATCAAAGCGAAGAAAGAAAATGTATTTATTTCGTTCTTGGTTCCCAAAGGACTACCGACCACCAAGTCCTTCTGCCATTCTTTCTTCCTTTCTTCTTCAGAAGATACAAACATATAATTAATTCAAGTTTTATTCTGTTTTAATTTATTTTATCTCCTAAATTGTTAGTTTAAACAATTTGTTTGACTAATTTAATCATTTACCGATAAACATATTTAATTAATATTGTAAATTATTGGAAAATTTGGTAAAATTATAACTAAGAAAATAATAATGAAAATAAAAATCAGACTTAATGAGTTCAAATTTATGTAAATTGAAACAAGTAATATTTTTGCAACCTTTTCGATATTAACTTCCATTCTAGATTAACTATAGAAATAATTATTACGATATTACAAAAAATGATTAGATGTACAGTGATGGTGTAAAATGTAAATTGGTCAATTATAAAAAAGAACAACAGGATGACGCGCACGTTTGTGCAAGATGAATCGGTTCTCTAAACTAATAGATTAGAGGCATATCGTTGTAAGTGTTAAGTCCATAGATATTTACATACAATTATCATATTTTAAAGTTGATTAAAAAAGCGTCTTCGGATCGAGTGACGTCTTCATTCGTTTCTTTCACGCCTTCGCGCCTCTACTCTCCTCAACATCAACTCTTTTATTACAACGATACACCCATAATGTGCGTGCGTGCGCCTCCATAAACTTGTATCACACATACAGACCACGAAAACCAACCTGTTGTAAATCATCCCTCTACGCATCGTAACTCAAAAAGTAAACATTTTATATATTTAAAGGGCGATGTTAATTTCGTGAAAACGCATGTTGCTTTTTATATATAGGAAATAAGTCAAGAGAAAAAGCTAATTGGTGCCATCAACACTACATTCTAATTGGCTGCAATTTCGTTTTAATGCCCTTAGACATTTTTTTCTTTGTTCGGATTTAATAACTTAATAAAACACTAAATATTTTTTATTGTTGTAAATCCAACACGTTCATTATTACCCTGCATTTTATTATTTTGTTATTGAAATATACAATGTTAACAATCTACAAAGTTGTATCATTTAGGTTTACAGTTTAATGGAAAAATAAGAAACAAGGAGAATATTATTTATTACTGTTATAAAATAGTTGTTTCTACTGAAGTAATTCCAACATATTATAATTTAGCCACTATAATGGTTTTTGGCCTTTATTCGTAGGGATATTGGTACGGAAGACTTTTGTTCATTAGGTAAATAGAAAACTTGATTACGAAAAATTTTGTTAGTAAGGTTAGTAAGCCTTCAAATATATTTTTTTTACATCAGAACATGAAAACACTTGTTGTAAGTGTAGTAAGTATTTTGAAGTTTATGGGTACGAATAAAACAAATCTTACCAAAATGGCTATAAAACTATTTTTAAACTATCTCTTATCAGCAAATTCCTAAAACTGGTTTAGAAAGGCTTGGATTTTTTGCTTACAATAAATAGATGTTTTTTTACTAAAAATAGCTGGAAAAATACAAAATTCGTTTTATTCATCCAAAAAAACGTTTACTTCATCAAAAAAAAGGTTACTTCGTCCAAAATAAAATACAAACACCTAATAATCGATTGATTCTTACAAATAATAATGGTTTAGTACAATAATTGATGGAATTGTACAAAATAAAATCAATTAACCCAAAAAAGGTTTAACCGTACAAAAAAGGTTGATCATCCAAAATTTGATACCTCTTTACAAACAATTTTTTTATACAGAATACAATTATTTCTTCCAAATAAACGAATTTTAAAAACGACTTGATTCCTTCAAATTTAATATCAAACTAACGCGCCGTAAAACGAAAGAGACAGAACCAAATTTTGGACCAAAGAACCTTTTTATGTACACATAAACCTTTTGTGAGTGAATTAATATTATGTTGTACGATTCAATCGATTATTGTAAGCAAAAATCATCGTTTGTACGAAAAAAACAAATATTGGATGATTTCATTTTATTTTTGATGAATTAACATTTTTTTTGATTAAGTTGTAGCGGCAACGGGCCTTTCAGAATAAGGCTTTTCAAAGAAATTAGTTTTACGATAGGGTCGTTGCTATAATACCCAAACAATTTCTAAAAATATTTTGTCTATTTATTATAGAGTTAATACGGTAATCACCCGAACGGTTTTCAGAAATATTTCGTTGAATATTTTATAGAAGGGTCACTACAGTAATCTTCAAACAATTTCTAAAAGATTTAATATTTTTATTTTATGTCAGGCGCAACCAGTCGACTCCAGTTCTCTAGTCCAGCCAGCGGACTCAGTCAACCGAACCAGTCGGTTTCGCCTTCAGTCCAGCGCGGGTTTCTTCAAGATATACCTATTCCGCGGCGTCTCACACCACAAATTGGTGACCCCGACGTGATCGACAAGAGGAATCCGATCATCTACAAATTGGCCGTTGTGATCAATAAGAGAAACCTAGACACGCCAATATGGAAGAAACCGCGCCCGAAGATTGCCGCATCGTCGGAAAGTTCCATTCCTCCATTCTGGCCCCAGAAACCCGAATGTTGGTTTCGCGGAATAGAAGCCATCTTCAGGAGCAGCGGAATCACAAGTGAAAGTTCGAAATATAACCACCTCATCACCTTGCTGAAGCAAGAATACAGCGCAGAAAAAAAAAGATTTATTGGACAACCAGGCCACTGATAGAAAATACGAACTAGTGGAGAGAACTCTGATAGAACGACTGTCGGCGTCGAGTAGTAAGAAGGTTCGACAATTACTCGAAAACGTCCACATCGGTGACCAAACTCCGTCACAGCTGTTACGCCAGATGAAATCCCTCGCCGTAGGCCAAAACACGGACGATTTCATCAAGACCATATGGATGGAAAGGCTGCCTACGTCAACGCAACGCGTGTTAGCCGTCTCGCTGGACAGAGTCGTCGAGGAACTCGCGACCATGGCCGAGCGCGTTCACGAAATCAACACGTTCCCCAGAGAGATAGCACCAGTGAGCCAAGTCACCGATTGGCAAAAATTGTTGGACATGCTTTCTAGCTTATCCCTGAGAGTGGACGAGCTTTCACGAGGCAGAACTGGCACAGGACATCAAAAAGGAAATCCGCGGAACCGCAACAGATCCCGAAGACGCAGCCGTAGTAACAACAGGTTAGGAGCGGATCAGTGCTGGTACCACGAGACCTTCGGCAGCGCAGCAACCAATTGCAAACCACCATGCAGTTAAATGGCTTCGGGAAACGTATAGAACCATCATTGACCGCGGCGGTCCATGATGGATCCGAATCTCGCTGTCTTTACGTCACCGACAAAGAAACGAAGAGAGCCTTTCTTGTCGACACCGGCGCAGATCTATGAGTATTCCCACGATCACGGTTAAGTGATCGCCACAGAAAATCGGAGTACAAGCTCTTCGCAGCCAACGGCACGCCGATGGCCACCTACGGGACAACGCCGCTAACACTCAACTTATGTCTCCGCCGAAATTTAAATTGGAGCATCGTAATAGCGGACGTGGAGAGACCGATAATAGGAGTCGATTTCTTGGCACACTACGGACTCCTGGTGGACCCACGGAACAAACGATTGGTCGACAACGCTACCTCCCTTATCACGTATGGTCAAGAAGTACTTGAAGAAATCCAGTCCATTTGAACGGCCCCAGACTCAAACGAATTTTGAGTCCACGGGGATTCAGGTCTTCTAACCGAGTACCCCGACCTCTGCAGGCCATCATGATTCCATCTTGAAGTAAAACACGCTGTAACACATCATATACGTACCACACCAGGTCAGCCAGTGTATTGCCGCCCACGAAGATTGGCGCCCTACCGATTTAAGCTAGCCAAGGCCGAATTCAATCAAATGCTACAACAGGGTATAATTGGACCGTCGAAAAGCCCATGGGCGTACGCACTACTCATACTACCAAAAAAGCACAACGGAATACGCCCATGTGGCGACCATCCCAGACAGATACAACGTGAGGCACATCGAGGACTTCTCGCAATCATTGGCCGAAACATAAATCTTTACGACACTCGATTTTTTACGAGCCTACCACCAGATCCCAATAGAACAGGACGATATCCCGAAAACCGCAATAACAACACAGTTTGGTTTATTCCATTTCCTACGGACACCATTCGGATTAAGAAACGCGGCGCAGACCTTCCAACGGCTCACCGACGAGGTCCTGCGCGGTCTAGAATTTTGCTTCGCAAAGCCTTATCAACAGCCCAGCGGAAGTACAGTACTTACGATCGGGAATTCCTCGCGGTATACGCTGCCGTCAAACGTTTCCGACATTTGGCGAAGGACGATCCTTTACCATATTCACGGACCACAAACCGTTGACGTTTGCCTTCCGACAGAAGCCAGAGAAGTGTTCGCCGCGGCAGTTTCGATATCTAAATTTCATCGGTCAATTCACGACCGACATCCGTCACGTCGCAGGAGCGGAGAACATGGCCGCCGATGTTTTGTCTCTCTCGGCAACTACACAAAATTAAGTGGGCGGATACGGAAATAGAGATTTACTGCGACATATCAACAAGAACAATTTTACCACACATCCTACAGCAACTACGTCGGAGCGTATTCAACAGTTTGCAGGGATTGGCACACACTGGATTACGAGCATCGCAATAGCGGTATGTATGGCCAGCCATATCAAAGGACTGCAGAGAATGGGCCAGGACCTGTATCCATTGCCAGCGCTCAAAAATATCTCGTCACGTAACCACACCCGTCAGTTCATTCAAGAATACAGAAGAGAGATTCGAACACATCCACATAGATATTATAGGGCCGTTACCAACATCTCGTAGAGCCAGGTACTGCCCCACCTACGTGGATCGATTCACGCGGTGGCTGGAAGCCATACCTATGGCAGACATAACGACAGTTTACCATCCAGCAGCTAACGACATGGTAGAAAGATTCCACCGTCAGCTAAAGGCAGCAAAAAAATGCCACGAAACGAACAGATGGGCGGATGTATTTCCCATGGTATTATTGGGCATTCGAACAGCAGTCAAAGAAGACTTATGCCCGGCATACACGTTACGGTCTACCGTACAGGTTACATGCGCAGGTTTGCCTGCGCAGGTTAACCGTACACAAGAATTTGCACAGGTCTATTCCCACACACGCTCCGGTCTACCTGCACAGGCAAACCTGCACAGGTAGACCTGTCATGTGGACCGTTGTGTGTATGGCGGGCATTAGAAGCAGCACCAGCAGAGTTAGTATACGGTGCGACAATACGCCTACCGGGAGATTTCCGAATAAACAAGCCAACGCAGCAAGAAAGCGACGAGAATTTCATTGCGCAATTGCGGGATAAAATTCGACTAATTAAACCCGTAGCAGCGTCACGGCACAAGAACCGAAAGACATTTGTCTTAAAGGACCTGGCGAGAACATCTTACGTCTTCCTACGAAACGACGCGGTCAAAGAACCGCTCCAACCAGCATACGACGGTTCCTTCAAGGTCATCAAAAGAAGTAGTAATAACTACACCATCGACAAAAGTGGACACAACGTGCGGGTATCAATAGACCGCTTAAAACCAGCATACATTACAGACATGGGGGAAAGAAACCCGAAAGAGATCTTCACGGACGAAGGAAGTGAAGATTCCAACGTTGAAAGGGAAACCCCCCAAGAGAGGAGACCAAAGAATGTAACAACACCGACGTCACAACCTGGTTACAATACAAGATCGGGTAGACGAGTACAATTCCCCGATCGACTGCAAGCAGGTGCACGATGACGCCTTAAAACAGCTACGAGGACGCCTTCAACAACCCACAACTGCAGCAACAAATACTATCTAACGTTAGCACTGGCAAGGGGGTGATGTAGCGGCAACGGGCGTGTCAGAAGAAGGCTTTTCAAAGAAATGTGTTTTACGATAGGGTCGTTGCTATAATACCCAAACAATTTCTAAAAATATTTTGTCTGTTTTATTATAGGGTTAATACTGTAATCACCCGAACGGTTTTCAGAAATATTTCGTTGACTATTTTATAACAGGGTCATTACAGTAATCGTCGAACAACTTCTAAAAGATTTAATATTTGTGTTTTATGGTAGGATTGATTATAATGATCGAACGATTTCTAAAAGATTTAATATTTGTGCTTTATGGCAGGATTATTATTACAATTTTCGAACGATACAAATCTAAGAAAGATTAGTTTACGATAGAAGAGAAGAAAAACAATCCCCAATAAAACGGGTCCAGATACCTGAAGGAACATATAAATACGATCGCCACCGAAAAACAATCAGTTCACCGGAACAGTTCACCGAAACAGTTCACCGGAACAGTTCACCGGAACAGTTCAGTCGACAAGTTCACCCAGTCCACCCGAGCCGCAGTAACGCCAACAAGTTTATAGTATAAGTTTTATAAGTTTCGCGAAACAGCTTCGCGAATCCGTTGTTATTGTGTTATTTAGTGTTATTTAATTGTTGTAAATATATTTTCTCTTGTCACAAAACGTGAGTGATATATTTATTCTTACCGCTTATCACCCACAAAGTAATTTATTTTATACGAAGTAACTGAATTTTGGATTGATTAATTTATTTATCCAGCTATTTATTATAGAACCTCATCCATTTATTGTATGTTGAGTTTTGTATACATGTAATCGAATATTGGATGAATAAATTTTTAGCGGTTTAGAAATACAATCGACTGGAAATGAAAACCAAGGGTTATTTCCGTAGAATTTACTGCATTTTTTGAGTGACCTGGTATTGAAAAGAAAGTTAATCATACTTTTTATAAATCAACTTTTCATTAGACATATACTTTGCTGATCAAATTTAGTTATTTTTATTAACAATAATAATATTAATTTTATGGCTGTGACCAATATAATAACAAAAATATAAATTTTGACTGAATAATAAGAACTTAATTTTTCTGAAAAAATATAAATATTAAAAATGTAATTTTATTATAAATTGTAAAATTATCATGTAAATGTAATTTGTAACGTTTTAATACTAGTTAAAATGACAAAATTGAATTGTGTATAACAATGTTTTTTATAGGATAACAAATAACTCAACGAACAATTACTTTGCGACACCAGAACCCAAACACCAGTTTATGAACAAATTTCCTTTTATCGACACATCACTCCTATCGATAACTTTTAAAAACTTATAAGTGCCAATGTAAGGCCAACTTACTTTAGGTGATAACTTTTTCTAACAGATAGACGTAAACAGTATTGGTACAATGACATCAACTTAAACACTTACCTAAATTTACTGTGCCTTGTCTAAAATAAAGGTCGGGTCGATACTTGCCAAGACATCTATTGTCTTGTTTAGCCATGTATGGTCTTGCCTAGTATTGTTTGGTCTTGTCTAGTCTTGTTTTTTCTGGTTTTGTCTGGTTTTGTCTGGTCTTGTCCGGTCTTGTCTGGCCTTGCCTGGCATTGTCTGACCTTGTTTGCTCTTATCTGGTTTCGTTTCGTCTTGTCTGGTATTGCCTCGGCTTGCCTAGTTTGGCCAGCCCTTTTCTAGAATGGCTTGGTTTCGTTTGGTCTTGTCTGGTTTTGTCTGATCTTGTCTGGTCTTGTCGAGTCTTGTATTGTCTGGTCCTGTCTGGTATTGTCTGGTCTTGTTTGGTCTTGTCTGGTTTTGTCTGACCTTGTTTGGTCTCATCTGGTTTCGTCTCGTCTTGTCTGGTCTTGTCTCTTGTTGCCGTTTGGCCAGGCTTTTTCTAGAATGGCTTGGTTTCGTCTGGTCTTGTCAGGTTTTGTTTGAGCTTTTGTGGTCTTGTCTGGTCTTGTCTCGTCTTGTCGTTTGGCTAGGCTTTTTCTAGAATTGCTTGTTTTCGTCTGGTCTTGCAGGTTTTGTCTGATCTTGTCTGGTCCTTGCCTGGTCTTGTCTAGTCTTGTCTGGTCTTATCTGGTCTAGTATGGTCTTGTCTGGTCTTGTCTGGTCTTGTCTGGTCTTGTCTGGTCTTGTCTGGTCTTGTCTGGTCTTGTCTGGTCTTGTCTGGTCTTGTCTGGTCTTGTCTGGTCTTGTCTGGTCTTGTCTGATCTTATCTGATCTTGTCTGGTCTTGTCTGGTCTTGTCTGGTCTTGTCTGGTCTTGTCTGGTCTTGTCTGGTCTTGTCTGGTCTTGTCTGGTCTTGTCTGGTCTTGTCCGGTCTTGTCTGGTCTTGTTTCGTATTGTCTGGTCTTGTCTTGTCTTGTCTGGTCTTGTCTGGTCTTGTCTGGTCTTGTCTTGTCCTTTCTGGTATTGTCTGTTTTTCCTTTTTTTGTTTGTCTGGTCTAGCTCAACTTTATAAATAATATTATTTATTGTTTTTATCGTTTCTTGAAATTTTTTATGAAAGAAAATTATTGAAGTTTAATGTGAAAGTTCGAGTAGGATTTAACGATTATGAAAAACATTGCGCGTACAGATATTATCTAAGCAAAATTAATTTAAAATTTAATACATAAGATACGTAAAGATTCTTTATTACCAGAACATGTGAATTTTAAAATGCAGTCAAGATTAATTTATTCAAAAAATAAATAAATTCGCACAGTAACCGAACATTACAAATGAAATAAATTAAATCCGTTTACAACCAGTGTGTTGAACAAGAAAAGCTGCTGGTCTCGCTTTTTTCCGTGGATAAATCTAACATCATTTTTAATATAGTCAACGTAAACGATGGCCATTGTGAGTTGTCACTTTATCACTGTTTCCTTTAACTCCAGCAAAGATTTTTATCAGTTCTCCAGGTTTGTCTGTTGCGTTCAGGATAGCAGATAAACATATAATCTTTCTTTTTTACGGCCTGCACCTCACCTCGTAAATCCATTATTATATGTTCCGGGGAGAAATTATGGATATTATCTTCTTTCCTATTAAAATATCGGGTGTTAAACGGACATATTTCATTGTTGCGAACTTATATTTTTAACGAGATAATGATTTACCTCACGTAATTCCTTTTTGTTTTCGAAACTTAATTGATATCATAATTGACGACTGGCTAGTGTAATTAATACTTACGTTTCGGAGTTGACATTAAATTAATTACTCTTTGTATCTAATAAATTTAAAAATTTAAAATACTTGTATGTAATTGAAAATATTCAATCCTTTTAAAGATAAAAAATATTAAGTAAGATAAATTATAACTTCCCTTAACGCAATAATTTCCGGTTTTTAAGAAGATTATTGAATTAAAGCAACGTTTAATGTCAGTATGGCAGTATTTTCTCAGGTTGGTAAAATAAGTGTTTCTTGAAAAGTCTTGTTTCCCTGGTTGTCTGTAGCTAATCTTACATGTCTGCTCTTGTTTTTCTAGTCTTGTAGACTTCTTCTTTCGATATAGTCTGTCTATTTGCATACAATCTGTATAGTTTAGTCTAAACTATCTATCTATATCTATCTAACTATTTCATTATTATCAGCAAATTTAGTCGTTAACTCTAGTTAGACTGCCTTCCTTTAGATCTCTAACTTGAGTTGTCGGTTAATTCTAATAATTATTTTCTACGTATGACTGTGGATATTAGTAATAGCAACAATTATTATTGAATTTTTATGTTCGCAAGATGCTATCGGCCATAAAGATTTGTCAGTAGATGTACATGTTATATTATTTTAAAATTTTGAATATCTGAACCAGGCATGAGCAACTTTTGTCCCGTGGGCCGTGTACAGCGCTTGCTCCGGCTACTTTCGCTATGAAGATTACTCCCCAGCCCCAACTTTTAATAAACGGAACCAATATCCCCACGTTATGTCGCCCCCGTACTCGAAGAAATAATGGTAATTTATCCTTAGTGCCCCTAACTTAAAAAAGTTTGCACAGGCCATCCATGTAGGAATGTCCTAACAATGTACATGCTTTTGATAGAATACTCCATAGCTTTGTATTGACGGTATTTTCTAGTCCTATTAATATATTCTTATCTTATCTGTACTGTAGGACCAGTTTTATATATCTAGAGTTATCTGCATATTTTTATAGTTTTGTCTGTACACATTAGTTTAGTCCGGACTATGTAGCCTTCTCTAGCCAGAGTAACGATAAACAGCCTAGCGTTGTTTAGTTTGTTTAGACTTAGCTGTCCAGTTTTATCTGTCTAGTCTCGTCTGTCTCTCTTGCCTTCTCTGTATAGTCAACTTTTTTCTGTCTCGTCTAATCTTATCTGTCTAACATAGTGTTCTCAATCTGGTCTCTGACAACCCGTCTGTCTAGTTGTGACAGTGTAGTTTATTCTGGTCTCTCTAGTCTCAAGCTGTCTATTCTGTATATTTTAATCTGTCTAATCAAGTCTACCATTAGATTGGGGCTCCTTCGAAATGCCCCTTCCGGGTGCCCGATAGCAAGTGTAATGCGGTTTGAGGAAGGCTCCTCTAACGGTGGACCCGATCGGGTAAATAGTCGGGCACTAGTTTAGTCACCCGATTCGGGCATGAAGCCCGACGATTAAGCCGACTGAAAATTAATTGCGCAGTTCCTTTCTCGGTTTCCTCGAGTGCACTTTTGTTTAGGAAATTGAATCAGTTCATAATTCAAGGACATTTTCATAACTTTACAATTAGTTTCACGTATCGAAATAGTATAATACGGAGGCGACTAATTTTTTTTTCCATTCCCATATTCCTAAGCTTGATGAATCGATAGGTTTTAAAAATATGGATTTTTTTATACAAAGTTTTACCTTCCACCTTACTTCGTCCTTTCAAAAATATTCGGGTGATTTGAATATTTTTTTGATTATGTAAGAGTGCAGTATTGTTTGGTGGTTTTGTTGTAAAAATTGTTCTCTTATATTGCAATCTTAAAATATAGATTTTATTTTTATTCTTTAATATTTTTATTGATGCTATAGGAAGAATTTTTTTGAGGTCGGCGAGTGTTGACATGAAGTCTTCAACAAATTTGTTGCAATGTGCGGTATGGAGAGCTTATGAAATGCTTCATTTTCATTAGAAAAGTCTCAAAGGCAAATGCATTTATTTCACTTAAACTGCAACGTGTAAAATTAACATCATCCAGCACATGTTTTAAATTATGCATATTTAACACAACATATTTATCTCTATAGAAGTCTCGTAGTTTTAACACAAATTCATTAATATAACACTTTGCTTGTTGAGTACACTGGAGTGCGGTTAATTTAGACCACAACAGTCTAGATCCTATACAAAAAAGTAAGAAATGACGATATCTTTATATAACTAGCTTCCTTATATTTATCTACAGTAAGGCTTTTGATCTGGCATATTTTATCGGGAAAACAAATTTAAACCCTAACAGTTCCCTACTCGGGTCCATGTATACAGGGATCCTTATATTTAACCACGGTTGGGCCCCTGTTCTGGCATTTTGAATCGGGCATATTAATTTAAGCCCGAACAGTTTACTGATTAACCCATTCTAACAGGGTTCCTTATCTGTTCCCAATCGGGCAGCTGACAGGGCTCATCGAAATAGGATAATGTATTTTACCCTGGTCAGTTACTACATCAGGCTCCCGACAATCGGGAAACTGGAATTTTCCCCGATCGGGTCTGTAACAAGGTTCATGTAATCGGGCCTTTATATAGGTCGCCTGCCGGGCGCAGTTCAGTGCTCGGGCAAAAGTGACGATTTTTCAACCAGGGTGTGTTTAGTTTTGTCGGTCATACCATGTCGTCCAGTTTTTTCTGTCTAGCCTTAATCAATATTATATGGTCGGGTCTTCTTGTTTGGCTGCTTTATATTCTTAATTCTTCTCCTTCTATTATTGCCTGTTATACACCTTCTTTTCCACGTCTGCATGTCAATATTAGTAGTAGTACTGATATTTATTACAAAATCATCAATTCACAAAAGGCTATCGACCATGAAAATTATGCTCTGTATGTTTATAATAGTTTGGATCTCTTCTCTGGTAGAAAATATCATTATCGTTCTATGTTATAAATTCGTTCTCTTCTCTGGTATAAATTGTAGTTATCTGGCGTATAATGAGGTGCCTGATATAGAATGAAATGCGCAATGAAGTAAGCTCTTATATGGCTGCCTCGATCGAGTGAATAGACGGGCATCTGTTCATTGACCCGACTACAAACATTTAGTTTCAAATATACCTTTTTATTACTCATACGCGAAAAGTACTTCTTGACGCAAGTTTTTTAATAGGAGAAATGCCACTTCTCGTTGTATTTCCACATAACCCGGGCAACGCAAGCAAACATTCAATATCGCTAGTTTACATTAAAAAAACAGAAAAATAAATAAATAAAATAAACACAATCAAGACCTGAATATTAAAAAAGTGACGTGAAAGAGTCAGAAATTTTTTTCATTGCAAAATAATAATAAAAATAAAAGAAAACGTTTTAAAACGAGTGTAAATTCTATGGCGATACCGGAGACTGAGGAGAGTTCTTATGACAAATCCACACCACCGTAAACAATTGAAGAAGCAAATTCTTCATTTTTGATTCCATTTTTTTATGGCCCCTGGAACCCAAACTTGTAAGATAGATCCCCTCGCATGAGTAATAAAAAATATTGTTTGTAACACGGGCGATATTGTCAATTGCCCTCCCGAGCGAATGTGCGCACTCATCGTTCGAGCGCCCAATTTCGCTCTCGCGTCAGAATGTTCAACATACCGCCCTAGTTACAAAATACACTATTCTCCCACTTTAGTCCTACTGGTTAGGTTAGAATACATCAAGATAGCATAAAGACCCCTAAACCGTCCACAGTCCTTGCACTGGAGCGACAAACTTGAAGTGACTGAAGGATTGTCGAATCGAAAGGACTCGTGCCCGACTATTTACCCGATCGGGCTAACCGTACAAAACTAGCCGTCAGTAATAACATAAGCTAACTGTCAATTTTTAGTCAAGACTGGTTAAGACTATAGTCAAGACAAAACTTTCTTGTTTCCTTTTTTTAACCCGAGTCATTTGATTGAGACAAGAGCGGATTAGATACCATAAGTAACAATAATGTATATTACAATAATGTATTGTTAATAGATTTTAGGAAGGTTATCGAAAACGTTTAAAACGATAATAAATATACGAAGAAACACCTGATGCAGTTAGTCACAACAATTGATCATTCGAGTAGATAATTTAATCCCTTGTAGAGTGTATATATTTAACAAGATCTTCGTGGCATTGTGCTTGTATTTATTCCACGACGAGAGGTCCAGGTATACGAAACTCGGGAAAAAAATAAAACCCCCCGCAGTAGTCAAAAAGACCGGTTTCACACTAATCGAAGATTAGTGTAAGTTGATAATTAGCTTGTAGTTAAATTAAGTTTTTAAACGGATTACTTGTTTATTCTGATAAAAAGAAAAGTTACTAATTTATGAACATATTAAAATAAACATTTTTTTGAGGGAATTCTGTAAAATCTTGTTTGAGCTTCTGACTTCAACTTTACGTGCCTAGTCATTTTATGTGTCCACCTTTAACGCATACTCTTTAACCTTCCATAAGTCTTTAACATATGTTCTCTGTTTTATATTATAATATTTTTGTGGTCCTTATTATTAATCTTCGCAATGTTTTTTATCTACTTTTATAATTACTAATAGTTTTAATCTTACCAAATTTTGTTGGATTAAATGTAAATACTTCTACTTCTAATAATATTTATCCTGTTTTTTAGTTGTTTATTATATTTAAAATTCGCAAATAATAATCTTTCGATTCATGAAAGTACCTCTATCAAAATTTTGCTTGGGATCAATTAACAGGGTTAATCAAGAGTTGTATCTTCTGTATACCTGTACAGCTCCTTTGTTCCGTCTGAATGCTTAATATTTAGATATCTGTTTAGTTTGGTCATTAGTCCAAGAAGATAATGAATATTTAATTCCCCATCGGGTTTTTTCCTCTTGTGTTAAAGTTGTTAAGCGTTTAAACGTTAATAAAAGCCACAACAGGTCACTTTTAATAACCATTTTAGTGAAAACCATCTTAAATAGATATATATTATAAAACCATTAAAAAGCTAATATATTACAGGCTGCTTAACAACAGACTTGGTTTTGTAGCTATTAAAATTATGTTAAAAAACATCCAACGAAACGCCTACCATAAATCTACGGCTTCAGTCGAATGCACAGTGACGTACTAAGAAAAACTTTTAATAGAAAATCTAGTTTTTTGTTTTGTTTGTAATGATATTAACGTAATATGCATCTGTTGATTTTATTTATATTTAATTAAAATTAAATATAAATCTAGAGTTTAATGTTGTATTATACGTATATTTTTTATTTAATTTAATTTACTTTTTTATGGGCTTTTTGATAATTAAAGTTTGTGGTGTGGGATTTTATGTCGAATTACGTATAATTTAATTAAGAAATTATGTTTATGTAGGTGAAGTGAATTTAATTGAGAAATAAAAGTGTGATTGATTTTCTTATCGATTAAAAGTAATTTTGTGATTGTAAATTATGTGTAACATTTAATAGCTTGAAATATTTTTATTTTATATTTTCATAATTCAATAATCGAATAATAATTAACGCATGTTTTTATTTGAATTTAAGTAAAATTGGACTTTTGCAAATAAGAATTTGTTAAATATTCAAGAGTTGCAATCAGATATAATTCATGAAAATAATCATAAAGTAAATGAAAGCTGTGAATTTGCAGAAAAAAATTACTGCTAATATTTTACAGTATAACATAAGACAACCATAGTAGTAAAACATAAGACAACCATAATTCTATTGGTAGAGTCTAAAAATTGTGATGTTATTAAAATGTTTTTTGTAACTATGTTAATAGAGAGTTTCAATCAATTTTCCATAACATTTTTTGTTTTCATTTTTTACAATTTTACTATTTATTTTTTGGAAGTTTGAAGTTTATTTGTGTCGACTGGATTTTTTTAAGAAACAAAGAATTTTGCGAATTTTCTTAATTTCTGTAGAAATAATACCAAACTTTGTCTTGAAAGAAATTTTTTAATTGTAAATCGTTTAGGAACGACAAGTTTTAATAAAATTTGAATTATTTTATTGATTGTTTTAATATTCATCTAACCTTAACTTGCATTGCCACAAATCAAAGTGAATTTTCAAAATTGGAAGCATGAAGGAAATTACAGGGAGAATTAAATATTATTACAAAAGAAAAATAGGGAGAGTTGTTATTGAACATTTTCTCAAAATTATTATTAAATTATTTTTAACGATTATTGTAAATTTTATAATTTCCTAAAGATTTAAAAAGCTAAAAATTTAATTTTAATGCAGATAATCTTATTTGTTATTTGCTTGGAAGAGTTTTCATAACATTTGAAATAAATAATCTTGATTGTTACCAACAGTAACAAATGGCACAAGGTCTTTCTGCCAGGGTGAGGAGACATGGGATAATTTCGTCATATTAGTAATGGTCGTCATATAGTGTTTCGTATACAGTCTTTGAAGTAAATACTTAATACAATGTTGAAAAATGGAACAATCCCAGAATCGTGGAGGGTTTCTAAGTTGAAAACCCTCTATAAATGTAAGGGTAGTTTAAAGGATCCAAACTGCTACAGAGGGATCGCTCTAGCACCCACCCAACTCAAGCTTCTAACAAAAATAATTAACACCAGAATAGCAGCATACATGGATGACAAACTGCCCGCAGAGCAATATGGATTTAGAAAAAATAAAGGACGTGAAGACGCCTTGTGCAAACTAACCACAGAAATAACAACAGCCATATCGCAACCGAAAGGGAAGTTATATGCCGCATTTATAGACTTCCAAAAGGCCTTCGACTCCGTCGAAAGGAAAATCTTGTGCGAAAAGACGCAGGAGCAAGGGATCAAGTGTAAATTATTTAACATGATTCATGAACTTTTAAAAACGAACTATATCAAAATCGACAATGGGATACAACTAACCAACACAATATCCCAAAAACAAGGCGTCCTGCAAGGCGACACACTAAGTCCAACACTCTTCTTGATATTCGTAGCAGACCTACCAGCCGCAATTAAAGTGCCAGAAGCAAATTCTATTATGTATGCGGACGATTTAGAAATCTACTCCAGAAGGTTAGCGGCGCTCCAAATGAGTCTAGACAAACTCCAGCACTGGTGCACAAAAAATAAACTCATAATAAACTTCGGAAAAAGCCAAGTACTCAAATTCAGGAAAGGAGGGCAACTGAAACGCCAGGACAAAGTACACATAGGGAGCTGTCAGTTAGAGTTGAGTATTTAGGAGTGACACTCCAGACCACTTTAACCATAACCAAACATATTAACAACAAAAGAGGAAAGATCGCACAGTTAATTGGAAGGCAGAAGTACCTACAGAGAGTAAGCTTAGAAACTGCACTGAAAATTTACAACCTTATGATATGGCCTGCGGTAACGTATGGCATAAATTCGCCATGTCATCGAATGGAAACAAACCATATAGTCCTCCTCGACAAAATCAAAGCACGCTTTCTGAAGAAAGTCCTTGGCCTCCCGAGGAACGCGTCTTTCTCTTTCACTTTTTCTTTCTTTCTTTTTTTTTAAAATGATGAACAACTTTGGAGAAATCCCAAAACGAACAAGGATGGAATACAAGAGAATTATTGAGGACAAGCCATGGGATTTAGTAAAACGATACACCGATGGACCAGCTTTCAGCTCAGTCCTGAACTGAGCTGGAAGAAACCAAACCAAAATGGAAGGCACCTACTAACGTGTGTGACATTGCATGGATTACATCATCTTATATGCGACAAGAAACATTTCCATGAACCGGACGATGACTGCAGATGCCAATCCTGTGGAGAGGAAGCGGGAAAACACCATATCCTGACGTGCAGAGAAAGGAGAGGGCAAACCTTAGCAGAAGCCGTAGCACACCTGAAGAGGATCTCAACTTAGGAATATAACACTATATCGCTCTTGTAAAGCAACAATAATTTTTAAATTAAGTTTTTCTGTAACTATTGCTGCGAATAAAGAGATATTATACAGTCTTTGATGGAAGTGTGGTGTCTTATGTCGCGCTTTATACAAAGTGAGTCAATGAGTGTCTGATGAATGTCTTTAAATCTGGTTATTTATATCTGTCTGTAATATTAGTAATTTTGGTCTGGGTATATAAGAGATTGTTATTAATTAAGGATAGCTAATTAGGATGCCTTAATTTCATTATTACACATAAGGATTTAGTTTCAGATACTTTGAGTATGTCGGTTGCCGTTTTACGTGCGTTAGTCATTACTATATGTCCATAGTCTACGATAGATCTGAATATAGCTTCATATACTTTCGTGGCAGTTTGTTTGAAGATGCGAGAAGAAAAACATCGGAAATAGTGCTTCTTTGCACTGCCTTTTTTTCGTAGTGTGGCGTCCGTCTTAAAAGTAAGTCTATAGTTGAGAGTCAGGTTTAAGGGTCTAGGAGAATTTGAAGAAAGTTAGGAGATATTCTATGGTTGGGGAATTCTATTGGTTAAGCAATTGGCATTTGGAGGGGTTAGCAGAAAGTCTCCATCGAATAAACCATGAAAGGGTTTTGTCTGTGAGAATTTGTAGTTGGTTTATGGTCTTCTTGAGGTTACTGTGGTGGGATATTACTGCGGCGTCTTCGACATATTTTAGGACCTATGAGGAAAGGTTAATTTGAGTTTTATCTTCAAGCTTGAAATTATAGATGTCATTGCTAAATATATCATATAGTAATAGAGGGAGGGGAGAACCCAGTTAGAGACCTTGAGATTGAAGAGGAGTAAATTCAGGGGAAAAGGATTGGTTAATTCTTAAAGGAAGGGTTCTATTTTGTGGGAAATTCAATTACATAAATATCAATAAATCATATACCTCCTAGAAATCTCTCCTTACCGACTCCCCCAATTTTTCCCAAATTCTAGTAGGTCCAGTTTGAATCCTTTTTTCATGCGGTGTAATATTGTCGGCTGGTTGTTTGCCGAAATTTGGTGTCCTGTTGTTATTAGGTGGTTAGCGAAGGTATATTTGTTATTTTTCAATCGTAGAGATCGTTTGTGTTCATTAAACCGGGTTTCGAAACTTCTTCCGGTTTGTCCTATGTAGGTGCCGTGAATAATTGCGATGAATGCAGCGGCACATACATAGGACAAAACGGAAGAAGTTTCGAAACCCGGTTTAAAGAACACAAACGATCTCTACGATTGAAAAATAACAAATCTACCTTCGCTAATCACCTAATAACAACAGGACACCAAATTTCGGCAAACAACCAGCCGACAATATTACACCGCATGAAGAAAGGATTAAAAATGGACCTACTAGAATCTTTAGAAATCGTTAAAACCATCAACAACAGTTCTAGTAACTGTCTCAACGAACATACCGAATTTCTGCACCAATCACCACTCTTGAAAATATGGCAAACCCCATGTTAAAATCATATAAATATATGTAATTGTTTTATGTTTGTATTACATCTGAAGATGCCATTGTGTTGGTGAAACTAGTAATCAATAAAAGATCAAGTGAAACAAATGACATAAGTTGTTTCCATTTTTTTTTTTTTGATGGCCCCTGGATCCCAAACTTGTAGGATACCTCCCCTCGCATGAGTAATAAAAAATACTGTTTGTAACACTTCGTTCAAGCGCCCAATTTCGCTCGCGCGTCAGATTGACAACTTACCGCCCTAGTTACAAAATATACTATTGTAGTATTTTAAACTACAATTCGCTGTCATTGGCCAATTCGTTACTTTGAACTTGTTATATGTATAAATTCTATATGTAAATGTAACTTTATATTACTGTCGTCATTAATATGGGACCGGAAAGTAATGCCGTTTCTTCGCATCTCGGTATTCGTTTGTCATTAGGTCACGGTGTAGTTTGCACGTAAATAATATTTTTTTTGCAACTTATGGTGAAATGGCAGGCCAAATACCATAAATCGTACATATTCGGCATTGTATGCTTTTTGAGTTTCACAAGGCGTCCCTTTAATGGGAAAGGGGTACAAAGAATCCCCGCGTGGAATAGGAATAAGAATAAGATTAAAAATACGACCCTGAACCGTATAGCAACATGGAATATCAGAACTCTATATATAGCTGGGAAGATTACAAACGTTGCCCTAGAGATGCCCAGAATAGGTATAGAGGTCCTAGGTCTTAGTGAAGTTAGGTGGCCAAACGCAGGAAAATGCAAGCATGACGATGTGGTGCTGTACTACTCAGGATGCAACAGCGGAGAACACAGGCATGGTGTAGGCATTATGATAAAAAAATAAGCTTCAACAACACGTCACTAACTTCATACCCTTCAATGAAAGGATGATGTTGATTCAAATACACACCAGCCCAATAAATACGAAATTTATACAAGTATATGCCTCTACAGCCGACAGCGATGAACAAACTGTAGAGAAGTTCTACTCGGATTTGGATGAATTAACCAAAAACCTGAAGAAACACGAACTCAATATAATCATGGGGGATTTTAACGCTAAGGTTGGTAGGGGTAGAGTTGGGAATGTTGTGGGGGATTTTGCTCTGGGAGATAGGAATGAAAGAGGCGACAGGCTCATACAGTGTTGCCAGGAAAGAGAGTTGGTTATTACAAACACCTTCTATGAACTACCCCCTCGGCGACTCTATTCCTGGATTTCGCCTAGCGACAATGATAATAACCTTATTAGAAATCAAATAGATTTTATATGTGTCAACAGTCGGTTTAGAAACAGCATAAAGAGCGTAAAAACCTTTCCGAGTGCAGACGGTGATACGGACCACAACTTACTGTCAGCCAATATAAAAATGAGATTAAGGAAACTGCAACGATCGATAAGACCAAAGAAAGTAAACTTGGAAAATCTCAAAAAGGAACCATACCAAACGCAGTTCAATGAACTAATTGCGAGGGATTTATCAGAGGCATCAACAATAAATATAGATACTGCCTGGGACAAGGTTAAAACAACAATGCTGAATGTGCGGGAGCAAGTCGTGGGTAAGAAGGATAAAACAGCGAAAACGCCATGGATGAACCAGGATATCATTAACCTTATGGAAGAGAAGCGTAAACACAAAAACACCAATAAAGGAAAATACAGACTGTTAAAACGACAAATACAACATAACATAAGGAGGGCCAAAGAAACATGGATGGAAGAAAACTACCGTGGAATGGAGGAGCTACATAACAAGCACGATGCCTTTAATATGCATAAAAAGCTAAAGAACTTACAGGACATATAAGAAAAAAAAATACCAATGGTCACAAGAAACATACACGGAGACATTCAGCTAACAGAGGAAGATAAAGAGCGAACCTGGGAAGAATACGTGACAAACCTGTTTGCAGCGGAACGAGAGAATTCAATGGAGGAAGATGGACAGGCGGATCATTTAGGTATTCTTAAATCGGAAGTGGAATATGCGATTAAGACAGCAAAAAACAACAAAGCTGTAGGACCCGACAACATTCCGATAGAAATGTGGAAAACATTGGACGACAGAAACTTGACCAGCCTTACAGAATTTCTAAATAGAATATATAAAACAGGTGAAATTCCAAGAGAGTGGCTTAAATCAGTGTTTATTCCGCTACCTAAAAAAAACAAAAAACAACCCAAAAAAGTCATGTGACGAATATAGGATGATCAGCCTGATGAGCCACACGTTGAAAATCCTCATAAAAATTATCCAACAGAGAATATACCGTAAATGTAAAGAACAATTGGATGGGATGCAGTTTGGTTTCAGAGAGGGATTAGGAACTAGAGAAGCTCTGTTCGCTCTAAAAGTAATGCTACAAAAGTGTACAGAGTACAATAAAAATGTATTCGTCTGTTTTTTCGACTTCCAAAAGGAGTTCGATAGAGTCAAACACGACAAGCTTATCGAGAACCTAAACAGTATTATTCTGGATCAAAGCGACATACGATTAATAAAAAAGTTATACTTTAACCAAACAGTGCGGGTTGATGTGGAGGCGGATGAAATCAAAATCCAGAAAGGCGTCCGACAAAGTCCTGTCCCCGCAACTGTTCAATTTGTACTCCCAGTTTGAGTTTCGAAGGGCGATGGAGGACAGAAGAGAAGGAGTAAATATTGGAGGGACACTAATTATTAATCTTAGATTCGCGGACGATACTGCAATAATGACGGAAAGTGAAGAAGAGCTACAAACACTACTAGGGAGAGTCTACCAAGCGTGCGAAGAAGTAGGACTTACAATTAACATAGAAAAAACGAAATTCATGGTAATAAGTAAAAACCCCAATATTTACCCTGTTATCACACTAAATGGAAACCAAGTAGAGCGGCTTTAAAAATACAAATATCTTGGAACAGTCATTAATGACCTAGTAGATCCAGATGGAGAAATCAAGATCAGGATAGAAATGGCTCGAAATACATTTATTGCATACTCTTCTATGTTCACAAATAGAAGTTTGTGTCTGCAAATTAGATTAGGGTTCATGGAGTGCTATGTGTGGTCAGTGTTACTGTACGGGGCCGAAACCTGGACCTTAAACGCCCAAACTATCAAAGACGCATGGGACATGAAAGGAAACTATTAAAAATTATTAAGATACGTAAAACAGCATACATAGGTCATATTCTGCGCAACGACAAATATATACTGCTACAAAACATAATGCAGGGAAGAGAAGGGAAGAAGGGAATAGGAAGAAAGAAAAAATCCCGGCTCCGTAATATAAGAGAGTGGATAGGAATGAATGTTGAAGAACTGTTCCATGTGGCAAGAGACAGACACGCATTCAGAAAGGTGGTCTCCAACCTTCAATGAGAAGACGACATCAGAAGAAGAAGAAGGGTAGTAAGACAATAGTTGCTACTAAAAATATTTGTAATGTTTATCCAAATGCATTAGACGTTGGCAAATGCCAAAAGTGGTTTTCTAAGTTCAAATGTAGTAATTTTGCCACTCGTATCGATCAGGAGGACCAATAACTTTAGACAATGACATGTTAAGTGCGGAAGTGGAAGCAAATCCGTGTCAGACATCGAGGAATTATTAAACACTCTTAACCAATCTTGGTCGACCATCCTAGAACAATAGCAGCATAATGTGTATGATGTAGTATTCGGAGGGTCGTTCATTTTGAAGAGCTAAAACTAGGGCAAACTTTATGATGCAGACTTTTACTGTAAACAATTGGATCGAGTAAATCAATCTTTAATTGAAAAGTGGACATCGATTGTCACAGGAAAGGCGGTATTCTGCAACATGATAGTGCAAGACGAACCATAGAAAAAAATAATTAATCCGCAGCCACCATACTCGCCCGATACTGCGCCATCGGATTTCCATTTTTTCCGATAGCTACAACATTTTATAAGTGGTAAAAATTGAAAATTTAGATGATATCTAAAATGCCATCTCCAGATATTTTGCCCAAAAAACAATTGATTTTCATCGATGCAGCATTGAAAATTTGTACTAGATGGTGAAAGGTTGTTGATAACGAGGGTGGTTACATCATTGATTAAAAATAAAAACTAGTTAAAAACGTATCTGTTTGAATTTAATGTTAAAAGCCGAAATTATTTTCCAGTACCCCAATTGCCTAATATATAACCCCAAATATATGAGAATATGAATATGCTAATTTGATATTTCCAGAATGTATTATTTTATGGGGAGTAATAGTAGTTTATGATACAAGTGTGCACAAAAGCCTTTTACACACATATGTCATACATTATTTTATCTACGAAGCCTGTTAAAATACTATTGAATCTACAAAAAAAAAATTGTTTCTTACGGATAATATTCTAAAAATTGTAACTAGTAAAGTAACTAGTAAAAACTCACAGTAACGGGAACACTAATTGTTCGTTGTCGATGAGTAGGGAAAGATGGTTCTGTCTAGGCCCTCCACCTCCACTGACCTTGACACTTCCGGTTTCCATTTTGAATCTTCCCGCCTGCGTCAAATTTTGAATTTTTCCGCCCGCACTGAATTTTGAATTTTCCCGCACCCAGTGCAGGAACTGGAAATGGGGCGGCCGGATGTTTGAAACCGGATATGGTAAACCTGGAGTGTGAAACTGGAAACGTAAGTCGAAACTAGACCTCACACCAAGCGTGGGGTTACATAGACCTCACACGTGAGACTACATAGACCTCACACCCAGCCTGGGGTTACATAGACCTCGCACGTGGGGCTACATAGACCTCACACTCTCATCTGTGGGAAACCCGAAACGTAAGTTGAAACCGGAAGTGTCCAAGTCAAAAGAGGTGGAGGGCCAAGAAGGAACCATCTTTTCTTACTTAAATGTAATCTGGGTTGACCTAGATTTAATCTAGATTAGATTATAGTTAGGTTAGGTTATTTGAGCCAGATAAATCCAGACTTAGAGGCCGAGACTTCTTGATTCAAAATAAGAAAAATTAATTCAATTTTAATATACGTCAGGAAATTTATTTTCACTACGTCTTTCAATATGTTTTTTGTTTAGTGACGCGAGTTGTTGCCATTGTAACAACAAACAGAAATCGTTTATTAATGAAACTTCATTTGATTTACATTGGACTTTTAGGCACAATTTGGATACTTTTACACACGATTATAATAATAGCATCCTTCACATACAATATTGTATTTATTAATGTGTTCATTTTGGCTAAGGTGACCACAGGTCCCGATTTTGGCGGGACAGTCCCGGTTTTTGGAGGCCTGTCCCGCGTCCCGCCGATTTCTAAAATTGTCCCCATTTTTAGAAAATATATGCATTTCTTATTTTAAATGTACTGTAATACATAATATAATATTTTACCACATATTCCCATAAAATCTCCATATGAAACCAATGAAATTTATTTAAATTCTCGAATTGAAATGTCCATTCTTCAAGATATTCCAATTATAATAATTTCTGACTTCGCTCGTTTAATCTCACCTTGTTCTGAAATTTTCATTGGGTGACATCAAAAGAGGAGATTTTATTGGATTATGTGGAAAAATCTTTTGAATATATTAGTAAACATTTTCCGAAAAATAATATTTGCGAAAATGATCTATTTTATGAGGTGTTATTAGTAAAAAGTTACGTTACTGATGAAAAAGTTCAATGTTGGTTGTCTGCAAATGTGGAAACAGACAAAAAGTGGACTCCTCCGTCCGGAGTTATTGCTTCATTTTAAACAGAATAATATTTTGATAAGGAATATTATACTGTTTAAAATGAGAATTTGAATTTGTTTTAAAATGAGTGTTTTTTCGGTACTTACGTATTAACGCCATCACCGATATATATATATATATATATATATATATATATATATATATATATATATATATACAAGATATGAAAGTTACTAAAAAGTAAAATTCGGATAACGTGCGTAGCACAAACCGCATAACCATGCTAAGAAATTGAAAGAAAAACAGAATATAACATCCAACCAAAAGGACAGGAACAACCCTAAACCAGGAACCTAACCTGTGTAAGTGAATAATACAACATCTTCTGTCACTCTTTGGCACACCCCGCTCGAAGATGCGTTGTGTGAGCCGTTTCGCTGCGTCAAAGCAAGTGACAAGAAACGGTCAAGACCTAAAAATGTCAGGGGCTGAAGGCCGGCAGTTCTTAATAAAACCGACTGAAAACTAGTTGAAGAGCATTATTCACTGACTATAACTTAACATCTGAATCTATCGATAATTGTTCTAGTTATTAAATATCTGATGACACGGATGCATTTATAGATACAAACCCAGACAAACTGACGAATGGCCAACACGGCCGCCATCATATACTGACACGAGACCGTCGCCACTGTTAACTACTCGCCGGCGAGTAGTTAACAGTGGCGACAACAGCCCCTGACATTTTTAGGTCTTGACCGTTCCTTGTCACTTGCTTTGACGCAGCGAAACGGCTCACACAACGCATCTTCGAGCGGGGTGTGCCAAAGAGTGACAGAAGATGTTGTATTATTCACTGTACACAGCTTAGGTTCCTGGTTTAGGGTTGTTCCTGTCCTTTTGGTTGGATGTTATATTCTGTTTTTCTATATATATATATATATATATATATATATATATATATATATATATATATATATATATATATATATATATATATATTGGATCGAGAGATCGCGCTGGTAGTTGTAAGTAAGTTGTCTTGATTTATCTGTCCCCGGCGGGCAACCTAATCTAACCGGGGTTAAAAAATAAAGTATTCGGAGTTTTAAAAATGTTTTAATTTTAGATAAAATGTTTTATTTGATAAAATATCATAATAATTTTAGGTGTAGAATGGGTATAGAAAGATTTAGGTGTAGAATTTTTAGGTGTCGGCATTTAAAAATTCAGCGGTGGTGGCGTTTATACGTAAGTACCGTTTTTTTTTCTAGTATCAAGAAAATATGGATAACTGAAAAAACACAGTTGAACATTAAACTTTAAAATCTATATTAAGGGTAGAAAATAATTTGACCATTTCATATGAGAAATTTAACGACATTTTATTAAATGATCCGAATCTATTGCAATATTCACGCGGATCAAAAATATGACCGTGGAAGAAAATCATATTTTTTTGTTTTAATAAAAAATTTCAATTAATTCAAAATCATAATGTTCCAATTATTGCAAGAAAAAAATTAAGAAATTACTATCTTCTCTAATTTACGCATGACTTATAAAATAAATAAATATAATTACAAAGACATGTCTATTTACATGTCTGAATTAGAGAACATGGTAATTTCTTAATTATTTTCTTGTAATATGGAAATTCACATAGTAATTTTTTCTCAATTTTATATTCAAATTATTGTTTTTTTTTTTAAATATTTTTAAGTAAAAATAATTACCAATAGTTAATAATAAATAAATTTTTGTATATTTATAGACATGTATATGAATATATACATTAAATTATTGGTCTGCTTTCATAGACAATTGATAATTCTAATTTCATCCCATTTGTCCCGCTTTGTCTCAATGCAAATGTGATCACTTTAACTTTGGTGTTTGAGTAGATAAAAGTTATTAATAAACGCATTAGTTCTATTGAGATTATGATATTTGAATATGCGAAAATGTAATAAAATATTATTACAGAGATCAAGAACTGATATCTATTACTAGTTGCAAACGTCTTGTAATTGTCTGCCTAGGCGTGCAATTAATTATTTTTATATGATTTATTTACAATTATGGCCAGGCAATAAACAGCCTCAAATTTTGAAACTAAAAAATTATATATTGTTTTTTGTAATTTTTTAATATTTATTTTTTTCTGAAAATATAGTTAACTTGATAAAATAAATTAAAATTACTAATACTATTGTTTAAATGGTTATTTTATGTATTTTTATGCAGGCCAATAAAAGATAATTAACCAAAGAAAACGTAGTCTTAAATAAAATGGAAACCTATTTGAATATCATTAGCAATAACGAGTATATATTTTTTATAATAAAAGGAAGAATAATTTATTTCGAAATAATTATAGTAAGTTTATATTTTAATGGTCTATTTTGAAAATTCTTCGATTTATTATATTATTACATAACCATATTCTTGGAATTTAAATCTTATAAATTGTCTTAATTTGAAATAATTACCTACGCAGTAAACACTCCGAAAACGCCTTCGGCGTTTGGTAACACCGTCTTCCACTGATACCTGAATCCGCGGCTTAGAGTAAGGATTTTATAACTTGTTTCTTGGTTCCGAATTTAAAGCATTTGTCCAGAATTTTCCCGAGAAACAATGGTGTCAGAGCAAGTTTAAATCTATATATTTATTGTAGTGTATATTGCAAACTGAGAACACAAGCGTTAAGAAAGCGAACAAGAATTAAGTTAAGAAACGTATATACATATATGTACGTATATAGCGTCCCGAATTTCGAACTATGAAATTTGGTCACTTTACTAGTAGAGAATAAACTAAAAGAAGAAAAGATCGTTTCTCAAAGAGAAACCATCTACTAAATGTATATTATTTATTTTAAATCTATATCAAAAAGAATCGTTTTGCTGTTAAATAAACAATATTTAATTTGCATAGGTATTGCTCATTGCATGTAAATTATTCTGATTAAACCGCAAATAAAGAATCCATAGATACTGTGAGCATATAGGCATATAACATATACATATACTACATGGCATACACCGAAATTTAATATATATTTAAAATTTTTGATTTTCACATATTTGGAAAATTTGTTGAAACTGTTGAAAAAGCTTATCTACTTTCGGAAAGCATTTATTTTATAACTTATACTAATTGGAATAATCTTATCTACACTGATTATTATTCGCATTAATTATGAAGGCCACCAAAAAACCCTAAACTATTTTTTCCTCATTTAAATTCAATATGTCTGGAATTGTCTTCAATATCGTACTTATATTTTTAACAATTCTAAAACTTTTTATTCTAAAATATAATGAATATAATATAATGTAAGAGTTATATAATATAATGTAAGAGTTTTTATTGTTCTGTTTGTTTACGAACTATTTTTTTAATAATATGTCAAAGTGTAATAGTGTATGAAAGCGATATAGTTATTTCATTCAAGTACAATATATTTCAAATGATAGTTTAGATTAGGCAAATGCTATTTTATTAAACAAATAGGATTAATAATTAAAGAGGGAAATACTTTTTGACGAGACAAATAGTGAATAGTGAAACTGCGTGAATCCTTTTTTATATTGCGAAAACAAAATTATATTGAGAATCTTAATTTAGAGAAAGTTTAAGGCTATCATAAAAAATAAAGAGAAAATTTAAGGCTATCATAAAATTTATGAAACTAAATTTCTGCTTTTGTCTTGTTTTAGAATCATTTTTAAAATTCTTGTTTTTTAAAATTTGAGAATGAATTTTTTTGTAAGAAAACGATTTTTTTTTAGAAAACTTCATCTCATAATTTTCATAATAAGTTTCTGATTTAGTGAAAATTTAAGTATATAAATACACAAGTGCCCAAGTAGTGGTACCCAAAATAAGTGTTCGTTTTTAAATAAAAATGTTTATTGGAGTTATCTCTAGATCAAAATATATTTTGAACTTACCAAACATCTTACATACTGACTTAACATAACGAGAAAGTTTACTTTCGTAGGCAGTGTCTACGATCATCCCTCAGTAGTAGTATAAATTGTTATTCTTTGCCTGAATCCATTCGACGAGCTCCATATCACATTTAAGGCAAAGTGGTAAAAGTCCAAGCAATTTGTATTTGCCTAAATGGGGCAACTTATAATTATTGCCGCCATTTACTTTCATCATTTCTAACATGCACTGCTGATGAAATAGGAAGATTATTCACTGTATAATGACTCAGTTCATTATAAGCGCCAGTGACGGAATCAATAAGCCTATGATCACTTAAAACAGAAATTTGGTACTGCAGCGACTGAAAACCGAGATGAAGCACATTATCGGAACTGTTAGAGGTTTTATATATTAGCATTCTTGTCAGAATGCGGTGTAGCGTTGTCCTATTGAATGAAAATAGGAGTACTATTAGACCAAGGCCATTTAGCTTCCATTTCAGCCTGAAGTTCATCCACTATCTTGTTTTGCATTTTGGATTAATGGGTATCTCCTATATCCTTTCTATACCTATCGTTTTCCGTTCGTTTCCTGCCGTTTCCTACCTACTGTTGTAGCGGAGAAGACTTTATAATCTTCTCCGATACAAAATACCGAGCGACTAATACATATAATATATATAGGGGAACCCGGGGCAGAACGGGGTACCAAGTTGAAAATACGTTTTTAAAATACGAAAGGGTAATTAAGAGAGAATAAAATTTTTCTATGAACAGATTATAATGTAATAATCTCAAAAATATAATGATATTGTAGGAAAAGAAAAAAGCAATATATATTTTTTTTAAAATAGTAAAATATATCATTTGCCCCGTTCTGCCCCGGTAGTGGGGCAGAACGGGGTGGTAAGGAAAATTAATTATAAAATCTTATAAAACTAGTGGAAATTTATCTTATCTTCAGGCACTTTCCTTTGGTTATTACATTCTTTATTTTATTCTCTTTCTTAAATAGTTTTTTTCTTGCTCTCTCTTCTTTGGCTAACTTTTTCCCGTATTTGTCCTCATGTCATTGTCATTATGCCTATATGTATTATATATTATATATGTAACACTAATACGCACCAAAATGAACACATTAAAAAATACATTATTGTATGTGAAGGATGCCATTATCATAATCGTGTGTAAAAGTGCAATGTAAATCAAATGGAGTTTCATTATTAAACGATTTCTGTTTGTTGTTTCTACGGCAACAACTTGCGTCACTAAACAAAATACATTGACGTAGTTAAAATACATTTTTAACTTAAATTAAAAATAATTATTATATTAAAAACAATTTAAAATAAATTGACGAATATTAAAATTTAATTATTTTTTCTTATTTTGAATCCAGAAGTCTCGATCTCTCAATCTGGATTTATCTGGCTCTAATATAAACCTAACCTAATCATAACCTAATCTAGATTAAATCTACTTATTGCGATTCGCCAAAATCGGGACGTGTAATAGTTAGTGTCACTTTACACTAACTATTTTGAATTATAACCGAGCACGAGAACTAAACCATAGAATATTTTACATACCTCGTTGCGCTGGCTTTGTAGAGGAAAAGTTTTGGAACGGTTTTTTTTTAGTCAAGAAATATTGCACTTTTTACAGTAAAATGATAAAAAATTATCCAGACCTGCAAAACAGATGGTGGTGTCTGTGGTGTCTGTTAGATTCTATTTGCGACATTACTGAGAAACTCGACAGCCTTAATCGAAGTTTGCAAGGTGAAAATCATTTCACAAATGGCAAATACAATATTTTCTTTTGAAGAAAAACTAAGCATTTAACAACCTATTACGAAGAAATTTAATATTGATGATTTCTGATTTTTGATTATTTGATATTTCCGAAGAAATCAGTTCGAAAATTTCAAATTATATATCTGCATTATCAGACGAATTTAATAGGAGATTTAATGACTGAATGACATATTAAAAATTTGCTCCTGCTCGTAGAAAATCTCTGGCATCTAGAGTCGACAAGTATTTCACAATTGGCTTCAGTTTTGGACTATAACTTTGTAGACTTGTTTGACTGAGTTTGACTGAGTTTATTCAAATGAATATGATACAAACTTCGAAGTTATTTTTAAGGGACTATACATTGTGACGTCTGAAAATTTGAGTGATTTTCGCGAATTTTTTGGAAGAAAAGTACTCAATTAAATGTTTCAGGAAATTGAACATGTTTGGATATATTTGACCTTCATTACAGAATTTTTTCATAGAAAAATATTAACATCCAAGCGACTTATGTTCCTTGAAGCCGATTGAGTAGCTGAACCTGAAAAAAAAATTTGTCGTTAAACTAGAAGGTATTTTATGTACCATGAACTAGGATTACCGAAAAATATCAAAATTGGACAAAATGGCGTAGTTATGAAAAAAAAGTCAGTTTTTTCCCCTAAAAAATCGTCGTTTTTTAATGCCAAATCGTCAATTTTCATCCAATCAAAAATATCCAATAAAAAATATACAGTATGGTAAATATATTCAAGAGTAGTCAGACCAAATTTCAAGTCAATCGAACAATTTCTCTTTGAGTTACAACAGGGGCAAATTTGAAAAATGCCATTTCGAGAAAAACGCGTTTAAAGTTAAGTACGTTCGGCCTATATTTTCTCAACCTCATATACTTCCGAATAAGACAAAAAATCTGAAAAAAATCTCATATATATTAAAGATGTCGGAAACATTGTTTTTACATAATAATAACGTTGAAAAGTTATTAACAAATGAATTTTTTTTCAAAGTTTTTTAACAAATTTTTGGAAAACCTATTCTTTTTTTGTTTCACATAAATGAATTGATTTTTCAGAATCCGCCTAAATTTTCCCAGATTTTTATTATCTTTTTGCCTTTTTTTCCAATTTCGAAAAATGATTTTTTAATGAATTTTTTTTTTTCAAAAATATAAGAAAAATCCGAAAAAAATCGTACGCATTCAGAAAAATTCAGAGGAATTCAGAAAAGAAAGATCTACTTAGTGAAAAATATGAAAAAATAAGTTTTCCAAAAATTTATTGCCTCCAAATCCAAAAACGTATCGCCTCGGCAGGTGCAGAATTTAATTTCTGCGAGCGGTTGCACTTTACAAGACTGCCATTCGGGGAGTATTAGAGATACGGCCTTGAAATTTTCACAGGATATTCTTGAAAGTATGAACTGTTAAATAAGACAAAAAAATATTTTTTTGAGTGTCACAGTGGTATAGCCCCTTAAAGAGAAGAGAGTGAAGAAGGAGTACGCTGAATTTTGTATAATAGTGTCCGATCAATAGAAGACTGTTTACCCAAATTCTGCTTACTTTGTTCTGCATCCACATTTATTTGTGAATCATTCTATTCCAAAATGAAATATGCAAAGAACGTATACAGAAACCTGCTTACAGATTCTCATCTCGATGACGTATTGAGAGTAGCGTACAGCAATAACAAGTTGGATCTAAATGAAATTGTTAAAAAATGTTCCCAGTATCATCTTTCTCAATAAAATTTAAATAAACAATTAAACGTAATATTAAACGTAACACCTAGATAACAGATGTTGTCATTTATATAGCGGCCCGGGGTACACAGCTAATATCTGAAAGTGAAAAACCAAGAAAAAATAAGTTTGAATATGGCTGGACTAAATCCTCTACTAATTCATGTATAAGTTTACCATTTACGCTTGCTTCAAGCAAGTAATGGTACACACTTTTACGTGTTTTCTGCTTTAGATTAGGCCTTTTTATATAGAATTATATGGCCACACCGGAATTTTTAGATACGGCAAGAGAATGTGCGATTTTTAAATAACTACCCAAAAGTTCAGCAAACATGTTGAAACTTTTTGACAACATAAAAGATCAATTTTGACGTAAGACACTTGATGGAATATAAAATTGCAATTGAAATTTCGAGACAAAGTTTCAGAAAATATGGTAATCGGACACTTATTTTGAGACAGGGGGAGTTATTTTTATTATACAAGGGCGTATATTGTTTAGATAATTTAACAAATACGCTCATTAAACTCTAATTTTATCCGCTGGTGAAATACAAACCTTTATTCAATTTTTCTTAAGAAGTCGCAAGTAAAATTTAAGAAAAATTTGCTATATTCTGAGATTTTTTATTGCAGGAAGCATGTTCTCGACAACTATAAAATTGTTTATAATTCATAAGTCATGCTTGGGGTTTTGTTTGATCCAGTTATTTTGATGCGTTGTCATGTCATGGAGTATTTCATACTTTTAAACCGCTAGCGGAATAAAAAAAATATTTTATGGTTTCATTAAATCACACATTAAATGATCCATATGCAAGGAATTAAACATTACATTACAAGACAAAAATTAATAATAATAGTTATTTAATTTATTCCATTTTTCATTAAAACTTACACTACAACTTATGAACGATTTGTCGGAAGGGCCTCAAGACTTTAGTCTTGTTAGAATCTTTAACATTTCGAAGATCGCATTGACTAAACGATTTATCCAACCGAGGTCTTTTAGATCAAGAAAATTTCAATCCATTTTCATAAAATTAGTCACAGAGAAAAGGGAAAGGATTATTTTAAACAAAATTTAATGAAAACCTTCCAAGCAGCTGGTGTAAAAGGCCAACACCATCCAAAAAGAATTAAAAAAATTGTCGATATTTTATCGATACAGTCGATATGTTTTTGATTTTTAGCTTTTCAGTAAAATAAAATGGAAAATCATATTTAGCACTTCAATTTCCTTCTGGAAACATAAAAATTACTTTCACTGAAACAGAAATATTCAACAATTTAATGGCACCTTCTTCTAAAATTTTCATTGGATGACATTAAAAAGGGACATTTTATTGGAATATGTGGAAAAATGTTTTCAATATATTAGTAACCATTTTCCGAGAAATAATATTTGGGAAAATGATCTTTTTTGATTAGGTTTTATTATTAAAAAGATACGTTCCTGATGAAAAAATAAATTTTTGGTTATCTAAAAATGTGGAAAAAGACAACAAATTGACGGAGTTATTGCTTCTTTTTAAACAGAATAATATTCCTTCCTTTAATAATCCTTCCTATCAAAATATTTTGAAAATTGTAGAATACGCGTTTTTTCTTCCAGGAACAAATACAGCAACAAAAAGTGTTTTTACTAGTATCAATAAAGTAATGTACAACGCAGTTGAACATTAAACTTTAAAATTTACATTAGGCCGAGGCCGCACTACAGTTTTTTCCCGCGTGCAGTAACCGCTATAACCGCGAAACCGCTCGAGAAACACACAGTACGCTAAGGGAAAAATCAGTCGTTGGAAAAAGCCGCAAGTGAGGCCGCTTTTATTAGCTTACCTGAGTCACAAAATCACGCGATAAAAAACCGCGGCGGTTTAGCCATAGTACGGCCTAGGCCTTAAGCGTAAATAGTTATTTACATTAGAGTGCGGAACTCGCCCTTCGGGCGGTAAAAATCATTTACGCACGGAATTTGTATAAATTTTTTGGTCGATTGTTATTTAAGAAACAAACAGATTTAGATTATTTACATTATCGGAAATTATTTAATTTTTGTTTCACATAATGTTATAAAGTACGGCTACAATGCGGTAAAGTCACTTTACCGCATAGTAGCCTTACTTTGTGTGTGCAACATTGTATGTAAAAATCTAGTTTCGCATGACGTATATACGATGTCAAAATTAGCTTTACAATTCAGGAGGCCAAAAAAACAATTTGACCAATTCATGTGAGACATTTAAATAAATTATGCGAGTGAATTTTACCGTGAAACAAAATCATATATTTTTTTAAATAAACTATTAAATTAAATAAAAATCATAATGTTCAAATAATTGTTTTTTACAAATATTTTAGTGAGTATATATTATAACAATAGTTACCAATAATTAATAATAAATACATTTTTGTATATTTATAGACAAGTATATGAATTTATACAATAATAGTAATTTATGATACAAGTGTGTGAAGGACTCGCATTAAACCACTCGCCTTTTACACACGTATGTCACACATTATTTTATCTACGAAGCATGTTAGAATACTGTTGAATCTACAAAAAAAATAATTGTTTCTTACCACTAATATTGAAAAAATTGTAATTTGGACAGCAAAATACTTCAAATCACTGTCACAATAAGGGTAGAACGTTCAGCGCCTCCGTGCAAAAATTGCTAACTAGTAAAAACGCACAGTGACGGGAACACTATATGGTCAATGTCGATGTAATATAAGTTAACCTAGATTTAATCTGGATTAGGTTATGGTTAGGTTAAGTTATATTAGCGCCAGATAAATGCAAACTGAGAGGCCGAGACTTCTTGATTCAAACTAAGAAAAAATAATTCAATTTTAATATACGTCAGAAAATTTATTTTCACTACGTCTATGTTTATTGTTTAGTAACGCGAGTTATTGCTTTAGTAACAACAAACAGAAATCGTTTAATAATGGAACTCCATTTGATTTACATTGGATTTTACGCACGATTTGGATACTTTTACATACTTTACTTTTACATGCAATAATGTATTTATTAATGTGTTAATTTTGGTGTGTGAGTCATAAAATATATATTTTTGAATAATTTGTCTGCTCTCATAACTAAATTATAATTCTCATTTCAACCCATTTGTCCCGCTTTGTACACATTACACATATAATCATACCAACCTATTAAAGCAGAATACAGCTTAAATATGAAATTATATTCAACCTTTCGAAACCCTATAATAATTGTTGTCTTTAAGAGTACAAAACAAATCTCATGTTGGAAGAAAACAGATATTTGCGTTATTGACTAGGACGTTATTGTGTTATTCACACAACCTATCCTCAACAGCCCAGCACATCGTTCTCAAACTAATGTAAGAGTATTCCATTTTATGATTTAAAAGAGCAAAGCTGCACTGATGAGAGATAGATCTCGAAACGCCTCTGCAGATGGCTATTCACTTTGGGTTAAATAGAAAGATCTGATCTTAAAACAATATTTATCTAGTTTCTCGTCGAGTGTCACGAAAGTGAACTGATACCTTGTATGTAACACAAATATTTGTTGAGATTTGTTCTGTAGTCTTAAAAAGACTTAGTCATTATTATAGAGTTTCGGAAAGGTTGAATATATTTATATATTCAAGCAGTGTTCCGCTTTAATAAGTTGGTTAAGAGAATATCTATATAAAAAATCTATGATCTATATGAAAAAATCGATGTATGAACTTTTGCAGCAACAAGCAACTTTTAAGCGTATTTAAACATTTACATTATAATAAACTAATTAATGCTATTAACAAAGAGAAAAAAAAAACATTTTAAAGAAATATTAAATTAGTTTTAATAAAACAAAAAATGATAAAGTTGTACGCCACTGGAGACATCCGAGAGTGCTGGTCAAACACGCTTTAATAAGTTAGGGGTGGTGGAACTGGAAGCATTATACACATACAGTAGGTGTGTCTTGAGCCTACAATTTGCAGTAAACAGAGTTTCCAGGAAGCGTCCGGCACTCTGTAGACCCATGGACCCATAGTGAGACCTCTCTTCATTATACAACCGTTAAATGCCCCGCGTCTGACACACCAAATGTTTAACAAAAACAAGAACAAAATAAAAGACTGAAAAAAAAACAGCACCGCCACCAGCAAGAAGAAGAATGATCATTACATCATTATATCAACAGGGACACATTTAGGGTCTATTGTGTTTGCGTCACTTTCTTTAAACTACTCAGGTATATATGGAACAAGTAGGTTAAATGGCCCAATAAAAGAGATTTGACAAAGGTTCTTCCATTGATTCTTCGCCATTTAACACATAGAAACTTATGTAATGATTAAGTGTTATTGTTTATTGTTTTTAGGTTAACTATTGATACAAAACGAAACAAATCTAAAGCTAAAGTAGACAGTTTTTAATTATAGAAAAAGTTTAAAATAGACCAGCAGACGTAATAAAAAAATAAGATTGATTCACTTGAAATATATACATTATTAAAATGGGGACTCTAATACAGGGGTTGATGACTAACAATTTTGTCATTATGATTTTTTATCACAATCTGGCCGTCGGAAGTCAAACTACATAACTTATTCTCCAAGTCTTCAAATAATGGTGAATTTTATAAATGAAAAAGAGATAGTTTAGAGGTGACACTTTCTCAATAAACTAGTGTGTCTAGTTTAGGTTTTTTTTCACTTGAATATTTAAATACAGATCTTATTTATACAATTGTTTTTTTTTAATTTATTGATAATTTGTTATAATGTCTTCAAACTAAATTAAATATTATATTTCAAAAATAATTTAAATCCAATAAATATTTAAAACCGTCGTGATCCTTATCCTTTTGTAGCATTATTATGTTACTTTATGATGAATAGTTCAGCCAAAAGAACGAAAGTTGTTTTTATTCTATTTGTATGATATTCTAGTTCATAAATAAATAAAATAAACACAATCAAGACCTTAATATTAAAAAATGTGTGACGTGAAAGTGACAGAATTTTTGTTCATTACAAAATTAAAGAAAACGTTTTAAAATGAGCGTAAATTCTATGGAGATCCCGTAGGCTGATGAGAGTTCTTATGACGAATCCACATCATCGGAGAAAATTGAGAAAGCAAATTCTTCATTTTTGATTCTATTTTTTTTTTTGATGCCCCTTGGATCCCAAACTTGTAAAATACGTCCCCTCGCATGAGTAATGAAACATATTATCTGCAACACGAATGTGTGAATGTGCGCACTAATTTCGTTCATGCGCTCAATTTCCCTCTCGTGACCAATTGACAACTTACTGTCCTAGTTGCAAAATATACTATTTTTTCTTCACTAGTCTAAGGTTAAAATTTGAATTTGAGGCTACTGAGATTATTTTTACCAGTAGCGACGCCCATTATCGGGGGTCTGCTAAATTAAAAAAAAATGCATAGAGTTGCAGAAGCCCATGATTTGTATTTCTTAATTCTTTATACTACGATTTATTTTTTAATTATTTTAAAATTTTAAATATTTTTCTAAATGAATAATTTTATTTTAAAAATTAAATTATTATTTATTTTTATTTATTTTATGTTTTGTTATTCTATATACTCAAGAAAATGTTCATCTCTATGAATAAGCAAGACCATTTATTAAAATTGTACAAGCTGCATAAAAATGTTGTTCAAAAGGGGGTCTTCGGGCTACATAAGTTTAAGAACACCTGATCTACTGAACTTATATTCAAAATCAAAACAAAATAAATTTTTTTAAATAATGGGATTTTAAAATGATTTGAAATTGACCCAATAAAAGTATGTAGAAAATATTTGTTAGTCAGTTAAACATTTAAATATTAAAATTAAATCTTTCGATGAAATCATTATATCTAATGTAATAGGCAATATATACTCCGTGAAGGACGGACCATTATAAAAATATAAAACACATCTGATAAAAAAATCAAGCTGCTCCATATTTAAAATTTTAAAATTCATTATGTTCAAATTTCTTTTTCTACTAAACTATTGCCTTTCAACAGATTTAAAACACTGACTTTGAATAACATAATCCAATTATACATTCAAATTTATTTAAAATTCTTTCAATTTACGTGGAAAAAATAACTTACCATAAAATAGAATATTATAATTTGATATATGTTGAAAGGTTATATATCAATTAAAATGCTGCAAATTATTTAACAACTCACTCAATAATCGTTCACCATTCAGTTAGCTAATAAATTTACTCAATTTTATGTCGAAAATGTTACCAAAAAATCGTACCAATAACCAAAAAAGCAATAATAATGTACAAGCTTGATTTAGATTTAGTATTCATATTAAGCATTCTCCAATGAAGTCACCTTCAGTCAATCCTCTTTCTTAGTAAAAGCGAGAATTACTGTTATATAAACACATAAATGTTTTTGTCTTTGGTTACGCTTCAAGTGGTACCAATTTTTTTACCTAAAAGTGGATGAGTTATTTCTTTTCAATTTCTTTAAAAAATTACTTAAATGGAACGAATGCGTATAAATACCGGAACAAGCTATACAGAAAACCGTAAGAGAACCTAAATTAAAACCGTATTAGTTCCAATACTTAAATACCAAAATTATCATAATTTTGCAATTACGACAAAAAGCAACAAACCACGTATCTATTCAAGATTACGAAAAAAATTATAAGTAGTTACATAAGAAACATAGTAGGCAAGAGATGTGTCGTTCGTGAAAAGAACTGTGGAAATAAGGCAAGTCAAATAAAGCTGGATAGGTTGTTTGTCTAGTCCTAATTGTATAGTTTTGGTAACGAGCGACAAATCGTTTGCCATTGAATAGACCGATAAGACTAGACCGACAAGACTAGACACACAAGACTAGACGGACAAGACTTTTTTCTTTTTTTGCACTTGCTAGAGGTAAATATCTGCAAACAGACACCACCCGATCCGTGCCGAGTGGTAGAGTGGGGCTGCCCCCCAAAAGGGGCGACCCACTAAACAAACCCACCATTCAGACCCCCCAGCCAGAACCGGAGAGAACGTGATGGAATCCAAAATTTGGCGTAACTTCATCACGTTCCTCCCCCTTTCATATCCAAAACATTCATCCGCATTCAATCGTTGTGCCGGGCGTGCCGTTAATCGCCGTGCTCCCTCACATCAGAGTTTAGAATAAATTTGTGCGCCCCCTTTGCACTAAGGGGGGCCCGGCGATGGCACGCTCGGCTCGCGCCGAGCAACCCCACGTCCCGCCTTACGCTCGTCCCTTTCATCCTTTTCCTATCAACTCATAATATATCCTATCATTCCAGTCAGCACGCCCCATTCATACTCACTGCGGAGCATGATTCTCACCATACTCTCTTTGTTAACATTCTCTCCCACCTTGCATTCTGCGGCGCTCCTCATTCTCTCTCAACTCGTACACTCGAAAGTGGTATGCACCGCAGTGTCCTCAGTCGCTCCACAATACCTACAGCGCACCTCAACCAGTTTCCCAATGCGCACCTTGTATAACCCTAAGCATCCATGCCCCGTAAGCGCCTTGGTGAGGTGATAATTCACCTCCCCGTGCCCACGGTTGACCCATTCATCGATAGTCGGAATCAGTTGCCTGGTCCAGGCTCCCTTTTCCGACCCCTGCCATAGCTCTTGCAATACACGCATTGTTTTTTCCCTTTCATTTCGAGAGTCATTACCTCCCCAAACTCTCACCCTTTCATGCGCCAAGAGGTCTAACGGGATAACTCCTGCAACGACCGCCACGGCGTCGCCAGAAAAAGTCACAACACACACGCAGCAGCATACACCTTTGCACTCTCATCAGTCTCGCTCTATAACACTCAATCCTGAACGCATTTATCCATGCCGGCACCCCATACAGGAGAATGGAGTGCACAACCGCATTCATAACCCTCCTCTTGGAGGCCAACGGCCTACCTATGTTGGGCATCACCCGTCCAAGGGCTTTCACACATGCTGTAGCCTTGCTCACCACCCGGGTGACCTGATCGGACACCCTGAGATTTCGCTGAAGCTCTACCCCAAGGTATCTTACAGATTCCCGAACCGATACGTTAACTGTCCCCATTCGCACGGTCAGTTCACGCAGATTTTTTCTCCTAATTAGCAGGACCGCCTCGGTTTTGTGAGGAGTCAGAGAAAGCCCCTTTTCCCCCATCCACCGATCAATCCTACCAATTGCCTCATTTATTATCGCTTTCAGACAAACTTCCGTTCTTGCGACAGTGACCACCGCTAAGTCATCAGCGTACCCTACGGGTGTAACCCCGTCTGGCAGCCTCAATCTCAAAACCTCATCATAAAATATGTTCCACAGTATCGGCCCAAGAACTGAACCCTTGGGAACACCCACACTCAGTTTGAAGTTTTTACCTTCCACAGTCACAATCTCCCTATCGTAGCTCCACACTATCTATCGAAGGTAAGGAGCTACCCCCTATAGTTCCAAAGCCTCTATAATTCCGCCCCATGGGACGGAAATTAAAGCATTGTGCAAGTTCAGGGTTACAAGCACGCAGTAGCTACGGGTACGCCATGGACCCGTATTGACTAACCTTGCTCTCTCTATCACACGCATCATTGCGTTCACTGTAGTGCGGCCGCCTCTGAACCCATACTGTTCCTCTGAAAGACCCCCTGCCCTCTCGAGATCCACATTTATCCTAGCTCCGATTATACTCTCAAACATCTGCGCTATCCCATTCATTAGGCAGATTGGCCTGTAATTGGCTTCCTCTCCTTCCTTTCGCTCTTTTTCAATTATCACCAGTCTCGCTCTCTTCCACTCTTCAGGGAAACTGCCATTCATCAACAATTCCTGCATCATGCTCAAGCACATGTCCTCGCACAAATGCCCAAACACCTTGCACGCTTCGGGTGGAACACCATCAGGACCCGGCGCTTTTCCCTCCTTCATCCGGCTAACTGCGCTATGCAGCTCGACCGGAGTGAAAAGGGGCACCGATTTCCATTCCACGGGTTCCAGCCAGTTCATTCGCTCATGTACTGGGAACAGCTTCTTGACTTCCGTCATTTAGCTATCCCCCCGGAGAGTATTAACCCGTTGCGCAAGTTTCCTAGTTAGATCTTATAGCCGTCACCCCAGATGTTATTATTCACCTCTTCAGGAGGTTATACCTCCTTCTTCACTCCTCACGCACTTCCTCATTTGCTCGCCTATTACTCCTCACCATGCATATCTTTCATACAAACAGGTGTTACGCTTTTCAGCTACCTGCTCATTCCACCAGTAAACTGGCTTCCTGCCTCTGACGCCCCTCCCTTCTCTCCGAAACACAGCATTACAGGCCCAGTGAAGGACTGCTTCGCAGGTGCTCCACAGTCCATTTTCGGGGCCTGTCCTTTCAGCCAGCTCTTTCATGATGTCTCCCAATCTTGAGATAGTAGACTTTTGTCCACTCTCTATCCATTCGTTCCAATTGCAACCGGTCCCTCAGAAACATCCTCTGGTACGTCGAAGAGAATATCCTGGTGATCACTCAGATTCTCTCCCTCTCTAACATGCCACTCTTAGACTCTGCCTGCAATCCGTGAGGTGCTAAAAGTGATGTCTATGAAAGACATATTTTCGACCCGCACGAAAGTTGGCACATTCCCACGGTTGTAAACCACCAGGTCCTCCTCTGCCAGCCTGTTTTCCATCATTCTTCCTCTCTCATCGTTTCTAGGGTATCCCCACCAAGCGGATTTGGCGTTGAAATCCCCCCAGACAACAATCTTTTTGGACCAGATTCTCATACTGGTTTTTAGCTCATCCATAAAAGCTGCAAGCTGCTCTAACGTTATGTTAGACGAGATGTAGCACCCATACAGGACCCTGTTTTCCCATTCAACCCACACATATCCATTTCCACATCCACACTTAACCATAGGATTTTCCGATTGGAAAATCCTCACAGCAACATCCTTACACTGGTCCACGTGTCAGCCTAACGATCAGGTCCCCAGCGTGGGTTTTCCTCATCGCCCTTACATTTATATCCTCCATATCAATTTCCTTCTTAAGGACATTCACTATATGGGCATAAAAAAAATCCTCTGCCTTCCTCATTGGTAAGGTTTCTGCCTTTCTGGTGCCTCCGGCCCCTTCCACTCGACTCGCGCTGCTTCCTTAATGTCACGCTTTGTGCTGCTTACTCCGGCGGTGGCCCTCTCCAGCTCCTCCGCCTCTCTATTGAGTGCCCCAATTGCCTCCACGATCGTAAAGACAATCGAGCGCCCAGTCTTTTTGTAAGCGTCGACGTCATCCGTCGACCGATCCGCAACTTTTCTTTTCTTCGGGGTATCTCCAATAGACTGGCTCCTCGCCCGACTTTCAATATCCCCTGCACCCCTGCTTACTTTTTGCATCAGGAAAGATTGTATACTGGACGGAGCCTCCCCAAAACTAAAAATAAATTAAAGAAACACTCCCCTCCTGGGTTGTGAAAAATTGGCCGCAGATATCGTGCTACAGTAACTGAAGCAAGAACATCCGCCGCGTTGGATAATCCTTATCTCAAAAGATAGGATAAGAAACAGAGATAAAACGAATATGAATTAAATCCTGGTTTACACGGGTATAGTAATGGGTAGAGTAGAGTAGGGAGTAGAGTAACTCTACTCCTAAAAACCCCCAGAAACTGTCTGAGTAGAGTAGAGTACAGAGTATCTAGTAGAGTAGAGTACTATACTGCGTGCAGTAAAGTGGACTCTACTCTACTTACCCCCACCACAAGTCCCACTCTACTGGTCTCTTCACTCTACCCGTGTAAACATATTCTACCCTACAACAGCATGTACCAGTATAGTTTAAGTTGCAGTGTACACGTTGTTGCGCAATATTTTCATTAAAAAATGGTTAAGTTCTCGGAGGATGAAACAATTAAACTTGTTGATTTATTTGTTGAACAAGAGTGTCTGTGGAATTTAGGCAGTATATAGAAACAGTATATAGTATATAGAAACAAGGACATGAGGAAGGCCGCGGAAAAGTAAGGTCTTGAGATCCTAAACAAATGTGAAAGGCTTCTGTAGCTGTTCCCAGTAGCTAGATAGTTCAGTATATCTTGTAGTTTGACCTCAGCTTTTATAGCATCTCTCATCATCATATCTTCGCGTTGAATTTTGTCTTTCACCATGCTCAACTGCTCAAAATTTTCTGGTGTCATTCTGAGACATCGCTTATATTCTAACTGATTCACTACAGCTAACCCTTTTAGGAGAAGCGATGTTGCCCAGAGTAAATCTCTTCTTTTGAGCCATTCTCTCATCCACACTCTTTCTTCTCTGTTTATCACCTCATCAATCGCTTCCGAAAATTTCCTAATCAGAGCTATTAAAACTCTAGGTAAATGATTGTGCTTCAATTTCTTAACAACCATTTTGCTGCATATAGTATAGCACTACTATACTACTACTACTACTATACTACTACTACTACTTGTTTAAACGAAAAAAAAACAAAACTGGTAGAGTAGCTACTAGCTACACTACCACTTTTGTTTTTTTTTTCGTGAAGTGAACTCTACTTGGTACTCTACTATGTTTAAACGAAAAAAAAAATCAAAAGTGGTAAAGATAGTAGATTGAACTCTACTAGATACTCTACTCTCCTGATTAAAATACCTGTGTAAACCAGGCTTTAAGGAGATAAAAACTCGCGCCGCGCCGCGTGCTGGACACAAATTAATAAACTGAAAAGAAACACTTTTATAAAAGTCAAAACAAAGAAAACTCTAAACCGCAGATAAAAATAGCTAAATACACGAATTAACTAACCAACCAGTTAATTAATTATAGAAGCTAAGCAATAATAACTAAATATTTAACTAAGTAATAATATTAATAAATATTATTGAGTCACCCATATGCGGAGCACAAAGCTACACATCCACTCACTTCGGCGTCTACTCAGAGATTAGACAAGACTAAAGTGGACATACAAGATAACATAAAGACACGACTAGACGGACAAGTCTAGACGGACAAGACTAGCCAGACAAGATTAGACAGACAAGACTAGACAGACAACACAAGACAGACAGACAGATAGACAGACAAGACTAGATAGACGAGGCTAGACAGATAAGACTAGATAGACAAGACTAGACAGAAAAGACTAGATAGACAAGACTAGACTAGACAGACAGGACCAGACAGACAAGACCAGACAGACAAGACTAGGCAGACAAACAGACAGAAAAGACTAGGCAGACGAGACTAGACAGACAAGACTAGACAAACAAGACTAGACAGACAAGACTAGACAGACAAAACTAGACAGACCAGAATAGACCGATAAGACTAGCCAGACACGTCTAAACAGACAAGACTAGACAGAGAAGACTAGACAGACAGGACTAGACAGAGCAGACTAGGCAGACAAGACTAAGCAGACAAGACTTTTTTTGAGGGGCGTAGCTGTAGGTTGTACAGACAAGTGGTTTCTTAAACTCGTTTTGTATTTGTATTTTGTCTTTTTATATCAGAGTACATTATTTTACCTAGTTATGTTCAGAAAATTAGTCAAATCTTTTGAAAGTAATAAAAATAAAATAATACCTAATAAAGGTATATTCATATTCAGTAATTGTTATAAAAAAATTCAAAGATGATCTATCTACCTTTATTTTCGATACTATTTTCATCTAATGATTTATAAATCTAGATTATCGTAATTTGGAATATATTTTCATTATTTTTGGAATTAATTAAACGATTAATATTTAAAGTATTCCGACGTTAGCCCAATTAATTACACAGCGATTTACTGATATAAATAATTTTAATGAAGATTGCGAGTTCAATGTACATATAGGCAGAAAATTATTTTATATGAAATAATTTAATCAAGAAAATCTTAATAATTTAATATGCTAATACGTCTCATATGTCAGGTATCGAAGTTATTAGGAGACTCGCCTGAAAAACAGTTACTCATATATTAATTAATTGGATATAATAAATATTATCTTAATTAGCAATGTAATTGCATATTAAAATAACGACGCATATGCCTATAATAAACACAATTTAAACAACAAGATTCAATAAAGAAAATTATGTTGAAATTCCTTTTGCAGAGTTGAAATCCGAAGACAAGCAATCGATATTGAAGAGAGATAACATTATTATTCAATAGGTTTCTCCTTGACGCGAAATATCATTAAATCTACATGGAGTAAATGAGGCCTCGATAAGCTCCTCATAATTAACCTAACTAGAAAGGACGTTTTCGCGCCGTGATTAGAAACTTGTTGAATACTAAGGACCTGACGAACATAATTATGCATCTCTAATCACTCATTATGAATCCCATACACAAATCTTGGACGCTTGTCGTGATCCAACACTTGTATAGCTTCCAATTTCGGTGCTACTACACCAAAATTAAGTTTATAAGGAAAAGTATATATCTCATTCGGATTGGAAAGGTTCAAGAAAGTTCGTGCTATTTGCATTGTGCTATGCTGATTATATGATACGTACCCACATTACTATTATTTGTTTTTATACTTAATTCTGGAAGGCAAAATTTGCTCTGAATTGATTAGTTTATAAAAACATGAGGTAGAAACCACACTTTATGTGAATTCCTACAAATATTTCCTAGGTATTCCAACGAGTATACCGATATATACGCTTAGGTATAACTCTTCGCCTGCGTAATTAAAACTTAATTTTTTATAGTTTTAACGAAAATTTGGAAATGAATAAATTGCGCAAACTATAACTTTATGTTCTTTAAACTTCTAACTTCTTTAAACTTCTTCTTCTAACTTCGTAATTTTGGTAGTAAAATTTTACGGAATGGATAGAACAAATGGTAAATTTATTAGTTACATATTTTTCGAAATTTTTGAAAATAAGGTGGTTTTGTAATTGATGAAATGAAGATAATTGTAAAATATTTTAATATATAACGTACCTAGAATTATGTTGCAATTTTCAAATTTTGTGCAAATTTGTTGTAATTTAATGAAATAAACTTTTAAATAAAATAAGTAGTAGTAGTATTAAATAATATAAGTAGTTAAATAAGTAAATTTTTTTGATATATTTTAAAATACATTTTTCTTCTTCTTCTTTAGCTATTAGATATATCCTTGGGCATATGTCTTCCCAATTGTTTCCATCTTTCTTATTCTGTGCTATTTTGATTCATGCTAATAAAAAATAAATTCTAAACTATTAAAACTACTACTAACTACTAACTACCAACTAACTATTCTAAACTATTCCTTTCAGGTCATCATACCATCCTATAGTCTTCTTCTTTCGATTTTGTGTTCAAATGGTCTCTATTGTATGATTCGCCTGGTATTCGCCAAGTATCGGTGACATTAGTTATTGCTCGTATTCTTTCGTTTCGATATCTGTACATTTTGTAATCTACATCATAGACCTCTCCATTGCTCTTTGTGCAGTATGTTTTTAGTGCGTGGACATTGTGGCATCAAAGGCAACATGCACTGTCCAAAAACTTGATTTTAGATATTGAGCTATTTTTGTATTTCGCAGGATGAATAATAGTTTGGAAAAGGCCACATCTCTTAGCCTTATACTACTTCTTATTTCTTCTTTCTTGTAAGTTCGGTCGGTAGTAAGTTCTTTCTCCTTCGTGTATTCTTCCACCTTTTCGATTTCCTGTCCTCCCACTATCATTTGTTCTTCTTTTCCTTGGTACATTATCTAGGTGTTTGAGTGGTTTATTTTCATCCCAATTTTCTCTCTCTTTATAAGTGTGCAATCATTGTTGTTCGCTCTTCTGTACTTTGTGTCACTGTCAATTGAATCAAGTCAATTTGTATGTTTAAATTGAACGGTAGTCGAATTCTTTCATAAAGTTAAAAATGTGTTCTCTATTGATACGAACTTTTCTGAAGTCAGGAATTTTTAATTTTCCAAAAAAAAAATTTTTTTGTAACTTATTCTTTTTTTTTAATATTTAATAAGAAATATTTCTGAAAACATTTTATGATAGGGTCGGCAGTATAATCCCCGAACGGATTATAAAACATTTTATTTTCGTGTTTTATGACAGAATTTGCGCCGAAAGCTCGAACCATGTTTAACCTAGAAATACACACCAGTCAGGGTATGAACGTCACACAGACAAGTTTGACATGTCCATAAATTCATAGTCCATAAGTTCACGTTTACATAGTTTAATTTTTTACCCAAGTTTCATAGTTTCATCGTGTAAAAATGTCGTTAAAGTCGAGAAATTTGATAAATTGTCCTATTTTTGGCGCAACTCAGGAGCTAGGTTATGTTATGTTACCAACGTTTGAATGCGTTGTGAAATCTTTCTTGTGGACAAGAAATGACTTAGAAGCAGGATAAATCTGTAAATAGAAACCGTCTTATGTTTGAAGCGTCAGACATTGTTGCTAAGCAAGTTGAAAATATATGGAAAAAGGCTAGTATTCCTGTAATAAGTCACCAAAGAATTGTTGAACTTACAAAAAAATACAAAAATACAATGTCAAACGTCAAAATTTGCTGAAACCTTACAAAAAAAGAAAGGACGTTGCCTCATACAAATCTAAATTGGATGCCTTTGCAGCAAACAGTAAACGATTATTTGATGTCGCAGCGTATAAATGTGCCGATTTTGGTTCATGTATTTGTGGAAAACAATATAAGGTAGGTAACAAAATAATGCTGATTTTATATTCTACAGATTCTCAGCGTCGATTACATTATTTAAAATCTGAATTATAATATTACAGGTACCTCTGAAGGAACAGCCATTTCTTCTAGATCAGAGATCGTCCAGAAAGATGATAATGGCCGGTGTTGATCGGGTAGAATTACAGAAACAAAAAAAGAGAGATAGTAGAACTACTTTTAAGGTTGCTGCAGCAGCTTCAACCTCAAAGTCTTCGGGGCCCTGAATTCATTTTTGCAATACCGAGAAAATTGATCCTGCACGTGAAAAGTGTGTAAGACATAAACCTGATTCAAAACAACCCAGTATATCGACGAGCCCATTGCAACCGAATATTCTCAACCGAAATTTATCTAATCTTCCAGTGTTAGCTACAACTCTAGATAGATATGGAGTATCAGATAGGGCAGGTGCAGCTATAGCATCAGCCGTTTTACAAGATTATGGTATTATAAATACTAATGACAACCAAAATGTTATTGACCGCCACAAGATTAGAAGTGCCCGTGAAAATAAACGAAAAAACCTCCAAAAAGTGCAAAACTCTACTCTATTTTTGTGTGGCCTGTATTTTGATGGCCGTAAAGATAAAACTTTAACTTTCTCTGGAAACGGAATAAAAACTATTGTAGAAGAACATATAGTTCTAGTAGAAGAGCCTGGTTCCAAATACCTTGGACACATTTCGCCCCTGAGTGGATCTGCGCAAAATGTTTTGCAATTACAACAGATGCTTTGAAAGTAGTTGGCTGTGATGGAAACAATTCCAATACGGGAAATAAGGGTGGAACTATTACATTGTTGGAGAAGCGCCTGAAAAGGTCATTGCAGTGATTCATCTGCCAGCTGCATGCGAATGCCTCTACGGCTCTATGCCTCTACGGCATTTAGTACAACGCTTGGACGGAAATACGACTGGTCCTCGCGCTTTTCATGGTCCTATTGGACGAGCTCTAGACCAATGTGAGAAGCTTCCAGTGGTAAAATTTGACATAATCCAGAGTATCATTCCAGACATTTCGGCCAGCGAGTTAAGCTCCGATCAAAAGTATATGTACGATATATGCCAAGTAATTATGAGTGGCACTTGCTCGGAAAGCATGTCTAAACACAACCCTGGTAAACTAAATCATTCTCGATGGTTAACTACTGGTAATAGAATTCTCCGTTTATATATAGCTAGTGTGAATCCATCGGAAAATCTAGTAACATTAACGACAGTTATAGAAAAAGTATAAGCGACGATGTGGTTCAAAATCAAGCTGCATTCGTAGTACAATTATGGAGCAAGGCTTGTTTTTGAAACGATCCAGTTATGCGAGTAATTAGCAGAGGAACTGAAAACTGTAGTGCATAGTGTCATTCAAAGGAATGGATACTTCGGCCACCCCGAAAATGTATTGCTCAGCGTAAAAGAGGAGTACGACAAGGTGATTCCTTATCTCCAAAATACTTGACCTTAGCTCATCTTATGTGCTATTCTATGTGTCTATCTAATCACTGTAACTAATCTATGTGCTATTCAAATATCCCGGAGCGAATTTGATAAATCAGCCGCTTGTGCGAAAAGCTCACCACGAACCGAATGAGCCACAAGAGGTGAAATCTTTCACGGCAAAGTACAAAAATTTTAACCGAAGCGAAAACGTTGCCATAATTTCCTCTCAAGATATCCTATTCGCGATTTTTGTACTAACAATAGGAGCCACAAAAAGTGAAAACTATAATAATCGTGCACAGAAATTTTAACCGATGTAAAATCGTTGCTATAATTATGTGCTCTCGAGATATTCCATTCTCGATTTTTGTGCTCGCATCCTGGTACGAAAAATTCACCCCAAACTGAGCTACAGGAGGTGCAATCTACAATAATCGAGCATAGAAATTTTAACCGATGAGAAGCTGTTGCAATAATTGTGCTTTTGTCCAGATATGCAATACACAATTTCTGTGCTTGTACCCTTGTATGAAAAAATCATCCCAAACTGTATGAGCTATAAGAAGTGAAATATATACTAATCGAGCAGAGAAATTTTAACCGACGACAAATTTTTGTAATAATTATGTGTTCTACTGATATGCCAAATCTGATTTTAGTGCTCGCATCCTTGTACGAAAAAGTCACCCCGAATTAAATGAGCTATTCGTGATTTTTGAGCTCGCACCCTTGTATGAAAAATGCTCCCCGAAGTGTATTAGCTATAAGAGGTGAAATCTATAATAATCGATCACAGAAATTATCTCTCCAGATATTCTATTAGTGATTTTTGTTACAAAAAATTCACGCCGAACTCTGTGAACCACAAGAGGTGAATTCTATAATAATGGGGCACAGAAATTTCAACCCACGCGAAATTGATGCCATAATTATGTGCTCTCTAGGCATGCTATTGGCGGTTTTTATCCTCGCACCCTTAGACGAAAATTTTTATTTCCTTTATAAGCTTTTCTTACACATTTCTTTGAAAAACCAAAGGTTGGGTATCACTAGGCCATTAAACGATGGTTTCGCATAATTACTACACTACATTTGTGCTAGGTGCAACAGGAAGTGCATAAAAAGGAACTCCTTTAATGAGGAAACGTGTACAAAGTCTCATCGGAAAGAACACGTGAGAGCGGTCATCGGAAATCATCGATATCATTGGTAACGATATGCTGGATGTCACGATGAGTATGTAAATGAATAATATTAAAGCAATACGCCGGAATTCATCGCACTAGTAATATAAACAATACAGAAATATGGAATTGTAAAAAAACGTTGGAGGTTAATTTTTTGTACAAAGGTGTGAGTACGAAAATAGAGATTGGCATAACTGGAAAACACATAATTATTGTAATGATTTCGCGTCGGATAAAATTTCTTTCTTCCCTTATTATAGATTTCACCTCTTATGGCTCATATCGTTCAGGGTGAATTTTTCATACAAAGGTGCGAGCAAGAAAAACCATGAATAGCATTTATGGAGAGGATAACAATTTATGTGCATTGCAATATATGTGCTCGATTTTTTATAGTTTCACCTTATATAGCTTAATTAGTTCGGGTGGGATTTCTCGTACAAGGGTACGAGTACGAAAATCTTTAATAGCAATTCTGGAGAGCTCATAAGTGTTGCAACAATTTCTCGTCACTTAAAATGTGTGTTCTATTACTATAGGTTTCAGCTCTTATGACTCATAAATTTCGGGGTGTATTTCTCGTAGTAGGGTGCCAGCACAAAAATTGCGAATGGCATATTAAGAGAGCACCTACATATTGTAACGATTTTGTGTTGGTTAAACTTTCTGGGTTCGATTATTATAGATTTCACCTCTGATAGTTCACACTGTTCGCGGTGAATTTTTCCTTCAAGGGTGCGAGCACAAAAATCGCGAATTGCATATCTCGAGAGCACATAATTATTGCAACGATTTTGCGTCAGTTAAAATGTGTGCGCTTGATTGATTATTGATTTCACCTTATATGGTTCATATTATTTGGGGTGAATTTTCTTGCAAGGGTGCAAAAAGGTGCACAAAAATCTTGAATAGGATATCTTAGGAGCACATAATTAAAGCAACGTTTTTGCTCTCGGTTAATATTTTTGTACTTCAAAGTTTAAAAATTTCACCTATAGTGGCTCATTCGGTACGGGGTGATTTTCTCGCACAAGGGGTTGTTTTAGCGAATTCGCTTCGGGGTATTTGACAAGCACATAAAGAGCACATAATTATAGTGCCTATTTGGTATCGGTATACCATTATTCAAATGGGTGGGTGCTAGCTTGACATTGATTTTGCATCCCCACTAGTCTAATTAATTTTTTTCATTGAACGCCTCGAGTACAAAAATCGCGATTGCGGAACATAATTAGCAAATAAAGAACACATAATTCTGGTCTAATCAAATTTGAATTTTGAAGAGGTGGTGCTTTATAGACCTCTTGTTTGTTGCATTCTTTGTTCAGGTGACCGTATTTTTGGTGGATCCTACTGTTTGCACTTTGCTTTATAGATCGCCAATGTTTCTATGCTATCAAAGGCTTCTCATAATCTATAAATCCTAGATATAATGGGTATGTATTCGTTGGATTTTTATCAGATGTCTCTAAATATATTAGATTATTGAATTTGGTATTTGTTTTTCTTTTTACAATTTTAACGGATTATGGAATATATAGTAGATAAAGATATTGAACAATCATGAAATCATTCATCAGTAATATAATAATTTTAGTAAAATAAATTTGATTTTTTTGGAAAAAGGAAATTTTATAATTTTACAAAAATATGCTTGAAAAACTGGACATATTTTGTTTTAACAAGTTTTAATATAATAAATCAACATCAAAAAATTCTTTAACATGAGTAATAGGTATTTTAAAGGTTTTAAATTTGTAATTTATAGTATAATACATTTCAAGAATTGCGAATATTAATATTTTTATTGTTTTGGAATTTGCTGTGTATAATAATTACATACATTTGTAAATTACTTTCAATGATTTTCAAAATTTTAGCTGTCCCTCCAAATCAAAATAAACAAAAAAGTCTCTCCTCAATTCACCCAACAATAAGGTCTTCCTCAAGGTTCTCGTTTATCGACCCTATTTAATTTTGACTCTGTCGAAAAATCCCTTATCTTCTCACATAAACCTCTCCTTTTACGACCTACAATAATCCGACACATACACCTAGACCCCATTTTCCCACATATACCTAGGCACTATCGACATAGCACCTAAAATAACTTTATTATCCTAAACACCTGTTTCCCAAATCAGATACTTAGGCGTAACCTTGGACGACAAAACTAATTCACCACAGACGCGAAATAGCGAATGAACAAGATACTCAAAAGGAGTTAACAGTTCCCTTGCCTTACCCAAGGATATAAAGGTATCTCCACCAAAATTCATCTGCGGCCCTCTCCTTGACTACGGACATATATTGCAAATGCTTACAACAATAAATATACTAGAAGGTGCAGAACGAATTTCGTCATGACTGATCACCAAGCTAAGACACTAAAACAACATCCTTCATAATCCTTACAACAATCTCCTTTACAGACTCACCCAAGTTCCAAAACTCTTTGACAGACACAAACAACTACAGACAAAATACAAAGACAACAGATATCAAAGGACCATTGTATACCCACTATACATCAAACGCGATATAAGAAATACAAAGCGTAGATACCCAACAAGGACGCTTTACGAAACCATTTACGACGACTGATTTCATCCCACCTCATCACATTCCAATCGCTTGTTTGTGTTTTTTTTCCGACAAATTTTATTTCTGGGCAGAAGGACCTCGTGGTTAGTAGGGGAGACTGGGTCTGGTTGTGACATTTTTTTTATAAAGTGTCACCATATTTTGTTTGCTTGATTGTTTTACCTGGTAAAATATAGGTTTTAATATAGGTTTGTTTGATTAAGTAACTATTTAAAATTTCAAGTTTAAGTTCCAGAATATTAAAAATGACATAAATGAATGAATTCTGGAAAAAAAGGCGTGTAAGTTTTAACCCCGCGGCTGGGTCTGGTTGTTACACTGCAAGGGGCAAAATGTTACAACAAAAAACAAACGTAATCTAAGACTTTTTATTAATAACAATCAGAGTTTCTTTTCTTAATTTAAATAAAAATAAAATAAGATTATATCTACTATGTATTACAGTCCAGTCTTTTGCCTCATTAAAACAAAAACATCGTAACTTCTAATTATGAACAAAATTATAATCTTATTTTTTGGTCTTATGCCTCATAAATAGAAAATAAATATTAAACAAAAACTTGAAAAAGAATGAATCGACAAAACATACAGTATGTATTATCAACAAAAAATAAATTAAGTATGCCTCTCTTAAAAAATCAACTAGATCCTATAAGCTAAACAAAGCATTTCAGTCACTATAGTCTGAACAATCACTTTCGCAATTCAAACATATTTAGGATAGAACATTTCCCTTAGCACATCGCACGTGTGACCATTTCTTACAAACAACACACAGTACCCATTCTTCACAGGCTCGACTCCGATCAAACGGTTCACAACATATCAGGCAAAAATAATCATCTTCCAAACTTTCTTCGTCAGAGTCATGTAACACCATCCTCTTTACAGCAATCTTTCCCGTTCCATTAACTGTTTTTCTGCTCTTACCTGTATTTCCTTGTTTATTTATCTTTCCTGGCTCAGTTGACTTTCCTTTCTTAGTTATCTTCTCCGTTTTAGATGTATTTTCCTTTTTCTTGTTCTGTTCCAGTGCCAATGCATTTTTCTCCGGCGAATCAGTTAAAATAGCTGATTTGCGAGTGTTTCGTGTTTTCTTATTTTTTCTCGCAGCAGCTTTTGGATAAGACCGAATGATCTCGGGAGAAAAAGTCCATTCATTATGAATCAGATCCCGGCTAGAACCAGCAACTGCGTTAGTATAGATTGAGGTTTCGTATTCTGCTACGGCATCTATTACTTCAGAAACATCTTCGATAAACTCGGCAATAGGAGGTAAAGTATTCTCTATGGAAGAATGTGGAGGAGGTGGAGATGTAGTCCCAGTGAAATGAATTGGAGTGTTCTGTGTTGTAACACGGGTATTTTCGAAGTTTGAGCTAGCCGTTTGGAATATTGGTCTGTCAGTAACAAAAGCAGATAAGAAGTCATCATCTCGAAAAATATCTTTATTAAATGGTGCAATACCAGTCTTTTTAAATCCGTTGATGATGTTAACCGGATTCAGAGCCAAGCTTAATTTACTATAGATGGAATATCGTGAATAGTCATTTTCTTACCCGAATGATTTCTAAGCCAAGCAACTTGTTGGCTGGCACAGTAAGTTTTGAATGGTCCATAGACCCCCACATCCATGGGTTAGAGCTTATGAGAGCAATGCGGTGGGAAGGACAGCAAGACCACATTGTTTTCTTTAGCTGTTTCGACGACTTCAATATCTAGGCGAGAAGAATGATTGTCCAATAATAAGAGCACAGGATCCGATGGAGATGGTTTCACTTTGTCTACGAAATGTTTTATAAATATCCTGAATTCTACCCCAGTCATCCAACAACTCTTGTTGCCTGCGCCATTGCAGTCTGGAGGTCCATTGCGAACAAAATAGTCCCTATATTTAATTCGTGGGAAGATAAACATACATGGCACGGAATTTCCCACTGCATTTGCTGTTACACAGAGGGTAACAAGAGTCCCTCTCTCTGCAGATGTAATGGAACCAACTTGTTTACACCCTTTTTCAGTCAAAATTTTTCTAGGTTTCTGCACCGTTGTCACACCTGTCTCATCAACATTCCATATGCGTGACGAAGAAAATTTATATCTATCTAACACGTCTGCTAATTTAGAAAAGAAATTATCAACATTCGTTTCATTAAATGACGTGGCTTTGCTCAGGCTAGTAGCCTTTGGCGATCTTAAAGACAAAGACTGGTTGCGTTTTAAAAACGCTGTCAACCAATCAACTCCTGCGTCTTTATTGTCAAGCCACGATTGCGGCATTACAATATTGTACCTAAGTGCACAAGCAAATATCAGTTGTCTGACATCTTTTGGCGTCAATCCATAGTAAATTTAGCTACATTTAATTAAGTAACTTACTAAAATGGCCACTTGTTCATCGTTGAAAACTTGTCTACTCTTTTGGTAGCCAACTGTGATAGATTCCATAGGTGTACCCTTCTCTTTTGCTTCTTTTCGTTTCTTTAAATATCTTGTTAGCGACATATGACATATTCCAAAGTCTTTTGCGATGCCACGATTTTTTTTAGTTTTATCCTCCTCTAAAATAGCCGCTGCTTTTTCGTAAGTCTCTTTAGATATTTTTCCACGCTCAGTTTTTCTTTTATACGTCCTCATCCTACCAAAAACAACAAATATATGTAGCTCAAACTATAGCAGTCGGCAAGAAGTACTAAGGGGCAGGTAGTAACAAATCACACCCTGCCCCGAGCAAATGTCACTTTAAGCCCCAACACTAAAACTGAACTTTTAAGGTTATGTAGTAAAAACGCAAATAAGTATAACTGTATAAACCTGGATTCATTGCAAAAATAAAGCATTGGGGCATAAATATCATAACACACACACACACACATCACATTTATTCAAAACAGCTTGTAGACCAATATTACTAAAACAAGAAAAAGTTACAAACCTGTGGTTTTGGCGGCAGCATACACGAGCTCCTCAGAAATACGCTGCGTCCCTGGCTGGCGCGTTATGTCGGCCGATGGTGACTAGATCATTTCTATCTTTATAACGTCAATATATCGTTCTCTGTTTGATCACCGTTGTCGCTGTAACTACTTACCCCTGTCACGACCAGCCCCAGTCTCCCCCAACCCTTTGTATATGATGTTTACATTTTTCTTTAGCTCTTTTAATTATTGAAATTTGCAAATTATAGTTTAAAATGGAGTAAATTGCACAAAATAGGTTAGTTTGAATATATAAATATATTCAAACTTTTCGTAGCACTACAATATTATAGTCTTCTTAGGACTATATGTTATTCCTAGAACATGGAAGTAGTTGTATAACCTAAGATTTTTTCATAATCCCAATAAAACTTAATATTATAAAGCTATTAACATGTATAAACATGTTGCATATATATTCAAGCTATATTTCGCTTTAGTAAGTTTGTATGATAGTTTGTTTCGCCCCAATTCAATTATCATTTAAATCAATAATTGCAATTAAGTTCAGGTCTTTCTACACACATGTCAAATCAAAACCTATTCTCGCCAGTCCGGCAGATTGTGTTCAAGGTAATGTAAGTGTATACCGTATTATAATTCAAGAGTGCAAAGCTGCACTGGTGAGAGATAGATCTCGAAACGCGTCTGCAAATGGCTATTCACTTAATTTATAGAATTTAAAAACAATGTTATTTCTCTAGCTCCGTCAGTGCCATAAAAATTGACTGATTCTAGGAATAACATACAAATCTCTGTTGTATAATTCAATATGCTGTGTGATATTAGGCAGGAAAAAGTTGTTTCAACATGAGATTTGTTCATAGTCCTAATAATACTTAATATTATAGAGCTACGAACAAGTTGAATATCTTTATATATTCCAGCTACATTTTGCTGTAGAAGCTGTAGTTTGCTGTAGTTTGTCTGATTGTATCTATAATTAGTGGTTTCACGTTTGACCCCAATATTCAAATATGTTGGTGATTAGTAGTGATGTTTTTTCAAAACTTTGAATTGAGCATTTATAAAAATATATGTATTTGAATATTATTGAATACAGTTCAATATTTATAAAAAAAATCTGGTTTAAAGATTTTGGTTTAAGGTTCCTTTTAACAAGATAAAATATTAGAAATAATGTAGTAGCTTTAAATTTGTTTTATTAAATATAATTTAATTTTTTTTTATAGTAATAGAAATTTAGAAATTAGAAAATTAATTAAAATTAAATTATTTTCAATATCTGTAGAATTGGCTTCTTTGTAACATTTGCTAACGTTCACTAGTTTCAGTAACTGGGTAAATTCGTCAATGTTTTGAAAGTTAATATTATAAATATAGGCCAGAAATATACACTAGCTTCAGCAACTGGGTACGTACATTCATCAAAGTTTTGTATTTCTTAATATAAAGATAGGCCCTTAGAAATTGTTATTCCAATTAAAGTGATAATTACCAAACAATGATAATTTGAATATATAGGAATGCGATTTAAAAATATTTCGCTTTATATTATTGATTCAATTAAAACGGCTTAAATGCAACAATTTTCAAACAATTCCTGAATTCCAGCGGGAATCTTAATAAATACTTGTATCTCGTTATCCTTCTGAACTCGAACGACAAATGCAACGAATTCAAAAAAGGTTTCTGAAACGAAGACACTTCTCCGCTCAACTGTGAATTTATCTCAGGCTCCGCCAACAAGAAAAAACATTTTTTTGTCTGTATCAGGTGTAGGAATCGTACGAATGATGTTATTAAGAATGATTACATTTCGATTGTGAGTGCCACACATATAATCATGTTCCGACTATATATTACCAAGTAATATTCGATGCGTCTGACTTATTTAATAATTTTTTTAGTTGCTATACTTCCACCGATATCATTTTTCGACGCTTATTACCCGCACGAAAATATCATTACGATATTATCTTGTATAAACACGGATATATACACAGAGGAGAATTAAACGTGTAATTTTGAGAGGGCGCTCGGGGAATGTAAGTTTTCTAATTGGATCGAATTACCTGTTGAAATTCTGATGCGTACTAGCGTGTAGTAATAAGGAAACAAATAATAACTATTACTTTATTACAAAACTATTTTTTTGAGTTTTCAGAAGTGATTATATTTTTCGGGAGGTATTGTTGGGTTCTTTGGTGTTTGTAATGACCAGGTATTATGGGAATTTTTCTAAAAGGAACGGTGTTTAGCGGTGTCATTTGCATAAAGATCATTCTCTCTGTTTCTTTTTCTATTTCGGCTTGTAATGCGATTACAGAATTGCCTTTTCCCGGTATTACATGGACTCCACTTAAACTTACTACGACTAAGTAATGTTATTACAATCGACGGACGTTTGTGAGCGGAATAATCTCTTGTAATTTTGGTTTTACATGTCTAAAAATTTCGCGGCATAAAGACGCTTTCGCTATTTGAATAATTTCTGAAGAATTACTTAAATATTGACAGCCGGATACTTTTCGGTATTCAATGAGAATAATTTACGCGTAGTTATGTGGTTACGCCGAAATGCGAAAAGACGAAGGCGAATAAAATAAAAGCATACAAAATAAAAAGGATTATTATAAATAAGATGTATCACTATGATTATTGTATAAAGCACCTGGAAGAGAAATATAATTTAAGCAAGGATGTATAAGAAACTAGTAAAGAAGTTAATACAGTAAGCGTGCTTTATTTTCATCAATAGTTATTATAATCCACCGGTTTATACGATCGATTATAAAATAGAGGGTTTTAACTTCAATCATTTCAAGTTCAAATTCGTGTATTAAAAGTTCAATTTTATCATTCTATAGTTCAATTTTGCCGTTGTCGCTCGAAATTTAATTGATTGAATCGTTTATTGTAAAAAAAACCTTTCTTTACAAGAATACTTTAACTGATTGTGAGTGCATTTAAAACTTAGTTACACGCGCCTTTGATAGCGGGTGTTTCCCACACTTCAATTTTCATGGATTTTCATTCCATAACTAGCTTGTATTCTATTTTTAATTTACTTTCTTATTAGAAGTTATTTATTTATTTACTAATTTATTAACGCAAGATATAATAAAATTGAACCACATAGCTTCATTGGACAACAAAACAGTGCATAACTATATTTTATAATTATTTACATTTACTTTATTATATTTTACGAATATGAAACCAAGATATAATGCCGTTTATTAAATACAACAGTAAACCCGTCGACCTGTGAAATTGTTTAGAAAACTGAAAAGGAACAATAGGGAATATGAAAGTAATTTAAATTTTCTTGATTTTTATACCCCCGAAACTTTACGATCTTGACATTATACCTACACCCTTATTTTCTGATTTAGTTAATATTTAATACCACAAAATGTTAACCAAAAAGTCCAAAATATGCGAGCGAAATTAAAATTTGGGAAATCACCATTGGTCGAATCGAAATAAGCTCTGTGACATTGCACGTAATGAACGTTATGACATTTATCGGCGTCGATGTTCACTGATCGGTTTTGCTGTGCAGCATTTCTGTAGTGTTTTCCATTACGTAGTGAGATTTTGGTATATGGTGAGATTATAAATTATCAAGAACAATGACTGAAAATAGTTTAAATTAATTTAAATTAAATATGTTATATCGTTTTTTAGCATTAATTAATAAAATTTGTGGATTAGCGATTTCCACACATCACATAACCACAAAACTATCTCGCCGAAAATTTGACACTACTGACAGGTTGATAGCTCTGAATTTCAATGGTGCCAACCATGAAAAATTAAATTATGAAAGCACTAGGCAAGACATTAACGAACCCATATGAGTGCTTTAATGACTTCATTATAAACGCAAAAAAGAAAAAAATGGTTTTTTGTTTCTCCATTATCGAAATTGCAAATTCAAACAGAAAATCCTTCACTGTTTATGCAAATAGTAAACAACACTGAATGAAATGTGCTCTGCGACGTCATCCAAAGCGCCCGATATATGGGACCGCTCGAATAGATGCCAAATTTAATCGGTATTTTATATATTTTCAAAATTAATTGAAACACATACAACAGTATTTACATTTTTTACTATGTTAAAACGAAGTAAAAAGTGAATGAAGAAATTAAAAAAATTATATTCTCTAGTGCGGAAGTAACTTAAGATTAAAAAAAATACGAATATAAAAGGAAGCCGTAAAACCAAAGATTTCAAAACAGTTCCTAAAGTAAGTTTTCCACTTCGTCGTTTACTCCGCCACAATATTCGTGGCGTTTTATTAGCATCGTCATGTGATTTTTCGCTCACAGATCGCAGACAGACATGTCATTTGTTCACCTTCTTGTTGTTTCTATACTCGCAGCACAGGAAACAAGGTCCAGAATTATTTTTTCCAGCGATCCGTGGACGCTACATGAGAAATCTTAACATAAACGCTAGCGATAGCGATATATATATATATATATATATATATATATATATATATATATATATATATATATATATATGTTGTATTGTTTTCTCGGGGATTCCACGTTGATGCTGACGGTTGGCTCTGAAAAGAACCGGATTCTCGACGTTTCGGCGAACTAACATTCGCCATTCTCAAGAGATATATGCGTCCGTACGGGTCAACCGTTAGACGCATACTGAGAGCTCGTTCGTGCGATGCGACTACTTATAGCTGTCTGGCTTCGGGTCATGCGCGTTGTGTGCGGTACTTCGGTTCGGTTGTTTGTTTGTCTTGTTGGTCGTACATGGGTCTGGGGTGTCTGGGATTGCATTTTGAGAGTGGATATGATCGGTCGCCATGCTGGGGGCAGTCTCAAGGAATCGTCTCTCGTGTTCATGCAGTAGTCTCGTTTTTCTATCTCTATGGCTTCACTGTATACTCGTGACATTTCGTGGCTAATCTGTGCAACAGTCCTTGAATTTCTAAAGTCCATCCAGTGACCGGTGTTTGTGTGTTGGACAAGTGCCGATGAAACTTTGTCTCTGTGACTGACTGAAACTATATGTTCTTGAATCCTAGCAGATATTTTTCTATTGGTACGGCCAATGTAGGTTCGTTCACATGTTCCGCAAGGTATTTCGTAAATTCCATGGGATTCTAACGGGATGTTGTCTTTAACGCTGCGTAGCATGGAGGATATTTTCTGGTTAGGTTTGAAAATGGTGTCGATGTTGTGTCTTTTAAGGATTCTGGCGATTTTGTCAGTTGTCCATGAACATATGGTAGGTATGCTGTGCTAACGGGTTTCTGGCGTTCGTCAGTTCTTTGGCTACTGTTCTCTGTACGACGGAAAGCTCTGGCTATTAAGCTGTTTGGATATCCATTTGAAGAAAGAGCTTCTCGTAAGTTCCTCAATTCTTTCGGTAAGTTAAGCTGGTCGGCTAGTCTTTTGGATCGGGTGGTAAGAGTGTTGAGTACAGATGCTAGTTGTTTGGAATGATGGTGCGAAGAAGCGTTCAGATATCTGTCTGTGTGGGTTGGTTTCCGGTACACCAACCAACAACAACCCACACAGACAACCCACACAGCCCACACTGACAAACCAACTATAGGTATCTATCCGCGAAAACCTCTATATATCCCCCTATATCTCCCCTATAAATTTTAAACTTTGGTGGCCTGTGGAAGACTAATCAAGAGTTCGAATCACCATTTTTGCATGGATTTGAAGAGATATAAGTTCGGAATGAAGGCACCGCAATCGGCGTGTAAGAATAGGTTAAAGTTATGAAAGCTTGTAACCAATTCCTATTAAAAAATCTGCTCTATTTTATTCGTTTATTAGTATGGCACATTTTGATATTAAAATGAATTTCAACAAAATTATTTATTAGATAAAAAATTATTATCATATATACCTATATTATATAGATAATATAATTTACATAGAAAACTAACATAAAAATAACATACTTGTATAATTTACATCTGTCAGAAATTCATCTAGTTCGTGTAGCTCATGAAATCGGCGATTTTATGAGGAACTTGTTTAACTGTGATTTACACTATCTTACCTACTTACCCACTTATCGATTCAACGTTTCAAGAAATACCTAAGTGCAGTCACATGATAGTATAAAGCTACTTGCCTTAATTTTCAACAACATTATGTGAGGAACTACCCAGTTATATCGTGTATTTGAAATAGAAGACACGAACTGCCGGCAGATTATTTACACTAGGTTTTATACAATTTGACGGATTTCATTATATAACTGCGACATAAAATAGTTGCTTGTGTTTAACATAGTGAAATTAACTCATGAAACAAATTAACATTTTTTTTTACAAAAAGAAATATGGTTATTGACAATTATCTAAATTAACACTTAATTTTTAATGATAAGTATGACCCCCTCTTTCCCTAATAACATTATCTCTCATACGATTAGGCATAGATTTCAAGTTCGCTATTGTTTCTTGTGGGAAATTAAGCCACTCTACTTCTACTGTAACAGTAAGCTCTGAAATCGCGGTTGGGACACGAAGCCTAGCTCGAATTCTTCGCTTGAGCACATCCCATAAATGTTTCATCGGATTTACGTCGAGACTGCATAGTGGCCACTCCATAACTCGAAAACTGCTTTCTGTAGTGTAATATTGCAAGTTTTCTACGGTGTGCGGCTTTGCATTGTCAGGCATAAAGATATATTCTCGTATATTCTCGTCTTATCTGAGAACAGAACAGACCCCATTTCTTATTGATGTTTAAACAATAAGGATCAGCTTGGACAGAAGGACCGCTTTCTGTCTGTACCAAGTCGTCTATGAAAAAATCCAGTCTCCCCATAACGTTGGAACACTATTCGAATCGGCGCGTGTCATATTCAGTTATCGAGCTCGCTGGCTAAGTCCATTTTCATTTAGAACGAAAACTTGGACAGCTTTTAGCAGATTAGTATGCATTAAACCAGGGCTTCTTAAACTTTTTTCATTTGCAACCCCATTTGTGATTGTTATTTTTTTCGCGACCCCATTTTCCACGAAAACAGCATTTTTTGCAATAATGATATGTATTCCGAGTCTTAGTCCTTTCGAATATATTCGAGCGCAGCCGTTAAATGGTTAAATATATAAAAATTAAAGGAAAATTAGTTTTTAATGAGACGGATGTGTTGTTTTTTACTGCATAACTAACTAAATCTTGGTGTAATATTTGACACTGCTGGACGTAAAATCTCTTCAACATTTTTTGAGATGAACGATATTGGGATTTGATGTATGTTAAAGCTGAAAAAGTAATTTCACATAAATATATGGTGTTAAAAGGCAGAAGAATATTTAATGCCATATAAGAGATTGTGGGAAATGCAGTTCTAGCTCCGATCCAGAATTCAGTTTAAGGCTTTTATGAAAGGTCTAGTTTTAGGTTTGAGTTGCTCGAAATATTTTGAATGCAGGTGATCAATCTCATCAATGCCAATTAAAAATGGTTTTTGAATCCAAGATAATTTTTTAATATCAATATTGGATGTAAAATATTTACGAAACTGTGTTTCTAGCGCTTTTAAGTGACCTATAATAATTTTTGCGATAAAAGTTTTACAATGATTTTTCTCGGATATGAAATTGTCGATACTGGAAAACATTTCGAAGGAATTCTTTTCTACCCTACTTTTCCAAATGTTGATCCTTGCAATTTAAACTTTCAATTTTATCATTCGAAGTAAATATATTACTATTTTTTCCTTAAAGAGACAAGTTTAGATCGTTTAATTTCTCGAAAATATCTGATAAATAACACAGCTTGGATAGCCACAGGTCATTTTGGAAAAAGGTGGCAAGATCACATTTTTGTTTGGTTAAAAATATTTCGATTTCGTCCTTTAATAACAATAATCTTCTTAAACTTTGACCTCTTGATATCCATCTTATTTGACAGATATTTGAAAATAAGCGGCTGTTAAAAGCATTGCTCTTAATAAAATTTAAAATCTTAATAGCATCCTAAAGCACATCGTTCAATTCTGTTGCTCCTTTTTTTTGCTGCGAGGGCCTCCCGATGCATAAGGCGACGAGTAAAAGTTATAAGATCATAATGAGCAGCTTGAAAAAATGGTTTAAAACCAATATTTTGGCCTGTCATCGCTTTTGCACCATCCGTGCATACTCCGCAGCAATTTTTCCATTCTAACCCTTCAGATTTTAAAAAATCGTCAACTTTACAATATATGTCTTTCCTGTATATGTATTTCCTAGTATGGTCTTTCAAAGGACGACAAAATAACAATTCTTCCTCGACGTTTTCTTTGTAAACGTACCTGACATATACTAACAAATGATCTAATTTAGTCAAATTTAATCAGTTGTTTCGTCCAACTGAATTGAAAATTTTTTGCTTTCGTTAAGTTGCACTAATTGTGATAAGTTGCACTAATTGATCCTTGTTAATTTCAAAAATTCTATTCGCGACAGTGTCGTTTAAGATAAAATAAATAGGCTGTTCATTACCATTACAATTTTTAAATGTAAAGCCAAATTGAAGAAAAGACTCGTTATATTTTCTTTTTCGCACATTAGATGCCTGTTTGTCAATAATAACCCTGCTTGTGAAGACATTGTAGCATTGTTTTCTGCAACATTACCTTTCTTACTTAAGTTCAGCTATTTATCCATTGTCCAAGAATGTATTTAACCATTATTTTGGTAATTAATATATTTTTAATTACTTAAAATTAATACATAAAAGTGAGAATTAAGCGATGGATATAGAAATTTGTGTAACACAACATCACTGCTTAAAACGAAATGTGACGTAAACTAATAAACAAGTTCGTTTCTACTCCATATAATCCTTAATATGATGATCTGTAAACATAACCTATAATTTTAGATTATTGTAAGACGAACAAATGTTAGACGAAGCTGCATACATACACTATAATTTATTGCTAAAACTATTAACATGTAATATTATCCACCGTATTATCATAAAAATTATTCAAATACCCAATTGGAGTTATGGCAAAAAATGAAACAATGTTATATTAATTACTTGTTTTTAATAATAAATTTTACCCAGTGTACATTGTAATATTATTTTGAAATTCAGTATACACATCTTCGGCAGCAGGAAGTATTTAAAAAGTAAAATATAGCAATATGTAATTTATCAACAATGGAAATACATAATATTAGCTTCAGTATGTAATAATAGTGTTTCTAATAATTAATATGATACATATTTTTAATATTTCACAGCCTCGACCATGTTATGAAATCCTAGTTATAATTTCTTATTCTTCACTTATTGTCAGTAAACCAGGTATACAACTTGTACTCCATCTATTGGTGGCTTGAATACTCAATCTAAAAGCAAGATAAATTTGTATTATATACGACGTATTTTACACTAAAAACTTATACTTGAAAATGAACTAGACCTGATTTTTGTTTTATTTTCAATATTTACATCACCCATCTATATTTCAAGCTAATTTTGGATAGAAACTTTAATAATAAAATATAATGTTAATAGTTTGTCAATTATTGTATATCAAGTCTAGGTAGATTTAGCTCCAATTTAGTAGTTAGATCAAGAAGCTATTGAACCAATTAAATTTATTGTGATGATTATGATTAGAGAATAGTAGCTAGAGAAAAAGACTAATCAATTAGTGGTTATGCAAAAAAGCTTGTTGATTATTAAACAGTCTAGCTAATTGTTTATAATATAGTCGGATTAGGTTAGCGTTATTAGCTTGAATATTATTAGATATATGCTGAAGCAAATCATTTATTTACATAACATACGGAATAATTTAAGTATTAATGTTACGCAAACTATCTCGTGTTAAGTATTGAGCAGCGAGACAAGCACAATTATTACATTGCTAGTTACTTATTTAGATAGATGAGTTACTAGAAAAACAGACTAATATATATTTAGATATGTAGACTAGCTACATTGATTAACTATATATAATGACATTAAATAGATATAAAAAATAAAGTAGCCAGACAATCTAAGTTAATTATAAATTAAACAGAATAGCTAGTCATACTAGATAGTTAATGGGTTCACCAGACATTTGGTTGATGACTTCAGAAACTTGTCACTTCTGTAGATCGATCAGTAACTGGTCAAACAGTCTAACTAATCAGTTATTACATATACAAACTAGCTATGATATGAGCTATGTGATATGAGCTCATTATCACTAGCTATGAGCTATATTATTATTATTAGTTATAAGCTTATAAAACAGGCTGATCTAAATAAAACAATCGCCGATACAAATTGAGAAAATTGTATCGCACTCGGCTAGTCATTAGCGAACCCACATGAGCCTTCACGAACCCTGCTTTTATGCCTTCATTAAAGACGCAGAATAGAAAAACTTATTAACCGAACTTGGCGTCGTCATATTTGTAACGACCTCCGGCTTCGTTCGTAATTAGGAAGCCCCTTAGGAATTTGTTCCGAATCAGGCTTCCTAATTACGAACGAAACCGGACGTCGTTACAAATGTGATGACGGCCTAGTGCGGTTGCTTCATTTGAAACGAACAGAAAAAAAAACTGAAAACTGAACTCAAATTCCAAATTCGGTTAATATGTTTTTCTATTTTGCGTCTACAATGAAGGCACTAAAGCACTTATAACTCGCCGAGTGGGTTTGCTTATGTCCCGCCGAGTGCGATACAATTTTCTCAATTTCTCGCACTTGACGATTAAAATCCATTTCTCTAAAAATAGGCTCGTGCTGAAAAATCGCGCTAATTGACTCGTTCTTCTTCTATTTGTTTCGAATGGGCCTACTTTAAACCACGCTTGTTCAACTGTTGGGCTATGATCTTTGCCCAGTATTGTCGCATCTTCTGCCGGTGTAACTTCTTTCTCTCTTCTGCACAGTAGGTACCTTTCCTTCGGGGTTTTCCCTGAAATCCACGGACTTCCGTGCGTCTCACAGATCGTCTGTTTTGGAGATATGTTATATCCAGTTCTTTTACATCCTTCTCGGTTTCTGTCAACCAAGTGGTACGAACCTTCTTGTTTTGCCAGAAGGTGAACAAACTATTGGTTATTCGGTTTGGAGGCAGTCTTGTAACGTGGCCATAGAAAGCTACCCTTCTTTTCCTTGCACATTCAGAGAGCATCTCAATATGTTCGTAGAGCTCAGAGTTATGCCGCCTTCGGAATTCCCCATCTTCTTTTACCGGGCCTAGGATCTTCCTGAGGATTCTCCTCTCTCTGATTTCCCATTTCTCTACCAGACCTCTTCGCTTCAAGGAAATACACTTCATGGCATATTGGGCTTCTGGTCGTAAGATTGATCTGTAGTGCTTAAGTTTTAGGTTGCGTGACAGGCATTTTTTGTTGTAAGTGTTCTGAGTCAGTCGATAGGCTAGTTATAACTTGTTGACTCTCTTGGATAATGAAGCTCTTCTGATAAGTTGGATTCAATCCATTCACCGAGATACTTAAATTTCTCAGTCCTCTTGATGTTTTCCTGTTCTAGTAACATCTCTCTGATTGCTTCTCTGATATTGGTGAGGAATTCTGTATTCTCCAGCGACACTTGATGACCCACTTTGGCAGCCGGTTTTCTGAGGCAATTTACCTGCATTGTTGCCGTCTAAAGAGAATCAGCAAACGGTCTGAGCACCCAAATGGATCAGTTCATTGCGTCATTCTCTCATAACCTTTTCAAGGACACATTTGAAGAGAAGTTGGGAAACTCCATCTCTTTGTCTCACTTCAGTTTTTATTTCGAAGCTTTCTAAAATCGCGCCTGTAAATTTAGAATGGGTGTTTGTCAAAGTTTCTAGGATTAGTCTGCTAGTTTTGTTGTCTAACGCTAGTTCCTGGAGTACTTTGTTAAGCGTTTCTCTATCAATGGAATCGTAGGCCTTCCTAAAATCAACAAAGGTGATGACCACCTTGCGGTTTCTCATCTTGGAGTATGCAAGTACAGTTTTAAGATTGAGGATCTGTACAACACATGATCGGGTCTTCCTGAAGCGCCCTGGTAATTTCTCAGTTGATTTTCTGCCCATGTTTGTATCGCCTTCGAGAGAATCTTGTATGTTACCGGGACGAGAGAAATTTTTGAACTTTCACTAAAGAAGAAAACTTTCTGTAAAGCCGATGGATCATATCAGATTTTCAATAGGGTAATATTTTGTCTGTTTCCCAGATGTCTTGGATGATCTCGGTTAGCTCACGCACGGCATTGCTTCTGGCACCTTTGCAGAGTTCAGCAACAATAGAGTCCTCGGCCAGCTGCTTTATTATTCTTAAGAAGTTGAATGATCTAGCCATCTTCTTCCAATGAAGGGGGCAGCGAGTCCTGGTTTGGTGTGGTTTGTTTATAGTCAAAGTCTTCGCTGGGTGGATCACAGTTGAGTAGATTTTTAAAGTACTGAGCCAAAAGGTGGCAGTTGTCCTTGTCGTTATAAACCAGCTTGGCTTGTGAGGCTCTGAAGTGGAGGCTTGGCGGAGCGTATTTTCTGAGTGTCTGAAGGTTCCAAAGAAATCTCTGTAGTTATTCTTAGCAAAGCTCTCTTCGATTTGGGTTTGTTGGTTTTGTGTGAAAGTTCGTTTGGTTCCTCGAATTATCTTGGTTGTAACCTTTCTTTGTTCCAAAAATTTATGCCAATTTTCCTTGGCCTTTTTAGAATTTCACTTCACCCAGGCTGTCTGTCTTTGGGCTATTGCATTGTCACAGTCTTCAGTCCACCACGGATACTTCTTCTTCTAGCGAGAGGAGCGAGTTCATAGGCTGCCTTGACAAGAGTCTCCTTCAGTTGATCTCAGCTGTTTAGATCTGTATTTTTCAGTCTCTGACTTACTTCTTGACTGTTCCTTTCCATTTTAGAGATTCTGTGTAATCTAGTGATTCTAGGCTGGAGTCTTATTTTGTCCAAATTGGCGCTTCTTAGTACCTTCACGTTTTGTATTTTCTTTTGAGATTTTCGTGAAATGGCCACATGATCTATCTGGTATTCGCCCAGGTAAGTATTAGGTGAAAACCAAGTCTTCTGGTTCCTTAGCAAGTGTGTGAAGCTGTAGACTTCATGAGCAACCCAAAAGTCCTACACAGATCAATTAATCGTTCTCCGTTGCGTTTGTTTTGCTTATGCAACGGATAATTGCCCACTATATTTCTGTATTTTTTCTTTCTTCCCAATAGAGCATTGAAGTCACCAAGCAGTATGACGGTGTGCCTCTCTGGAAGTTTAAAGATAATATCTTCTAAGTCTTCCCAGAATTTATCAGTTCCGTCTGGATTGCGTCTTTTGTCCTGGTTGATTGGACATGTACATTGACTATACTGTAGCCCTAGTTTGCGCATTTGAGAGAGAGGATGGATACACGACTGCTCGGGGAGGTAGTCGGTGACGGAATCCAGTATCCTGTGACTGTTAATAAATCCTGTACCTAAGTGGGGTACGTTCTTCATTGCCCGCTGACCCATTTTTCCTTTGAGGATTCTGTAGCCTTGGGACTCGAAGGCATGTTCGTTCGTAAATTTTGATTCCTGTACTGCTGTCAGTACTATGTTGTGTGGTGTTAGTGAATCAGTCAAATGTTTCAGTTTATCCACTTTTAGTAGTGCGTTGGCATTAAATGTTGCGAAGAAGCTTTGCCGTCTTGGTCTGAGTTTACGTCCGGTGATTTCGGGATGTTCTGCCTCATTCTTAAAGCATGTTGGTGCTGGCTCCCCAGATTCCGAAGGTCCGCTAGCGTCACCATAGGTGACGGTGGATTGGTTACTACCTGGGGTAGTGCATTTAGCGAAATTTTCCTTCATGCTCAGTTGAAGAATATTCGTCATGAGATAGTGACGAGTCACCGTCCAAGATACTAACCAAGTTGCTAGCTTGGGAGGCTTATTATTCGGGGTTCTCACCCCTAGACAGGTCGTCTTTACTATGACTAAGGAGTCCTCTCCACCCCACTTTTCTCAGGTGCTAGACTCCGTGCCATTGTTTAGAAAAGATGTTTAAGGGGTATATATTATTATATTCTTTAATATACTATTTATGATTCCTTTAAAATTGCATTAAATGAGTGTTTTGTAGTTTTGTGAAAATTTTTAAAAACAAACTCACAACGAGAACAGTATGTACTACATTTTGTTCGTAGAATTGTAATAAAATATATTCGAATTTGCACCACGGACAAAAGGAATATTTGGACCACATTTATTTATAGTTGATGCACACATGTGTGGCTTCCGAATTTGTTCGGAATTAAGCTTCCCAATTAGGAACGTAGCCATACGTGCGTTACAAATATAATGAGGGCCTTGTGTGGTTAACTAACTTGGATCCAACCCGGAGTTCGGCATGCCAAATTCGTTCCTAATAAAGCCGAACTGAATTTCCTAGTCTGGTGCAAGTGTGGCTTCCGAGGGTGTTCCGAATTGGGCTTCCTAATTAGGAACGAAGCCGGACGTGCGCTACAAAAGTGATGAGGGTCTTATTAGGTCGGTTGCCTCATTCGGATCAAACTCGGAGTTTGGCATGCCTAATTTGTTCTGAATAAAAACCGTAGTGAAATTCCTAGTCGCAAAACTGTCCATATAGTCGAGTCGATTTCCTAAAACCAAATATATTTTAATTTTAGGTATTTTTCCTGCTACAAATATTTGTTGCATTAAACTTTATATATGGATATATTTTTACTAGTATTTACGAAGTCCTTGTTAAATAATCTTACTTATATCTTTTTGTAAATTTAACTCAATATAAAAGTTTAATTTTATTTCAGACGTTTTAATATAAATGTAAACAGTTTTCACTTACAATTAGTGGAAGAAATATAATCGTTAAACCTTTTTTAATAATGTATTGTGTACTACTTAACAGCTTTACTGTTTAATATATGTCGATTATTTGGTTGTAAAAGGAAATATAAATAAGAAAAAAAAGAATAAATAGTCACAGGCATATGTGTATGCATTTGTTGGCTTATGCATCATCGACATTCCTGTGCCGGCCCGTTCGCGTCCGCAATAAATTATCGGCCCCGTTCGTTGAGTTATCGCTTTTTCGGGGCTCATTAAATAAATTTTCGGGCACCCCAAAACGCGCGTTAGGTGTTTCCAGGGCCGTGAAAATCGACAAAAAAAAAATAAAGGTACAATCTATTCCCTCCGACCCGAAACATGGTTTATGTGTTTGCGTTAATAAACATCTTATATAGGCCGTCCATATATCTTGTATTCTTCGCTTATTAACTGCTATTTCGGACACTATTCACATTAATATTAAACCACTAACTTTTATACCTTCACCGTCTATTAAAAAATAAAACACAACATATTTATTATTAACGAATCAATCCGAATGAGGTCTTACACCTGATGAAACTAATCAAGATAATATTAGTTAGGCAGACTAAATAAACTTAGATAAATACAAATATAATACACAAAAATAGTTGGATAAGGCGAGATCTGACAACATCAGATAAAACCAAACAAGTTCAAACAAGACAAGACAAGACCAAACAGGACCAAACAAGACCAGACAAGATCAGACAAGACCAGGCGAGACAAGACAAGACAAGACAATACCAGACAAGTCCAGACAATACCAGACAGAACCATACAAGACCAGACAAGACCAGACAAGATCAGACAATACCATACAAGACAAGACAAGACCAGACAAGAGCACACAAGACCTGACAAGATCAGACAGGATCAGACGAGACTAGACAAGACCAAACAAGACCAGACAAGACCAGACAAGACCAGATAAGACCAGACAAGACCAGACAAGACCAGACAAGAACAGACAAGACCAGACAAGACCAGACAAGACCAGACAAGATGAGACAAGACCAGACAAGACCAGACAAGACCAGACAAGACCAGACAAGACCAGACAAGACCAGACACGACGAAACAAGACCAGACAAGACCAGACAAGACCAGACAAGACCAGAAAAGACCAGACAAGACTAGACGCGGTAAGAAAAGACAAGACCAGACAAGACCACACAAGAACAGACAAGACCAGACAAGACCAGAAAAGACCAGGCAAGGCCAGACAAGACCAGACAAGATCAGACAAGACCAGACGAGACCAGACAAGACCAGATAGGACCATACACGACCGGACCAGACCAGACAAGACCCGACAAGACCAGACAAGACCAGACAAGACCAGACAAGACCAGACAAGACCAGACAAGACCAGACAAGACCAGACAAGACCAGACAAGACCAGACAAGACCAGACAAGACCAGACAAGACCAGACAAGACCAGACAAGACCAGATAAGACCAGACAAGACCAGACAAGACCAGACAAGACCAGACAAGACCAGACAAGACCAGACAAGACCAGACAAGACCAGACAAGACCAGACAAGACCAGACAAGACCAGACAAGACCAGACAAGACCAGACAAGACCAGACAAGACCAGACAAGACCAGACAAGACCAGAAAAGACCAGGCAAGACCTGAGACAACACCAAACAAGACCAGACAAGACCAGACAAGACCAGACAAGACTAGACAAGACCAGATAAATAACTTGGATAAATACAAATATAGTACTCAAAAATAGTTGGATAAGACGAGATCTGACAAGTTCAGATAAGACCAATCAAGTTCAAACAAGACAAGACATGACCAAACAGAACCAAACAAGACCCGACAAGACCAGACAAGACCAGGCGATATAAGACAAGACCAGACAAGTCCAGACAATTCCAGACAAAACCACACAAGACCAGACAAGATCACGCAATACCATACAAGACAAGACAAGACCAGACAAGACCACACAAGTGGTGACGGATAAGATCAGACAGGATCAGACGAGACTAGACAAGACCAAACAAGACCAGACAAGGCCAGACAATACCAGACAAGACCAGACAAGACCAGACAAGACCAGACAAGACCAGACAAGACCAGACAAGAACAAAAAAGACCAGACAAGACCAGACGCGACAAGAAAAGCCAAGACCAGACAAGACCAGACAAGACCAGAAAAGACCAGGCAAGAGCTGACAACACCAGACAAGGCCAGACAAGACCAGACCAGACAAGACAAGACCAGACAAGACCAGACAAGACCAGACAAGACCAGGCAAGACCAGACAAGACCAGACAAGACAAGACAAGACCAGACAAGACCAGACAAGACCAGACAAGACCAGACAAGACCAGACAAGACCAGACAAGACCAGACCAGACCACACAAGACCAGACAAGACCAGACAAGACCAGACAAGACCAGACATGACCATAGAAGACCAGACAAGACCAGACAAGACCAGACAAGACTAGACAAGACCAGACAAGACCAGACAAGACCAGACAAGACCAGACAAGACCAGACAAGACCAGACAAGACCAGACAAGACCAGACAAGACCAGACAAGACAAGACAAGACCAGACAAGACCAGACAAGACCAGACAAGACCAGACAAGACCAGACAAGACCATACAAGACCAGACAAGACCAGACAAGACCAGACAAGACCAGACAAGACCAGACAAGACCAGACAAGACCAGACAAGACCAGACAAGACCAGACAAGACCAGACAAGACCAGACAAGACCAGACAAGACCAGACAAGACCAGACAAGACCAGACAAGACCAGACAAGACCAGACAAGACCAGACAAGACCAGGCAAGACCTGACAACATCAGACAAGATCAGACAAGACCAGACAAGACCAGACAAGACCAGACAAGACCAGACAAGACCAGACAAGACCAGACAAGACCAGACAAGACCAGACAAGACCAGACAAGACCAGACAAGACCAGACATGACCATAGAAGACCAGAAAAGACCAAGCAAGACCTGACAACACCAAACAAGACCAGACAAGACCAGACAAGACCAGACAAGACCAGACAAGACTAGACAAGACCCGACAAGACCAAAAAAGACCAGACAAGAACAGAAAAGGCCAGTCAAGACCTGAAAACACCAGACGATACCAGACAAGCCTAGACAGGACCAGACAAGACCAGACAAGACTAGACAAGACCACACAAGACCAGACAAGACCAGACAAGACCAGACAAGACCAGACAAGACCAGACAAGATCAGACAATACCATACAAGACAAGACAAGACCTGACAAGACGAGACAAGTCAAGACCAGACAAGAGCAGACAGAGCCAAACAAGATAAGATTAACCTTGTCAATCTTATGACGTCTTATGGGATAGTGGATCTAGTGATAGAACCGACAAGAATCACTGTAACTTCCCAAACAATAATTGATAACATGTTTACAAGAGCCGATCTGACAAATACAATCTACGTCGCAAATACACTCATTTCAGATCATAAACTGGTACTACTACACAGGGCGCACGAAGAAATGAAAATGCATGAACACTATGTAAAAAGTTTCAGTCCAGCAAACAAAGCGGCCTTTCGACAAGCTTTAGAAGAGGAATCCTGGGAGGAAATGTACAGGATGAGTGATTGCAATGAAAAAACATCGTTCTTCCATCAAACTCTGCAGTGTCACTTTTACAGCTGTTTTCAACTATCTTAGTTAATAATAAAAATATAACGTGGATAACCAGGGAAATTAGAACCAGGGAAGTAAAAAACTGAAAGATCTATACGTACTGCAAAAAAAATACCCGGTATTGAAACCCAATTGCCTACAAGTCAAAAGATGTCATAGAGATTTATTAGATCAAACAAAAAGAGCTTTCTTCGACAATAAAATCAAAAAATTCCCATAACAAGCAAAAAACGATGTGGTAAATAATTAACGAACTGAGCAACAATCGAAAACGAAAAGATGAAATATGCTTACAAAAAGACCTAGAGATAAAAAAGAGTCCCGTTAAATTGGCAAGTTCAATGAATTTTTTACACATCCTCCAGAAGAAATAGCGAGAAATATCCCTTATTGCACTCTAAATAACAACCACATCATTAGCAATAACAAAACTATGTTGCTTGAAGAATACACCACTAATGAAATCCGGCTAATAATTAATGCATTGAAAAACAAAAAAAAACTGTGGACCGGATGATCTTCCGGCTCATCTGATTATAAGCTATGAAAATAATAATACATGTAATCAATAGCTCGTTTCAACAGGAAATTTTTCCCACTGCATTCAAAACATCTGTTGTTATTTGTTAATATGCTAAATATCGTCTATCAATGAAGGACTGCAGTCCTTCATCGATCGACATAACTTAATACCAAACGCCATAGTAGATTTCCAAAATAAAATCCTCTCAGAGATTCACCAGGGAAAATGTCCATTTGGCATATTTTGTGACTTAACAAAAGCGTTTGACTGTGTCTCCCACGATAAGTTAATGAAGAAATTGCATCTTTATGGTATAAGAGGAAAAACGGGCTGCTGGACAGAATCTTTTCTGCGGGAAAGAAATCAATATGTCAAGATTACGCAGAACAACAAGGTAGGGGTAGCGAAGTCAATTCCCACGCATATCGGGATCCCTTAAGGAAGTGTTTTATCACCGACTCTTTTTCTCTGTGTACTGTACTTCATATGCAGACGACTCGAGTTTTATACTCTCAGAGGAGTCTAGAGAGAAGACTGAGGATGAGGCCAGCAGACTCCTAAAATGTCTAGAAGAATGGTTTAATGGTAATAATATGTATTTAAATATCGGAAAAACTAAATACATCATCTTCCAAATATGAAGGAGAACTTTGTGTGAAGATCTAAATCTACAAATTGGCTCGATGTTGCTTCAAAGGACCAATCAAATAAAATTCCTTGGTATTCAGCTGGAGTACAATCTAAAATGGAATGTCACAGTAAATAATATCGTCACCAAAATAAATATAACTACATATTTGTTGCGTAACATGCGAAAAATAATGAATATTTCAGTTTTAGTTCAAATCTTTCAAGTGAAGATTCAAAGTAGTGTCAGTTATGGTATTCTCGCTTTGGGGTCCACGCCATTTATTAAAGACATCCTGAAAGATAAAAAGAGAACAATTCGTTGTTTAGCGGGCATCTCTAAATGTACGTTTGCAATACAATATTTCAGAGGTATGAATATATTAACAGCCCCATGCATTTACATATGGGAACTAGCATGCCACATTTTCAGAAATAAACATCGGTATTGCTCCCAACAGGAATTACTTCAATATCGCACTCGAGAGAGAAAAAAACTTGTAGTTCCCAGAGTAAAATTAACAATTTGCGGCACAACTCCAGATATAATTGGTATTAAGGTGTACAACATGTTTCCTGATAATATAAAAGAAGAACGCTCCTTCAAACGATTCCGAAGAGATTTTAAAAATACCATTATGCAGAAGGCATATTATAGCCTCGAAGATTTTTTCGCAAGCCAAAATGTACATACACTATCACACATTTTGGCTTGCGAAAAAATCTTCCAGTGTGTATGTTGATGTATGTATGTATGTATATGTGTGGGTATAGGTATGTACGTGTGTGTGTGTATGTGTCTCTAATTATTATTTTTCTTGTTCATTGACGTTTTATATATGTACTCAATTGTATGTCACAGAATTAATAAATTGATTTGATTTGATTTCATTTGATTTGACCAGACAAGACCAGAAGAGCAGATAAGGCCGATGAATATGAGACCAGACAAGAGCAGACAAGACAAGACCAAACAAGACCAGACAAGACCAGAGAATACCAGACAAGACGAGACAAGATCAAAGAAGACCAGACAAGAACATACAAGTCCAGAGAAGATCAATCAAGACCAGACAAGACCAGACAAAATAAGACAAGACAAGACCAAAGAAGAACAGACAAGACGATACAAGACCATACGAGAGCAGTCGGGACCAGACTTAATAGGACAGGCCAGTCCAAAGAAAATTAAATAAGGCCACTCAGACAATACCAGATGAGACCAGTTAAGGCCTGACGAAACCTTTAGAGACCAGCCAAGACTAGACAAGATCATAGAAGACCGGACGAGAAATAACAAAACCGAACAGGGCCGGAGAAGTCCGGGCAGACCGGGCAAGAGCGGACAAGAGCGAGCAATGTCGAACAAAACTGTACAAGATCGGACAAGATCAGACAGGACCGGACCAGACCGGACAAGACCGAGCAAGACCGAATTAAATCAGGCACAACGGGAGAAGAGCGAGGAAGACCAAGCAAGACCAAATTAGGTTAGACTAAGCTGACAAAATAGTCAAAATAGATTAAGATTTAATCAAGACACTCAAAAGTTTGATAAGTAATTCTGCAATAAATAAACTATAAACGAGTACCAGTGGACGGTTGGACAGTCGGAACTTACTAGATAGACTTAAATGTAAAAGAAAAAACTATCAAAGTACGAATCAACTATCAAAGTACTATCATTTATATAGGTTGTCTTTATCTAGATATGTAAGACTTATTAGATATATAGACAAAATAAGTAAAATTAATGGACAAGACTGTACGGAGAAGAAATGTTCATGGGATCCTAACGTCCCATCCCATACAACCAATCGGCCCATGGGATGGAATGAGTGTTATCAACGTCGCGTGGGATGGGATTGTACGTCAATTTTGTATAGGATGGAATGGGACGAGTTTTGAAAATCAAGTTCGTACATAATTAATTACATTCATACAAGATCATATAAGAAGCTCTTTATTTTTATTTGTTGTAGACACAAGTAGGCTTTAGAATACAAAACACTGTATTTTTAGATTTCTAGATTTAGTTTTTCTGCAGTGCATATCTTGTTTGTGTAGGCTGAAATATCTTCCGATCTGTTTGCAATGACAAAATTTACTCATTGTCAGATAAATAAATTGAAGAAAAATTTATTTCGAAGGAATTATCATTAGAAAACCGAAAAGAAAGTCTGCTGTATTTGAAAAATTTTCTGTAGTCTTAAGTGACGGTGAACCTCTCTGTATTTTCAAAAACGAAAGTCATACGAGTGGTTTGATTCGTCATAAATGTCAGGTAGCGATTGGGCAGCTACAAAATTCAGGTAAGTGATTTATTCAACGGGTTACCAGTATAAATAGACGTAAGTTCCTCATTGCTCTTAGTTTATTGCATCTTTGTAGGATTTCTCTGAAAAAAAAGTAGAAACAGTTACGAATTTAAAGAAGATGAATATAAAATATGCTTGTGCTGTGTACTTTGTTGCCAAAGATGTGCATGTATTTTTGGCCAATGAAGGAAATGGATTCATACATTTTACACAAATACTCGTCGATATGACTGCCAATTCGGTAGCAGTTTTAATAGTACTTATACTTTACCTCATCGTAACCCAGTTTCTTAAGGCGTTGATGAAAAGGTTGCTGAACTAAGGAAGCAGATTTCTTCTCAGTTTGTGAAAATTTTAACAAAAGTAGGCGCTGCTATCGCGACTCACATGAGATTGTATGACCGTAAAACTTATAGTCCGGTCATTTTAGACAATTGAAATAAAGAAAATTCCGACAGAGCCAAATCTTCGTAGAGACCTTAGATTTACCACAAGGAATAAAGTGTCAAAAGTCCCCATCAGTCCCATGTGAGCTTAGGGACTTATTCGGGGCCCAAGGTCAAAATTTTAGGTTTTTTGGATTTTTCTCAAAAACGGTAAGTTTTATCGAAAAAGTACCTCAGAGCAAAGTTGTAGAGATCTAATTCTCTATAAAAATGGTCCGTATGATTTTTTCTCTAAGACCCACTATTTCCCAGATATTGCGCTTGTAAGAATCATGTTCTACATAGTATGCATACATATGCCACGTATATACATATTTAGGTACTCAAGCAAGCAAAAATGCCTACTCGTGTCTCTTTTATGTATACATTATACTATTCTAAGAAAATTTACTCTAAAATGATCGTCCTCATAATTGAAACAGCAATAGAACAATTTAATGCAAGAAATACAACTATTGTAGTGGGTGAAGATGTTGATTTATTAGTACTACTCACTGCAAGGACTCCATCTGATAAAATTATTTACTTTTTAAAACCTGGGAAGGCGCAGCAACGGACAGAAATATATTCTTCTAAAAGTTTATCAGCTTATCCAAAATGCCAAAACTTTATTTTATTTTTACATGCGATAACCGGATGCGATACTACGTCAGCAATGTTTAGAAGGGGCAAAAATTCAGTATTAAAATTATTTGAAAAAAATGATTTGATTGACTGCGCAAAAGTATTTACAGAAATTAATTCTTCACCACAAATACTAATTACTAAAGGAATTCGGTTTCTTCTTGCGGTTTATGGAGCTCCAAAAAAAATTGATTGCATAGATACGTACAGATATTTAACATTTGTAAAAAATACACGAAACAAAAAGCAAGTACAGCTATCTTGTCTTCCTCCAACATCGGCATTTGCTAGTCAACATTTGTTTCGAGTATACTATCAAGTTCAGACATGGCAAGGCAATGAACTGAACCCTGAAGACTGGGGTTGGAAATTGATAAATAATACTTTGGAACCGATTCGAACTTTACTGCCCCCTGCTCCAGAAAAACTTCTTAACACTATTTTTTGCAATTGCAAGAAAGGTTGTAGTGCCAAATGTGGCTGTAAAAAAGTAGGGTTGCAGTGTTCTCCAGCGTGTACCAATTGCCAAGGTGTCTCTTGCTCAAATGTTCAATTAAATACAAGAGAGGAAGATTCATGTGATTTTGATGAAGAGACAACTGATTCATCTTCATTTGAACAATTTCTAAGCGTTCATCAACAGGAAGGAGAAGAAGAAGAACAAGAAGAAATTGAAGAAAACATGATTGTTGAAGTTGAATATGAAGAGTATGAGTCAGATTAAAGTAATAAAAAAAAGTTAGAACGACAGTTAAACTCAGTAACCCATATCAATAATCTTCATACTATTAAATAATTATTGTTCCTGAAAATAACGTCATAAAGGTTCGTGGAATAGGCCTACCGGGGATACCACGTTAAAAAAAACGCGCCGAGTACACTACCTCACAGGTGGTGTGGAAATGTGTGCATATTATGTAGAACGTGATTCTTACAAGCGCAATATCTGGGAAATAGTGGGTCTTAGAGAAAAAATCATAGGGACCATTTTTATAGAGAATTTTAAGATCTACAACTTTGCTCTAAAGTACTTTTTCGATAAAACTTACCGTTTTTGAGAAAAATCCAAAAAACCTAAAATTTTTACCTTGGGCCCCGAATAAGTCCCTAAGCTCACATGGGACTGATGAGGACTTTTGACACTTTATTCCTTGTGGTAAACCTAAGGTCTCTACGAAGATTTGGCTCTGTCGGAATTTTTTTTATTTGATCACTATTTTTATGTCTAAAATGACCGGACTATTATAGATTATATAAGTCTTACAGTTCATTACATCCAGCTCTTAAATTATCGGGTATTGGAAACACAAGATTTTTTGAATGAAAGAAAGACCGGCTATAACATAAAAATATGCTGGATGAGAGTTGAATTTCAATTACATTTCATCTATAATTTTGGTAAATTGTGTTTTTGCTACAGATAGGAGTGGAAATGTCATTAAAGCTTCACAAGGTAAATATCGCATATATTGCGCCTGCCATATTTTAAACACAGTTCTAAAGCGTACTATTTTTAACCATTCCCAAATCATGCCTAATGTTCCTAACAGATTCTTTAGAATTAGTCAATGGCTGCATATAAGTTATTACTTATTTCAAGCATTCTCCTCACCAGAAAAAATTAAACATTATTTTAAATAATCGATGGATGATAGATGAAACTCAATGTTCTACATGTTAGAATCAAATTATTCGCAACATAAAGACATCGTAAAGTTATTAATCGTAACGACCATAATGAAACTCTTGGTGAGAATCTTTTTCAAAATGTTGTTTTCTCATAACTTGGATCAAAAATAATGTTACATTATATTTTTTCTTATAATGGTTGTACTCTGAAAATAATTAAAATAAATTTACTCTGCTTGTTTTGAAAAATATAAAATAAAATATATGACATTTTATCTATTGTGAAACTTAGCAATGGGATGAATGGGACGGACAGCGCGACCGGGATGAATAGTATGGAATGGGACAAAAATTTAAGGTTTGTGGGATGGGACAGTGCGACAAAAATGTGATGAGATGGGACAGTGACAGGGATCCGTCCCACGGGATGGGATCTGGAACTCGTCCCATACTCATCTCTAGTACGGTGACGGGGATTAGAAAGACTATATTGTATAAATAAAACTAAAATAATCTCGAGGAATTAATGACCGCAAAAGTAGATAAGTTAAGTATGAAGAAAATACTATGTACATTAGAGAAAACAAATTAATAACTGTTGTATATATAGGCAAATTTGTATAAACATTATAGATTATAATATTAGTAGGCAAGTGTAAATTGTCGATATCTTATAATTTGCCAATTTGTTCTTCTTCTCGCGTCAAATAGCTATTATATTTGGTATAATAAATTGGCGTCGTGATAATGGTTAAAATGTTAATAAGACTTTCAACAGGATCTAAAAATGAAATCCATGTCATCTATTTAATAAAAATTACACATCATTTCCAGCTAATAACAATTTAAATGAAAGATAATAATGCAATAAACCTTGTTTATTTGTTTGCTTGGTATGCAAAGTAGCCACCTAGGTCGCCGAAGGAAAAATCGCTATACGAAACGGCTATTACTAACCTATAATAAACCGATTAAATTTGCAAACAAGTCATAATTAAGTACGTAATTATAAGTAATAGGTTGGTGTACTATTTGGCGATAATAGGCAATCAGAGTTTCATACGGCGTCGTCCGGATTTGGCAGCGGAAGTGCCGATTTAGATCAAATTCCGAAAACAATGGAGCATGGAAGCATTATTATGCGTTGCGATGCGCGAAAGAAATTAAATCAACACGATGTGATTTCTGTGAGGTCCAAATCAGTATTCAATGTGCGGTAATAGTTAACAATGGCGCCAATAATAATAAATTAGCCACCCTCGCAGTTGTTTATGTCCCTTGTCATCAGATGACGTATTTTTCCTGTACCCTTTAATATTCATAGACAGTATATTCCGCGACTCTCATGCCTTATTCATGTCCGACAGCGTACTTCACTATAATTTGTAACGTTTTATGGTTAACGATACGTTCATTTTGATTATTTTGTATAAAATATCGTCGCCGTAATATAGGAAAAGGGATATACGGACACCAAGACCATGTACACGAGTCTAGACAAAATTATTACCGCAATGGCGGACGGTAGCTGATCACGTATATATTAAATACATTTTTACATTTCACGACATGAATACCTTAATAGGTTTCGGTTTTTCGAAATTTTTGTTTTCTTATTTATTGCCGTGAAGCAATTTCTACTAAAGCAACAGCATGTTACTTACAAGACACAATTGAATTATTAAATATTTTATACATTACATGGACAGAGTTAAACACCCATAACTAAACTTATCATAATGTTACATTCATGGAATTTATGTTGATTAACTTACAATAAACTATTTTATTATTTATATCTACGAACATATTACACTTGTGATATAAATACAAATTTGTTTCTTCCTTCATTCACATGCAAAAAACAAGCAAGAGTAATATTATTTTACAAGCAGCTAAAATGTCGCTGTTTGTTGGGAATCTATAGGCATATAATAGTAAGCAAGCACTGATTTGTCATTAAATCTAATTCTAAATTCAATTAAATGACTTGGACAAATATTTTTTCTTACAACGCTACCTAGCAGCTTTAATTTGGAGATTTATATAAAGTGAACTGGATTATCTGTTTTATTGTCTTACATTTAAATCATAATTAAAAGTTAAATAAAGAAACTTCAAGTTGACAGTGTTCACTAAATTTTAAGTATGTAAGATATTGTTTCTGCTATCAAATGACTGAAATAGTCCGCCTGAAATTAAGGAAGCGACCAAAGCACTGGTTAGCAATCGGCTTAATACGAAGTCGGGTAGTATTTATCAATGCAAATTTATGGATCTTTAAATAGAGATGTTACATCATGGACAACTTAAATCATTTCACTTTCCAAAGTGCATTTATTAATTGTATTTTGTATTCCAATATTTGACAGAATGAAACACGAATATTGATTAAAATGATGATGAACTTCCTTACCAGCGGCAGACAATTACTTATTTTAATATGATGGTTTGGTAAGCATTCCGAAATTCAACATATACAATATTACAAATATTAATATATTTTCTTTTCTATTTTATTTATTGTAATTTATTACAGAAAAATATTGTAAAACATGTTTAATAAATTAATGACATTAATGAACATTTTGATAATTTTGCAACCATTTATAAATAATTATATATTGTTTCTGCTATCATATGATTGAAAGAGTCCGTCTGAAATTAAGGAAGCGACCAAAGCAGTGGTTGGCAATCTGCTTAAAACCAAGTCAGGTAGTAAGTATTTATCAAAACTTATTTATGGATCTGTAAATAGAGATGCTACATCATCGACAACTTAAATCATTTCACTTTTCAAAGTGCATTTATTAATTGTATTTTTTATTCCAATATTTGACAGAATGAAACACGAATATTGATTAAAATTATGATGAACTTTCTTACCAGCGGCAGACAATTACTTATTTCAAGATGATGGTTGGATAAGATTCCGAAATTTAACATATAAAATATTACAAATATAGATATATTTAAAAATTATTGTAAATATGCTGAATAATAACAAATAATTACAAATATATTTCAATATTTTATGGATGTGGTGATGACTTACACAATCAAAATTAACCCAAAGGGCGAAACTACAACAAATCACAAGAATTTGTCTAGAAAATCAATGGAATGATAATTTTCGTGGTAATTATTACCACATAAAATTTAAATTTAAATTTAAATTTTTTTAATTTAAAGTATTTATATATTTAATGAACTTTTTGTTACTTTTAGAATCATTCATAAATGATACGAAAGTAAACAATAAGACGTATTTGGCCATTTTAGTTTTAAAATTATGTAACAATAATAAAATAAAGGGCTTTAAAGCTCGCTTAAAATCAAGCGAGCCGATCAATTCAAATATCTAGACCATTGGTTCGGTTTTCATAAACTTTCATTGCTGCTGTCACCCCGAAAATATCTAGTGAAACTAACGGCACCCTGCATGTCTTATTTTTTTTCTCACATCAGTGTAGTTTCAAGTATCATGTATATTGTTTACACAGGCAAGTTTTATTTTTATAACATTATTTTATTAACAAATATATAAACAATAGATATATCAGCCCTTGTGAATGAACATACAAACAATTATTTTTAATATGCTTAGGCAATATACTTATAATAATCTGAGGCAATTCAATGAGAAACATGCGACTGGTGCGATGCGCATATTTTTCAGGGCGAATTTGAAATAGGCGTACTCTCATTTCATCTTCGACTGGCTTGAGTCTTTCTCTTTTTCTGTTTTGATGTTCACCAAAGCAGAAAAGCCCAGCTCGCACAAATGTAAACTTGAGAATTGTAGGAGAAGTTTGAGTGCTCGTAGTCCTATGTTGGAATGTACTTTTTACTTTTTTGTACTTCATCAATTTTTTCTCTCCTTCTAAATCCGCAACTTCTAAATCATTGTTTGCCATCACTGATGTCACAAATTAACGGCTTATACAATCATATTTTTCCACATTGATATCGGAAATATATATGTAATAACAATTATTAACTTTTGTCTCTAGAGTCTCTGAGTTGTTTAATGCTCAATAATGAGTTGCAGAATTTGGTTATTTTCCGTTTTCTCCTAGTTCTTGAAAACTTTCCCATATTACTAGAGATGCCACGATTATTCGGTTACTATTTGGTATTCGGCCACTTTTTTAATATTCGGTATTCGGCTGAATATTACTAACTATTCGACCGAATACCGAATACCAAATCATGAAAAAAAATCACACATATTATTCATTAATGATTATCGTATTAACAAAAAAATAGAATTTATTAATACTTAAAATTTATCAGAGGTAAGTTGTGATGAATGAAAACATATTTTTCAGCATGTGTTGATAGCAAGCGATAGCGCTTTTCCTCTTAAAGTATATCCGCTTCTGACAATAGCCTCTCACTGCATACACTGCTACCGGGTGATGATAGATACATTTTTGCGAATTCTGTCACTTTTGGATAGTGCTGTAGGTTTTCTGACCACCACTTGTAAGAATCTGTTGTCCTATCTAGGCGAGCCGTTTTAAGAAAAAGTCAATATCATTTGCAATAACACTTTTCTTTTCCTCATCTTCATCTTTCTCCATATTTTCTGTAGCGATTTCCTCAAAACAACTCATTTTCAGACCTTCTAAAATATTTTTTTATTTTGCTCTTTGTGTTTGAACTAATCCTAGGAAACTGTTTTGAAACGAGGGTCAGGTAAAGTGGCAACTAGGTATTTGTCAATTTCTTCAAAGTTGAACCATGCTCCTAGCTCAGCTTGTAGTGAGATCTCATTCTCAGCAAATTAGTTTTATATTTGCTTTCTCTTCCTTTTCCATGCATTTCAACAATGTGACAACGTGTGGAGCCATTTCGGAGATGCAAGAAATACCCGAGCTAGTTATTTTTGTTATCTCTTGAAAAGGTTTCAGGAGTCATATACATTGTTCCAGTAACAACCACTGAGAAGGTGTTATGTTATGTTACTCAGTTATGTATATAGAAACAGTTAGCTTTTGTTCTAATAACCTCTCCATTAAATAGTATGTAGAATTCCAAAGTGTGCTAACATCTTGCACTAATTGGTGGTTTGACAAGTTCTTGCCAAATGGATTTGAGCTTTTTTCCTACTATACCTGAGTGGTTAAAATATGTAACAATTCGTCTTGCAGCAGCTACCACCTGTGTTATTTCCGTTTGAGATTTTAGCGATTCCTCGATAGCTCGTTGTAGTTAATGGATAAAACACCTGGCACCCAATCTTGCGTCAATTCTGCGTCTCGTACACCTTTTATCATATTGGCAAGAACATAAGTAAATGTATCTTGCTATGAGAAATATTATATTTTTCAATGTTATTAAATAAAATTAGAAGATGTTCAATGAGCCGTGAAACTCAAAAAACTTTGATTATTGTGCTGTCGTGTTCACATATAAGATGCTACTGATATTGATGTTGCTTACGAAATACTAGCTTCAATTTTAGACTAGATTCTATTATACATATATATATATATATATATATATATATATATATATATATATATATATATATATATATATATATATATATATATATATATATATATTATATGAGGAATAATTTTGTACTCATATTAGTGGGGCCAGGTATTTTATATTGAGGTACTTTTGCTTTTTCCATAAGCCTTTGAAAGCCGTACATTGTCTAAGGCAATCATTTCATCAATTAAATAGTGATATTTTCTTGATTTCTGACCATTAAAATGCCACAACAATTTCCTTTCAATTGTTTCTTTCACAGTTAACTGTTTCTTTTCTGACGTACTTGGTACTGCGAGTAAGGTACTGCGTAGCGCTACGCTGCCGCGCACTCAGTTTACCCAAAAGCCGGGCCGAATATTCCCAGGTCGAATATTCGGCGCTTCGGCCAAGAGCGTGGCCGGATATTCGGTATTCGGCAAAATCACTATTCGTGGCATCTCTACATATTACCCACGCTTACTTTCATTATTCTCAACTTCAATTTGTCTCTGAAAGCCACTATTTTGTCTGAAAATATTTTCATTTCTTTCCTGCATACTAGAGTTTAATTTATTCAATTGTACAAAAAAATATCTACAAAATATGTACTTCTTTATGAAGAAACAGATTTTTAAATTGAGATCACATTTCTCCACAAAGTTTATTAAATAAATGTGACCTCAAAGGTTAACTTTTGAAAATAATTGACCATTTTAACTACCTTGATCAGGACGCATTCTAAGTGTTTATTTACGTATTTTGCAACCAAAGCTTCTAGGTATATAAAACAATGTGTTGATGCGATATTTTTGTATGAATAGGATGGTTGCGACAGTTACTAAGTGGTAATTCATACTTACATTGAATTGAAAAATTCACTCTGTTTTTGCTACACTTATAATATGTATACATGTTATATAACTTATTATTCACAATTATATAAATTTCTACACATATCACCACTCGAGTTTCGACGTTTGACGGTCATTTTCAAGTGATATGATAAACGATATTTTTGATTTTTTTGTTATTTTTAAGAGACAAAAATCTTTTTATTTGACCGACTATAGATGGTCATTCTTTCAAATTCTTTGCAGCATAAAAATTGTTCAATTATTATTTCAGCAATATATATCGCGTGTACACTAATAACTGAGCTTTTCCTCCAGTGGCAGAACTTTCATCAACTTGCAAATCGAACATATTAGCTTCATTTATTTTCAAAACCACATTTTCCTCTATGTTATCAGACATTTCATTAATACATATTCGTATTGTGTTGTCTGATAAAGGAATTTTCTTGATTCCAGCTTCAGCTGCAATTGCGAGCACTACAATTGCGAGCACTATCTTTACAAGCAAGACTTGTGTCTCTACTATAGTATGTGGTGCAATTATTTCTTGCTGTGCTATTATTTCTGCGACTAAGTATCTGTCCTCTTGAAGACGATCAGATATTTTAAATTGTTTGGTAAAATTATTGCGTTGTTTTTTTTTAGTGAATAATGCAGTCAAAATATTCCACATATTTTTGAGAAAGAGGGGTATGTTTCGTCGAAAAATGACGCAATAGTATACTAGGCACTAAAGCTCATTAGCCAGTCGTCGTCGTCGGGATTTCTTCTTTGCTGAAAATCCTACCCTCATTGCCATCGCCGCCTCCGCCCATGGGCCTGTTGCTGGCTCCAGAGACCAATGCGAGATCGGATGGTAGTTTGTTGGTGAAGAAGGGGTGGGATGGTGAATGAGGGAGACTGTCCACAGAGTAACAGAGGGGTTTGCACGTAACACCACGCCTGCTGCTACAGGTACATGCTCCGATCCTAGTGGCACAGATAGCTGAGACAACTAGTGAGAGTGAGCACCCTTCAGTAGCAAAGACAGTAGCCTCAATCTTAATGGCTGAGGAACGTCGCCGTACTGTCTCATTTCGCCGATGCCCATAGAGTAGGTAGTATTTCTATTAGCCAGTACTTCGCCACATACAACACATTTTGGGTTAGAAAATATCTTGTCACCACACCAACTAAAGCCGTATTTCAAATTGTTTTCTTGGTATAAACGGACCTCACTCTTAAATGCTTTTTTCTTAGTTGGAACTTTACCTTCATTGCAGAAATCACTGAAATTTGTGCCAATTGTACTGGCTTGCAAATATGAATTCTCGTCCATACTCCTCTTTCTTACAGGAAATTTGTCAATTTCTTAGGCAACCAAAGAAGAAAATGTTACAGTATTTAATAAGTCGTATTTTAGTGTTATGTTTACCTAATATTGAGAATATTATATGTACAAAATTATATTGATATTAAGTTAAAGATAAACTTGTTACACTTGCACTGTGTCGGTACAACTGAGCTCGACTAACAACAAAAACAAACAGAAACACGAACTGCATTAGGTTTTTATGCTACCCGAGTAAGTACGTACGTGTCATACAATGGCGTACTATTTTTGGGTATAACACGGATGACAAGATACCGACGACCCGAAACCAATGTTATTCTAAATTTTTACTGGTGTCAACTAGGAATTTTTGATAATTTTTGCTTTAAAAAATTATGAAATGTGGTTTTTACGGCACCCCTAAAAATTATTAGCGGCACACTTGGGTGCCGCGGCGAACTTTTGATCTAGGCGAATGGATAGAGCCCAACATCTCGGAGAAAGAAGCATTCACTTCACGTATCAGGAAAATGGAAACTGCATATCAACTGACCAGAAGCATCTACAACAAGAAGTCAGTATCACTAAATGCCAAGCTCAAAAACTATCAAACAGTTATTCGGCCGGAAGCCCTATAATCTACAGAATGCATTACATTGAACAGGAAAGGAATGATGGAAAAACTAAAAATTAGGGATAGAAGGATACTGAGGAAAATTATGGGTACAGTAAAGGAAAATGGTGAATACAGAAAACGACATAATCATGAACTCGTGCACATACACATGGAAAAAATAACCGACATTATTCGGAAGGGAAGGATCAACATGCCATGTTACATTTTATAGTAACATGGCATGAATGAACCCAACGAGATTGACAAATATAACTTTACCTATTTCCTACGAAAGAAGATCAAGGGAGCAGGTTTCACAGAACTGGACAAAGACTTGAAAGAAGTGGAGATCACATGGGCAGATATTCAAGAACGTTTACCTCTTAAGATGAAGTTGAAAACATTCTAGAGTTTCCAGGAAAAGCCCAAGCTCAAAACAGGCAAAATCGGGACTTAAGAACGGAAGCATCCAAACATCGACAACAAATGCGACAGTACTGGTTTAACATTAAAGCCCAAGGAAGGAAACAGTTGAAATAATGTGATCCTAAGCTGGCCCTGACGAAAAAAACATAAAGGGTGACAAATTAAGTGTGTCCTCTTTTCACAGATTAAAAATAAAATGAAGTAATGACTTATTTGTCGTAATTTTAACTGTCAGTGATTTTTTACTTAACTGTCAGTGATTTAATATTCAGTGATTTTTTTTTAATGGACCAGTGGCCGATTGAATAAAAGATTGCTTGTGTAGAACACGCATTTTATTAGAACGGACTCCATTATTCAAATTCAGAGGTGGTTTCGAGAACAGTTTCATTTTCCAGTGCCGCCAAATTGCAGGACAATTGCTAGATGTGTCAAAAAATATCATCAAATAGGTTTTCTTGTGGATACTATACTTGCAGAGAAGAAATAAACTGCTAAAAGAGAAGTGAATACTTTGCAATTTAGGAACATAATTGAAAAAAATTCTAATCAAGCCCTCTGACTTTCATCGCAGCAAGTGGGAATTTCACGTGAAACTTACTTCCAATAGACAAAAACTCAATTTTAGAACTCAGTTGATGGATTTTGAGCAGAGGGGATAATTTTTTTAACAAAATAATTATGAGTGACGAAGCACATTTCCAATTTCATTGGGGAGAGGAACAAACAAAATTTACCGGTTACCAGTCTGCCGAAAACATTCAAGTTATAGTTGAAGAAGAACTGCATTCCTAAAGGCTACTGTGTGGTGTGGAATATGCTCAGCTGGAGTATTGTGGCTGCATTTTTAGAAGATAGTATGGGAATCGCAGTAGCTCTCAATACTGAATTAGTTCAGTATTGACAGTACAGTATTATTTCAGTACTGAGTTATGTAGAGATACTAACAACGGTCATAATGGATGTCATCGCTCAACTCCGATTACCAATAAACGATATTTGGTATCAGCAGGAAGGTGCATGGCCTCAACATGTCTATATGAGTGTTACGAGAGTTGCTTCCTGGTCATCTGATTTGCCAGAGCGGGGATTAGTTGTGGCCTCCTTCCTCTCCGAATTTGTCGGGTTTGGATTATTTCTAATGGAGTTGTTAAATCTAAAGTTTATCAGAACTGACCTGAAACTTTGGAAGACTTTCCTATTTGTGAGATTATGTCCGAAATGTGCCAACGTGCAATGTGTTTATTGTTGCATCAATCTCAATCATGGATCGAAGCAAACTCCATGGATCGAAGGTATGTTGCATATCTATTCGATGTATTCTTTAAGTATATTTGCACAGTGTTCAACAAAAAATCTAACGTATTTTTGTTTTGATAATAGTAGGTTAAAATCAGGACATCCTTAATTTGTCAGCATATATCGTAGCTTAATTTACTGAATATAATATAAAATATACTAAAAGTATATTACATGGTTTGTCTTCAGAATACAAAAAAGTCTGAAATTAAATTTGATTGTGTCATTAAATCCACCTTTTTAATGGATAGGTAAAAATAACTTATCGCATGATTTACTAGTTTTTATATAAAAAATATAAACTTTAAATGAATTTTAATTTTGTCAATCCTTGTAATTAATACATACATATCAGGCAAATATGTTCTTTAATTAAATTGAATTTAAGCTCAATTACCCTTACGTTGAAAATATAATTCAACTGCATTTATGAATACTAAAAATGCGTCTCATTATAAACACGATGTGATTAGCTTGCACAGAGGTACGCACGTAAAAGGCAACTAGGTTTTCTTGTCTAGACACTCGTCTATTTATCTTTTCTTTTTAATAAACAGAGTCTAATTGAAATTCTAATGGAATTCCGTAAATTATGTGGGTTGAAGCGTATTATTATTATTCAGATGGATAAAATAGTGGCGCCAAAATTAATTTCGTAAATTCAAAGTGAAGCCGGAAGCGGAAGCAAAATAGACAGTCAGACAGTATTGTCCAATTTACAGATTTTTTGTTTCAAGCAAAAGTCACTTTGTATTGCATTTTTAATTTAAAATTAATTCCTATTTGTAGTTAACGAATTTATTTTCAAATAAATTTTTATTTACTATTTTAATTTGTTTAATTTTATAATCATGAATACCCTTATTAATTTTAACTATGGGTACAAATATATTGGGTTGTTCGGAAAGTTTTTTCGCTTTTCCCTAGGAGTGCTACTGGTTTTATCCCTATCCAGGCGCGTACTTTCTAAAGTATATTTTCATTATTATTTTGCCAGTAGACGCATTTCAAGGGTTTTCCAATAAACAAAAAAACATGAATGTGTCAAAATTGTGAATATTTAATTAAGTACAATATAGTAAGTACCCGCTTAACGCTGTTTCAGTTTAACGCAGTTTTATTTGAATAGTGGTACTCCGAAAATTGCGAAAATTGCACGCAGGCTTGGGCTTCCCCGAAATCGAAAGTGTAAAGGTGCTCCCTCACCGGGAGCATTCGCCTGTAATTTGATGTAACAGATTCGATTCTGAGCATTACGTTACTATACTTCTTCAATGACTGACAAACATTTGCCTGTAATGTAACATTTCGGATTCCATTTTGATCGAATATTACAGACATTTCGCACTGTAATCCTCGGTTCTCTTTCCTCACTGATGTAGTGCTCGAGTTGCATAATTACAGGTTGCGCATCGTAATGTACGGTTCGCTTCACTCACTGATGAATGCTCGACTCGTTACGTTACATTACAGACGATTGCTCCCGATGAGGGAGCACCTTAACGGGATCATCCCTAACCCCACTTTTTCTCTATCTCTCCCAGCGGAGCAGTATCTTTAGTAGTATCTTTATAGTAACTTTAGATATTTGTCTCTGAATATGCCGAGAGCCGCTGATAGGTGTGCATCGTACACACACACGGTCCCAAAAATGAGACCAATAATGCGATCTCCAAAAATACCGGCATAGACATTTAATTTTAGTGGATTTGGTGTATGGACTTTGTGGAAAATCCTTGGATTCACGTCCGACCAAAATCGACAGTTATGACGATTTACAGTAGAGTTTAGGAAAAATGTACACTTGTCAGAAAAACAAATGCTAAAAAGAAAATTCGCGTCAGCACCTATTTTTTCAGTCATCATTTCGCAAAGCTCATGTCGCGTATCGAAATCATCACCATTTAATTCATGTATTAAATGAATTTTATATGGATGAAATTTATGTTGTTTTAGGATTCGAAGAATAATTGTCCTAGGGATGTTGGTTACAGTGGCCAATTTCCTCGTACTCAGAGTTGAGTTGACAGCAACTTATCCCAAAACACCAACTACAGTAACCTTATTTCTCACTGGGTGTTCACGTTGAGGGTCCCGTTTTTTATTGTCTACTGAACCTGTTTCTTGAAATTTCGTGACCAACACGTATTTTCTGCTTACGTGTTTATCGAGATGCTCTTGATTAAATAAGTCTTATTGTTAGTTAAATAAGCCGTACGATTGCCGTTCTCACCATTTAAAAAAAAAAACAGCGCGATCATTTCGACCCTCTCCGTAATACAGTAAACCATTTTTGCACAGCCAATGCTTATTTTGAAGCAAGAAAATTCAAAAAGCAGCTTAAATTGAGATCGAATAGGATGTGTTGGATGGTAAGAGACTAATAAAAAATTGAATTAAAAAATATCTGTAATATTCCACACCCGTGACTCCCGCCCACTTGTGACTTCCGCACCGAGGGTTCCGTACAAACTTGTAAGTAAGGTATCTTTAGGAGGACCTAACTGTATGCAACCCATATGCTTGTGGTGCCTGACAATACCACGCAACACATTAGTGTATTTTCATAGTTTCAAGTTTCTAATAGTAAATTCGAATTTTTCTTGTAATTAAACTACATATTTACGGTTTTCAGATTTTTCCCTCTACATGTGCTGTAAGGTGAAATCGCAAAATATGCGATATAAACGGTCATATCTTTTTATTGCGTTAATTTACAAGTTTGATTTTTTCACAGCTGAAAGAGACCGAAGACCCCAGTATTTGATACAAATTTCAACTTGTTGCCTCTACGCGTTCCTGAGAAAAATGGTCTTGACAGACAGACAGACGAATGAACGGACAGACGGACAGACAGACGGACAGACAGACGGACAGACAGACGGACAGACAGACAGACAGACGGACAACAAAGTGATCCTATAAGGGTTCCGTTTTCTGTACGGAACCCTAAAAAATGTGTACATGTACTAAAAAGATATTTGTTATTTGTTTTTTGATATTTTTTAGACTAATAAAAATCTCTTCTGGCGATGAATGGTGATTTTTTTCTACACTTTTTCCAGTAAGGACAGATTAAACAATTAAACTTTCAACGACAAACGAAAAACGAGTTTATAACTTGAAATTAAATAATCTCGAAAACAAATCTATAGATTTAGAAAATATTATACCTAACCTAAATACCTAACCTAACCTAACCTAACCTAACTGTATGCAACCCATATGCTTGTGGTGCCTGACAATACCACGCAACACATTAGTGTATTTTCATAGTTTCAAGTTTCTAATAGTAAATTCGAATTTTTCTTGTAATTAAACTACATATTTACGGTTTTCAGATTTTTCCCTCTACATGTGCTGTAAGGTGAAATCGCAAAATATGCGACATAAACGGTCATATCTTTTTATTGCGTTGATTTACAAGTTTGATTTTTTCACAGCTGAAAGAGACCGAAGACCCGAGTATTTGATACAAATTTCAACTTGTTGCCTCTACGCGTTCCTGAGAAAAATGGTCTTGACAGACAGACAGACGAATGGACGGACAGACGGACAGACAGACGGACAGACAGACGGACAGACAGACAGACAGACGGACAACAAAGTGATCCTATAAGGGTTCCGTTTTCTGTACGGAACCCTAAAAAATGTGTACATGTACTAAAAAGATATTTGTTATATGTTTTTTGATATTTTTTAGACTAATAAAAATCTCTTCTGGCGATGAATGGTGATTGTTTTCTACACTTTTTCCAGTAAGGACAGATTAAAAATTAAAATTAAACTTTCAACGACAAACGAAAAACGAGTTTATAACTTGAAATTAAATAATCTCGAAAACAAATCTATAGATTTAGAAAATATTAGCCGTTTAGTGTTCAGGGCTAAACGAGCTTTCAATTGAGGTATAAATTTTAATAAAATTTTAAGCGTTGTGGTCCCATCGCGAAGGGGTTAAGTAATTTGGCCACAAATTTTATTGAAAACGGATGCCACCCTCATAGACAAACTTGACGTGTCCGAGCGTTTTTTGAGAATCCATCTTTAACTATCCGAAAATCCCTCTGTTTCGTTTTCAATGGCCCACCTGCTATATACACAACTTATTTTTATTGTTTCAAATATTTGTTGCCGTTATTGTAAGTATAAATTTATGTAATATAATGATTGATATATTGATTAATATTATAATTTTTAGTTATTATTATGGCTGATAATAAAAAAACAAGAAAATAAAGCGGCAAGAAAGAGCAATTCACTGGAAAATAAAAAGGCAACTGCCTAAAAGATTAGATACTGCTGAACGTCAATCTCAAATTTGAGTTCCATTGAACTTATTAACTTCAACAATAAGGACAATTCTTAATAAAAAATAAAAAATAGTGTCATCAGCAACTACAACAACCTCCGCACATAATAATTTTGTTCTATAATTCGGATCATAACCTACAAATTTTTTATGATCTGTCAAAGACATAATATCAGTCAAGTCTTTTTTATAATGGTAAAGTTCACCAACGAGCAACGTTTGGAAATCGTTGATACTTACCGAGTTTCCGGAATTCTACCCAGTCGGTAGTCGCAATTTTAAGAGCGCTTAATCCAATTTTTGGTAGCAATAATCGTCTCACCAGACAATCTATGCGTGCGATGGTGAATAAATTTGAATCAGCATACTCACTGAATGTTCCTGTGCTAGAGAGATACTGGTCGATGTACTGAAATTACTGAAAAATTTTGCAGTCGATAGTGCTTCAGCTCAAAATGAACCAAACAAATCGATTCTACGTCGTTCACAAGAATTTTTCAGCCCAGATTTTGGCGAATTTTACGTAATGATTTCTAGCGACACTCCTAAAAGATCAAATTAACCCAATAACTGAAACCTCAGGATCATATAAAGCGCCGATACAAAAGTTTGGAGAAAATCCTGAATTTCATCGAAAAATAATCTTTGGCGATAAAGCCCATTTTTGCTATAATAATACTTCTTTTAATAAGCAGAATGCGCATTATTTTACAGCAACAAACCCACATGTGCATCATGAGACTACATTGCATCCACAAAAAGTGAGCATTTGGCGCGGATTACATGCCGGAGGTGTACTAGGGCCTCGTCGATGAAAATTATCGCCAAGTTATGATCAATGGAGTCATGCCATGTTGGATAACTATTTTTGGCCAGAATTGGATGGACTATATATCAGTGATATGTGGTTCCAACAAGATGGTCCCAGACGCCACACACCTGGTAAAACAATTGATTTTTTTTAAAGGAAAATTTGGTAATCGTTTAATCTCGAGAAATGATCCAGTCGAATGGGCAACCTGGCTCATGCGATTTGACGCCGTTAGATTTTTTCTTATGGGGTTACCTTAAGTCGAAGGTTTATGCCAGCAATCCAACAACCTTAGAGATGTTCAGGAACAATATCGAACGCGAAATTGCCAACATTCCGGGTGATATGTATAAAAGAGTGATTGAAAATTGGATCCAAAGAATCGTTTGCTGCCGTCGTGCTAGTGGTGCTCATATGAACGACATCCAATTCTATTCGTAATTGTAACGTGTGTAGTACACCTGGAATAAATTTAAGCCTGATATCTCAGTTATTCTTTGATTTATTTAAATATAAAATTGTAACGTCCTTATTAAAGAACCATATATGGATTATACATATATTTATATATGGATTGACAACGAAATTGAACGCAATATATCAAACTATTGCAATGGAAAAAGGGAGAAGAATTTTCAATCACATTCAGGTTGAAACACGTGATACAACTGAAACTCTCGTTGAAAGTCAAGGATGGTTTAATAGATTTAAACAACGAAATAATCTTCATAACATACAGATTATGGGAAAAGCGGTAACTGGAGATATAAAAGCTGCGGTTGAATTCCCACTGATATTAAAAATTATAATTGGTCGAGGAAGTTATCCTTCCAAAATATTTTGGAAGAGAAAACCAAAACGAACATTTTTATCCTGCGAAGAAAACCGTGCGCCAAGATTTAAAGCTGCCAAAGATCGGTTAACACTTCTATTGGATGGTAACGCCAATGGAGAAATTAAATTAAAGCCACTACTTGTTTATCATCCCAAAAACCCAAGAGCGATGAAAGGAATATCTAAATCAACTTTACCTATAATTTGGGAGTCTAATAAAAAATCAAGATGACTATGAAACATTGCGAAAATTTGTTCACTGAACATTTTTGCCAGTCTGTTAAACGCTATTGCGAAAACAACAAACTTGAACCAAAATCATTTAAATTTAGAATTGGTAAAACCATACTACTTTATAGATAATCATATAAACTTAATAAAGTCGGAACACAGCCTGAATATAAAAATATATTCAACCTTTCCGGAGCTCTATAAAACTAATGAGTCTTTTTAGTACAATAATAAATCTCTAGTGAAATTTGTTTTAAACAAATTTCACATTTCATTTGTTTTTAACAAATTTCACATGAGATTTGTTTTCAGAAGTCCTAAAAAGACTCATTAGTTTTAAAGAGCTCCGGAAAGGTTGAATATATTTATATATCCAGGCTGTGTTCCGACTTTATTAAGTTTATACAAAATCATTACTTTTAATGGATAATGCTCCAAGTAGGGACTGCAATCCGGTATCGTTTTCAATTCAACCAGATCCGGCCGAATTTCTATCGATCCGGCCGGATCCGGATGGATGTAAATTCGGTTGCTCCGATAAGAATAATTTTCCCATTTCGTTCCAAAATGGACGATTTCCGGGATCATCGACTGAGTGTATTATATAGGTAGTTTACACACACACACACACACTTTTATAATTAGACAAACAATTAAAAATCTAGTACATTGTAGGTAACTAGCTAAATTTCACAGAAACAATTAAGTATTTGAGCATGCTAACCAGTCCTATTCTTATATTTATGCCAGACATCATGATGAATCTGTCTATTGAATGGCACAATTATCACAATAATGAGTTTATAACTATTTAGTTTAGTCAACTTACTATAACTACCGTATTTGCCGGTGCATAAGGCGCATCCTAATATTTAACCTACTTTTTGTGCGCCTACAACGCGGACCTAGGTTTTAGAGTCAATTTTTTTGGAAAAAAGGTGCGCGTTATACACCGGTAAATATGGTAAATATTTTAAGTATACATTATTTATCACAAAATAATTTTTGGTTTTGAAAAAAGCATGTGGCGCTATGCGCACAACGCATTTAAAGTACCTACTCAGCAACAGCGCGATTATTTTACTTAAAATTAGCATCACCGGATTCGGTGACCGGATCCGGTATATTGGTACCGGATCCGGTAAACGTTTAATGATGCCGGATCCTGTTATCCGAATTGCAATCCCTAGCTCCAAGAAACCCAACGAATTTATCTGACTTATATAGCATGCATTTCAGTCAATGCTGTTTTCTTGCTACCTAACACAACCGCCTTAATGCAACCGATGGATCAAGGGGTTATAATGAATTTTAAAGCCTATTACCTGCAGCGAACATTTAGACAGTGGTTTGAAAAACGGAGGGAGAAGAAAAACAACCGATAAGAGATTTTTTGAAGAACTGCCATATCCTAGAAGTTAAAACATAAATCTTTTTTTCTTAGAACGAGGCAACAGAATAACGTTTTAAAGGGGTATGCAAGAATAATTAGCTAGATCTAAGGAGGGTGACACTATTGTTGTTATAATCGAAATAGTGCAATTAGCGAGACAAAAAGGTTTAGATGAGGTGAATGTGAAAGATCTCGAAGAAATATTACAAGAAAAAGCAGAAAGTTTTTCTAATGATGAGCTCAAGGAGTGTATATAGTAAATAGGTATTCCGGAGAAGAGCAAAACGAACTTTCAGCGACATTTATAAAAACGGTTTAGCCGCAATAACGGAGATTATGGACCAATATTTAAAAATGGCACAGATTTTGATGGGAGCTGAAAGGCAAGGCGGGGTGTCATGGATGCCTTGTCCACTTATCGACAATTTTTTGCAGAGCGCAAAAGAAAAACGCAAATGACATTAGATCCCTTTTTTGCAAAAAGTCAGAAAATTAGAAATGCAGAAGGAGAGGAAGCCCGGGCAAGACGCATATGTTAAGGGATAGTGTAAATAAAACCACAAACTGATAATCAAAAGAACTCTTAGTGCTTTTAATTTGTACCATGTTTAATCATCTTTTTAAAATAATCATTTAAATTAAAAAACGATTTCTATAATAATCACGAGCCATAACAAAAAGTATCAATTATCCGTTTTGCCCTGAGGGCAAACGCCCCATGGGCAGAAATGATATGTTGAGATAGTTCAGAGGTAAAATTAGCTGCCAACTCCTACATAAGAAGTGCAGTCCTCCAGTGTGCCCAACTTTTGCACTGATTACTCTGTATCCAACAAAGTGCATTTGTCAGCGCACACTAAACAGTAAAAATCTGGTTTCGGATTTTTGTTTTTTTGTTTCTTTTAATTTTAGTTTTACTGGGGCCTGCTAACTCATAAATCTGGGTCTTAATAGTTGCCTTCTCAAATTTTAATGCTTCTTCAGCTTTAACGGGAGTAGACGCCAAAACCTTTGCCTCTTGTATTTGCGGCCAGAGCAGCGATAGTTGGAATATGTCTAACTTGAAATGGCGCAAGGCTCGCTACAGGCGCTAGATGCATTTCTCCTTTAGAATGAGCTATTTCTTCTTCCTGTGTATTGGAATCAGGTATAGGTGTAGTAGACCTTTCATACTCTATTTCTGCAATGATAACGGACTGTGTAGAAAATTCAGCTACTGCCTCCTTTGCGGTAACAGATACAATTTTCAGTAGAACCGGGTCATTTTTCATTTTTGTTGCTGCAAAATCATTTAAAACGCATAGTAAACGATTTGCATTGAAAGGATCTTTGGCCATTATCCACGGGGCATCATTTACAGGACGTCCAGTCATAGTAGACGGCCAGGAAAAGGACGTTCGCCCATAGTTGAAGGAGCGTAATCTTCTTCTCCAAAAACATTTGGATCATAAGGCCAGATTCCCGGTCTTTTAAACCCATTAACTGCATTTTGAACCGAAGCACTGTCGGCGTACGTTCCACCAAATATTGAAATAACTAAACTGGCAAAATGGATACCTCTCCGGGTAAAAAGTTATTATAACTCATGCAAGGAGGGCGCACAAGTCATAAAGTAAATTATTTGAATTATTTTTTTATTTTGGATCGAGAGCTCGCTCTGCAGCGCGATATGTGGTTTAGATTTATATGGTCTAATATTATCAAATCTAACATTTAACCTAACCTTTAAATAGGTAAAATATCGGGTTTTTGCGTTTGTTCTAAGTTCTGCCACGGCTTAGATGCGTTGAAATAAGCCTTAGAATGTAACAATCACAAATAATAGTTAAATAAACGTGCAATTGAATAATAAATATATTCATAGGCAACTGATGACTAATACAAAAAGTGTGTGTACAAATCTTCACAAAAATCTTAACAAAACATCGATAATCCTTTTTTCTCCTTCCACAACAAATGCTCTCGCGTATTATATTTTTTGAATTGTCATGGCGTTGCCGATCGTACGTGTCACGGCATGAGAAAATCTTACAGCGCCAATTATTATATATTTATGGAAAAATCAGTGATTCTTATTTCCCGCACTATGCTTCTTGCCCGGGCTTCTTCTACCCCAAGTTTAAGCGGGGTATTAATTACTGTATGTTTATATCATTTGAAAATGATAAATGAAATAGTTTAAAAGAGATTACTTTCAGAATAACACAATATGTTATAATTTTTTAACAAATTGTATTTTTAATACTGTGTGATACCTAGTTTAAATAACATTTTTTAATATTTCAAAATAGTCCTGTCTAGACGGGTTTAAAATTTATCAACGAAAAACGAGATAGGAAAGAAAATAATAACCCAAACTAACAAACAACAATACGAATGTATAATGATTTTGTAACAAATAAGAATGTTTTATTACATTATTATACATAATTATTATTAAATGTCTCCAAGTATTACTTTCTTAAGAGGGGAAACCACATTAGGAAGCTGTGTGATACTGATTCTTTAGGATTTTTTTTGGGTGGAAAGAATTAACTAGAATTTAATCAAATTTTGACATCATTTCATTCATATTTTGAACAATTTCTGCGAATTTTTTTGAATAATTTCAGCCAAAAATAAAAAAGTTATTGTGTGATGTCCGCCGAAGGTTGTAACTATAGTTTTCCAATTGCATGCAATGTCGCCATTCCGATTTTTATGTGAAATCAAAAAGGTTTTGATTTTACTATAATAACTTATTTTCTAAGAATATTGCAGGTGATTGTAGGTTTCTAAGAATATTGCTAAACATTTTGCAGGTGTTGGAACCATTTTTCTTCGATTTTCACAATTTTTTTCTCTAATAATGCAAGAAAAAATACCCTTAAAATCATGATATCATTTCACAAGTTGGTTCATATAATTCGAAATTTTATAAAGAATCATACTATCAATTTTCATAATGATCGGTTTCACACTTTTTGAGTTAGATTGCACGCAAATGTGAAAAAAGTCATTTCGAGATAAGCGAGGTAATGCTCCGCTCGAGCCTGTAGCCTGTACCCGATGTGCACTCGGTTCTATGCTCATTAAATCTAAAAGAATGCGAATTTCGATTTGAAATTTTAACAGCGTATTCTTGGATAGTTAAGCTACCGATTTATGCAATAAAAAAAAATCGTATTTTTTGAACATCCTAATGTGGTTTCCCCCCTTAAAGAGCAAAAAGTTCTACTGTATATTTTATTTTAAACCATAATTAAAACCATAAATTAACCGAATAACCGAAAACCATACATTATAAAAATATTTAAATATAATATATAATGAAACAATAATTATCCTTTTCATGACCGTTTTGTAAATTATTTAAGTCGAAAGTGAATGATTCACGTCGCAATTATGCAAGAAAGTAAAATAATAATGGAGCTATAAATTGGATTACTATTTTGCAACTAAACTATCACAGCATGCATATTTATTGATAGCTGATTAAACATATTGTTTTTGTATTTTTATGCAACGTAGTTGACGAACATTTGAATTGCTAACTAATCACGGGTAAATTTAGAATCATTAACGTACCAATTTGAATTTCAAAACTTCTGGGCTTATTGAATATTATCAAAGCATATGAATTTGGTTAAAATAAATATATAAGCTAATTAAAATAACCTTGTATCTCCATTACCTAGCTTTAAATGCAGTATTTTGAGTAAAGCTAGATAAACAAACAACAATACTAGGTAGACAAGACAATAATAACTAAAGTAAGTAAACCAACTAGTTACGAATAGATACTCAACAGTCTAATCTCACCCAAACTCATAGAGATATTTTAGGAATTAAACATAAAATATTAGATCTCAAAATTATGGAGACCGATCTGTATGTTAAAGTTAAATTAAATACTCAATGTAGATACCATGTTTTGGTTCAAACAGTAACCAATCAAAATAGCTTTCTGTACCTATTTTATGGCAATAGTATCTCGTCCGTGTATTGTGTATATGTGCTGCATTTGTATAATATTTATTTATGAAACTATTTCTAATAAATCGATTTAACGTCTAATTGAACATTCACACGGACCCTATCACCGGCTAGTTGGTTCCGTAGGTAGTTATTAAAAAATAATATGTTCATAATGGAACCAGTGGGTTGTAATTGAAGAAAAATATTTATTTTCCAAACAGAATTTTTCTGCGCCAACGGTTCGAAATCCTGGCACCCGGCCGATACGTTTGTAATAAGCGTTAGTGTCTATTATGTTTCGACCGGTGTTTCACGCGTCAAGTGACAATCGACACGTCCTTTTGTCGTCTAGTTTACAGCACGCCGCAATGCTTTTCCTTCACAGGTACAAAAATAAAAACCGACACAAGATGAAATTTATACCAGTTGAGAAAATATTATTTTAAAAATATATAACTGTTGATAATGTTCTTGTAGTTGCCAATGACAATTATTTAGGGACATATTATTTCCCAAGAAAATACATTTGTTTTCTTCTAAGCCTAGCTCTTATATTGTACTGATAACGATTTATCTGAACTACTTAGACTTCTACAATAAGTCTTGCATATATAAGTAAAGTGACTTTATATACAGTACATTTTTGTTGCTATCATCTGTAACGTAATTCTATATAATCTGTATCCGTATAATATGTGCTGTTAAGGTTTTCATGTATAGTTAATGTTTCGATTGATTTCTGTTCGTCTGCTGATAATTAGAAAATATGTAGTTATATAACAAATAATTATTTCTATAGTCTTTTATATTGTAACCTGCCTATTCTCTTATGTATAGTACTACAGCTATAACATAATCTGTTAATTTGTCTATCTACTATTGTCTGTTTAGTCTTGCCTCTGTAGTGCATGGCATGTTTGCTTAATCTTGTGTGTTTGATTTCGTCTGTCTAGTTTTAACTGTTTAGTCTTATGTGTCTAGTTTTCTGTCTAATCATAGCTGTACAACGATATCAGTGTAATCTTATCTGCCTAGTCAAATATTCATCTATTCTTGTCCATCTTGTTTGTCTAGTCTTCTCTCGACTAGTCTGTTTTCTTTTGCATCTCTAGTATTGTATGTCTTGTCTTGTATGTCCAGTTTTTTTGTCTAGTCTTGGCTGTAAAATCGAGTCCCAAGGTTTCATCTGAATAACATTTGTGATAATCAAGTCAGTTTGTATAAACTATACTTTTTTTGGTTTTCAAGATATCATCTAGATTACATTTTTAATAAATAAACTAATCTGATTGTATAATCTAGACTAGGTCTTCTAGATATCCTTTCCTTCCTTTAATAGTCCAAAGCAGGACCCCCTACACTTGTTTTTTGGTGTCTTGGTCTTCTTCTTCTTTAATCCGTAGCTGGCGATTGCCGAGGACGTCGTTCTCTTAAAAAATACGCTGCTGTTGGTGCCACTGGATTGTTCACATCATTTACGATTTGCTTCGACACTTACCGATCAACGGCAATATCCCTGGCCTCATCGAGGTCCAATCATCGGATCTTGAGGTCGTCTTCTACATGTTTTGTACATACCTTTTTCAGCGCTGATCGTTGAATCCTCCAGTCGGGCGGCCGCTTCCGTCAGAGAGATTGTGTGAAAATCGATTTTTCATCGGCAAATATGACCAAACCATCGTAGACGGAGTGTTTGTATTTGTTCCACAATCGGCGGTTGCTGATCGCATCTTTTTTAATCATTTCGCAGGCGATCGCGAATCGAAACACTTAATAAACAGTCAAATAATCAGTCGTAGGTAACGCATTTGGAACATTTCGAGTTTGTTGAGGTCCGATTGAAGTAGCGTCCACGTTTTTGCTCCATACAAAAAATTGGTAGGATGAGCGTCCGGAATAGAAAAATTTTGGTATTAGTGGATGTTTGTCTTCTTCCATATGCACCATTTGAGTGATGCAAATGCTGCAGATCCCATACCAATCTGGCTGTGAATGTCAGCGGCTGACGCAACTTAATTATGCCCCAAGTATTTGAATTCATTCCCGTTTTCGATTAGAATGCCATTAAGATGAACATTTGCATGTGATCCATTGATCGTCATGACTTTTGTCTTGTCCACGTTTATTTTCAATCTATAGAATTCTGCTGTCCGGGAAATGTTATAGAAAATATTTGTTGCATCGGCATCTGTATTGGTAACTAACAGCTCTATCATCCACGAACATAAGATCGGAAATCAAGTTGTTGTCACTGTATTGGACGCCTGGTCGACCACTGTATGCTTTCCTCATAATGGCGTCTATGAACACGTTGAAAAGCAGTCGAGAAGCAACGTCTCTCTGTAGGACGTCCGTTTGGATAAGAAAACCGTCTAATAATTCGTTCCGGATCCGTGCGCAGCTGGTTGAACCATTGTACTCCGCTCGTAGAATATGTATGATTGTTAAAGGCACTTACTCTGTTTTCAATACTGACTATAAAGAAGGCCAGCGGATGCAGTCAATATTTGTCCGTTTTCCACATCAAATACTTTCTTCCATAAACTGGCGATGTACAAATATTTGACCAATACAGCTACGATTTGGCCTAAACCCCGCTAGCTATCCCCCCTATCGACTTGTTTCCTCTCGATGTTTCTGTAATCGTGATTTAATCTTCATAAAAACCTTCCCAACAATCGATAGGAGGCTGATGCCACGGTAGTTATTGCATTCCTGGCTATCGCCTTACCTCAATATGGGAATGAAAATCGCTTTCTTCCACGTCGATGGAATTTGATCTGATTGCCAAATTAATTTGAATGCAATGTTATATTTTATAAGCCCTTGTATCAAAATGTCGCATCCGGCTTTGATCATCTCAGCAGTGGCATGATCGATGCCCTGCGCTTTCCTATTTTTCAGCAATTTTATTACTTACTTGACTTAAACAATCGTTGGGTCACCATTGGAAAATTGGATCACTGCTTCATCGATGATCAGTGGTATCGACGCCGGTCCCTATAACGGATAATGATTGTATATTTCGCTAAAGAATTCCCTCCACCGCACTGTGGTTTAAATGACGATTTTAGCGCGAATTAAGTCTATAAACCAACTTAATTTATTTTGCTTAAAATTGTATTTATTTGGAAGAAAATATGTGTTAATTTACGAAGCAAGTGAAATTCATTATTAATTTTGTTTTACAATGTGGCAACCCCGCTTGGTACCTTCAAGTCGCGTTACGCGCTTGCGCGTTTATAGGCAGTCAGCTTTTTTAATTTGTGTTTTCATAAAAGAAGTGCATAGTTTTTCGACAATTTCGCAATGGAGAATGATCGACAAGGTATGTTACAAATTATCTTTTCAAGTTTAACTTTTCTTCACATAATTTTAAGAAGAAAGTTGATACATTTTTTTTCTGTTGAAATGAAAATATTTTAATGGTTAAAAAAATGCAGACATTTGCAGGTCTTATAACTAATTTTGTTTTAAACATTATGATATCGATTTTCAGAAAAAACAAAAACTAGGTGCTCATACGCGCAACCTTCAATTTAATTTAATTTTCTAGCACCGGTGATCGCAATTACTCATTTGGAGCTCTACAATGAATGGCTGAAAGTGAATGATTTGAAGCGAAAAGAGTGTTGCGATGCACTTAGTTCATTCGTAATTAATAATGAAAATATAAATCCACAAGATACTCTTGGTATATTGACAAAATTTATAATAAATGTTGAACAGCGTTGGAAAGCATGTTATAGAATTAAAACCAGATTTGAAGCTAAAAATAGGAATTGGTTAGATTCACCCGTTACATTTTCCGAAAGCAAATATGGTGCTCACAGTCCAGGGTCCTCTAAACTTGGTAGACCATCTAAAAAATTTATAGACTGTGGCAAAAGAGCAAAACAAAAAAAAAATTAGCCAGTACTACTAGTACAGAAGAGCTTTCCTTGGCAACTCAGATGAATTTAAAAAAATGTGGTAAGCGTGCTGCAGCTCAAGTCGTTCAAGATGTTACTAAATCAAACTCTCCAGAACGAGCAAAAAAGTATAAGAGGGCGTATAAGTCAGTTTACAGTCCAGACGAAGCACTTTCACTGATAATAAATACAAAATCAAGCAAGTCTACCTACTTGGCATACCGGATGGCAGCCAAGAATAGCAATACAAATATATATCCCTCGTGGAATAAAATATTAGTAGCGAAACGTGAGTGCTATCCTGACACATAATCGATTGCATTGCTAGATAATGGTGTTGAAATCAAGCAGCAAGTCTTATTACATCTGACAGCACGACGCTTATGTGAGCTTCAAGCTGAGGTGCTTAATTCCATTCCTAGCACTCGCCTTACTCTTCTGTGCAAGTGGGGCATTGATGGTAGCTCTGGACAGAGCAATTATAGACAAGTCTCTATAAAAGGAACAAGTGAGTCATCTGTTTTAATTATTTCACTTGTCCCGTTACAATTGCGCGACATTGCAGATGAAACAATCATTGTATGGCAATATCCTGTTACATCCTCTACGAGGTTTTGTAGACCAATAAAATTTATTTTTGCCAAGGAAACCAACCAACTTATACTAAAGGAAACCGAAAAAATTCAGGCACAAATCGCGAACTTATGCGACTTTATTTATAACGAGAAGAATATAAGTTTTAAACTTATCCTTATGACTATGATTGACGGCAAAGTGGTTAATTCGTTGACTGGGACGAAATCTCCCCAAAGTTGTTATATATGCCAAGCAAAGCCAACTGAAATGAATGACTTGGAAAATATTTGGAAAAAACTGCCACGGATAGAAAACTATACCTTTGGTCTATCAACGCTTCATGCCTGGATTCGACTTTTCGAATGCTGTTTACACATTGGTTATCGGATGGATATAAAATGCTGTCAAGTAAGAGAAAAAAACAAAAAACAAATGGAAACTAAAAAGAAGCATATTATTGATAGGCTTTAAAACGAAGTGGGGATTTTGGTTGATCAGCCAAAACCTGGTTATGGATCTACCAATACCGGAAACCCAGCGCGAGTATTTTTCAGAAACTCAAGAAGTTCAGCGGAAATTACAGGAATAGATGAAGTTCTCATTAAAAGGTTTTATGTAATTCTTCAAACTATATCATGTGGATACGAAGTAGATTTTGAAAAAATTTAAATATATAGCTTAGATACTGATAAATTATTTGTTTGTAAATATCCATGGTTTTACATGCCTCCAACAGTGCATAAAGTGCTATTACATGGCCCCGAAATAATAAAATACGCACTGTTGCCAATAGGCCAACTTGGTGAAGAGGCTCAAGAATAAAAAAATAAGGATTTTAAGTTCATTAGAGAGCACAGAACGAGGAAATATAAAACCGAGCATACAAATATAGATATTCTATAACTTTTTACTGTCATCCGATCCAGTAATTTCACATATATTGAAGCTATAAAGTTACTGAAATGTCCACCTCATAAAGCAAATTATTCCGATTCTGCATCTTCAGATAGCGAATAACTGTGTACTTTTACATACTTTTTGTTATTAACAGTTCATATAATAAATTAAATATATACATATGTACAAATGAACATTATTCTTTAACTTTTATATTTTTATTATAAACTTGTTTCGAAAAAATGCGACTGAATGTGTTGATTAAAATAAAAAATATTAATCATACCTTATTACATAATTTCTGATACTTTTTAGAAAATGATGATGCCAGATTCGGATTCTGCGTAGAAAATTACATAATCAAATTTTGCGGAAGATCTTTTTTCTAGTCTGTTGAATTAATTCGTGCTAGATTCGATATCTAGACCACAGTGCACCGTTGTAGATTTGGTCTACCTGCTCAACTTCCTGATAGTTTGATATAACGTTCGATATTCCTATTTCGATGCTGATTCCTTCCTCAATTTCAGCCGCAACATTGTTCCAATATGTTTCTCGTTCCATATCTCTCGTTCTTAATTATATGTTGTATTTATTTATTCAATCGGCGATACTGTTCAAAATGAATGTGCTTGACTCGTTTCCGTTGCTCCACCAAGTCCAAACTCGTCCGTAATACAGGCTTGTGTCCTGCTACGAATCAGCGATATTATATTAGTCTGATTATAAGGACAAGAGTTTTCATGGTTTCATGTAGGCTAAACTTTAAGAATTGTTATCGAATTGTATAGACTGGACATGGTCTTCAATGTTTCATCTAGAATAGCAGTGGCGGCTCACCCATAAGGGTTGCAGTGCTGCTGCTCTCCCGCCAAAATGAAAACATTTTTTAATTATTATAAACTATTATTTTAGTATACAATTATTTTACAAAAACATATTTTTCCGTTCATAGTACATTTATTTTTTGATTTGTTGGTAATAAATACCTCGATAAGCGCTCTGTATGTGTGTAATTTTGTGTGGCTGTATACTCATCCGGGCTGCAGTCAGTGCAGACCGAGTCTCGCCGCGTATTAGTGTATTCACCTGGTTACCCCCACCCGCGATATACGTTTTTGTAATATGTATATCGTGGGCTGCAAACATTGCAGTCCACACTCTGTATTTTAGGCATTGTTTAGGCTCTGTATTTTAGGCACAGTTTGTTTCTAAGAACTCGAGTTTCGGCAACGGCAAAGAACCTTAAGTGGACAAGAATTTACTAAAATTATTAAAGAAATTAGAAATAACCTCCCTTCGGGCAATCACTAAGAGGATTTTCTATCTGCAAAAAGGCCAAGATTTTCAGAAGAAGCAACAAATTTAGCAGCATAAGAAGTTTGCGATTATATAATATTTCAAGCAAAAGAACGATTTGCTTTTACGATACACTTATCTGCAGCTAGATTATTTTCCCCGTATATTTTTTCATATAATACGAATCAAATTCCTGTCATCAAACTACGAGAAACAGTGAATGCATATCCAAGTTTAGATAAAGAGAGGCTTAACACAGAATTACTTGGGCCAAAAAAAATGGAATAAAATTAAAACAATAACCACGATTTTTTTTGTATTAAATACATTTAACTATTTCTTATTTTTTTAACAGTTATTAGCTATGATTGGCATAGAAAAAAAACATAATCTCAAATATACCAAAGTTGAATGAAAAGGTTATTGTTGTTTTGTTACTCCAGAGCAGGGGTTCCCAAAGTTTTTCTTAGGCGGGCCTATTCAATATTACCGAATTTTTTGGCGGGCCAAAAAAAAATGGAATAAAATTAAAACAATAACTACGATTTTTTTTTGGTACTAAATACATTTAACTATACTTTTTTATTAGTATAGAAAAAGTTTTTTCGCAAATATATGTGCTCTCAAATAATGGAAACATTTGTTGAGCATGTTTCCGTATTTCGGATAATTCATGTATGATAATTCTTTATAAAAATCAATTAAGGAATTGTTCCGATAAGAATTCTTAGCATCGATATTTTTATGTAATTCTATCAATTCAAATTGCATGTCTTAAATGATTAACAGTTTTATGTACAAATATGTAATAACTAGACTAGATATACTAAAATTATTTTTAAAATATAAACTAAACAATATTTTATTAACACAAACGATTATGATTAAAGCTCTGTAAGAATTTTTTTTTAAATATTAAAATATTTTATTATACCCTATTTGTAATATTTAATATTTATTTTACTGTTTTTTTTTTCATTTTTTAATAAAAAAATAATAATATATCGTATCGATATCGCGGGCCGCATTTCGGGAACCCCTGCTCTAGAGGAACGTAGAATGGAATTTAAATCAAAATAATTGTTACTGGTATTACACTGAATTAAAAAATTCATTATGTTTCTGTATGTGTCAATAAAAATGCGGTATATTCAATTCGTACTGATTTTTTATTATAATTAATTGAAAGTAGGAGTTTATCACTACGATATCTTCAAATCTGTCAGTAGCTGGAATTACACGGTAATCTTCTGTTACTCTTTGGCACACTAACGTCAAGATCAATTTTTGTCAGGGGCTGAAGGCCAACAGATATTATGAAAGAGTAAAGAAAATAAAGTTAGAATTTGTGTAATTACTACCTTAGAGTCGAAGATAAGAAAATCTCGTCGGCTCCTCATCCAACGGGAACTCTTATCGGAAAGGCAAACTGACAAATAGCGTAAATCAATAAACAAACAATAGATTCCGGTTTGGAATTCGTATCGCAAGGCCACCATGGATTGTGGTTATTGTAGTGCTGTAAATTAATTTGCTAACCACAATCCATGGTGGCCTTGCAATACGAATTCCAAACCGGAATCTATTGTTTGTTTATTGATTTACTCTAAGTATCTGTCAGTTTGCCTTTCCGAAAAAAAAACTAGTGTGAATTGTCTTGATTTATTTGCCCGCTTCCCGACGGGCAACCTAATCTTACCGGGGTTAAACCAACGGTCCTTGCAACACTGTCCTATGTTGGATCGAGGGTTCGCGCTGCCGCGCGTATGTTGTCTTGATTTATCTGCCCGCTTCGCGGCGGGCAACCTAATCTAACCGGGGTTAAACCAACGGTCCTTGCAACACTGTCCTATATTGGATCGAGCGCTCGCGCTGCCGCGCGTATGTTGTGTTAATTTATCTGTCCGCTTCGCTGCGGGCAACCTAATCTAACCGGGGTTAAACCAAAGTTCCTTTTTCACATTGACCTATTTTGAATCGAGAGTTAGCGCTGCCGCGCGTATGTTGTCCTGATTTAACTGTCCACTTCGCGGCGAGCAACCTAATCTAACCGGGGTTAAACCAACGGTTCTTTTTCACATTTACCTTTATTGAATCGAGAGCTCGCGCGTCTAAGTCTTCATCGGATAAATCAAGACCAGATAAATCAAGACCATCGGATATATCAAGACCAGATATATCAAGACCAGATATATCAAGACCAGATATATCAAGACCAGATATATCAAGAACACATACGCGCTGCCGCGGGTATGTGGTCTTGGTTGGCTTGGTCCGAAAAGAAAATTCTGTGTCAAAGCTATCGGCCAAATACGAAAATACCAAAATATAAATTTCAATAGAAAAATCTATAAGCTACGCCGACATGAAGGAATTTTGAATACAACTGTCCAAGTTTTCAAACTAAAGTTATTTGAATATCTGACCACGTGCGCGACTTTGAGTTTGAGGTGCGGCGACCGCCGCCAGATAAAATATTTTGCAAAAATAACTGAGGGATATCATAGAATGACTAATTCTATACAAATGTGTGAAATTTTATTGTTCCACATTGTGTAAAACTTACTAAAATATTTTTTTAAACAAATCCAGATATGTCAATCACGAATTTCAAATAAAACCGAACACTAAAATTTCAAAATATTCAAAAATTGCGAAAAAATGTATTAACATTTCAGGGATTTCAATGAAACTTTTACTGAATGTGCGTATGCACCAGAAGTATCAGTTGACAAAATTTGAACGCTCCCACTCCAATGGGGACGTCGTGAGGAATGATTTTTTCTTCAAAGCTTACTTGCAAATATCTCGTGAACGCCTCAAGATACAAAATTATAAGCGGGATATCCGTATGTCAGATGTCGATGTCTACAAAAAAAGTATTTTTTGCAAATTTTTTAAAAACCTTTAGGTTAGGTTACCTTTAGGTTTAGGTTAGGTTAGGTTTTCGTTTACAAAAAAAGATGGATTGGAAAGATGAAAATGACACAATTTTTAGATGAAAATCTGCTCTATAAAACAGTGCTAAATGCATGTTTGGTAGACTTCGGAGACTTGGAAAAAAAAATATATTTGTAAATTTTCAATAAGTTCTTTCTTTATTAGAAAAAATTATGTGCCCAGGCTATCGGCCATGAAAATACCAAAACGTCAATTTCAATTGAAAAATGTATAATCTATATAGATCTGAAAGAAACTTCTATATATCTCCTGCAGTTTTCATTTTATAGTTATTTGAATTTATTAATTTCTGTTATGTTCGAGTTTGAGGGGCGGCGACCGCCGCCAGATAAAATATTTTGCAAAACTAACTGAGGGATATCATAGAATGACTAATTCTCTACAAATGTGTGAAATTTTATTGTTCCACGTTGCGTCAAATTTACTAAAATATTCTTTTAAACAAATCGAGACATATCAATCACGAATTCCGATCAAAACCGAACACGAAAACTTGAAAATATTCAAAAATTGCAAAAAAATATATTAATCCTTGAAGGATTTCATTGAAAGTTTTACTGAATGTGGGTATCCACCAGAGATATCATTTGACAAAATTTGAACGCTCCCACCCCAATGGGGACGTCGTGAGGAATGATTTTTTCCACAAAGCCTATTTGCAAATATCTCGTCAACGCCTCAAGATGGAATATTATAACCAGAATATCCGTTTGTAAGACATCGGTGTCTACAAAAAAGTATTCTTTGCAAATTTTTCAAGAACCTTCGGTTTCGTCACAAAAGTAAAAAATATAAAATCCCAAAATTTATCAAATTGAATTTATCCTTCTCTGAATTTCGTTTTTCAATTTACACGGGTTTAATTGAGCTCTTCCGCCAAAACGCTTCACTTTGGAAAAATGAAAATTGCTAAATGCATGTTTCTTAGACTTCGGAAAATTGAACAAAAACATGTACAATCTATTTAAAACGTATGTAAACTATATAAAACTTAATGCGTTTGTTAAAAGAAAGGCATTTTTAAATGCTCGTCATGTCGTGGCTATCAGCCGCAAAAAGTTTGCATGAAGCACATTTTCAATAAGCAAATTTCAATAGGCCTCAATGAGCAATATTCGATTTTAAAAAGAAAATCCGGATAAATTTCGCTATGGCTTTTCCTTCAGCGGTCAAGTGGTAGAACTGACCGTTATTCAACAATAACTCTTTTGCTATACACGTTATGAAGTCGAGGAATACACTTTTAGATTCCAAATTAAACGTGTAATTTTTAACTATTCTTGTAGAAGACTCGTAATTCTCACTGTTTGGAAAATGGATTTTAAATCACCAGATGACCGAAAAACTTACATCGTCCCCCATGTAAAATTAGCCGAATCACGAATCTCCAATCAGAAATTTGTAAAAAAATAGTTTTCTTTTATAAAATCAGTAAAAAATCTAATCAAATATGGCCGAGCTTACTTTTCCTCACATAAAAGTGTGAATTTGCTGGAATTTCATTTGTTTCTAATGTAGAATTTTACAACTTTAACAAATCTGAGAAATAAAATTTTCCCGGACACCATTTACCACGGAAAATGGAAGGAAGCTTCTGTGGGGCGGAGATGATTATGCAACCGTTGCTAGCCACCCCGAATCTTGGCAAATGAATTGCATTTAAAAAAAATCCTGGTAAAGCGGTTTGCAAAGGAATGATAAAATTTGCTCCGCTGGTAGAGGAAAGTTTACTCTATCGATTCATGCTAGAAGAATTTATTAGAAATGTAGGGAAAAGAAAAACGCAAATGTTTGAAAATCAAGTAAACAGTTGGAGGGCTGATGTCAAACATAGGCCACGTCTGGACCATCACCCGCAGAAAATTCATGCAACATATTTTAATAGAACTTGATGAGTTGTATTCGAATTTAAATCGAAAATGTCAATAAATATTGAAATGGCTGTTCCTTCCGCAGTGAAATGGAAAAACTGACAGCTTTTCGCCAATAACTCTGTTGATATACATTGGAGGAAGACGCGTGTTGTACCGTTGGAATCTAAAGTCAATTTAAAGGCTGCAATAATTCTTAAAAAAAACTGTAAATATTGCGGATTATGGAACAAATTTTAGAATTCAAATGTGAACGGAAGCAACTGTTTCTGATGTAAAATGAATTTCTGAATCTTAAGTCTGAATTTTAAGAATCTGCTAAAAGAAAAGTGTAAAAACTTCGTTTTCTTGCAGAAATTTGTGAAAAATTGCGAATTTTGACGTTGCTATGTGTTGCTAAACAAAAGCCAGAATCGCCGAAATCTGCAATTTAGAGATTTCAAGATATTTCTTTGAATTTGATTTGAATTTCAAGCTAACATTGAGCGAAAAATCAGAATTTTGATTTAAATTCTTTTCTTTAATTTTATCTTTTCACAAGCACACGAATAATCATAAACGGATAAACTACAACAATGGCATTTCCACATAACCTTAGCGAAAATAGTGTCAAAATGATCAGCTGTATGTGTAAATTTGCGATTCCGCGGCAAGCAATGGTCTTAGTTTTTTTGACCTGGAGTGCGAATCCGTTGATGGATTTGAGAAATTCAAACGCCATACAGTTGGCCTTTTCACCGGGCATGCACTTGTCGGACTGGAAATGTAAATTTCCTTTTACTCGTTTCCGTTTGAAGAGGTGAAAAAAAAGTGACTTTGCGAATTGGGGCGTGCGGAACGTCCCTGGAGCTGTAATGCGCCGAGAGAGGTGTGGTTCGAAAGTAGACACGTGGGGCTATAATCCCTGAAAAGAGCATTACAATTCTAAAACATTTTACCGAATATTGAAGGTTTCAATTCGCTCAGTTTTGAAAAATTCGTGTCGAATTTGAACGGGCGTCGAGACCCCAAATGAGATCGAGCGGTGCGTCGTTACTATCGCCTTATAGACCCTTTCGTTCTCTATTTATAAACTCTCACTCGCGTAAGTCTGCAAAACATGGTTTTTCGGGCGTCACGGCGCCATCCAGCGCGCAATCGAAAGTAAACTCCAAAACAAACTTAAAGGCACTATGCCGAATCGATTGGTGCCGGTCCGGTCCCGATCCGACTGTTGGGTATCCCAGGAGAGGGATCCCCGCAAATTAGGTGAAAAAAACACCGCGTATTTCCGATTTTTGTGTTAAAATTGACCCAGAGCGGGAAAAGGATGCCGAAGGTACCAGAGTCTTCCACCGCCGGTTGCGGGTAAATATCTCGCAACGAACGAACCCGGCGTGTCTCCAAACTCTTCTATCAAGAGAACGGCGTCCACAACAGTGATGGAAAAAACTGTTTTTTGTCGCTTACATTTTCCGCCGTACCGGCTGAACCGACGGTCGCGTACTTTTCCGCATGACGTCAAAAAACGTGAAATCGACGCGGCAAGAGGACGCAGTAAAAAAATTGAGCCGCGGGCCAAAATTGCTCCTCAAAGGTGCTAGAAACGATCTCCTGTTTTTGGCACCTGGAGGACGCCGTGTGGTACTTGCGTGGGGCAGACGGACACGGGTCGAAGGCCCGATCAGTTTTACAACAGAAAATGACAATTTCCCGTTTCGACGCGCAAGAGGAACGGAGTTTTTGAAGAAAAATTAAAAACTTATAAATGCACCTACAGCCGCCCCCCGCGGGGGCGGAACTTTGTAAGGCCCGTCTAAAAAAACCTAATTTTTTGTTCAATTCACCGGAAAAATATCAAGACGTAAACCGCATTTTTACACAATTTTTCTTAATTTTCAAAAAATCTTGTTTTTTGACCCCTTTTTAGTTCAGGTAAGGTACCTTACTCTATTAGTATATTTCAACAAAAATATTAACAATTCTGGAATATCTAGATCAATATTATCTTGAGCTAAATAATATCGATTCAGATCAAGAACTTCCAGAAAACGAATGAAAATTCAACATCTAAATTTGAGAAGCTCTCTTTAAAGTGAAATTAGATTGAAGATAGACAAGATAAGTTTTATGGTGGAATGTTTTATTAATCAATTATTAATATTGGACTTCTTTAAGCATTTTATAAATCATTTGATATATTACATTAATAAAATATTCAATATATGTAATCTTTTTTATGTATTTTTACGCGTTAACTATATATTAACAAAAATAGATAAGTTACAGAGAAACGCATTCCATATTCCTCTCATTTTAATAATTTTATTGTTTTTATTGTTTGGAATATAAATCACACATCAAATATACTTATCGTAAATAAATTTATAATATGCTTAAAATAAATTAAATATTTATTAAAACAAAATGATATTTTTTTCCAAAATTATTCCACACATTTAACATGATCTACAACATTTTGTTCATTCAAAATACATATATTCATAGACATGATTTTATATGTATTGCGCCTTGTCTAATCTTGATATTTATCATATATTTAGGTTCAGTTTTAATAGATTTGTCTTCCATTGAATAAAATTAGAAAAAAATATACATTATGTACTTTCCAATTTGATTTGTATTACTATATTTATTCGAATTAGTGTCGCTCTTGTTATAGGTCAGTCTTGAACTAATAGGTTAAAATGAACGAATCCTTTCAAAGAAGGGTTCGCACTGACCCCGATTTTATCGAACTATTGCTCCAGGTAGTAAATAATTTAAACAACCTTAAGAAGAGATCTGATGAACAGCTAAAACAATATAGAAAAAAATATTTTACCCATCATTGATTTATACCTATATTACTTTGTCTGCAAATATTTTTCAGTGAAATTTAAATACACTAATTATTCTTCTTTGCTTATTGTTAGTTCAATAGTTTGTGTGTATGTAACAATAAGAGCCTAAAGTGTGTAAATGTATATATATATAATATTACTAGAGACTGTATACATATTGCTAAGATTTTAGTAAAAGTTTGATAATCGATTCAATATAAAAATGTTTACTATCTCGAGCAAATGTAAACATTTGCAACTGCTGGAATAATTTTAGAATGTGATTATGTATATTCAGTATATCAAATGTAAACGAACAAGTAAAATATACTTAATATCTTAACAATTATCAATATAATATTAAATTATATTAATATAAAAAAATATGAAAAAATCAGACGAAACATACAGCACGGACTTTTAGAAGGACTAAGAGATAATATGAACAAGATCAACTAAAGAAAACCCAGGAAGATTTAAAAATGAACAATACACGGAGCTTATATCGGACGTTCAAATCACGCTTGAGGGGTTATCAGGCACCCGGAATGTGCTTCTAGAATGAAGAAGGGACGATAGGAATGACCGATAAGCAAAACTGTCACATCCTTGCCAGATATTTCGACTCACTCCTTAACTGTGATGGTCCGCAAGAAAACCTGAAAATTGAACCACCAGAAGTATCATCTCCCAATTCATTGCCTCCTGACGAAGACGAAATTTTCCGGATTATTCAAGGACTTAAGGCAAACAAAGCTGCTAGTGCAGATGGTATCGTCGCTGAACTCCTACAACTCGGATCTGCGGAAGTGGTAAAATCTTTCACTCGGTTACTTGAGAATATATAAATAACTGAGAGGATGCTGACTGACAAATGGCTTTGATCCATCCCCTTCATTAAAAAGGTGACAAGATGGACGTTAATAATTATAGAGGCATCTCTCTTGTTTCAGTCCCTTACAAGATTTTATCGAAAGCGTTACTAACAAGAATAAGTTATAACTTATTGGATTCTGAATTGGGTGAATACCAAGCAGTTTTTCGGAAAGGAAGATCTTGCGCGGATCAAATCTTCAACCTGCGGAATATCATAAAGTACAGGATGTTGGGACAGAATAAATATGTCGCCGTCTTTGTGAACTTCCGAAAGGCCTTTGACTCCATTGACCGGAAAACCTTATTGGCAATTCTCGAAGAATTTGGAGTGGACAACAAGACGAGGAATCTAATTCAACATACGATTAGCAATACTTTCTCCAAAATAAAGTTCCGGAGTTGTCAGAGCCTTTCGAAATCAAAACTGGCGTACGACAAGGCGACGGTCTTTCGCCAATATTATTCAATTGCGTCTTAGAAAAAGTTATTCGAGAATGAACAAAGGGAATTTCGGATAAAGAGGCTTTCAGGTTAGGGAGAGGTAAAGAAAGTATAAGAACTGATTGTTTGGCATTCGCCGACGATGTTGTACCGGTGTACAACGGTTGTCACTACCGGTGTTGAAACAGCGATTAAAAGAACTGAAGAACTCCAGATGATAGCCAAGAAGACTGGGCTTCAAATTTCTTTTGAGAAGACTCTCTTCATGACCAACATCAAAGCCGCTCCTCTCCACTTGGAGTTGAGAGAAGCCAAAATAAAGCGAGTTAAGTATTTCAAGTATTTGAGAGAAAAATTACAGGACAATGGGTCGGATAAGAATGCCATCAAAGAGCGGGCGAGAAGAATGGAAATGGCTTATCAACTTACGAAGGATACATTTAACAAAAAGGGTCTATCCTTTGGGGCTAAATTCCGACACCTAGATACTGTTGTCAGACCTGAATGTCTATATGGAGCAGAAACACTAGACATGATAGGTAAGGGGGGCCTCAAAGACATCCGGAGGATCGAAAGGAAAATGCTCCGAAAAATCCTAGGCCCAAATATCAAGGATAGAGAGAGGAGACTAAAACCTACCAAAGAATTATACCTGAAGACAGAAGGTATTGTAGCCCAAATGAGAAAAAGGAGAATACAGATTTATAGGCACTTAGTGAGGATGAACAGTACCAGACTGACGAAGAGGATTTTTGAATTCTTCAGGAAGAGGAAGACGGAGCCGAAATGGTTTCAGGAAGTGAGATTGGACTTTTGGATCGTATCGGGATGAAAAAAGAAGTCGATGATGGACAGAGAGAGATTTAGGCGACTAATTAAAAAGAGAGGATGAAGAGATATTGGCAGAGACTGAGGACAAAAAATAATGTAAAAACTGTCAAACGTGATCCATAGTTGGCCGTAACGAATATATGATATATAATATATATATATATCTATATATATATATATATATATATATATATATATATATATATATATATATATATATATATATATATATTTATGTTACTAAGGCCGAATTAATAATAATATCCTGTCATGCATGTAAAAGTATATAAAAGTACCATTCTTACCAAGTATGAAAAAGTTCCATTCATTTATCACACTTTTGTTGAATCAGATTTTGAACATGTGTACATTTACTAGGACATGGAAAAAATGAACCACCGTTTTCCTGTAGATGTCTCTGGTAAAGTCATCATTGGAAAAATTGGCCTCGAAACCTCCCCGAATTGTGGCTCGGCAACCACGTTAAAAACTGTAAGGGTTCACTTCGCTTGTGTCGAAAATCAAGACACTAAGCACAAATGTAGGTTGTGGGAGGAGGTTCCAAGTCCTACACAGAACTGTATCATCATTAGATAATGGTGTATGGATCCATGTCAGTCAGTAAATTTACTAGTCAAAGTCAAAACAAAAAGTTAAATTAGAATGTGCTTACAGTAGTAAGTCGACGCTATTACTGCAACATACATGCTACAACTATAACAAACAGGCTTTTCACTGTAAATTAATTTGTTTTTCACAAATTATCATGGATTTGCATGTACATTTGCATACCATTATCTAATCCTGCCAATCTTGCCTAGGCCTCAATTTATGTTTGACTCTTTACTTTAATCTTGTTTCTCTAATCAGGTCTATTGAATTTTCTACTACTAGGCCTGAGGTCGGCAACATTTTTTTAGTAGGAGGACATATTTCAGAAATTGCTGAGTTCGGCGGGCATTATGTATTGTGAAGAAGGGGTGCTGGATGTCCTAATATCAACCTGGTCTCAATTCATTTAGACCGGTAACTTTAGGTGTTTAGGTGTTAGGTAAACATGCGGACAAAATTCAAGGGGTCATTCGCTATTCTATTTGCCTATTCTAGGAATATTTTATTTTTTGATGATTTCTGAAAAACCCATTGTTTCGAAGATACAGGGTGGACAAAACTTGCGACAATAACAACATTTTATTTTCAAAAAGTACATGTAAAGTTGCTAAATCTACATTAAATGTTTGAAATGACTTCCTCCAGCCTGGATACAAGCATTCAATCTTCTCGTGATTGAGTGCCGAACTCTTTCAAACATTCCAGGGTTGTGTCTAATTGAGTCACACTAACTAATTATCCGACTTCGCAATTCGTCCAAATTTACCACTGGAGTAGCGTAAACTAATGACTTCTGATAGCCCCATAAGAAATATTCCAGGGGTTTTAAGTCTTGGGATCGAGTAGCCTATGCGTGTGGCCCAACTCGACCAATCCAGCGATCTCCGTATGTTTCTGTTAAAAAACCACGAGCAACGAAACTGAAATGTGGTGGTGCACCAACATGCATAAACCACATTGCAATTTTTGTCGCCTTGGTACATCCTGTAGAAACTCCGGCAATATTTCTTCTAAAATGTTGCGACTGATGTATGTTTTACATCATACATCTCGGCAGTTAGTCATGCTGGTAGATAACCGGTCCAAGTAGATAGTCACCCACAATTCCAACCCAAACATTCAAGGAGAACTGATATTGAAATCAATCTTCACATACCTCAGGCGGATTTTCATCTGCCGACACATGGTTGTTATGAAAATTCCTTATTGCAATTCTTTAGAAACTGGCTTTCACGAAGACGTCGATGAATGTTTAAGAAGATTTTTCGGTCGGGACATTACGGCTAGGAAACCCTTCACAATCGTTTAGTTTGTAATGAATTGCCCATACATGAAATGCATGTCAGTAATTTTTGCGTTCGTAAACATGGTAGAGGACTCACCAACTATTAACGACACGTCAACAGCCAAACGTCCCTCAATGTAAACAACTGCGGCCAATACAGGTGATGATCACTGACGAGACGTATTCAAATGAAATCCACTTATACGTTAGTAGATCAAACAGCCGTTCCAAGTTATCGTCAACAATTTTTTTGTACTAGATAAACTCATTAATTTTTGTACTTTATAAACTCATTGGTGTACGCCATACTTTTATTTACATTAATGATTTCAACAAATTAAAATTGAATATTGTTGTCGCGAATTCTGATCACCCTGTCACTTCGAAACAAAAGGGTTTTTTAGAAATTAGCATAGGACAAACTATTCTTAGAATAGGCCTAGGAATATAAATTTGAAATCTTGCTGCATGTTTACTATCTTCTACAAATATATGAAACTATCTTCATATGAAACTATCTTCTTCTTCTTCTCGCGATGGGTCACTTAGGACCACGCGGAACAACGTATGTTGAGCCTTTCTCCTTGCCCAATAGCTCTTCATATGCATGGATTGTTGTAGTTTCTGTTCCTGCGACCATGCACGCCGTGATGGCTTCTTCTGTTCTTTCTTAAATCACCTTGTGTGAACAATATTCCCATCTCCACTTGCTCCCTCTCTACTAGTTTGTACCACTTTGGTCTTATACGTTTGTTCTGTAGAAATTTGATTCGGTAATTAAGTCCCGTATGATTCAAAATTCTTTCCAAATGCCCCAAAAATTGAATTCGTCTCATTATCATGGTATCGGTACGTTTAGAAATTTTCCTATATATTTCAGAATTTGGTTTAGGATAGTCAATCAATTTTTTATTTTGGGCCCTAAGATCTATCGCATAATTTTGCTTTCCTTAATCTCTAATAGATCCTTCAATATTTTAAGTTGTAAATTGAGCGTGTCTGTAGCATAAAGAGCTTCCGGTTTAATCACTGTTAGGTACTGGCGAATTTTACTATTCCATGACAGGCATTGCTTGTTATAAACATTGTTGGTGTATTGAAAAGCAACCCCCATTTTCTGGATTCTTGATGTTACAGATTTATTTTTATTAACTTTCTGTAACCCTCTGTAAAGTCATTTTCTGTAACCCATTTGCCTAAGTATTTAAATTCCTTTACTCTAGCAATTTTGTTAGCGTTAATATGGATTTCATGTGGAGCATTTTTTATGTTAGTCATAAATTTAGTTTTTTTCATAAGATATATGATGCCATATTTTTGCTGCTTGTTCTTCCATGATAGTGATCTGCTTGAATTATAGCACCAGAGTCGTTATCTTGCCAGAATGTCTTCATTCTCTTATCCAAAACCACATTAAACAGCATCGGTGAAATTCTTAGTTCTGTCCTCACATGAAATGGTTTGCCGATCTCTCCCTGAAATTTTGCTTTTGATAAAGTGTTTGTGAGTGTTAATTTCATTAGATTTAATGTTTTTTGATCAACCCCATATTCTATCAGTACCTCGACTAGTGTTTCTCTGCCTACTGAGTCATAGGCCTTTTTGAAGTCAACAAAGGGTATGTGCATTCAAGCTCAATATTTGTTCTGCACAAGAGCATCCTCTTCTGAAGCCACCATAGTATTCTTACAGTTTCCAGTTTCATCAAGTTGAGGTTCAAACTTATTTAGCAGTATTTTAGAAATAACAGTTAGGAGTCATATACATCAATAGTTTTTTTTTTTTGGTCCATTTTGGACATCTGTTTTTGGTGCTTTTTTATGAAATGGGTTTACAAGGTATAAGGATGTTTACTACGATGTTGCAGAGGTACGATATCCAAGCCCAGATCTGTAAGATTTCTCGTCACTTAGTCCCAGGTGTGTGTTACTTGCAATTTTTTACTGTATTTTTTCTTCTTTTGTTCCAACATCACACGATTAACTTTTTGGATTTTGTTTTTATGATTACATAGATATTTTCCTAGTATTAAATGCATTTTGATTTTGGAAAGGTAGTTGTCTACTATTACATTTACTTCTTTTTAGAATTTCTGACATTTGAAGAAGTGGATGTTGGGATCCAATTGGAATTCCCCCAACATGGGGTTTGGTGATACCCAGGTTTTTAACATGGCTTTGCTTTGAAGTGGGTATACATAATCTTTAGGTTAGTCATTTTGCATAGGTTGATCAAGTAAACTCTGTCACCATTGCATGATATTTCCTTTCTTGGCCCAGCTGAACATTTAATTCTCCCATTAGGACGAACATATTGTTTTTTTGGGATCCTAAGTATTTCATTTTCCAATTAATCCTGAAATTCTAGCTTTGCAACTTGGATGAGAGAGTTAATGTTGTATGTTCCGAAGTAATATATCCTTTTCTTTTCGAAGGTTTGTTTGGTTTGTGTGATGTTCCGATTCATGCACTAGCTTCAAACAGTAAGGTTCTTGTCTTCACGGTAATCACATTCGTTAGATGCCAAATCCGAGATATCAAAATTATCTTGGTGGTTGGACATAGTCCAACGTTGTACCAACTAAGGTTGTATCTAACTAAGGTTGTTAGCTCTAGAGGCTAAATAACCTTATTTCGCAAAAAAAATATTTAAAAAAATGTTAAAATCTACAAAAATGTAATTTCGTTAACAAAATCCTAACTGTCACATTGACTCTTTTATTTAATACACATATATATATTTTTGTGTCTGGTTTGTTATTATATTAAGCTAATTTTTCTTGTAATATTTTATGTATAAAATATCTGCTTATTTAGTCCAACGTTTGTAATGATAAATCTTGATTAAGAAGAATTTATTTATATTCAAATATGTTTTTTTTTTAGAAAGAACATAGCATTGATCATAGATCTATAATATATGCATACATTTATAAACGTGTACAACTATAAACTTTAATATTTATTTTCATGATAATAATCATTCAATCTACACATTTATATCTAGATCGAAGAGCTGTTGCTTTAACGTAAACCATAAAAAGACCGTCGGGTATAATAATTCAGAATCCGTGTAGACGATAAACATTTGTTTATCATCTATCGAAAATGATAATTAAAAGTAATTTGTTCGGAGATTAGTATTCAATGTTTGAAAATCCGAGTGCGATAATGGCGATGATAATTTCCAGGAAACTGCATACGTTTAAATCTGAGAGTTCAGTGGTGTAGAATGAATGAATTCACATATATACACCCGTTGAATACACTGAATTATTATAGGTATCATCGTCAACACTAGCCGTGCATAGCAATTCAGAATCATAAGTGTTTATAGTTCTGATAATCTTACATTTAATATCCGGCCACATTTGAGTTTTATATTATTTCCAGCATTTGTATTCAACGCTCACAGAAACAATAAAATTATTATTATTAGATTGTTTGAATTGCATTTTATATAGTTATTTATAACTTGGATCGTTGCATTATTTAATTTATTTATACTCGTATATGTTTTTCTTATAGAAAATTATATAGAATTATGAAAGTTATTCTTTTATTTACACTCTTTTATATTGCTGTGGATAATTTATAGTATGTTACGTTTAAAATATATATTTATTCGAATTAAAAATTTATGTGCAATTAAAACAAATTTATAATTGAAAAATCCAAAACAATTATTAAAACTAATTGAATAATCACTATTGTTGTAATTATTTTCTTAATGTCAACAATAATTTAGCCATTGGTCGACAACATGCACCTTGAAGTTATTTTATTAGATTTAAAATACGTTGAACGCAGCTATGATAACACGTTCCTAACTGCCGCGCCAGAGATTGACAAAGATGTCCTGGGGCCGTATTATTCCTGTATGCATTTTAGGCATAAAATTTCATTATAATAACTAAATAAACAATATTATTTAAAAAACCCGTATGTAATATATATATATATATATATATATATATATATATATATATATATATATATATATATATATATATATATATATATTTGAATAGACATACAAAATTTTTGCTCGTAAAAATTATGTATTTTAAGTGGTGTGGGGTTTATAGGGAGAGAGGTTTATGGCGAGGGACAGACGGTTAACAATGGATTGGTGTTAGTGAGAAGAAAAAATTGTGTAAAAACAATGTGAAAAAAAATGAATTGGTTTTTCTTTCGAAATGTCAAATTAATTTATTGTCAAATTTTCTTTTTATTTGTGGGATTTAAAATATATATATATATATATATATATATATATATATATATATATATATATATATATATATATATTATATATATATATATATATATATATATATATATATATATATATATATATATATATATATATAGTAATATAATAATATGTGGGATTCTATATAGAGGAGTAACAACCTCGTTAAAAAACCTGGGTCCATCTGGGTCCGGATGAAAAATAAAAATCTGCTTTGTGTCTGTCTTAGATTAAGCGACAAAGTGGTCAGCGTCTGTTCACCAGTGGTGCGGCTGCCAGAACATCTTCTTGATCTCAACAATTAAGTCGTAACCTTGTGATCTTCTTCGTGTTGATCACCTCATGTTTAACTTCAACTTGAAACAAGCATGATGATAACAGAAGGTACAATTCCAATACCCCGGGCATCAGTCAATAGACTGATTACTCCTGGTCGTCGGATTCCGGGGGACCAGGGGACTCAACAGTCATGTTGAGAAGGATCGGAGCTTCTCGAATCTTCTACGCCCGAAGCGCAAGTACTTTATTGGCATGCTCAACTTGAACACTCTTCTAAAAGTTAATAAAATTAAACAGCTTGTAAGCACAATGAACAAATTTAATATCAAAATCCTTGCAATTCAAGAATCTCGTTTCCTTGATGAATACCACTTTGACACGGATGATTATCGAATATACAAAGGGAAACCCTCTATAAAAATTAGGACGGGCCCCTGGCAATTTGGTACAGCGTTTGCCATCCACAAATCAATTGTAGACTCAATCATTGACGTTACGTCTACATCAGAACGCCTCTCCACACTATCACTGAAATCGGCGAACAAAGCGTATACTCTCATCAACTCACACGCTCCCACAAACGACTATAATAAGAAAAAACCTAACACATCGGATACCTTCTGGGAACAGTTAGAAGAGGTCACCAACCAAATTCCACCGCACGACGTCAAGATTCTGTTAGGCGATTTTAACGCCCAGTTGAGTATAGAGAAACAATTTAGGAAAACAGCAGGTATTCACTCAGCACATAAAAGAACAAATAAAAATGGGGAAAGACTAATAACTTTTTGTGAAAATTTCCAACTTAAAATCATGTCAACACAATTTAGAAAACCCAGACAAAAGCTTTGCACTTGGAGGGCACACAACATAAATATGGATGAATTTCAAATCGCCCATGTTGCCATCTCTCATACAAACCAAAAGGAGGTCCTTAATGTAAAGACAAGGAAAGGTTTCTTCGATTCTGATCACTACTTGTTACAAATTAAAATTAAACTCCAACCCAACAGGAGAAGACCACGACAACCACGAATTTTTAAGCCTGACCCTGAATATTTAAAAATAAACAGGAACAGTATTTTGCAAGGAATCAACGAAACAAACTCGTTAAACTGGACAGAATTATCGGATGTTCTCAAGAATGCTATGAGGATAGGCCAGCCCCCACGTAAACGTAAGCACAGATAGTGGAACAGTGTATGCGACCAAGCAAGAAAACAGACTTAACGCTTGGAAAAAATTTCATAGCAACAAAACGCCAGACAAATGGTAGGAGTTCCTGTACATTCGGAAACAATCATAAAAATTAATTAGAAAAGAAAGACGTAGCTATGAAAAAACAAGACTGGAGGAAATAGAACAAGAATTTACAAAGAATAATACTAGGAGTTTTTACAGAATTTTTAAAGAGAACCCAACAGGATATCGACCATCCAGCCTATGCTTTCGTCGATCTGATGGTTCAATGGAGACAAAAACCAATGCGAATTGTCAAATTTTTGCTGAATACTTTAACAATCTTCTCAACTGTGACCCCCCAACCAGCAGGTTTATTTTTGAACAATCTGAATCCTATCCAGATTCCGTGCCGCCTTCCTTTCAGGAGATAACTGACATCATTCATTCATTGAAAAACGACAAAGCCCCTGGGGAAGATGGAATCAATGCCGAGTTATGGAAACTGGCTGACGACAAACTCATTCACAGAATACACAATATAATATGTGATATTTGGGTGACCGAACAAATCCCATCAGAATGGAAATATGCACTTATACACCCGCTTCATAAAAAGGTGATAAAATGGACCCGAACAATTATAGAGGCATTTCACTTCTACCAGTAACGTACACAATTCTTTCGAAAGCTCTTTTGAATAGACTTGAACCTCAAGTAGACCCACAGATAGGAGAATATCAGGCAGGCTTCCGTAAAGGGCGCTCATGCACGGAACAAATTTGGAATCTGAAGACAATCTTACAAATACGATCTTGTAGAAACACCGTGGTTACCTTTGTTGATTTCAAAAAAGCCTACGACTCCGTCGACAGACCAACTCTCTGCAGCATTCTGGAGGAATTCAAAGTTGATAGGAAAACCAGGGCATTAATTCAACAAATTCTCATTAATACTACATCAAAGGTTAAGTTTGATGGAGCAATTTCTCAACCTTTTGAAATACATACAGGTATTCGACAGGGAGATGGACTTTCACCCATCCTTTTCAATATGGTCCTGTAAAAAATAATCAGAACTTGGGAAAAAGAGATTGAGGGAATACACATTGGTAAGAGAAGAGAATATAGAGCTAATATCAAATGCATGGCGTTTTCTGATGATCTTGCAATATTATCGAATACCAGAGAAGCAGCAAAGCATGCACTTGAAAAATTACACGAAATTTCACAAAACGCTGGTCTCCTGATATCTTATGAAAAAACACAGTATATAGAACGATCCCCATCCGACAATCTACCCATCAAGACACAGTATGGTTCTGTATCCAGAGTTTCCCAGTTTAAATACTTAGGAGAAATCATCCAACCGTCCGGCCTAAATATAATAGCAAATCAAGAACGAATAAAAAAATTACAGAGAGCCTACCGACTTACTTGGAATCATTATAACAAAAAATCTAAATCTCTTAATACAAAACTACAACACTACAAAACAGTCATTCTTCCTGAAGCACTTTATGCCGTAGAAACAACATTAATTCATGGTCACTCAAAAATCAAATAAATAGAGAAACAAGAACATAAAATTCTCCGAAAAAATTTTGGGCAAGTGAATAAAGAGGGAATATGGATTAAGAGACCATCGTCAGAAATATATAAAACCGTAGAACCTAACACTGACACTTTCAGAAAGAGACGAGCTAAATTTTTTGGTCACATATACAGAATGGATCAGAACAGAATTACGAAACAAATTTTCAAAATTACCTTCAACAGTAAAAATAGGTCGAAATGGATACAGGAAACTGAAGAAGACCTCAAGCAGCTAAGCATCACGATACGCGACATGAATGATCGGGTTAAATTTAGAAACACCATAATGCACCATAAATTTGATAAAGAACTGCCCCCAAAGATACCAGGAAAAAAGTGGACGGACGAACGGAAGAAAGAACATACTGCACGAATGAAGAGGATTTGGGAAGAACGTCGCAACATGATTGAGTTGACATGTTTTTTGTTCAAGTTTACACGCTCTCTTCAAAGGGAATTTACGATAGTAATATATGTATATATATATATATATATATATATATATATATATATATATATATATATATATATATATATATATATATATATATATGTAAATATATATATATATATATATATATATATATATATATATATATATATATATATATATATCGACTTTCCTTCCTACTTTTAGGTCGTTAAGCGAATTACCCGATACACGAGGATTCTTTTATTAATATTGAAACACCCAGCACAAAAATATCATCTAATTACAAACTGACTATATAAATATATATATATATATATATATATATATATATATATATATATATATATATATATATATATATATATATATATATATATATATATATATATATATATATATATATATATATATATATATATATATATATATAGATAGATAGTTTTTTTTACATTAAATTCACCCTTTGCAAATGAAATTACCCTTTCGCAAATGAAATTCATCCTTTTCCAAATTAAAATCAACCTATTGCAAAAGAAATTTACCCTTTTGAAAATCAAGTCTATTTAGATAACATAGTTTTAGATATAACCGCCAAAATGTACTAACTTTTTTAAGCAATTTTCCTGTTATGTCATATTTTCAATATTTGAAACTTTTGAATATTTTCAGCCAATTTTTAGTAATTTAGTAACAAAGGAAACTGAACTTTGCACATTGACTTATTGTTAGCTCTTTTTACATGATATTTTAATATTACATATCTAGTAGGAAATCAAAAATTTGATTATAAATTATACACTAACATAGCAGTCTAAAGTCAACTGAGGTTCTCCTCACTTATCGACTTTCCTTCCTACTTTTAGGGCGTTAAGCGAATTACCCGATACACGAGGATTCTTTTATTAATATTGAAACACCCAGCACAAAAATATCATCTAATTACAAACTGACTACCGATTCAATCGGAATTATTAAGTGAATTTAAGTTAATGATTTATTTTATTCTTAAACGTGATCGGTTTAGAAATAGATTAATGACAAAATTTGGCCAGAAAGTTATTAATTCTGAAGGAATTCATAGGTTACCCTTAACTTATAAAACTTTTAATTAAGCTTATCCGGTAGTCAAACCTTGATTAACAAAATGCGATAGATCTACCCCGATAGACAAAATTTGATAGAGAAAGCTTGATATATAATAATCCTTTATTGGCATAAATGTAAATACACGACCGTTCGTACATTAGTGTTGTGACAAGTATAGAACAAAAAATAAAAACAAAGAAAACAAAAAAAAAAAAACAAACAAAAAGACACCAGAATGAAACGGAAAATAAAAATATCCAAATTAATACAGCAAAAAATAAACAGTTCAAAAGTTCTTAGATCAAAAAAAAACAAAAAAAAAAAAAAAGGAAGCCTTTAACCCTGTCCTTTGCACTTTAATATTTTTTTCATGTACACAAAACCGGAGCCACTCTCATCCATAACCTTCTTCCAGTTTTTCGCCACTGACTTTTCCTCTTCGCTCCATTCACATTTCTTACAGCTTAACACCCAATGTTCCCAGAGCTCCTCCCCTTCTCCACATACTCGACAAGTCCTATCTGTTGCAGACATCCAATATCTTCTACCCCTTTCCTCACTACCGCACCTAAACCGGGCAATCGCTACCTGTGGGGCTTTAGGATTAACTAGATACTCTGGACATCTGCCAAAAACTTGGATTTTGCTGTAGTCTCTATTATAGGTACTCTCACCTATGTGTCTTTGTCTCTCTTGCAGCTCTATCTCCAGTAGTCTATCTGCCAGAATCCTTTCCACTAGAGAAAGCTTGATAGAAAAACTTAATAGTTAAAGCTTTATAAACAAATCTTGATACATAAATCTTGACAGATAAAACTTTTATATAAGCTTATAAAATAGCTAAACCTTCATAGACAAAACTTGATAGACAAATCTCAATAGATAAAATTTTATAAATAAACCATGATAGGAAAAACTCGAGGGGCCATCCACTCATGTATTGCATGCATGTATTGCAAACATGTATTGCCAACATGTTAATATTTAGATGCATTACCGCATAATGCTTTGCAGTCCTTAGCATTACGTAAGTATTACACCACAATACACAAAGTACTCTTGCATTCCATGAATCACTCTTGTATTCCCTGAATTAAGTTCACATTTATTTGCATTACAGCCACATTAGCTCCACACTACACCCGCCTGAGCTCATCATGCGCCTCGTCATGCGCCGTGCTGCAGTAGGACAGTGAGCTCCTACTAAACTCCTCATAATAGAAAGAAGTCGATGCCATTTGAAATAAAGCGAAATTGGTTTCAAAATAGGTAGTATAATATTAATAATACAATTTTAACATATAATAGTAATATATAGTCTTATGAAGTTAGCTACCAAATTTGAAAAAATATAATAGTTCTAGAGTACTTTGTGCAATAGTTCTGTTTGCAGTTTTCGGTAGAATTCTTAGAGTTCTATCGAAAATCCTTATAATTGTAAAAATCCCAATTTTACTGTAAAGTTAAAAAAGTTGAAAAGATTTTCGAAAAATTCAGCTTAACCGATGCGACGAAGCAAAAGAGAGAAGAACCGCGCAATAGTTATATTTGAAGTTCCTGGTAGAACTCTTAGAGTTCTGTCTACGAAAATCCTTATAAAATTTTTCTGTAAAGTTAAAAATTAGAAAGATATGCGAAAAATTAAACTTCACCGATGTGATGAAGGAAAATAGAAACAAAATCGGGGCACCCGAGCGGCGATTTTAATGTGTCTGCTTTGTCGGCGAATAGATAGGCTTTCTCCTTTGTCGGCCGCACGAAAATCCACGCACAGAGCTTGTAGTAAATAATTTTAGTTTTTGGTAATAATACTTTTAGCTTGTAGTAAATTTTAGTTGAAAAATGTGCATATTTTTTACAATAAACCAACGAATCCACATAGGAACAGAAATGTTGCGTCACTTTTTTTTGCACTTCATTGCTGAACTCGAACCTTATTAGTGAACTTTTTTTCGAATATCTTTCCAAAATTTTACTTCACAGAAAAATGTTACAAGGATTTTCGATAGAACTCTAAGAGTTCTACCGAGAAATGCCAGTAGAACTATTGCACGATTTTTTTTTCTTCACTCCGCCGCATCGTTTAATTTTTGTATATCTTTTCAATTTTTAACTTTGCAGAAAAATGTTATAAGGATTTTCAATAGAACTCTAGGAGCTCTATCAGGAACTGCAAACATAACTGTTGCGCGATTTTTTTTAATTTTCATTCAAAACCATGGGTCCCTTCTTATTGAAAATATCTTTTGAACCAAGATTTTGATAAAAAAATGTCAAAGGGATCTTCGATATAACTCTTAGGGTGCTATTTAGATCCGCGAAAAGAACTGTTTTTGCAATTTTCAAATATTTTTTTTGCAAAATGTTAATTTTTGCAGAACTTTTTGCAAAATTGATCAAGTACTCCAGAACTATGGTCGAGGTGCAGTAATATGTCAAAAACGCAAAGTTTTTCTCAAAAGTGTTGCTAGCTCATTTTTGGTATTTTCCATTTTTTAGTACTCTAGAACTATTTCATATCAGGAACTCTCCGATGTAATATCATATTTTTGCAAATTCGGTTGCTAACTTCACAGGACTGTGACATATGATTTAATATTGATAAGCAATACAAAAATATGAATAAATAGTTTAGAGTATTGTAATTTTGTTGCATTTCAATCCAATTTCAATAAATGTATAAAAATTCAACACACTTGTTATTTAATGACAATACTACTAACGTGCTGTCTTCTTCATTACTAGCACTCTTATCTTACAGTTTGCACATAATAATAAAAAGTAAATATACTCTAACGTTCAGTGCATTAGAAATTATTTAATTATTTAAAAGTATATATTTCAAATTTCCTTCCTTTACGTGGCATTACTTTGCAGTACATAAGCATTTCAAAAATTGTCTGACATTATTACACATTACGCTTGTGATTTCTCCCAGTACTTCACATTAGCAAAGAATTAGCAAAATTACGTGACATTATTACGTATTACGCCAGTAATTTCTTCAAGTACCCCGAATTACCAAAAAAATCAGGATAATTGCGAATACATTGCAACATTTCAGGAAGTGGATGACCCCTCGGAAAAAGTAGATAGGAACTTTAGTCACACTTTATTGATAAAGTTTGATAGTAAATCTTGAAACATTGATAAAAAAAATTGGTTGTTGAACCTCAATAGACAAAAATGTATGTATAGACAGATATATCGACAAATTAAACTTTTAGATAAGCTTATGGGGTAAATATACCTACATAGACAAAGCTAGATAAATAAACTATACCTCCATACACAAAATTTGATGAATAAACCTAGATTGGAAAAACGGTAAATAAGCATTGACAAATAAATCGTTTACATAAGCTTAGAGGATAGATAAATTCAAATAGATAAAACTCGATAGGCAAAATTTGGTAGATAAACCTTAATAGACAAATTTTGTTGATAAACCATTATAATCAACAATCATAGATATACTTTGGTAGATGAACCTTGATAGGTGAGTATAAATATATAAAATCTATATTAAAAACCACAGTGGGGACTTGATTATCCGGGCCTCCGTTATACGGATTCGCGATTATACGGACTACCAACAGCGTTCAAATAGCTCGAATCTATGCAAGCATGGACGGAACTGGCGTTACCAATAAAAAAAAAACGGCCAAGTGCGAGTTGTGACTCGCGCACCGAGGGTTCCGTACAAACTTGTATAGTATAGTGTTATGTAGATTAACAACATATTATGTAGATTATAAAGAAAAATTAGACGAAATGTAATATATACAGGATGTTACGGGACTTGAGTATGTCGCATGTCGGTTATAAACAAGCAAAATTGAGACATAGTAAATACCCTGTATATATTATGTATATAGAGCGTACGTGATGAAATGCATAACGAATATAAACAAAGAAAATTCAGAATAAACAGCTTGGCGCCAACACATACTTTTTATCCTTCGGACCTTACTTGAAGAGGACCTAATTGTATGCAACCCATATGCTTCTGGAGCCTGACAATACCACTACGACAACATTAGTTTATTTTCATAAGTTTCTAATAGTAAATTCGCATTTTTCTTGTAATTAAACTACATATTTACGGTTTTCAGATTTTTCCCTTTACATGTGCTGTAAGACACCGCTTCTTGCCATATTTCATGATTCTAGATCAACGGGAAGCAGCCTATAGGTTTTGATTCCCTTGTGAAATCGCAAAATATGCGACATAAACGGTCATATCTTTTGATGGCGTTGACTTACAAGTTTGATTTTTTCACAACTGAAAGAGACCGCAGACCCAAGTATTTGATATAAATTTCAACTTTTTGCCTCTACGCGTTCCTGAGAAAAATGCTCTTGACAGACAGACAGACGGACAGACAGACAGACAGACAGACAGACGGACAGCAAAGTGATCCTATAAGGGTTCCGTTTTCGGTACGGAACCCTAAAAAGATGTTAAAGTCAAAGATTTACCAATTGTTACTCTGCTGTGTCGTGTCATCATGGTGTTATCCCTTAAAGATAAAATAGATATTATTGATTCATTAAAAAAGGAGAAACGGGTCGTAAGTTGGGTAAGTTTGGATGTACGGTGTAGGTACATCCACGAAAAGTGATATTAAGATGAATACCGATTCAATCGTCAAGTGCCGCGGCACCCAGTTTGGGAATCAAAGAATAATTTTTGTAAAAACCAACAATACAAAGCTTCTTCTAAATGTTCATTTTTCGGTTTCTTCATCAGTTTTCGATGATTCCTGGGGTACTTCAATATTGAATCGGTATTCATCGGTATCATCGGTATCAAAATTACATGAGGATGTAAACGTTGTATTGCTGACTTATAGACAATTAAAGCTCACTAAAGCTCCTGAAGTGACCGATTCAATGACAAACCGCATCGTCGGAGGAGACGAAATATACCAGCAGACACCTGCGAGTCAAATAAATCAAGTTCGTCTGCCTCAGTTCGCGAAACGCAACTCACGACCAAAAGATAATCCGAGAAAAATAAGGAAATATGATCGTAGCTACTTCACATTGTTTGGCTTTGTTTCTGTTGGGAACGAATAAGTACCCGAAGGGTAATGCACAATCTGTCATAAAATTGTTCCTAAAAACAGCTGCTTGATTTTCCAAATTAAGGCATATCGAATACAATCAATCTGCTTTAGTATATAATTGAGAAAAAATCTTCAAACGCTGCACTTTATCTCTTCAGACAGGGTCATCTATGGTGGAGAGAATTTAAAAAAATGAAAACGCAACTCAAGCTTCATTTATTGTCAGTTCACACAAAGAAAAATCTGGAAATCCCCATACTATTGCCGAGACACTGATTAAACCTTGTTCCATGCAGCTGTCAAATAGAATATAAGCAAACGAATTTACACAATTTGAGAGTATGTGGAGAGCGAGCTTATAAAAACGTTGAAAATTTGTATTTTTTTTAGTTTACAGCTTTATGAAAATACCGACTTGCTGTTTTTCTTGTGTTTATAAGGTATCCAGATTCGAAATGCAAATAGAAGAAGAACTTTTGAAGAGTGAATTGCTTCAAACACCACTGGCGACGAATTTTTCAAAGTTATCGAGATATATATATATATATATATATATATATATATATATATATATGTATATATATAGAAAAATGATTTGAAATGGAACAAATGTATTGATATTTGCAGCGATGAATCGGCAACAATGGTTGGAAATGAAGCAATGAAGCAAGTGGCAGACAATATCACCAACAGCCACTGTGTCATACATTAACATTCTCAACTGGAAGAATGCCGCAGGATTTAAAAGTGTTTCCAGCACCAGCCAATGATGGTGCTGTAAAGTTAAATAATCATGCCCGTGAAGTTAAATAATCATAAGTCTTTTCAAACTTACTGCCGAAGATCTGGGTATGGATCTCCACCTCTTTTTTAGCCAGACTATTTGAACTAAAAGATGATAGTACTAACATTTTTACTAACATTTACAGAAGAGCCTTTTATCCAACAATTCACTGATGTCGATCTTAAAGAATCTTGGAAACAATTTCATTCATCCCATTAAAGTGAATTAATCATGAAATTTGTATTGTTTTTTTTATTTTCCTAAGTTTTCAAACCGTTTTTAAGGTAGCTGTGCCGCGAAATTTTGGTAGCCCGATAAGGGTGGCGCGAGATTTTTTAGCTCGATAAGGGTACCGCGGCAAAAAAAGTTTAAGAACCACTAATGTAGAAGTTATCTTTTGTTAAAGATGCATGGGATTTGATTCTTTTTTATTGGTAACGTTGGCCAGTCTAGGCTAGCTCAAGTGGCTCCACTGAAACGGATATACAGAGCGACCGGCGAAGATGGCATTACTGCCTCTGTCCACCCTTCGAGTCTTTCCTCGAGAAACTTTTTTAAATAAAATTATAAAGGAATTACACAAAATTAGAAAATGCTATGCAATAACTTTTACAATAACAATATATATATATATATATATATATATATATATATATATATATATATATATATATATATATATATATATATATATATATATATATATATATATATATATATATTGTTATTATTATCGATAATTCCCCTTTAAGGAGAGCGCTAAAACACAATCAAATAACATTTTTCTGCCTTCTTCTTTCTGCCCAGAAACCTCTCATATATTCACTGTGTTTCTTCTCTATCTCTTCTGTCCACTTCTTTCCTGTTTTCTTATCTTTGGCAGTTTGTTCAAACTTCTGTTTTCTGATTTTTTTCTCTGTATTTTTTCCTGTCGGTCACGTCTTCTGTGGAGCTCTTGAGATTCTTGAGCTTCCAAGCTTTCCTTTACCCAGTTGGTTTTCACTGTATTAGCCATCACTATGTTAAAAAATTTCTTGGTCAGTCTGTTTTCATTCATCCTATATATGTGTCCATAGAATTTTGCCCTTCTTTTCCTGATGTTGTTTGTAATCGTCTCTGTCTATTCGTACAGTTCTTTTATTGATCTCTTTATCCAGATCCCCTCTTTCTGAACCGGCCCATAGATCTTTCTAAGTATTTTCCTCTCTTGTTTTTTTATATAATTGGTTTTCGTTCGTCCCTTGATTACCGTTGTTTCTGAGGCATACAAGGCCTCCAGTAGAACTACTGTATTGTAGTGTCTTAATTTAGCATTGCTAGAGATACTACTTTTGTTGTAGTGGTTCCATGTAAGTCTGTATGCTTGTTTTAGTTTTTTGATCCTTTCTTCATTGCATTTTTTGTTCAGTCCTGTTTTCTGTATAATCTCTCCCAGGTATTTGAAACTGTCTACTTGAGTTGTCTTTCCATACTTAGTTATAAGTGAGTGTCTGTCTGTGGATTTTGTGTCCATGTACTGTGTTTTTTCGTAGGAGATTTGTAGCCCTGCTTTGGATGAGATTTCGTGAAGTGTCTCTAGAGCTACTTTGGCTTCTTTTCTACTATTTGTTATGATGGCTATATAATCAGCGAATGCCAAATATTTTATGTTGACGATTCTATCCTTGTGTCTCCCCATCTTTACCCCACTGACTCCTTTTTCCCATGACCTGATTATTTTCTCTAAAACTGAATTAAATAGAATGGGTGAGAGGCCATCTCCCTGTCTCACTCCTGTCTTGATTTCAAATGGTTCCGAGACCTCTCCCATGAACTTCAATTTTGATGTGGTCTTTGTTAGTGTTTCTTGGATTATATTTATGGTCTTTTTGTCCATCTTCATTTCTTCCAATGTGTTGAAGAGTGTTTTTCTATCTATGGAGTCGTAGGCCTTATTGAAGTCTACGAATATTACTGTGGTGTTTCTGGTTTTTTCTCGTTGTTAGTATTGTTCTTAAGTACCAAATCTGTTCACTGCATGATCTTCCTTTCCTGAACCCTCCTTGGTATTCTCCTATATGTGGGTCTATCTGAGGTTCTAGCCGATTTAACAGGGATTTGGACAGAATTTTGTATGTCACAGATAGTAATGATATTCCTCGGTAGTTATTAGGGTCCGTTTTTTCTCCTTTCTTGTGGAGGGGGTGTATTAAGGCTAACTTCCATTCTTCTGGTATTTTTCTTGTTTCCCAGATGTTTTCGATGATTCTGTGTATTTTAGCTGTAATGTTTTCATGGTCTAGCATCCAGATTTCCGAAATAAGTCCATCTTCTCCAGGTACTCTGTTATTTTTCAGTGATTTTATTATGTTCACAATTTCCTCGAGTGTAGGGGGGTTTGCAACCCCCAGGTTTTTAGGTTAGTTACCTCCAGGTTAGGTTTTTGGCTTTTCGAACTGTAGTTTCTGTGTTGGTTTTTCACAGTTGAGTAGTGTACCAAAGTATTTTGCTAATTTTTCACAGTTCTTTTCAGGGTTTGTCTCCAATGATCCGCCTTGTCTTTTGAAGCATAAGGTCGGTGGTTGATATCCTGTCATATTTTCCTTAATATTCTGTAAAAAAATTGTGTGGTTTTTGTTGAAGTCCTCTTCTATCTCCTTCAACATGCTGTTTTCATAACCTCTTTTTTCTCTGGGGATTATTTTGGAGGAGGCCTTCTGTATCTTGTTAAATTCTTCCCATTTTTCCAGGCTTGTCTTCTGTCTTTTATAGCTCTGTCGCATGCAATGTTCCACCATCTGTGTTTCTTTTTTCTTAGTGGTTGCCCCAATTTTAGCAATTCTTTCATTTTTCCTGACAGTTCTGTCCAATTGTTTTCTCTCTAAATTTTCTTAATTTTTTCTGTAATTTCTTTCTTGTCTATTTGTAGGTACTCTGGGTCTGTTCTGAAAGTTCTGTTGGTTCTCTTGATTTTTCTGTAGAGTATAAATTTCACTTTGATTTGTAGGACATGATGATCGGATTCGAAAAATCCTTTCCTTGTCCTAACATTCATAATTTCTCTGGTGTTTTTCTTGGATGTCAGTAGGGAAAGATGATGCGTTCTGGCGCCTCCACCACCACTGTCATGCGCATGCGCGATGACCTTCCGGATTCGACTTCCGGTTTCCGGTTTCGACTTCCGGTTTCGACCTCCGGTTTTCGGTTTTGACTGCTGGTTTCGACTTTCGACTCCTGTTTCCGGTTTCGACTTCCGGTTTTGACTTCCAGTTGCTACTTCCGGTTTCCAGTTGCTACTTCCGGTTCCTACGTCCGGGTGATACTTTCGGTTGCTACTTCCGGTTTCCGGTTTTGACTTCCAGCCGCCATTTCCGGAACTTCCAGATGTGCGGGAAAATTAAAAAAATAAACGCGAGGCGAGAAAATTCAAAATTAGATGTCGGCGGAGCAAATTAGGTGTGTAGTTGGCTGCATATATCAACGAGACTAGATACATGAGGTTAAATACATAGGGTTAGATACATGAGACTAGATAGATGGGACTAGATATATGAGACTAGATAGACGGGGCTAGGATACATGGGGCTAGATATACGGGTTAGATACATGGGGCTAGATGCATGAGACTAGATAGATGGGTCTAGATACATGAGACTAGATAGACGGGGCTAGGTGTTTAGCGTACCAGGTGCGTACCCTGTTTAGCGTGGGGTCACGAAACCGGAAGTGCCAAGGTCAAGGTTAGGGGGTCAAAGGTCATCGCGCATGCGCATGACAGTGGAGGTGGAGGCTTCAGAACGCATCATCTTTCCCTACTGATGTCGCTATGTTCTCAATCTGAAATTCTCCTAGGGCGTTGTTGGGAGATTTCCAAGTCCGTAGTTTGTTGTGTGGTTTCTGAAATTGCGTTGACATGATCTCGAGGTAGAAATTCCTGCAGAAGTTTATTTAAGTTCTCTCCATTCTTATTTGTCCTTTTGTGGGCAGTGTGTTTTCCTGTTGTGTCTCTGAATTGTTTTTCCCTGCCTAATTGGGCATTCAAATCTCCTAGTAAAAATTTTTCCTGCTTCGTGGAGATTTTGTTCGTGATTTCTTCCAGATCTTCCCAGCATTCTTCTATTATCTGCGGGTTTTTCTTGTTGTAGTTATTCGTGGGGGCATGTGCGTTGATCAGTGCATAAGTTTTGTTCCCAGATCGAATCGTAAGTGTTGATATTTTTTCCGATTTTGAGGTGAAATCCATTACAGAGTCCAGTACCGATTTGTGTACTACAGATCCTGTTCCGAAGAGTTTGAGGTTTCTTTTTGAAATGGTTATGGCTGGCTTCCCTTTGTATATTGTGTAGTTTTCCGAGTCAAAGTGGTTCTCATATGAGAATCGTGTTTCCTGTATTGCCAGTATTTTGATATTGAATTTATCCATGGCGTTCGTCAGTTGTTTCAATTTACCTACTTTCAGTAGTGTGTTCGTGTTGAGTGTTCCCATTTAAAATATTCTCTTGAGTGTTTTTGAGAGGCTCCGATTCTTCTCTTCATGACATGCCTGTTCTCCTAAAATCCGGTGATCAGGTCTATTACCCAGCCTTTTGGACTGGGGCCCATCGTAGTGGATTATTTCCCGTTTTTCTGACATGATTACTGGTTTGTGTTGAGGTTTTGTTTGAGTTCCAGAAGGTTCAATCACAGCCGAGCTCACAGAGCCAACAGACGCTGACCAGAGTACCGGTGGTTCCCACACAGACGTGTCTAGATTTTCAAAAGTAACCCTAGGCAGGGGCCCAGGTTTTTTAATGAGGTGTTACTACTTTCCCTCCTTTAAAAATTACTCAATCCAAAAAACAAAAAAAAGAATGTTTATCCCAAAAATGTTAAAAAAAGGTTCAACGTTTAACTAATCGCGGAATTTTTCTCCAAACCAGAAATTTTGAAACTTCCCCGCCCATCACATTATCTATGAAATTTTGTCGGTTCTTAAATGTAAAAATTTGTTCAAATTTAATCCGGAAGTTCTAGTATAAAGACTCAATTTTTTTTTTCCAAAGTGACTCCACTGAAACGGAAGGACAGAGGGACCGCCAGCGATGGCATTACTGCCTCTGCAAAATAAAGACTCTATTGCTGGTGCAGATTTGTATAGTCGCACTAACATCACTATTCCGTCGCACGTTTTCACTAATTTATATTTAATAGACTCATCAATTTTACCACTTTTTACTATTTTTTTTACACAGAAGTTTCAAACGATCCGGTTGTTACCGTTACTAGGGTTACTTATGAGTTTACTTATTTCGTTACTTACATATATACATATATATATATATATATATATATATATATATATATATATATATATATATATATATATATATATATATATATATATGTAGTCAATTACCTTATTTACCCAAAGGTGCAACGTGTCGTAAGGAGTTTATTCAAAAAAAATCTAATTACTGACAATAGCTTTATGTACTTTTCGTTTCGCTACGGTTTTCACTTAAGCATAAAGTTAAAAGTTTTTGAAATGTATTGGAAGGAACCTGAAATATTTTATGGTGTGTTAAATAAGAAATTGATTTTCACGGTGCTAGCTCAAATATTCTGGCCATTCTTAACCGCATTGTGTTTTTAGACATTGAATACCTCTTTCCTCCTCTTACCTCCTCTTTCGAAAGTAATCATTTACACAATATTTCATACAAACATATTTCACTGCTGTTCCAAATAATTACAATTTAATAAAACTCAAGTTAAAAGACAGTTAAGGGACAAGTTAAGAGACAAGTTAAAAATCAACAGAAAATGTATGTAATTAGTTTAGAACAAATTTCGTTTAAATCGAAGAATCTTTTATGAATATTATCCAGTAGTTAGAAAAAATGGCCACCTGTATGGAAATAAAACTAATTAATATTCCTAATTGACCAAATCAATATAAATCACAGCCAAACAATATTTTCCAATTAATAGGGTCCTCAACCTGTCTACAAAAATAAATCCCTTCGACCCATTGTCCAATCAACTCTAACTACTACTACAAAAAATCTTTTTAATATTTATTTCACAGAGCCCATTAATAATTCCAATCTCGCCTCGCCACTTATATGAATTCTTAACAAACATCAACACCTTTCTCATTCACTCAATGAATAATCACCTCTTCATTTTTTTTTAAATTTTTTGTAAAGAAAAAGTTTCTACTTTAAAAATGAACATAAAACTAGTTCTTAAAAATGATTATATTAACTAGTAAAATCATCAAATTGTAAGACAAGATTGCAGATTTTGACTTGATCTTTATAGATTCATTGTACCCCACCCACTAATCCTTCAATCTACTACTCTGTCCTACATATTCTTGTCTGTCTTGCCTTTTCTTCTCTGTCTTGCCTATTCTTGTCTCCCTTTCCTATTATTGTCTGTCTTGCCTATTTTTGTCTCTCTAGTCTTGAGTGTCGAATCTAGTTTATCCAGTTTTGTCTGTTCAGTCTTGTCTGTCCATTATTTTCTGTCATTCTTAGTCTTATGTGCCCTGTTTTGTCTGTCCTTTCTTCTCTATCCAATCTTGCCTATTTTGTCTGTCCAGTCTTGTCTATTCATTGTAATATGTCCGTCCCTCTCGGTAGTGTAGTGGACAACATACCCGCCTGACTAGCGGCTAACCGGGGTTCGATTACCCGCCGAGCAGGCATTTTCAGCTGCTAACCATACGGGCTGCCCACCCTGAGGGAATGCGAAATACGGGATACCTAGATGGCGTATACTAAAAGCCAAGTGGAAAAGCGGGTTTAGTCAGAGGTTTCCCTAAAGCACAATAAAAAAAGATTCTAATATGTCCAGTCTTGCCTGTAGAATCTTGTCTGTCTAGTCTTGTCTGTCCAGTTATAGTAAGATTATTTTTTTTCTTTGAATAATAGAAACTCAGGAAGTAATATTTGTACATATTAGACTAACATCCATGACTATATAGCATTACACATGGAGTCATGTAAATTTGATATAATTTGCACAAATACGACTTTCTTGCATTTCCTTCCTTGAAATTTCTTTTTAGTTACATTTTGAATAAATTATTATGTTGGAAATAGTTTCTTGGTAAAGTTTTTTAAATGATTTATTACAAAAGAAAGAAAAATAATAAAGAGACATAAATTATTTATAATGAATTGAATGTTCACTATAGAACATTCAAAAAGAATATTTTCGTGTTTTAACTAATTTATTAAGGAAATATCGTTGAATGTTAATTTTCTTGAAAAAAATGGTTGGCAATTAAGCATAGAAATCCTTTTTAGGTGTTGAGTTGTATTGTCTATGGACATAAATTATAAAATAATGATAATAAAAAATCATTCACATAGGTGTTAGATGTATGGAATAAATTGAGGCGCTAAGAAAACAATTTAAATTTAAATAATAGTTTTAATATACATTTTTTGCTGGTGGCGTGACAGAGATCCGAGAGGTTTCAAAATAAGAGCCTGGGCCAAGTGAGCAAGGCTGTTATACAACAGGATCGTTAATATCATGCTAAATATATATGAATACTAATAAAGGCGAAGCCATCCACTATAAACACACAGATTACACGGCCTCCTCCGTCTCTCTCGCCAGCGTCGATTTTTTTAATTTATTTATTCAGACACTAACAATGTTTAGGGTGTTAAAGAGGCCCATTATTTATGGGCCTCGACCTGTTCCAACGACGTCCTCCACTTTATTTTCACCTTTATTTTCGTCTCGCTCTTCTTTACGTTAATATTTTATTCCTTAATTCTTACATCTACTTTAATAAATAAAATTTGTATTCAAAAATTTTAACAAAAACGTATTCTGTTCCATTTTGGACATTCTTTAAACTAATTACTTGATATTACTATTATCCAAAAGTAGAACTATTAGAAGAACAATTACTTTCATTACATAAGGATACATTGTGCCCCCCACACAAACTTTGGTACATTCGGAGCACGGAAGAAGACGTTTTTTGTAGTCTTGTCCAAGATACAAATAATATCGTCTCCGTGGAGTGCCTCTCCTCTAGATAGATCTAGCACTGAAGCATAAATTAATTTTATCTGTTTGTCTTCATTGTTAGAGTATATGTCATATTTATACGGTTTAAGCTTCCAACTAAGCAGTCTGAAATTTATTTCATAGAGGTACAAAACTTCTTGAATGCTGTAAGCAGATCTCCTTTGAGAGTTATAGTTTATAGTTGCATTTCACTCTCTTTCATTATTAAATTACGTTTTGTATTTTATTACAAACACGTAATTAGGCTTGCACGCCTACTTATGTGTTAATAAACAGAATATTGCTGGGTAAGTGGTACATGAAAATTAATAAAATAAAATCACGCCTATAAATTAATAAATTTAATTAACTCGATACTAAATATTTCAAATGATTTGCAAATAATTTAAATTTTAGTAGAAAGCAGAATTAATTATGGTAAAATATTTTCTTTCCAATTCAAATGAATCCAGAATAAAATATTATTGAACATATACAACTATTAAAATAATCAAACAATATCATAAGTAGAAAATACTTATAATAAAAAATGAGCTAAAACAGTATATTACGTTGATAAATGTAATAAACCTGTTAATTTAGCCTGAGGTTTTGTCTTTTCAAGATTCCCCAATTGCCATTATTATTAGATAGTAATTTTTTCCTAGGCATGCATCGATATGCACTTCTGCCGTTACGATAACGATCTTCTTCTTTATATGACATATCCTTTCAAGAGGTTTGCAATCATCATCGATATCTTCATCTTGGCAGCGGTAGCTCGGAATAACTCTTGGGATGTGGTATCATACCACTCTCTTAGGTTACGCAGCCATGAGTATCTGCGTCTACCGTGGTTCCGTTTGCCTATTACTTTTCCCTGTATTATCAGTTGAAGCAACTCATACTTTTCACCTCTGGATATATGGCCTAGATATTGTAGCTTCCTTCTTTTTATTGTTTGTATGATTTCTCGTTGTTTGTTCATGCGTTCCATTACACTAGTGTTCGTCACTTTGTCCGTCCATGGTATTTTAAGCATTCGTCTATAACACCACATCTCAAAGGCATCTAGATTTTTTAATTGTCTTTGTTTTAAAGTACAGGCTTCCATTTCATATAGTAGAATGGAGAACACGTAGCCTCTTAGTATTTTTGTAAATAGATCAAGTTTTACTTGTCTATCACAAAGAAACACACGCATTTTAAGAAATGTGCTTCTGGCCATTTCATTTCTGGTTTTAATTTCAAGGGTTTGGTCTATTGTATTGGTTATCCATGTATTTATCGATAACGATACCGGTATTTATAAAAAGTAACGAGTCCTATACAGATGCCGACAGTGCAGGAAAAGATGTAAAAGGCTATGGGTTTAGGATAGAAAATATAGACGACACTTATATAATATTTATTTCGAATATTAACTAACGAAATTTTGAAAATTGTAATTCAAGTCCTCAGCAGAACCTGGTGTATTTATCTTATGCACAAATATAGAAAGCTCTTACAGTTTTTAATGTGGATGGCGACCTACAATTAGTGCAGGATTTATGGCACACATACTGAGGAGATTTTGCGAGAGCTATTTACAGGTTTACCATGGTGGCTAATTTATCCATACTTGTGCCCCAGGACTTGAACCCGGATATATATTTGACAAGCATGAGAGCAACACATAACTGATCGCTTTTTTCAAATTATGTACTAAATTTCAGATTCTGAATTTTGGATAAAAAAGGTAAGGTTGTCTTTTGATAATTTGCTATTCTTGCTCATTAGAGAGTTGATGCTCTTCGGTGTAACGAAAGATCTGTTAATTGTCTGTTTGATGTGTGTTTTGTAAGATAATCTCGTTCCTATATAAACACCCAGGTATTTTACCGCCTTCTTAATTGGTTCTGGAATAGTGTCAATTTTCAGTGGAAAAATGAGTTTGGCGTTGCTTATTTTCGTGTGTAGATGATGGTTTCTGTCTTTTGTGTGTTTGATGTAATTTGTCACAGTTTAAAGAATTTACTGATCACGTCTACGTGTGCAAGTTTCATCTGTGGCATAGTCGGCATGTCATTTATGTAGAGGTTGAATAAAATTGTCGCTAGAATCGTATTTTTCGTTCATTAGTACGCTAAAGTGAAAGCAGCTTGATCAAGTAGCTTTGATAATTGTCGCTGAAAATTTTAATTTAATCAATTTGAGTAGTGATCCGTCGGTCAAAACTCTGAAGAAAGCATTCTGCATGTCTAGTAATGTGATGAGAGATACATTCTGTTCAAATTAAATTTTTATTAGTCATGCGGGATAAGAACTATTTTGGCGCCCGTTTTTTAGTGCGACAAATGACTGTCGATTCAATTATTTACAATTATACTTGTCGCACCTCAAATTTTCAATAAAAATCGGATAGTTAAGTAAAAATAAAACACAATCAAAATCAGTATTAAAAAAGTGACGTGAATTTTTGAATTAAGAAATTGAAATTAAGTATAAAGTTTTAGAATCAGTGAACATTCAATGGTGATACCGGAGACTGATGAGGGACTTCTTATGACGAACCCACACCACCTGAGATAATTGAAATAGTAAATTCTCATTTTATTTTCGGAATAGTATTGGCATTCTTCTAGGACGGCGGAAAATATTGAAATTAAAAAATTCGGTTAATTATGTATGTCAATTGAACCAAAGCTTTTCGTGAGAGATTTTTTAATAATATCTTTTGTATTTGGTAGGGTCCGGATGCTTATGTCTTATTAATCTAACACCTTGGCTACTAGGCTACCACCGCTACGAAATAAAATATATATTTAATAGTAAAGTTTATATTAGAAATGAATATTTAAAATTCACATTTATGAGATTTTTATTCAAGAAACACTACAAATTATTAAAAAATACTTAAATTATTGGGTGAAAGCCGATTTTGTAAGTCTGCTTGGACGCGACCTGCCGTAGAAAATATCCTTTAAGATGCGACATAACTATTTTGGAGACATATTTTTGTGCCATTTCTTTAAAGCCTGGATATAAAACTTCACTGCTCCAGAAAACAAGAGGATCTGCTTCTCATGATATATTGGGGGATCTCAAATATCTCTCTAGTTCTTCTTTGAGCGAATCAGTGCTGAAAACAGAGAGCTCCACATCCCACATCTCGTAGATGGATCCTCTGAACTTGTACTTGCTTCTAACATTTCCAATTCGGAAATAGTTTGTGAATGCAGTAATTCTCCAAGTCGTCTTTTGGCCTTACTAATAGTAGATTGTATATTAAATGATCGACGTTTATTCCGCGGTTTATAACGATTCTTCATTTTCCAAATAATCAAATCTTTCATTTAGAACCAATATCACATCAGCCGCCATAAGTTTCGATTCATTCCCTCTTGCAAAAGACTGACCATTTCTGTCTTTAACACTTAACGGTATAGCGTCGGATAATACAGATACATTTGCTGATTGATTTAGTAACCTCTTCAAAATAATGTCAAATTTTCACCATCTCATCCATCCTTATCCATTTTTCTGTTGTGAGTTCTACGTTACTCTTCAGACTAGGCAAATAAGCTGACACTGTAACTCGATGCTCCAGTAAACGCCTTAGCGCTTGAAGTATCGAGTCCCATCGCGTAGATACGTTTTGTATAAGAACATTATTCGGAACGTTATGAGCGTCTTGCATTTCCTTTAAAATCTTGCTGTGGCTCGTGAATTATTAAAATGACCAATGATAATAAACCAATGGTAATCATGACGTTAACCTGATCCTGTTTAAAAAGGCTAGATTTAATTACCAATTGTAGCGAAAAATCCAAAGATTTGTTGCTCACTAAATAGTAAGTTTGTTGAATCTGCCTTATTGATACCGACCATATTTTCAACTATGCCTCGAACTCTGTCCTGTATATTTCAGTACTGCCTTCTTTAGATTACATGCTATCCTGAGTTCTGAAGGCCCTGGAATGGCATTACTTCGATGAAATAAAGCTTGTACTCCAAGCTAGCATATATCTCATGAGCCTTTACGCTATCTCATGAGATGTTACGCTAATAAAATCCTTAGATTACGAAGAATAAAATACAATATTCAACAACTCTTTTAACAGTTCTAGTTCTTTTCTTCTCTCTCGCTCATATATTTCTGAGAGAAATTTTTCCATAATATAGAAACGTGATAACATTTTGTAATTCAGACATAGCTTCTCTGATAATGGTCGATAGCCTACTTTGCTGAATAAGTTGAATGGCTGCATATCGACGCATATTTGCTCAGCAATGGTAGGAGTTATTCATTCCTTTTGTCCTAATGTCATCATCACTATAAAATTATTTTTATCGATTATCTCTGTTAGAGTTGCTGGTCTCTTAGGCAATGAGCCACTGTCATCACTCTACTTTACAAAACATACATATTGCTTTAGAATTTTCACTTCACTGTACTTTGTTTCGAGGTTGACATAATATTTTAATAACTTTTGTTTTATACCAACTTACGCTTACGTAGCTACTATATACGTATTTAGTGTAAGAAATGCTACAATCACAAGTCACTGCCTCTACTGGACTGGAATTATAAAACGCAGGGATTCCACGTGCGTAGATAAATTGTGGTGAGATAAATTAACGAACTTAGCAAAGCGATAGCGCATTTACACGATGGATGCTTACAACGCAGAATTCAAAATATATCGGTGTATTGGCTATATGTCAACTAATATGACCTATAAAAACAACAATATCGCCTATATATCCGTATCGATATCGGTATCCCTGGTTTAGGGAGGGAGCTTCGGTATACCAATTAAAATAAATTTTCAAATTTATCAATTTGATCAAAGGTGGCTAGTATTCTTATCCACTTAGAATGCTTCCTCTAGTCCGGATTCCTTCAGGAAGTTCAGAAACTGGGTGGGATACAAGGCAACTCCTCTTGGTTCAAGCAGTGGGCCGAAAGGTATATTTGTCTCTTGCAGAGCAATGCTCCGTAGTCTTTGAGCAGATGTTAGGTGGTTTCCTATCATGAGCTGTAGAATCTGCAGATGTCGTCTTCCTCTGGGCGTAGAGTCTTGAGGTGTTTTCTAAGTCTGCACTGTCCCGTCAGGACTCATCTCAAAATTCTAATCTTGTTCCTGTTTAGTTTATAGCAAGCGTTTTTCTTTTCTAGTTAAAAGATTCCAGAATTATTTTGGATCGTCTTAGCTCAGGATGTTCTTTCCAGTTCTTAAGCATTGCTTTCTTATTTCTTCATCTAAGCTTTTGTGGATGGTGTTCATACTCATACCACAAAAGGGTTTCGGACCTATAGAGGGATTACTAGGTCCCTTGTTTGCTAGGTGATCGGCTTCATCGCTTCTTCTGTACCAGTGTGTCTTGATAACAAGTATAGCTTTACTTTATTTTCTTTGCCGAGATTGTTCCACTTTCCCACACAGTTCCATACCAATTTAGATCTGATGGTGTATGAGCTAATAGCTTTGAAGGATGCTTGGCTATCTGACAGAATAACAATTAGTTTTTGTGATAGTTCCTATCGAGGTTAAATTGTGCGCATCTTTGGAATGCGGGCACCTCTGCTTGGAAGATACTTCTTGCCATGGATTCGAAGTCTCATAGCACTTTGTTCAATGTGATATGCTGAGGATTTGTCGCTCCAATCGGCTTTACTGATACACATTGCTGTGTATTTATACTCGAAATGATATTTGCATACAATTTCATCTTTTTGTAATTCCAGGCAATAGATCTTGGCAGCGAGGCTGTTCCGGTCTCTGCTTACGATTATATTATATCTGCCTATTCCTTCCTTGGTGAGCCTTACGATCGCTATCTTGTTCGTTTGCTTACTCTTTATTCTACATAGGGTTGGCTCCATATAGGAAAGTACTAATACTGACTATACACCCACATATACTATACATACCCATGACCCTTCCAATACTTATTGTAAATATTGATTATTAAACTTAATTTTGGTAAAAATTGGAAATATTTTAATCTTTGAATGTCACGTTCGGAGTGTTTACAATTTTACTAAAAAATTGGTTCTATCCAATTGGCTTTATTTATTCAATGTTAATCAAAACATAATTATTTTATTTTTAGTCTGTAGTTCTTATAGGTTCTTAGTTTGCAATATTGCATGTAGATGTTATAATTTTTTAAACTGCTTAAATTCATAAAAATTACCTGGTTAATAACACGTTAATAAATTAGGAATAACCAGTTAATGCTTTGTTGTATGAATTAATTTTAAGATAAAGCTTTGGTAACTATTATATATTCTTAATTATCTCCCTTTATAAGCACTGCATTTTCTGTTTAATTGTAATTCTTAAATGACCTATATAAATGATTGCTAATGATATCTATAAATGATCTATTGCAATATTTATTTTTAATTATAAAAACAATATCCAATTATACCAGTTTTAATATTGATTATACCAATTTAATATCGTTAATTTTCTATTTGATATATGATTATTCTCAATTTGATATAAAATATCAATTTAATATTGATTAATTTCTATGTAATATCCATGATGTTCTCTTTGATATTGATGAATTTCAAACTAAATAAAAAAATAAAAAATAATATTTGTGCTTGTTAAAAAAAAGCAAAAGAAACATTATTTCTGTTTCTATCGTCCCGGTAACATACAACATTCTCTCGAAGGCGTTACAAACAAGGGCAGAAAATCAGCTGGATAATCAACTGGGAGATAACCAGAGGGGCTTTAGGAAGACCCGATCCTGTGCTGAACAGATCCTCAATCTTAAAACTGTAATTGCATACTCCAAGATGATAAACCGCAAGGTGGTCGTCACTTTTGTTGATTTTAGGAAGGCCTACGATTCCAATGATAGAGAAACACTTAACAAAGTACAACGAACTAGGGCTAGACAACAAAACCCGCAGACCCACCCTAGATTTTTTGACCAACACACATTACAAGTTTAAATTTACAGGCAACATTTCAGAAAGATTCTAAATAAAAACTGGAGTGAGACAAGGATATGAAATTTCCCCACTTCTCTTCAACTGTGTCCTTGAAAAGGTTATGAGAGAATGGCGCTAGGAACTGACCAAGTTTGGTGCTCAGAGTGGTATCTACCTAGGACGTAAGAACGATGGACTGGTTGTAGATTGCCTGGTCTTTGCAGATGACATGGCACTGTTTGCTGATTCTCTTGAGATGGCAACATTGCAGGCAAATTGCCTAAGAAAACGGACTGGCATAGTGGGTCTTCTAGTGTCGCTGGAGAAAACATAATTCTTCACCAACATCAAAGAAGCAAACAGAGAGATGTTACTAGAGCAGGGAAACATCAAGAGGACTGAGGAATTCAAGTATCTCGGCGAATTGATTAAACCCAACATATCAGAAAGAGCTTCATTATCCAAGAGAGTCAACAAGTTAGAACTAGCCTATCGACTGACTAAGAACACTTATAACAAGAAATGCCTGTCACGCAACCTGAAACGTAAGCACTACACATCAGTCTTACGACCTGAAGCCCTATATTCCATGCAGTGTCTTTCCTTGAGCCGAAGAAGTCTGGTAGAGAAATTGAAAATCAGAGAGAGGAAAATCCTTAGGAAGATCCTAGACCCGGTAAAGCAAGATGCGGAATTCCGAAGGCGGCATAACTCTGAGCTCTGCGAACATATCAAAATGCTCTCTGACTGTGCAAGGTAAAGAAGGGTAGCTTTCTATGGCTACGTTCCAAGATTGCCTCCAAACCGACTAACCAACCGTCTGTTAACCTTCTGGCAAAAAAAGTAGGTTCGTACCACTTTGTTGACAGAAACCGAGTTGGATATTAAAGAACTGGGAATAGCAGATTTCCAAAACAGAGAGTCTGTGAGACGCACCCTAAAGGAAGTCAGTGTATTTTCGGAATACCCCCAAAGGAAAGGTATCCCCTGGACAGAAGAGAGAAAGGAGTTACACTGGCAGAATATGCGGCAATACTAGGCAAAGATCAAAGCTCAACAGTTGAACAAGCGTGAAAAACCTACTAAACCATACTAGATTTTGTGTAGTAAAAGGCATAACTCAAAGGTACTTATCAATTAAATCATGCAGTGGTCCTCAGACCACTCTCCTATAATTGTAACCCTTAACTCCCAAATCATAAAAATACAAAAACCATAATCATTACATAGTAAAAAAATAAAGTATATTTAGAAGCATGCTTAATGAGAAAATCAACTGCAACGTTTCACTTACGTTAAGACTAGAGCTAGAAAATGAGATTGTTAACTTTAACCAAATAATACAAGAATCTGCTTGGGAAGCTACACCAACAAAAGAAACATCTGAAATAACTCCATGCTGCTCTAGAAATGCTGAAATAAAAATTCATGAAAAACGCCGGCTACGAAAAGAGTGGCAAAAGACAAGATCCCCTCAAGACAAATCAAAATTTAATAAAGCTGTCGGAGATCTTAAGAAACTACTTGTTGAAGAAAAAAATCGTACTATACAAGAACATTTAGAGAGTCTAACACTAACCGAAATAACCGACTACTCACTATGGAAAGCAATGAGAAAAATTAAACGCCCAATACAACATATCCCACCAATTAGACAAGAAAACGGTAAATGGGCCAGAGATAATAAAGCAATAGCTAAAGTCTTTGCTAGACATCTAGAGAAAGTTTTTCAACCAAATCCCACAGTACCTCCCACACAAGATAATGGCATAAACGCATGTCTAGAAGGTCCATATCAAATGGAATTTCCAATAAAAAAAATCATAAAAAATATAATTAAAAATATTTATACAAAAAAATCACCTGGATACGATCTGATTTCTGGAAGGATAGTGCACGAGCTACTAGAACAAATAATACGATTCCTCACTATATTGTTCCATACAGCGCTACGCTTGAGTTACTTTCCTGCGCAATGGAAACTAGCCCAAATAATTCTAATAACAGAACCAAGAAAAGACCCAAATGTAGTTACCTCTTACAGACCTATAAATCTGTTGCCCACTTTCTCAAAAATATTCGAACTTTTACTAAAACGACTAACTCCAATTCCACTGGACAAAAATCTAATCCCACAACATCAATTCGGATTCAGGCAACAACATGGAACGGTAGAGCAAATCCATAGAATCTTTAGAAAGATTAGTGAGGACTTTGAAGAGAAGAGATACTGCTCAGCAGTATTTCTAGATATTGCACAAGCGTTTGACAAGGTGTGGCATACTGGACTGTTATACAAGATCAGACAGAAACTTCCACATCACTTGTATGAAATACTTAAATCATACTTAAGTGGTCGATATTTTGCAGTCAAATTTAAGGACGAGGTAAGCGATCTAAAATTAGTTTAAGCCGGTGTACCACAGGGAAGTGTACTAAGCCGAGTACTATACCTTCTATACACCACAGATCTTCCCACCACAGCCCACACTCTAACAGCAACATATGCAGATGACACAGCGATAATGGCATCCCATTCAGATCCAGTCGTGGCAGCAAGACGAGTCCAACTGCATCTTAATGCCCTAGAAAACTGGCTAAAAAGGTGGAAAATGCAAGCAAATAAGTCAAAATCGGTCCACGTCACCTTTTCCCTCAGAAAGGAAACCTGTCCACCAGTAAAATTGAATGGCCGGCAGATACCTCAATCAGACTCAGCGAAATATCTAGGTATGTACATAGATCGAAAACTCACATGGTGAAAGCACATATGGACAAAAAGAAAGCAACTTAATCTTAAACTAAGGAAAATGTATTGTATTTTATGATTATGATTTATGATTTTAGGATTATGTATCTCATTGGAAAACAAGCTTCTACTATATAACTTTGTTCTGAAACCAGTATGGAGCTATGGGAGTCAGCTATGGGGTTCAGCGTGCAACTCAAACATCCCTTAAGAACCTTAAGAATGATTGTAAATGCACCATGGCTTGTAACAAATAGTATCATTAACCACGACCATAACATTAAACTAGTGAAAGAAATGATTGAAGAACATTCCAGCACATACTCTGATATACTCAAAGTACACCCGAACACTCTTGCAAGCCGACTTCTCAGTGGACATGGAAATCGTAGATTGAAACGCAGACTCCCGCTTGATATGTTAATATGAGTACCGTTAGGATGAAGAGGTATTTACCACTGGGTGAATACTTACAAGAGTTGACGATGTTACGCCACATTTACTTATTGTCGTTAGACAGATCGTAAATAATCCAGGAGAATTAAAAAAAAACTAGTTCCGGCTTCTTTTAAATTTAAAAATTAGTTATCTTCCGGGAATTTTTAAAATATGAACTGTTAATATTAACAAAAAATAAAAACTAAAACTTTCATTTTTGTTATATAGAACCAAATATTATAAAAACATAATAATATAAAATAACAAAAATGAAAGTTTTAGTTTTTATTTTCTGTTAATATTAACAGTTTTAATATTACTATTTTTTTTAAATACCCTGAAGATAGCTATTTTTTAATTAAATGAAAGCCGAAACTAGTTGGAAGTGATATTAATTATTATCTTTCTGAAGAAAATTATGAATAAAAAATAAAAAAATAAATCAAAACAAATATTAAACTTCAAGATGGTCAAATTCACAAATAATTTTAAAAATAATACTTTTTATTTTAAAATCTCTACAGTACAATCAAATAGTTCAAACATTTTAAATATAAATACTTGTGTATTAAATTCTACATCGATTAATGTATTTTGGTATATTATATTCTGATTGATGGTTTTTGATTTGTCTAATTTTGTTTCGCTATTTTTATACAATTCAGTATATTGACCTTCCTTCCTTGTATAATAAATATGTAAAATATTAAATGGAACTATATTTAATAATTCCATTGGTTTGATATCCTGTTTCTTTCGATTTTAATTTATTACCAATAAAATGCTTCGAATTGTTATTTTCTATTCAAATCGACTGTCTGTAATTTTATGGCAAAACTGATGTAAGAACAATAAAATAAAAGACATACATATTAAATATTATCTACTCCTAATATAAATTGGTTACACTATATTATTTGGAAAATAAGTAAACACAAACTGAATAATTAATTTCCATGTGAATTTCTAGCGGAACCTATAAACAATTTTTATTTTAAAATCAAACTTATCTTTAATGTATATTTTTAAAGCTTTTTTTTGTTAATCCTTTGGGTTTTCATAAAAATATTCTTTCTAATAAAACATCCCATTATAAAAAAGTACAATAAAAAATATAACGCCCGTAAAGTAAGCCTACCTTCTTTCGTCTTTAAATTTACGGTCCATATATTTTTAATAACTTTTTGACTTTCCATCAAACCCCAATTTTTGTAACAAGATAAAGGGGATGTTGAGCAGTGTTACAGAAAAAATGTATTCCGAAAGGTTCGACGTGGGTGGTTCACAAACCTTTAATTTTTGACACCTGGAGTGAATCTAGTCTAGCGAAAAATTAAATTTGGATTATTATTTTTTTTTTCATCACGAAATCGTTCTCTGAAAGTCAAGTGGGTTAGGGTTCAGAGAAGTTTCTGTAAATATTTATTCTGTGCTGCTGGACTTAAATGGGCCGTTTGACGCTTGGCTGCCGATTTCAATAGGCATTCAGCTCTGAAATAGCTTTAAAATAGGTATTATGTTAATGCCGTTTGACTTTAAGCTTTTAGAGCTTTGCTTTGTGCTTTCGCTCGGGTGATTCAATGAGAATTTGCTCTGGGAACACACTTATTGGGTAGATTATGTATTCCCTTGTTTTCAACAAAACCTTTAGGATATTATAGTTTCAAGTGCTTTTTTATGTCAAATGTGTTTCGTTTTTACTTTACAATACTTTTGGCAATCTATTGCTACAATACAACAATATGGTTGATACGAATTCTGTACTTTACCTAATATTCCCATTCTTCTAATCGAAAGAAATACTAAGCTTGTTTATCCAGATTTATTTAGCCCCGTTTCTTCTATCTAGTCTTTTCTGTCCAGTCTGGTCAGTCAAAACTTGCCTGTCTTGGCTATTTAGACTTGTCTATTTAAGCTTGTCTGCCTAATCTTGTCTGCCTAGTCTAGTTTGCCTAGTCCTGTGTCTTCTTTAACCAGTTTTATTTATCTGATCTTTACTATTATTATTAGTCTTTACTATCTAGGGTTAATCAAACCCTAGATAGTAAAGGGTTTGATTAACCCTTTACAGTTTTAAAGGGTTTGTTCCCTTGTTCCAAATCAAAATCAAATGTATATTTCATTATATAAGCTTGTAAAATACATACTAAAATGATAAACTAAATGAAATATACCAGAAAGAGAAAATACAAATAACAAAAAGGAAAAATAAATTGAATTCATCAAGTAGATTATAAAAATATAAAAATTAATAAATTCGAGAAAAATATGATATTCTACAATGGTTTATGGTTTATCATAAGTCAAAAATAAAAAATAATAACACTATCCAATTTGGGACAGTATTTACTAATGAAATCAAGTGAGAAACACGGAAATCTTCTGTTACTCTTTAGCACACGTTGCTCGAGATGCATTGTGTGAGCCTTTCGCTACGTAAAAGTAAGTAACGAGAAAGGCCAAGACCTAATATGTCAGGTGCTGAAAGCGAGAGGTTTATGTACTAGTAAAGTAACACAAGATAGTTACAATTTGTGTAACCTCACTCACCGGGTAAAACGAGAAACCCCACAATTGTTCTTCTGCAAATTCCTCGTCACCGGACTACTTGTAGTATCGTGTACAAACCAAACAAAGGAATCGCACATCGTGCATACGTCGGAAAATTAGAACAAATCCCAAATTCCTGGTTATCTAACGTTGCACACGCGACCCAATGCAGAAGAACTCACGAACAAAAGTGGTGTTTCTCGTTTTATCCGGTGAGTGAGGTTACACAAATTATATCTATCTTGTGTTACTTTACTAGTACATAAACCTAAGGCTTTCAGCCCCTGACATATTAGGTCTTGACCTTTCTAGTTACTTGCTTTGACGTAGCGAAAGGCTCACACAATGCGGCTCACGCAATCTCGAGAGCCGTGTTCCTCCATTTTTCGTTTTTCTCGAGATTCCGTGATCCTCCCTTGATTTGATTAGTAAATGCTGTCCCAAAGTGGATGGTGTTATTATTTTTTAATTTTGAATTAGTTTTATAATAAGTTTTTAGAATTTTCGTTTCAAGAAGATCTGGAGAAGTTTTGGATCTCTTTGAATTGTTTGAGAAAATTGTATAATTTAATCAAACTACAAGGTGGATTTTTCGCTGATAACATAACTTTACTGATAACTTTGTGCGTAGGAATATCGTACTATCATGTTTCTAGACTTCTTTACAGATTATTTTGATAAGAAACATTAGTCTCTCAAAACACGTATATGCCCCTGTTTGTCAATATATTTGTTTGTATTAATCATCATCCCCAGGACTCTCTGAATTTCAAATTATTAATTTTTCACAAAGCTTGCTTTCGAAAAATAAATACTAATATGAGTATCTGTTCCATTGCCGCAGAATGCGATGCCAAATCGGATGTGATTATGAAAACTTGCAAGATAAACTAATCTTAGTGTATATACATTTGGTTTAAGCATTCTACGAGCAAAACAGTTTGATCGCGAGTTGTGAAATATATGTGGGCCATTCCAATATACTATCAATGTGTATACCCATAAATCTGACGAAATCTTTTAATTGCAGTACCTCTTCCTAATTTAATTTTATAAATATACTGAGATTTATTTTTGTTTGATTTATAATAGAGTAAAGTGCATAATAGTTGTCACAGTTTTGGCTGTATTTAGGGTTATTGTTGGTTAACCGGCTCATATTAATTTGTATCGATTGCTACATATATCGACCTAGTTAGTTTCAACATCTAGATATGGCAGCCCTGAGTACATTCAGCTAGGAGAAGTAGAACTATAAGTGGTCGTGAGAGAGTAGCATGCGAGTTAACGCTGCTCCATTTCTATGAACATACGTTTTCTTTTAAGTATTTTTATTTTAGTTTTAACAAATGTTTATCAATTTGTGCTATATTAATAAATTAATAAGTTTCTACACAAGTTTTAATAGTTTTTAAGTCGTTTTGTGAGCAATAATTAGTTTCTTATACGTGCCAAATTCTGGGAAGAATAGCAACTTCTATATTCGGCACATAGTTCCAAATATGGAAAGTGTTTTGTGTGTTTTGTAGTTATTGGCGCTATTACTTATATCATTTAGTTAATCTAAATCTTACACGGAATTGATAAATTCACTATGATTTAACCACACTTAATATGTAAAAATATTATATTACTTGTTATTTAAAGTTATATAAATTTAGACAATCATCACTCGAGTTTAGACTGTTGAACATTATTTTCAGTTTTCCAAGGTGTCGATTAAAAATCACCATGAGTGTTAACAGTTTCTAGAAAATAAACAACAACTTTTGAATCTCCTCCGGTGGAGAATATATTAACATCAACACCAACACCAAACGTCAACCAATGCGAAAAGGGAGAATAATATCAGGAAATATGCCATTTCTGATAACTTCGATGATATCCATTGCTCTAACTGTATCTACTGTATCAAGAAAATGAGCAAGAAAGGAGTAAAAAAAACAGAAAGAGAAAGAACAACGGAAAAAAATCGAGAAGAAAAAAAAGTGATCAAAGTATTAAGAGACGAGTGAAGAATAATGAAGGAAAAAGTCAGAGAAAGAAATGTGAAATAAACAGGATCAATTTAGGATCAAAACGGGCAACGAATGTATCATAGTAGCTGAAAATTAGCCATTCAGTTCTTTATCCGATAGCTCCTCTTTAAATGAGCAGTTGCTATTTTTTAAGAATTATTGTACCCATTATACTATTTTTTAGGATAATTTTAGTTCACTTACATAAAAAAAAACTTTCGGTTTGTTTCTCCACGACATGCCTACCTAAAATGAATGATCTGGGGTGCCAACTATAATAACAAAAAGTTACAAAGTACAGAATAGTGTCAACTACTATGCTCATGAATTTTCGGATATTTTGCAATTGTTTTATATTTAATTCTAACGATTGTAAATATTTCTTAATAGCGAGATTGATTTTGAAGAAAAAAAATGCAGAATTTTTTAAAACCATGAGATTGACATCTCATGATTTGCGACAGACATAAATTGCGTGAATTGTTCTTAAGGGTGCCAACTACTGTGCACTTTCTCCTATATTTATTTTTACAAACCAATTAACGAATAAGTTTCTTCATAGAAGTATCAATGTTCGAACTTATATCCTCCACTGTCTTAATCACTAGTAGCAGTGTCGTCTACATACTGTATTATTTTAGGTTCAGTGAACTTGCACCGCATACGTTTCACCGCGAATCTTCACCGTAGGTACTTTCATCGCAAGAACTTTTACCGCTGACCAGTTTCACCTGTATCATATCAGGTCATTTGTGTACAGTGTAAAAAAAACGTATGCGGTCAGGGGACCCCCGTCAGGAACGAAGTTCCTCGCGCATTCAGCAGAATCGAACAACTTCTCTTTTTGAATTATTATTAAAATATTGAAAGTGCACACAAATATTTTGAATGTATGTTCTGGAAAATATGAATAAACAATCTAAATCTCCATATTCAAACTCACTACAAAGTATTTATCTTGCACTAGTTAGATTTTGACCTGCATTTAAGTAAGGTGAATTATAAAGTTGCTGTCGAAGAAACGATGCAGATATTTGAAGTTGTAAAATTCCTATAAGAGATGAAAATAGGCAATTACTGTCGCCATCAATGTTTGTGTCATGATGCAAGACATTTGGCATTGAACATTCACCATGTTCCTCGTATGGAGCTTGGAAGTATGGAGCTGATTGAGAACTGGTACTAATTACTGGCTGAGCTTCATTATTACCTAATGATTGAATTGAATTATTCAGAAAGTGACCAAATATTACTTTTTCAGTTTCTTCATTATTTTCGATTAAAATAGTCGGTAATGAATCTTCTTTCGATGATTGAAATCATTCACGTTCAACACGTTTCTTCTTTGATTTAAATTTATCTTTGTATATTTGAACGCCTTCAGCATGTTCTAAATCTGTAGATTATAAAATTTCTTTTTTCTCTGTCGATACTCTTTTGTCGCTGAGCTTGTGTTTTCGCTCTTGTCTCTCTAAAATGTAAATGTCATAGTGATATAGTGAAATCTGTTAAGATTGTGTAAACCCGAGTTATTGCATGATCTGCCGACAGTTCGTGTATTCTATTTAAAATACTTGATACGACTAGCTAGTTCGTGAAACCATCTTATCTCAATATGTTTCTTTCTTTATCTCTTTATTAATAAGTCTGATAATTAAGACACGTAGCTTTATACTATCAGATGACAGGCATTTCTGGAAACGTCGAATTGGTAAGTAAGATAGTGTAAATCCCAGTTAAACTAGTCCCTCATAAAATTTTACGAGCTGAGCTTGCATGAGATTTCATGAGCTACACGAATTAGATGAACTACTCGAACTTCCGGCAGATCATGCAATTGCTCATTGTCAGTTCTAAACAATTTGACTGATTTCACCATATGATTACGACATAAATATATAAATATAGTAAATATCAATCACTCAAATTAGATGTGCGATAAACATGTGTAAACAGTTAGAAATTGCTTCAAATTGTACAGTTTTATTTTTATAAACTTACTTTTTTCAGCAAGTACCGATTCAAAGCCAAGAGACACAAGCAACAAGAGCCGACAAAATGCGACAAATCTAACATAGAGGCATTAAAAACAGAGAGCATAAGGATACTATACGAAAATAGACTAGCACAAAAAATAGCACCCAACAGCATACAAGACCAGGACAACACAGATGAAGCCTGGGAAAAGCTGAAATCTAACATTACAAACAGCGCTCTCGAAGCTATCGGCTTCTTGCATCAGTCAGTAATACTCCACGACATAATTATAAACCGTGGTACAACCCAGACCTAAAAGAAATAGCCCGACAAAAATCACAAGCCTACAGAAAATATATGAATACTAGAACTCAGGGAGCTTGCGAGCAATACAAACTGGTGACGAACAGGTGCAAGACAGGAGTGCGACACCTAAAAGATCAATACTGGGAGAACTTCAGCATTGAATTGCAACACGACTTATATGGCGGTCAAAAGAAAATCTGGAAGCTCCTCAGGAAGTTTAAGCAACCAGTTGACGAACAACATCAAACCGAATGTATAACACCTGAAGAATGGGCCAAGTACTTTAAGAAATTGTATGAAACAGAACGCAACAACATCAAGGAAGGAACCACTACCGTAACGCACGAACAGACAATAGAGAAGTCACACTGGCTTATTAGACAAGAAGAAATAAATAGAGAAATCAGGAACCTAAAAACAAGAAAGACACCAGGTGAAGATATGATCCCCAACGAACTCTTAGAATACGGCGGCGACAAACTCGAAACAGAAATCTACACCTTGTTTAGAAAAATTGTCAAATCCGAACAAGTGCCGATAAGATGGAGAAACACAATCACCATTCCGATCTTCAAGAAAGGTAAAAACACAGACCCCTCAAATTGCCGAGGCATCACATTGATAAACACCACAGCAAAACTTTTCACAAAAATACTGGCCCAAAAAATAAACGAACGAATAACGGTAAATGACGAACAACAAGGATTCCGACATAATCGATCAGCTACAGACGCAATATTTAATTTAAGACATATCACCGAGAAAGCAATAGAGTTTGCCAAACCCGCCTATCTGTGCTTCGTCGACCTGAGCATAGCATTGGACAAAATCCGAATCGCTGATGTGATTACAAAACTCAAAAAACGAGGAGCGGGGGAAAGCTAACCAACCTAATAAGAAACATCAACACCAACAACTACACAATCATAAAAACCATCGCGTAAGCGATGGTGTAAGAGACAGCATGAGCCCGACCCTATTTACCATCATAATGGACAACATAATAACCACAGTAAAGAACCTTAAAGCGGGATACAGAATGGGGAACCAATCCTTCAACATCCTATGCTATGCAGATGATGCAACGTTAATGGCAGACAACGAAGACGATCTGCAACGATTACTAAAGACATTCTCAGAAACAGCAAAGGAATACAACCTCGACATTTCCCACCAAAAAAACCAAATGCATGGTAGCCAACCGATACCCAACAAGCTGCAAACTAGAACTCGACGGTAAGGTAATAGAACAAGTGATGAGCTTCACATACCTCGGCATAGAAATATCAAGCGACAGAGACCTTAAGATGGAAACCCGAGCAGCCACCAACAAGACCCGAAAAATATCCGGTGCAATAAACAATATAATGTGGAGAAATAAGCATATATCTAAAGAAGGTAAAATCCGAATATACAAAACCGCAATAAGACCAATTCTCACATACGCAGCCGAAACAAGAGCCGACACAGCAGTTACCAAACAAGCCTTAAGAACGATAGAGATGCGCACCCTACGAGCGATAAAGGGGGTCACGCTAAGAGACCAAATCAGGAGCTCCAAAATCAGAGAGGATCTACAAATACAGGATGTCGTACGCTGGACAAGAGACCGTCGTAGGTACGGGTGGGACCATGTGAAACGCATGATCCCACAACGGATCGTTAACTGGGCCATGACACAAAGACCCAACAATTCAAGACCACCTGGAAGGCCACCAAAGAGATGGGCAGACTCCTGGACATCCATATCACAGGAGATTAGAGACTAAGCAGGAACTTAAAGAAACAGGCACTCGTGCCTATACAAAACTCTAGAGACTTTTGACTTTTAAGATTATTATAATTTAAGACTTTTTTCAGTATTTCGTATCCTTTCTTGACTTTCCATTTCTCAAAATCTAATTAAAATAATGAGTATAATATAAACAATATAACTCCCCTATGATTTGAAACAACAAAACAAATAAGAGAAAGAAAAATACGTTTGAGCATTTTTTTTTCTTGTTTAGCTTTAAGGTTATAAACAGACCACGCTCGTCTGTCACTCTGCGAAAGAAAGAGAGAGAACGCATTATAGAAATATGCACTGACAGAAAGAGAAAAAAGAGAGAGCGCGCGGTATAGAAATATACACTGAGAGCAAGAGAAAGGCAGTGTGCGTAACGGACAATAACGTAACGTTTTCTGCCGAATCGCTCCTACCGAGACTTCCCTAAAGGAACTTCGTTCCAAAAAACAGTGGGCACAAAGCGCTACCTTGTGGTATACAAATATGCATTGTTCTTACGTCGGATTTAACGTAACCTTGAGCTGCATCAACTTTAGTTATCTCTTGTCGATCGTTAAGAACCGAATGTATGAATTTTAAGATCTTTCCAAAGGGACCATATTTTTCTAATTTTATAAACAAAATCTTATGATCTACCACATTGGAAGCATATCAACATTCCAATCTTTAGTAAATTGATGCTGTTTAGTACAGACGCAGTTACATTTTTCTTAAAAGCTTATTAATCGACATTCAAATAATTTTTCATATAGTTTCGATAAATTGGATAGTACGCTAATTGGTCTATAATTTTTACTATTGGCTTTGTCACCTTTTTTATTAACCTCATTAATAATTTTTAATCAACCCGGAAAAATCCATATTGAAAATAGTTGATAAATACATGTAATTTGTAAATTGATACTGGTATTTACTTTATATTCTGTACATCTATACATTATATTCTGTATAGATGTACATTATACATTATATTCTCAAGTATTTTTATTTTTTAAACAATTTATAGTTTAGCATAATAGCATAACTCATCTCTTTTGGAAGGGTTTAAAAAGATTGGTTGGCTATTTTCTTTTATGGAGTCATTCCATATAATTGGCATTTTTTGTTGCAAATGACATGCTTAACATGTCTGCTTAATAATTATTTATGTGTACTGCAGTTATACTTGAAACATCGTCATCATGAATTTGATGCGTTAAGTTTCTTCTTTATGTCGGTTATGTCTCTGACGACGTTCCAATAGTTGGTAGCAATTTTATAGGTTCTCTGTTCGAATTAATTAGTTTCCATAGTTCTAGTCCTTTTCTAGTCCTTTTTGCCTTTTCAATATGTTTTATACCTTATCCGTAGGTTATTGTATGCACTTTTATAGTTGTGATTCTTCAATTGGTTGTTAAACAAACAAAAGTTGTCAATTATCAATTAATAAAAGTTATAAATTAATTATAAACAATTTAGAATTGATACAATTTTGAAAATAATCACAATTTGTGACGTAGAAGTGAGAAACTTCATTCTAACATTCAAACATAAACATTCTTAATAAAATCTTCATTTTACAATTTTTTCGGCGCCCTGTTTAAAACCATTGGTTTCGACGTTTAACAATGTGGGATATTTAAAAACATTTTTTGAGGAGATCTTTTTGTAGTACTCCTACACGATGGTACGAAACAAGCACGATAACTTTTAATATTTGACATATTTGATTATTTGATTTGATATGTCTACTACAACTACTGTATCAACGAAGTCATGTGCGGGTAGAAATTAACCTTCTTACCTCACAACGCGGCTTGTTTTCGGTACCGAGTTAAAAAATATATTTGTTTAAAAAAAACTTTATAATTACAACGAAAAAGAAAAAACAAAAAATAGTTTTGTTATAAAACTTATATAATATGAGCTTTCGATTTACGCCATTTGAATAATTTTTTTTTAACATACCCAAATGGCGCTTCGGCCCAAATGAGCTTTGACCTCCCTGATGCCTTACCTCCAACATTCACGGTCCTTAGCTGTATATATTTAGCTTCTTGATTTTAGAACTTCCAGGGCATCTTTAGCTACATTATCGATCCACCTTGCGCATGGCCTGCCAGTTCGTCGTTTTCCTCCTTGTCCAAAGAGCACTTTCTTTGCGACCCGTGTTTCAGACATGCGTTGGACATGTCCAGCCCACCAGCTATGTCCAGCTTCGCATTTGTTTGATGTGCGTCCTAATGAAGGCATCTTTAAATTATTGTTACAATTCATGATTGTACTTAAACCTCCACTGCCCATTTTCATGCGTTGCACCATATATTCTGCTGAGGGTCTTCCGTTCGAAACGGGCCAGTAATTCCGCGGACATTTAGCAGAGTGCAGAGTTTTATATATACAATATTTGATATCTCTATGTACATTCCTGGACAAATGACGAAGAGGAGAGTGCGCAGTTCCTACAGGCTATTCTGGAATTTGAAAAAAAATTCTGGAAATTGGAAAGGGTGGTGAAGAGACAAGAGGAGGAAGAAGAAGTAGAAAAGAACTGGAGAAGGGAATTGTTAGCAGAGTTGAGGTAAATAAGAGATGAGAATATGGAAATAAAGAATAAGTTATCGAAACTGGAGGAGGAAGCGGAGGCAGTCAAGGAGGAGAAGAGAAGAACCTAGAGTAAGTGGGCGGAGGAACGTCAGACATTGAGAGAGGAGCTGGCTAAACTAAAAGATACGAAAGAGAAGAGATTAAGGAGGGAATTAAGAAATAACATTGTAATTTATGGAATTGAAGGAGAAGTTTGGCGGGAAAAGGCAAAGAATATATTTCTAGGAAAAGCTAGGTTTAAACGAAGGTTTCGGGAATGCATACAGGCTTGGCTCAAATAGGGATAATAGAGAAAGTAAAGGCCCGATTATGTTAAAATTAGAAAGTTGGGAGGTAAAAAAGGACATAATGAGAAACAAACGCAAGCTTAGAGGTACAAACGTATTCATTCAAGATGATTTCACACCTAAGGAACAAGAAATCCAAAAAGAACTGTTAAAGAAGGCAAAGGTTTTGATAATATCAAATGGGCCACCCCATTCAAGGAAAGGGGCCACCAGATTAAAGTAGGATACCAAAGAATGGAAATAGATGGGAATTGGGTACCATGGGACAAGGTAGCAAAAAACGAGTAACCGATCAAAGAAAGATGGGACAGGGTCACAACGACGGATCGGAAAAGGAAATTGTAAAGCTAATGTTTTGGAATGTAGCAGGGCTCAGGAAGAAAATGGATAAGGTGGACGGGTCTTTTATAGAATTCTTGAGAAAATTCGAAATAGTTGGGTTAGTGGAAACCTGGGTTCAAGAGAAGGAAAGGGAAGCCTGTAAAGAGAGACTCCCCAAGGAGTACAATTGGAGGATACAATCGGATATTACCAATATTACAACCGGATATAACCGGATACAACCGGATTATTATTTCACGGAGAGAGAGTGACTGCGGAAGGGCATACGGAAGGGCAAAGGGGGGAATAATAAAAGGGGTCAGAAGAAGCATCAAGGAATCGGAGAGAATTTTAGAAGAGGTGGAGGGTCTAGTTTTTAGGGAGGTAGAACTGGAGGGGGAGTGGTGGCAGATAGCAACCGTTTATAATAATAAGGGACTGGAAAAAATTAAAGAGGGCATAAAGAGGAATTTAGAAGATATGGTAACGACAAACTTGCTGCTAGGAGGTGATTGGAATGTAAGGATAGGAGAAGAGCAGGTCAATACGGTGGATAAGAAGAGTGAAGGGATTCTAAAGACAAATTTAAAAATGCAGAGGGAAATGTTTGGCTGCCGTGGGTGTTAGATAACCAATGGGATATTTTGAATGGGTGTATTGAGGGCGACTGGGAGGGAGAATTTACGTTTGTTGGTGCAATGGGTACCTCAGTTATTGACCTAATAATTTCAAATGATGCGACAAGACGGCAAACTAAACTGATGGAAATCGGAATAAGAAGTGAGCCGGATCATATGCCGGTAGTGATGCCGTTGAAGCAGCAAAGGGAGAAAGAAGTTAAGGCGGAGAAATGGGTGGCCAGATGGTATAAGGAGGCGACAGAGGAATACAGGAGGAAATTAGAAGAGGTAGAATGGAACACCATAGAGGACATAGACATAATGGCAAAGAAAATGGAGTTTCGAGAAGCTCTGAGAGAAAGGAGAAAGGGAGAAGGGCTCAAAGCGAACGTGTCAATTTCGAAAAGAGGGATTTAAGGGTGAATGTTGGTAAAACAAAATGGATTCGGTTTAAAAGGGGTGGGCGATATAAGAAAGAAAGGTTTGAATGGCAGGGTACTGAAATAGAGGAAGTTAGTAAATTTAAGTCTTTGGGACTGGATACAGTAATAAAGAGCACATAGAGTATGTCACAAAGAAGGCATAGGTGGCGGCGGGTCGTATCTGGAAGGTTTGGAAAAGAAACTTTGACGGACACTTTAGAGCAGCAGAGACCATATGGAAGGCATGTGTGCGAAGTGTGTTACTGTATGGATGCGAGGTCTGGCGAACGAAAGAGGAAGACAAGATCGAAAGGGTGCAGCTAAAATTTTATAAGAAAGTGTTGAAACTTGATAGGTCGACGCCTCGTCACATTGTGCTTCAGGAAGTGAGTGCTTGTAATGTGGTGGTAATTGCTGCGGAAAAAGTGATAAAGTTCGAGTATAGGGTTGATGGGTTAGGAGATGAAAGGATAATAAAGGAAATCTTTCGGGTAGTGAATAAAGAGGGGTGAAGTGGTACGAGAGAGAGTGGTTGGGGGCTGAATAACAGGAAACTGTATGAGAGAGGCGGGTTATCATCCGTGGGGTTTTAAACGGAAAAAAGTGCGGGTGCTCAGTGGAAACGGATGCTAAGAGAGAAGTTATTAGAAGTGGACTTCCAAGAGCGCCAATCCAAAATAGAGGCTAGCAAATAACACCATGGCTACAGTCAGATTCAAGTGCACGGGCGTGTTCCTGGTTATGTGAGGACAAGTAAAGGGTCGGACGACCAGTCGGTGTTGGCGAGATTTAGGTGTGGCAATGAAGAGCGTGGAAGGAGACATTGGATGAATGAGGAAAGTAGGTGTTTGGTGTGTGGGTTGAAGGAAGATATGTGGAGTCATTGGTTGGAAGAATGTACGATGGCGGAGTGGAATGACCAGGAGAGAAGGCGAGGAAAGGATTGGAGTGAATGTATGGACGAAAGTGGGAAGGGACTGTCGTTTTTATACAGAGTGAGAAGATGGAAAGAGCGGATGCGACGGGGTAGTTTTTTGAGTTTTTTGAGTGATGCGGTTTAGTTTTTTTTTTTTTTAGTTTGTGAGCTTATGTCCGATGTACCTACAGGTGTTGATGTATAGGTTTATAGGGTGGTATAATTTCTCTCTTCTTTTTAATGGGGTTTTAGTTTCACAACTTTTTTATTATTTTTATTATTTTTTATTGTTTTATTTGTATGTATATTTTGTATGGAAATATTTTAATTATGCCAATAAAGGTTATTATTATTACACGCTATTCGTTTTTTTATTTTACAAATGTTGCCTTAACCGCTGCCAGTGATCTGCCCAGTATGTTGAGTGTGTCTGTGTAGCCTACGATTTGGAGTGGACTTGGTCATGATGGTGGCGTTCAGCTCGGTTCCTGTAGCTCTTATTACAAGTCCGTGTGCTAGGTTGAAAGGCAGGGGGCCAGTGCGTCGCACAGTTTTTGTCCCGTATGTGAGTCCAATTCGTCAATTCGTCTTCTACTCTCACCCGGAATTTGGTGTATAGCTTTGTGTTTCTTACAAATCCCACTACCTTTGGGGGAATGTTAAAATTAAGTAGAATTGTATAGAACTTGTTTCTATCTATACTAACCTAGGCCTGTTTTAAATCTATTAGCAATTGGTGTATGTCTATGTCTAACTTCCAGCATTTTTCGTATTGCTCTCTAGCAGTGTATAGCTGGTCAATCGTGGACCTTCCAAGTCTAAAGCCTACCTGATATTACTCTATGATGTTTTCAGCATACCGTTCTTGTTTGTTTTTGATAGTTGTAGTTTATGCATTGCGCAAACCAGCAGTGAAATTCTCCTATAAGTGTTGCACATGAGTTTGTCGCCCTTTTAATGTATAGGGTGAATGAGGCTGGTGTTCCATTTCTGTGGCACTTTTTCCGGATTCTATATTTTATAATAGTTTGTGAATAGTGGACGTTAGTTGTCCTCCGTCATATTTAGAGGGTTCTCCTGGAATTTTGTCAATGCCGGGTGCCTTATGGTTTTTAATGGGTTTTGAAAGTGCTTTCGATACATCCTCTATGGTAGGTGGGTCGTGGGCGTGGGTCAGAGTCCGATGGTAGCCTGTTCGGTTTAAGCAGATCTTGGAAGGACTATTTCCATCTATATAAAAATATGTTACGAGATTCCAGCTCTCTGATGTATAGAAGCAGCTTTTTGATTGTTGTCCTCTTTTGAAAAAGTAGACACATCTGCAGGCATCGTGGTTGTTGTTGCTTCTGAAATCTTATTCTGTCTTTTCCATTATGGAGTTGATACATGTTCGTTAATTTTGTCCTACGATCCTTTTGGCTGCCCCCTTTTTTCAATTCTTCATGATACCATTCGTTTCCGGCTGTTTTTAGCTGATATGTTTAATGCTTTGTTATGTTTCGGGACAATTTCTAGTAAAGTCGTGATAATTCTTTGAAATTGTATGAGTAATATTTAATTTTTTTTTAAATTTGCTTAGTTCAGGATTCCCAAACATTAGTTTCGTTGATCATTTAAATAATATGGGCCATTTAAAATAATTTTTAGCTCGATAGTTATTTTCTTAGTACAATTGACTTTGCCATAGTTCTTCCCTTATTTTCAGTCTATACTCGGACCGGCGAGAGAATGCAGCTGTACTGCGCCGAGGTATGAGGGCCAAGGGACTGCCGAAATACGCGCAAATTAGTTTGAGTTAATAAATATACGTCAGTTTTTCAAACACGGACAACTAAACACCGCGCACTCGAAATAATGTGGGAGTATACCCAGAGCAATGCTAAACTGGGATGCATTATCTCGCCGGCACGAGAATAGTCTAGTAAATATACAATACAAAATAAAGAAGTACCTCGTCTTGTTTATTTATCCTTGTTTGTCTGGTCTTATCTATCCAGTTACTATGTGCTTCGAGTTATTTGTAGGACTAGAAATTTCGATATCGATCTAATCTATTGAGTACAAACATGTCTTTGTCCGGGCTTAGTCTATATTTTCTAATCGGCTTTGCCTATTGTTATGACAAATCGTCTCTTAAAAACCGAGTTTCTATTTCCTATGGCGTTTAGGATTTTAATGCTTTACAATTTTAATTTTGCAAATGAACATTATTTAAAGCACATAATGTAATCAAACCTATGCAGATAGGAAACTAATTGTGATTAATTTTTTAAACAAAAAGATGAATAACAAAGAGAGAAATAAGAAAGATAGAAAGTGTACAATATATCAGTCCGTGGGCAGGCTATCATTATAAAACATAAAATACACAAGAACACTGGTTTGTTTCTTCCTCGAACTCCGCGAGAGGAGGATCAACTCCATCCTTCAAATCATAAAGTTTACAAATTCAATCGGCAACTGGTTATATTTACCCATGATACACTTCATAAATATCTCGCGTTCGAATCTTCGGCCGCGCTCAGAGAAAGATGGAGAGCGACCGGGAAAAATGTATTTATTGTATTTATATACACATATATAGAAGGAAAGATATAGATTCGAGGCCCCCATCCCAATGATAAATGGCACCAGTCATCGGGATTGAAACCCGTATTAACAGTTAGAAGGTGTTTTGCCTCTCGCACTCACCTTCGTGGAATACTTTAATCGTTTTATTTATTTTTTCGACTCGTTTATATTTTATTTAATACCCTAATATGTTTATATCAAATTTCTCTTTCTTGTAATGATCTTGACAAATTTTGTCGACATAAAATCCACCATAAAAGATAAATATAGAACAAACTTAAATTTTAAACTTTACAAAGAAATACAAATATTGATAACCTAATATTTCAATAATGAATTTAAATCACATAACATGTTCATAATATCTTATTCAAAATCCATTGTAATGTTTCGAACTAAAAATGTGGAAGTAGTATATTTATCCTTCTTTTGTAAGCATTAACTAATTTTATTTATTATCCGTATTTGTAATATTCAATATCCATTACATTTGATCAAAAAGGAAAAGTGCATAACAAGGAAATTGCGTGGCTAAAAACAACTAGGAAAGAATAGAAACCGTAATAATCATACGAGCCGTGTCCTCGTCAGTTAAGTGTCAGTGAAAATCTTGACGTTTCAGTGAAAATCTTAACTATTCACACAGTTGAACAAATTAACCACTGATTTTAGAAACGACTTGGTTTAAAAATTGAGAAGAAATAGAAAAATTACTATAATTAACTGTTCGATATTGAACAGAGTGCTGAATTAAATAATTAATTATAACAAATTAATCACTGATTTTAGAGAAAACTAAGTTTATAGGTTCAGACGTAGTAGCAGAGTAAAGTGAATAGGTATTACAGATTAATCACTATTTTAGAGGCGGCTAAGTTTACAGATTCTGAAATAAAAACAATTACTATAATATGGTATTGAATAAAAAAAAAGAGTGTTGTCCACTAATTGTAAGTATAAAAAAATTGCAAAAGTTAAGAATTTAAAGCTAAGTTTGCAGCTTCAGGAGTAGGAAGAAATAGTAGTACTATATTTTCAATCAAAGTAAGTACAAGAATCAAGTAAATAAGGTAATTATTCGCCATTCATTTGACATAAAAAAATCGTAAAAAATCAAATATCATGGATAGAATACTGAACGAACTCTTACGATTAAAATATCGCACTGTGTCGGATGATTCCATATAGGTCAAATAAAAATCATGAAATAATATGATGTATCACTTACACGGGTGTATTTTCACAGAAGCAAGCCGATATATGATAGACTGGTCTAGGTGCCGCATACAGTAGCTAGAAACACCGATTACACCGTCAGGAATATGGACATAACTCTGCGATGTGCACTGGCACAGAAGTCTTTCATTTCAGATGTGGTGGAAAAGACCACGAAACGAAAGACTGTAGGAAACTAAGTGTTATGCTTGCAACGAGAGTGGCCATGTGGCAAGGAGCATGGGGTGCAAAAAATACAAAGAAGCGGTAGAACAATCAATCTAGATCTCAGAAGGCCGCAGAAAGAACAGCCTAGGAAAACAGGCCTCATTTATTCAAATAAACCTCAATCGCAGTCAGGGCGCCCAGGTTTGTCTTTATCAGCTGGCCTACGAAGAGAATGCCGATATTCTGCTGGTGAGCGAACCAAATAAGAAACATATAAGCAAGGGGGGGTGGTATGTGGATGAACATCAGGATGCAGCAATTTTGGTGAGAACCAAGGAACTCAGGGTGATAGAGTGAGTGAAAAAACCAGGTGGGTTTGGATCCGGACGGTCTTCTGCTCTATATATAGCTGCTATATATCACCAAACGTCACTATAGAAGAATTTGCGGCATATCTAGGGATACTCGAAGAATCGCTGAAAGAGAGAGAGGGTCATTTTGTGGTAGACGAGGATTTCAATGCCAAGGCCTACCTGTGGGGTTCCCTTATAAAAGAGCGAAGAGGCAATCTGCTGGCTGATCTTGCACCACTACTAAACATGGTAACTGATAATGATGGAATCAACCCTACATTTGTTCATAGAAATAGCCAATCTATATTAGATATCACGCCTAGGAACACGCCTTGATCGATGGAGAGCCTTGGAATCTGAATGTAGCAGCGACCATCTACCGATAGCCTTCATGTTGAATAAATCTGAGCACCTTCCTGAGCCCTTTAGAGTAACTGTAGGACGGAAGTGGCACGAACGTAAGAAAGAAAAATTGGCTGCGAACATCTACAGCAAGCTGGCTTGGTGCACTCGTTGCAGGGTAGATAAACTTATGGAGACGATAACGCAGTCATGCGAAGAGGCGCTAACTTCGAAGATTGTTTACTATAGCTCCAAAAGACTTGTATACAGGTAGACGCCCGATGATTGCGAGAGCAAACCGCAGCAGAACCCAAAGACAACAATACCAGGTAATTCAAGAGAACAGTTAAGAGTACCAATCTGTTAGGAGACTATTAAAGCGACAGGTGAAACAGGCAAAGGCTATAACATGGCAAAAATTTATCGACGGAGTGACCCCTGGAACTGGAGTTGCCTGCCGGCTCCTGGACAGTGGACTTTGCTGACGACTTGGCTCTGACAATGGGACAAAAGGAGAACGACTTAATAAGTCTAACAAACCAGTCTCTATTCAAGATCATGCAGTGGATGGACAACATGGAACTAACCGTTGCAATGCACAAGACGGAATCTGTGCTCCTGATAGGTGGTAGGAGGCCGGAGACAGTGCAGTTTCAGCTGGGGGGGGGGGGGGCAATCATTAAGCAGAGAAGAGAATTAAATACTTGGGGGTAGTAATGGAAAAGCGGGTGAGCTTCACGCCTCACATTCATGATGTGTCGGCCAAAGCCGAAAGGACGGGAGCGATGCTGGGGAGACTCATGCCGAACGTTGGTGGGGTTCTCAGCCTGACCAAGTATTTGCTGTTCTTGGTGGTTACCTCAATCGTGCTGTATGGAGCGGAGATCTGGGGAACTGGCCTGGAACTGGGAAAAAATAGAACAGTTACGATAAGAGCACAGAGGAGGGCCTTGTTGAGGGAAGTCTCTGCATACCGGACAGTCTCGGCAGAATCTGTACAAGTGGTGGCTGGATCTTCACCAATAACACTCCCTTTCGACGAAAAGATGACTCGCAGAAAATGCTAAGGCCTATCCAAGAAAGATGTGCGGCAGCGCACCATAGTGAGAAAAATGCCTAGCAGGGGGCAAAAAACGGTGCATGGAAATCTGGGCTGAACGTAAGCACGGAAACGTGAACTACCATGTGACACAGGTGCTAACGGGAAATGGGTGCTTTAATGTCGTTCTGTCCAGAATAGGCAAAAGCGATGAGTGCTGGTACTGCGGCGAAAGAGCTGACGCGTATCACACGATATTTTATTGCGAAATATGGGACAAGCTGAGACTATGGATGGCAAAGAAAACCAGTGTATGGCCGGACAAGGAGAACATGACCGAAATGATGTTAAAACGCAAAGAACATTTTGACGCAACCGCGGAAATGCCATGAAGCATAATGAAGGTCAAGGAAGTAGATGAGAAAAAGAGTTGAAGCAGAGTTACAAATTAAGAAGTAACAGAAGAGTATGAACCTAAAGTTGCCGAATGATAATACCGCGGGAGGGTACAAACCACGGCAGCGCTAGGGAAAAGATGGGAGAAAAATCCGATATGGTGCTGACCGAGTACTAATTTGTGTGACCTTAGAAGTGGACAGAAAGGGAACTTTGATAGGATTTATAAACAATGCACAAAGTCTCTAAAAAATTTTAACTACGAAATTCCAAATAAGACTAATATTTTTCGTTAGTTTTCTAAATTACTGCCTCATTGTAAATTAAAATATCGGAGTCGGTGCGAAAGTTTTTTTTAAAATCCCCATATATTTTCTCATTGTTCTATTTTTTTTTTTTTTTTAAAGTTTGGTTTGATGTGAATACCGGGTTTGCCGACCCTTAGAACACGTCGGCCTATGGCCTATTGTATTCTATCACATTCACTTTAGGCCCAGAAACCTGTTGTTATTGTAAATTGCGCTAATAGCCATTTTACACATTTGTCTTCTGGAACAAATGCGGCCGGCGCTGGGGATAGAACTCGGACCTCTATACCTGTCAGTTAGCGCTCTAACATGAGGCCACGAGCGTCACCACTACACCACTCGCGCCGGCTCATTGTTCTAAATTCAAAATAGTTTATTTCACTGTATAAGCTAATATTTGAACAGCTTTAACTTTAAAAAAGAAAGACAACATAATTGTGTGAATATAACTGAAATGTGTCCCTTCATCTTTAATATTTGACAAATTTTCTGTAAGGAATATGGTTCTATTGTGATAAGGATAGGATTAGAGGATGGTGTGGTGGTGGCTTAGATAGCAAAGCACTTAGCTCTTCAGTCATACAGCTGGAGTTCAAATCCCACACAGAACCAAAGCAGAAAAAATGAAAAACTAATGGCTGCAACCACACTAAATTCGCTAATCCGGCTTAGGCAACCATGGGGTCCTAACTGCCCAACACCTTCTCTGGAAATTTGTCGTTCGGATTCTACGTTAAACTGTAGGTCCCCCATATTCAAATCTTAGTGCTGAGGTTAAATATGTGGCAGAGAACAGGCCCGTTGCCCCAGGAGTGGGGACATAAAGGCTGATGACAAATTGATAATGATGCTAAAAGGCTCCTTCATCGGCATTATTGTAATGTATATCGGTAACGAGTTGAATAGTTCCATGTTACTGTACGTGGGTATCTTTTCTATCAGCGTTAATCGGGGTTTAGATTTTCAATAGTAAAGTATAGTCTTGTTCTACTGTTTCGGTATAGAGATTTTTATTTTTGCTAAAAATTATGTCGACTCATACAATGTATGTGCAAGTAGTCGTTAGGATTCTGGCTGTTGCAAACTTCCATGTACATGTTTTTCTATAGCTATATATTGTTCCTCAAGCTTTTTTCACTTGAACACATCATGTGTTGTATTTCTCTCGCCCAGAACATTATGCTCAACCGTTGGTGGCTGTGAAAGTTCGCGTAAAATACTGTCTCCATGGTCTCAATGTTCAAGAATTGTTTTAGGGTTCCCAGAGCATATACAGCTCTATTTAATTTATTTGTCAGTTGCGACGTATGCATTGTTGATCCTAGAGTATCGTTGAAGTGGATAGCAAGCAATTTTACGTTGTTCTGTAAGTCGCTATTAGTTTTTGAACTGTGTGATCTTTTATCTCGTTTAGTTTTAAATAATGTAATCATCGTTTTTTTTTCATGATTTAGGTCTATTCTCGTTAGACCAGTTTATCATAGTCTCTAATGCGGAATTGATGTTAATATTGACCCCGATAAGTATGCTTGTGTCGTCTAAATGATTTACATTTAAATTTCCAGTATCCTCTTGTAAACTTAGTTCAGGAAGGTCATTCATATAGAGTATACACAATAAGGGAACCTAGAGTGCTACCCTGTGGTATCCCCAAATTTTTATGCTCCTGGGTGTCGATCTCTCCCTACCTTTCGCTGTTACGATTTCTGTTATCTGGATTCTATTTTTAAGCTAGTTCGTGAATAATTCTAAGATCATTGGTTCAAATAGAGAATAAACAATACGGGAACCTAGAGTGCTACCCTGTGGTATCCCCAAATTTTTATGCTCCTAGGTGTCGATCTCTCCCTACCTTTCGCTGTTACGATTTCTGTTATCTGGATTTTATTTTTAAGCTAGTTCTAGAATAAATCTACGACTACTCCTCTTATTTCGAAACGACATACTTTTTTGGGTTAGAATAGAATGGTCAGCAGTATCATATGCTCTTGAGAGATCTAGAAGTATTACGCATGAAGGCATGCGGTCTCTATACTCCGTCCTTTATTAAATCCATGTTGTCTGTTAAAATGTTTGTTTATAAAGGAAAGCAGTCTTTTACAAAACAGTTTCTCCATTATTTTAGAGAATGATGATATAAGGTTGACTGGCATATAGTGGTTTCCTTGCTTTTTATAGGTTCTAAATAGGTAAATATAGGTTATGTTTTTGAAACCTTTAACGCTGTTGTACGGCCCTTGTAAACCAGGTATTCTCCGGCTTGGAAGACGTTATTGATAATTACTTCTTGCTGTACTGCTAGTTCTTCAGCAGCATATTTTATTATGAAAATTGGAATATCATCGTTTCCTATACTTTTACTGCTTTAAATGCTCTTCATTGCTAGTATTACTTCTTCCTGCGTTTTCAGTTCTAAGAAAACTGAATGCGAATTCTGCTACAGCTTAATTTTTTTTACCCCCAATATGGATATCGGGGCTATTTTTTCAGCCCTACAATCACTGCGGCCAAGTGGCCACAAGTCCGACAGTTGCTTTCTCCCTTTGCAATGATGGTTCAAAGTAATCTTGCCCCATTTATCATTTCTAATTATAGGTTTGGTAGATTCATTTCTCCTCTAGTCACCGCCCCGCATGTTTTTGATATGGTACCATTTCTGCCCTTTATCATTGATATCGTACGAGTACAAAGTTGTTGAAAATTGCTAACTCCCTTTTCATCTCCTATCTATAAAATGGTCCCAAATGGATTACATCTCGAAATTTCGACTCGAATTTCGACGGGTGAAGGTCATTTAAGATGAAATTGAAGTCGCAGTGGTTGTGAATAGTGATAGTTAGGGCTCGGATAAATATGCATTAAAAATTACAAAATATGTACATATAAAATGGACCAAAAAATCTAAAATATGGAGTTAAAAATGACAATAACTTTATAGTATAGTTTAACGAAAACACGGTTTAATGTGAAAAATAAATAACAACAATTTTATTCACCTTCCGTTTCATTAACATCTTTAAAATTATTGCAGTATACAAAACTGTTTGGTCGAAATAATGCTTTGTACTGGCTGAATGACCTTTCAACATCACAGGTTGTCATGGAGCATAGTTAAATTTGCACAATTCTGCAAGTAAGTGGGGCACGTCTAGGTTGTCTTCTAATCTTCCAACCAGCATGCTGTTAATTTTTTTTAGGGTATCCTTTATTTTTTTTTTCAAAATATAACTTAATTTTTCTTTAACCAAGTCAGCAGCGAGGCCTTCTGCACTTTTTTTATTGAATTAATAATCTTCTGGTTGCCGTTAAGTGATATTGAAGGATTTTCTAGTGCCTTTATCTGTTGTGATAAAAGACAATAATTGATTTTTATGTAGACCAAAACGTTACGCAGTGTCTCATCTTCAAGTGTCAAGTTCTTTTGACACTAAAATACTAGCAGCCTCGTCTTCTAATTCATAAATAATTGTTTTTATTTTATTAAAATGTTGAGTGTAGTATTTAACTGCTGTCATCCATGTACCCCAACGTCTCAGCACTGTCTCCGGCGGCAATGGAAGGTCGGGATACAATCTTTAAATTTGGAGATCCTGTTTGGTGCTTTCAAAAAGATTTTCTTCACATTTGATACTAAACTATCAACCTTTTTAAACTGACCTTATGTATTCGGCTAATCTATTTATACCATATGCTATGCACGTTACATGGATCATTTTGGGATATAAAACTTTAAGAGCATCTGCTGCTTTAACCAGATAAGGAGCAGCATCCGTAAGTAATAAGGAAACTTGTTCCAGACGCTGAAGTTTGGTGGTTGCCTTAAGGAAGTTCTTCACGCGCCAATAAAAAGCATTTGCTGGACCTGTCTTCAAATGGACGACCATTAATCACGGTGCCTATGCAACGACTTTGAGTATCTGTCGTTTCGTCGATTGCATATGGGGCCATCTTGAATATCTTCACGAATCAAAGCTAAACAATCTTCATAAATAGCACTTACATATTTTTTCCTAAATGTGGATTCATCAGGAATATGTTGGTCCGTGTACTTTTGTAAGAAATTTTTATAAACAGGATTGGTAAATTTCCACAAAGATATGTACACATCATAGCATAACACAATTCTTTCCAGAAAGTAGAACTTTGAGAGCAGCTCGCCATTGCATTAGGAAAAAGTTGTTGCATAAATTTATTCTTCCTTGTAATATTTACCTTATGCTTTGCTCTAGATACGTGGTTCGATATTAATAAACGTTGCCCAGTCGATACAGATTTCTCACAGACATTATAATACAGTACTTTCCAATCTGTACTCAACGATTGATTTGGAAAATCTTCGATATATTTTTCCAATCTGAACCGCAATGGTTGTTTATTCTTGGGCATTTTTATTCAAATAAGTAGGTAGATAGGTTTAAATAAGTAGGTAGATATGTAATTTTGTCTAGAAAGGACGCCAATACATAAAAACACAGTCTAAACACACAATATAGTAGCAAGCGCGATATCAAAGTGGCGCAAATGTCAATTTTGTACATTGCTGTTGCGTCGTAAAATAATAAAAATATGGATATTTTAATATTTTTTTTGTAAAATATGGACTTTCCTTTGCAATATGGAAAAATATGGAAAAACATGGAAAATAAAGATTACATTTTCTCATTCCAAATATACTAATTTGTGTGGAAAACAAAATAAAGACCGAAAATAACTTGAATTAAAAATATGTATTTACATATTAATCCGGGCCCTAGTGATAGTTATATGGAGTTACTACAAACTTTCATAATGGATGCCATCGCTCAACTGCGATTACCAATAAACGATAATTGGTATCAACAAGATAGTGCAAAGCTTCATGTAGCCAGCATGTCTATAGTAGTGTTACAAGAGTTCTTTCCTGGTTGTCTGCGTGGGGATCAGTTATGGCTACCTGTTTCTCTGGATTTGACCGGTTTGGATTATTCCTTATGGGGTCAAGCTAAATCTAAAGTTTATCAGAACCGACCTGAAACCCTGGAAGACTTAAAATAAAAGACTTGTCAAGCTATTGGTGAGATTTCGCCAGAAACGTGCCAGTGTGAAGTCATTGTTACATCGATCTCAGTCATGCATCGAAGCAAACGGAGGTCAATTATTCGATATAATTTTAAGGGTTAATTGTTAATTTAGCATTAAGCATTTAACTTGTTACTAAACTTGAACAAAAAAAAAAAAAACAAAAAAAAAAAAAATTGCTGCACAAATTATTTCGTTTATTGATAATTGCAGTTTAAAATCAGGACACTCCTAATTTGTCACCCTTTATTAAGATACAATAGCGGTAGAAATATACAATAAAGAAAAAGGTACCACCCATATAATTATTTTCATTCAATTAGTGAGTAATAAATAACAACATATTCTTTGTTCTCAACAAAATGTTGTTTGTAACTTAAGTAAAACTAATTAATAAAATTATAAAGTGGAATTAAATTCAGCATAGACTAATATATTTAAGCTGGTTAAAAATTATGTGTCTTACATAAAATGATTAATGGTCGTAAAATGAAATGAACTACTCGTGATTTTATTATCCCCTTTGACGTAAATCATGGAATTCGCTTATAGGTGTACGATATTAACTTTGTAGTTAATATTTGTTAACTGTGTTTTATATGCAACAGACAATAGATCATTAATGGTTTTGTATTACGAACTCTTTTATTTTTCCTTCGGAGGTAAGAAAAACACCGCATAAAACTTTTCGGATCTCCGTTCATTTTTTTTTAATAGTTTCGTTGTCCTAAAACTATAAAAATGTCCCCTGCAATGCAATAAAAAATGTTGTAAATGTTGCTTAATTATGCAAGTTATTTTTTTCGAACTATATGTGGGTTTTCGGTGATGGTAATATGCGGTTTTCGGTAAAATATGGACTCGTTTAAAATGTAATGAAATATGGTCTCTGACATATATAAAATATTGTTGTTTTTTGAGCTTGTTTTATAGATATTCTTTGATAAATGTTTCGCTAACAAAATGTAAACTCGTTTTAAAGGAATATCAATACCTTTATGGAATTTATAGAATCGCTTCATTTCGATTTATAATTCGTGGTTTAGTGTTATTGAAAGTAAAAAGAATCAAATACAAGCACAGTATATCTTGATAATATTGACCAAAAAACAACACAACATAACATTAAATTATATCTTCTCTATTTAAACACACTTTATAAGCAAACTGGAGTGCTAAATAGATTGTATAATGATAATAATAGTTCATATTAATCAACTATAGTAGATTGAAAAAAATAACTGGACTAGACGGAAGAGACAGACTAGGCACTGGAAAGACAGGAGAGAGTCTATAACAAACCTAGCTTTGTGCATAATATGTAAATATATATTCATTCTTATGAAAGTAATACAATTTATCACACATGTATTAATTATAATGATATTAATGGCAAAATTGTAATAGCTATCGTTAACACTAATGACAATACATTTTCAAGTTTCATAATTTATGATTTTTAATAACAATTAATTCAAGAAATTAATTGTGTCAAGCATAACAGAAATAATTAGCTCTGTGAGTGTTAAGCTCACTATCAATATTGCAATCTAACCGAAGTACGAAATACACAATCGTTTAGTAATATTTACGTAATATATTTAATATGCCTATGATTAATTATTTACGAATTGGTCAAGAATGTTGTAAATAATTAATCATGTCAAGTTTTGTTGCTCTATTAATGAATTCAAATCATTTTAAATCTAATAGCATTGATTTGTTATTAATATTCTAATTAGAGACTTATTTAATTATAAATTGATACAATTGATTAAAATAAATCTTATATGAAACTGTAAATTATGAATTAATGTTACGTACGAAATGAATATATTTAGCAGTCAAATAAATATAAGATTTAAAAGAAGATTAACAGTGGAACAAAACGTTATAGGTGGATTTACGTAGGTGTAAAATTGAAACTATTAAATTACAATTACGTTGTGTATAAACGGCCAGTGGAGACTAGTCGCATTAATAAAGGCCGAAAACAAGAACTGACCCGTATTTTACAATCTCTGCCATCACTTCTGTGTATCTTGAAAAATAAACACAAGTCGAACATTATAAAATAATATCAGCTTTAATATTTTAATAGAACCAGTTCAGACCGTCCATAACACTAAATCATTACATGGGCGGGGCAAGAGTAAAAAAATATTGTTGGAAAACGAAACGGAGGTCAATTTTTTTTCATACCGATTTTTTTATTAATCATTGCTTATTTATATGCTAAGTGTACTAACAGCTGGTTAATTGTTGAAATACAATGTGTCTCGTAATAAGCACTTAATTTATTTAACTGCTAATTAACCGTATTTTATTATTGCTTTTATAAACACTCTTGTGCTTAAGGCTAGTGTGTGTTTATGGGGAAATATATGTCCGCTTTATTTAAATTTCCTCTAGGGCTCTGTGGCATCCTCAAACAAATACTCTTTTATTATTATTTTGTCCAGAGAGATTTGTTTTATTAATGAGTGGCTTTTCTGGCACTTCCTTCATTTAAATTCATATTTGTTTATCACGGTTTTAATTAGTCCACTTGGGCAAGGAAAAATGTGGCATACAATTATTGTTTTAAATGTCAAAATAATTGCCGTTATTAATGGCTTTGATGATCTGCAAGAGCTACCTGGTTTATTTTTTACTAATACATATTTATATAGCTAAACTATTATCTAGATCATGCTTCAGTTTATTTTAATAAATTTTCAATTACCCATATTTATTCATAATGATTGGAGATATGAGTGCTTCCTACGACTTACGCTTCTATTAACAAGCAACACTTCTTTTCACCTTCATCAAAAAAAATCTACTTGCACATTCTAGTATTATAAAGGAATATTTTTGTTATTTTATACTTTATTTACTTCAAGAAGATTAATAATTACTATTATTACCAACAAGTTTCGGCCCTTTGTTATTAAAAAATAGCTATAATCAGGGTACAACATGAACTTTTATATATGAAAATAAAAACTAAAACTTCCAATTTGTTATATGACGATCGACATATAACAAACTGAAAGTTTTAGTTTTTATTTTCATATATAAAAGTTCATGTTGTACCCTGATGATGGCTATTTATTAATAATAAAGAGCCGAAACTAGTTGGTAATAATAGTAATTATTACATTGAATTGATTTTACATTGAACACACTTGTGTGGTAAATTTGTGTGTAAAAAAAGTGAATTTTTCATTTCAATGTAAGTATGGATTACCACGTAGTAACTGTCGCAACCATCCTATTCATAGTAATTATTAATATTCTTGAAGTAAATAAAGTATTAAATAACAAAACAAAAATATTGAAACTTCAAGTTGTCAAGTACACAAATAATGTAAAGGAATAAAGGAATAATTGCCGTACTTCAAGATGCATGGACTAGGCTTCTATAAAGTTCGTGCTGACATTAATTTTACATCTGATCTAAACTAAGGCAGTAAATAACTGATGCTTTCTACCCCAAATATAACCGAAATTCCTTTCTCATAACATAACATAACATAGATATTAAAAATTAGACCGATTAATCTAGACAAACTAGACTAGACAGAAAATACTAGATATACAGGCAAATAAATGTTAACAGACATGCCTTTTTTTAATGGGGTGTAGATGGCACCTTTCGGTTAACCATGGAAGTTACCCCCTGAAACTAACCGAAACACTCCTGAACCGCTTTTCGCATTTCATCAGGGTGTCGGATAACCTGTTCTTATACGTGTACTATCTACTTCCCCCTTCCGCACTGTGTGTGGTTATGTTTGCGATTTAGTTGTGCGATTTTTATTTTTCTCTCATCATTTTCCTTTTCCGTTATTTATTTTTAACATTTTGTGGATATTTCTCGATTCTTCCTGCTATCTTAAAAGGTGCGGCATCAGATTTTGGGCATCAAATTTGTCTTTCTCAAATATTTCCCTCTCGTTGTCCACACTCAAATTTAGTATGGGTTACATTATCGGCCAACCCACAGTATACGCAATCTGCGTCGGATGCTCTCCCAATGTTGTAGAGGTACTCTTGGAAACGACCAAACGACGTGAGGACCTGGGTGAGGCAGTATGAAACTTACCCGTGTCGTCGAGTAGCCTAGCTGTCAATGTCCGGGATGAGGTTCCTCGTCCACTGACCTTTTGTGGAGTTATTCAACTCTTCCTGCCACTCCTGATTGAGTTTGGTAAGGGATTTTGGTATTTTGGTATATATTTGGTAGGGAGCTCTAAGGAGCATAGCAGAGAAGGTCACAGTGCTTAGGAGCCTGCGTTTATTTCATCTAGGTCTAGGCAACAAACAACCTTAAAAAGTCAAGACAAGACAGGCAACACCAGACAGAGAATATTAGCAAACTACAGAATATTGCAAGAGTGGGCAACACTAAACTGAGGGTGATGTGGTGATTAACACTAGACAGACAACACAAGAAAGACAAGACAGGAATACACAAATAAGGCTTGCCGCAGTTCCAATTTTAGACCTTAACGCCTAAACATTTCCCAAACAATCAAGAGAATGTCAAGATACAGGACAGGTTAAGATAAAGTAGTAGTCTTATCTGTTCAACCCTGTTTGTCTAGTCTATCTTGAATCACCGAATAGACTAGAAAGGCGAAACTAGATAGTCAAGTTTCTTCAGAGAAGACTAGACAGACGAAACTAGATATACATAACTGGACGGACAAGACCAGACAAAAAAAACGAGAGAGTAGACTAAATGAACTAAACTAAACAGACGATACTAGATACACTAGCTAGATAAGACTAGTTGGACAAGATTACACAGCATAATCCAGACAGACAAGACTAGACATTCGTACAGATAAGTGCAGGCAAACAAGTCAGTCAAGATTACACAGAGAGTCAAGATTAGACAGACAAGACCATATAGATAAGACTTGACCGACAATACTAAACAGACAAGACTAGCTAGAGACAGGACTAAGGCAGAACTAAACAGACAACACTAATTTATTACGGCGACTACCAATGTGGGCAATAATAAAGCCACCGGCATGGATGGGGTACTGAACATCGCGCTCAAAGCAGCGATCTAGTGGACATGTACAATGCATCTCTTGAGGAAGGAATCTTCCCGGACTAGTGGAAATGGCAGAGGCTAGTGTTCCTTCTGGAAGGGAAGAAGCAATCGGACGAACCTTCGTCGTACCGTCCACTCTGTATGCTGGATACCGCCGCAAAGATGTTCAAACGGATCATCTATAACAGGATTGAGAAAGTTGTCGATCCTATACGGGCGTAGAGTCGGTTTGGCTTAAGAAATGAGCTCTTTACTCTGGATGCCATTAACAAAATGGTGAAACAGGCACAGGAGGCGACTGCAGGGAAGCGATGTACAAGAGGATCCAAGAAGTGCTGCGCTGTTGCTGCTCGATGTCACAAACGCCTTCAACTCAGTGATCTGGAAGCGTATCATGGATGCTTTGAAAGCATTAGGTGTACTATGGTATCTACGGAGAATAGTGGCGAGTTACCTATTTAACAGGTGGGTTATGTACGACAAAGAAGCTGGACCGAAAACGTATAGAATGACTGCACACGTTTCTCAGGGCTCTGTACTCCGGGTTTGTGGATTATAATGTACAATGATCTGCTGCTTATACAACTGCTGAAAGGAGTGTCTTACTGGATAAGCTGTGTTGGACTGCAGCCCAAAAAAGCATTCATCGTATACAGCAGAAAGATTATGGAAACGGTAAGGCTTAGGGTCGGAAACGCCGAAATAACATCGTAACTGTTCATTCGGTATCTGGGTGTAATTCTCGACGCGAAGCTGAACTTGGAGCAAACCAAGCGGATTAGCAGAAAGGCCTCTGTAGTGGCAACTACAATGGGGCGGCTCATGCCTAACGTCAGTGGACCCAGACATAAGGGGATAAAACTGTTGGCATCATTGACGACCTCAGTGCTCACCTATAGAATGCCCATACGGACTGGTGAACTAAAAGTCCAGGGGTACTGTAGGAGCGTCAGCGCTTTGTGGGTAACCTAGGCATTTCGCACTGTCTTCGAGGACGCTATAAATGTTATCGTGGGAATGGTGCCCAATTAGGTGCTCGCGGAGGAGCGCAGGTCGATGTACCAGCAGCAGGGAGCTAAAGGCCCCATCTATGTAAAGATCGAAGGGAAAACAACCAGCCTCAAGCAGTGGCTGATGATAAGGGATGCCTCAACCAAAGGAAGGTGGACACACGGAGTAATTCCGAAGGTAAGTGATCTAGGGACAAGGCTGCTTCCAGGCTTAACATTAGAGTTTTTATCTTGAAGATGCCCCGGATGGTCCATTATGTGTAGGAGTAGAGGAAAACAGTGAACAGGCATTGTCCCAATGTCCACGTAATCAAGGATCAGCTAGAGAATAGCATCACCCCGGACAATCTAATAAAGTTGATACTGAAGTCAGCAGACACATGGGCAGCTGTGTCGGCCAATGCTGCCGCAGTAATAAAGAAGTTGCTACGTGCAGAACGTGCAAAGAGAAAGAAGACAGCACTAGACGACCCGGCAGCCATAGAGGAAAGAAGCAACCGGAACTTTTAAACCACTGAAGAGTGGAATGGGGGGTGTAAGGTATCTGACAACACTATAAGAAGGGCTTATAAGAGTAATGCCTAGCGGTCGTCCAGCGAGAGAATGTGAGTATTTATATATTTATATTCATTGTATATATTTATTAAATTAAACATTGACGAGGATTTAGATAGCATTTTACATGTAAATTAACTTCCATAACTCGAGTTTTTCCATAACTCGTAGTTAAAATTTGTACAATCTTAAAATTTTACATACAAAATAATCTCTATAACTCCAGTTTTTTAGCCGTTGCGTACTTTACAAAATGTATGGTGCTGGATATTGCCTATCATAAACCGTATCCTGTTTGTTCTATTAAAGGTGCTATATATTGATGAAATTTTAGATTTAAAACTCATTCTTTATGCTTACCTCTGCCGTTACAATTGCAAGCATATGAATGGCCAGAGAAGAAAAGTCAATACTATGTCGTTATCTCAAAGTGAGGTTGATAAGTGAAGTTAACAAAGGAATTAAGAAGGAAGAAGTGATTGCTGCAGACTTTGGGATTCCTGGAGTACACTTTCTTCAGTTATAAGAAACCGAGAAAAAATTCTGAACAAAGCCGAAAATGGTGCAGCTAATGATACAAACGTTTGAAAAAGTGTACTTACAAAGACATTGACAAAGCTACTTTGGAATAGTTTAAAATGGCGCGGGATAAAAATGTGCCAATGTCTGGGCCACATATTAGAGCAAAATGCTCTTTATTTTTCTGAGTGGCTGGGTGACACTGAATTTAAGAAAAGGTGGAAGAGTGGTGCAACAATATCTTCCCGGAACTTTTAGCACCTAATCACAAAAAAGACATTTTTAACGCGGAGGGGACGGGCATTTTTTAAATGTTTGCAAAATAAAACATTAACATTCAAAGACGAAATGTGCTTCGGTGCAAAACACAGCAAAGAGAGAATGACAGCCATAATGGGAGACAATATGTGTGGTACTGAAAAACTGAAATCGTTGGTGATTGGAAAATAAAAAAATCCGCGATGCTTTAAAGGTAAACGTTTTTTACCAGTGACATAGAGAAGCAACAAAAAGCTTGGATGACAAGCGCAATTTATGAACAAAGGCTTTCTAGTTTAGACAAGAAATTCACTGCCGAACATCGTCACACTCAAAAATTACATAGGAAATTAATTCGATTCTTGTTGTTCTTCTTCCGCCAAACTTGCCGTTAAAGTTTGAACCTATATTTCAAGGAATTATTTACAATACAATACCAGAGAAGAACAATTCTGAGAAAAACTGTAGTTGCCCTAGTAGACAATCTACCGGAAAATATTATTTAGATATTCAGATATTTCATTACATCGTTATTCAGCAAGCAACCATAAAATATTGTTTCAGGAAGGCTGAAAGAAATTATATTTCGCTAACTCCGTTGAAAATCGCCTGCTTAAGTTCTTAATAAATTTCGGCGCCCGAGTAGAGATCTCAGAAAGTCGTGAATTTCCCGCGGACAATCTTAGTGTATTAATAGGAATATTTGATTATCTGCAACCGTTTCCGAGACTCCGAGAATCTACTTACAATTAGCAAATCGAGAATCGGGTAAATTTCAGTTTGAAATTTCTCGACGAATTATTGAATCTTTCCGGACTATTTACATATCGTCATAAATATATTGTTCGTCCTGTCGTTTAGTTTCTGTGTGCCGAAAATGATTTCTCTGCTTTTTACTGTTCTGGAGAAAATCGAAAAAACCAAAAAAGTATATTTCGATATATTCGAACGAAACCATATTTCGATATATTCGAACGAAATGAGGGAAAATTTGTGTTGAAATATTTTTCGGAAATTTGTTTCGTGTGTTTTTTTACCCGAAGGAAATCGAGGTGCTGAAAACGATTTTCTAGTTTATTTCGCTCTAAAGTCACAAATAAACAAGATATAGCATATATATTGGGTGTTTTGAGCATTTGAACCGAATAAACTGGAAAATCGCGTTAAGCACATCCATTTGCTTCGGATAAACTCAAAAAAGACCCTAAGAAAACCACCAAAAAATCCATTATTTTGATCCGGTAAAATCCTACGTTCCTCTTGGAAACAACAAATCCAAGCGAAATCATTTTCGGCACACTGTAACTAGGCGACAAGAAGGGAAAATCGATGTGTAAATTGTTTGGAAAGATTTAATTTTTTATTCCGAAATTTTAAATCCAAATTTTTTCAAATACATTTTAATATACACACAAACATGCCGAATTACGACGTAACAGGCCATGAAGTTCTTAAGTGTCACCATTGGCGCTAGTGCTGTTGCGCTCGCTGTGAATAGCGGATTATCCAACAGTTGCCGATATTTGCCAAGATTACAAAACCCGAAGATGAAAATGTCTTATCTAGCAACGCAACAGTGCTAATTTCCACACACGAACAAAGAAATGCGTAATTATTTAAATTAAAATTATTTAATTATTAAAAGTATAGCGAATATTTGTGTTCTAAAGAGATAATGTACATTTGTTTTTTGTTTATAAATAGGTACATATTTACTTTCAATAGATTGTTTAAACTTAATTTATTACTCATTTTCTAGTTATGTAATTTCTATTACTCCAATTTTCTATAACTCGATTTTTCTTTCGTGAACTATCGATTCGTGAAATCATCGAATTACCATAATTCACGAAAAAAAAATCGAGTTATAGGAATTTAAATTTAGTTGTTTTAGTACTTCGAGTAAAACTTCTAGTGTTTTACAATTAAAGAGACCATGAGGATGTAGAAAAAATACAATATATGGTACTTATCAGTTTACTTAATGAACAATAATACGCGAGAATACAATTTATAGGTATGCGTTCTTCACTACCTATTGCTCATTCGACATCACGCATAGAGGATAAAGGTGGTTTCTGGGTTGACATGTTTGTTGTCGATTAATTGTCATTCTCAGGGCAGATTGGTATGTTGATTATGATTCTAAGTGCTGAAAATGTTGCAAAAGCCGTTGCTCTTTTGGCAGATGGAAGAACCCATCGATATGTGTCCAGGTTTTCTCATGACAGTCTTTCTACCGTCAAAAGAGCACTTGAGGGGTTAAGGGAGACCGTCCGAAATACTCGGAGGCCGGGATCTGCCAGGAAATGAAAAACGACTGCTATCGATGACCGATTTATGATTCGCACTACCCTACAGAATCTCCATGTGACTTCAGTGGAGAACATAAATCAGAGGTTCGTGGTACAGCTGTTGCTTTGTGGACAGTTCACCGAAGGTTGCAAGAAACTTCATCTTAATAACTTCGTCTTAATAACTTGTAGACCAGTAACTGGATCAAAATTACTCCAATGTCACTAGCCCGTAGCCAGATTCCAATTTGCTCACGAGCATTTAAATTGGACATTGGGACAATGGAGGACTGTACTGTTTATTGACGAGTCTAGATTCTGCCTACATTCCCCAGATGGAAGAGAACGAGTATGTAGACGAACGGTAGAACGATTTGCGGAGTGCACCTTTAAGTCCCGGCTTAGCCATGGTGGATATTCCCTGATGGTATGGGCAGGAAAATCAATGGATACCTGCACCAAAGTGGTTGTCATTGATGGAAGATCGCTGACTGCATAGCGGTATATTGAGAAGGTTTTGGAAAATTACGTAGTTCCATTTGCTCCATTTATCAGCGATGGCTTCATTCTGATGCAGGAGACCGCGTTCTACGAGGTTCGTCACAGAATACATGGATGCAGTTGGAATAATAAAATTCAACTCTCCTGCATGTACCCCAAATGGAAATCCTATAGAACATGTTTGGAACATGCCGAGCAATAAACAATAAACGAGCTTCGTGTGGAACTTCAGAAAAAATGGCAGAATATTCCACAAAATGACAAGGAGAGCTCATTAGTGGCATGGGCCGCCGTATGCAGGCAATAGTTAGGGCTCGAGGAGGCAATGTGAAGTATTGCAATCTTATGAAACTAAAATTTTCATTATTAATCTGTGTTAAGTTTATTTTGCAGAAATGCATTACCTTTTGTTTATACGTACATTATCGTTATCGCTTATTAATGTTCATTAAATAGACTGATAAGTACCATATGTTGTTTTTTTTTCTACACTCAATATAGGAAATGTTACATCGCGGCCTTTTCGTACAGCGAAAGGATTCAGACAACACTGCAGCCTGTCTCTAACACTATTTAAAATATACATTAAGCATACAAGAAGCACTAACAAACTAGAGAAGAAAAACCGCAGGAATGGGAATAAGAACATTGTTTGACAAGCCTGCTATTTTCTGATGACCAACTGATAATAGCAAGTGTTGAAAAAGATATAGATTATATGTTAAGAAAGTTGATAGAAAAGTATTCGGAATGAGGGTTAAACATTAATATATCAAAAACAGAATATCTGCGTGTCGGGGAAGAAGGAGAAAACCCACACCTGGAGTTAAGAAAGATTAAAAAATGTAGAGCAAACCTGCCGTTAAAGTTACAACCTATATATCAAGGAATTATTAACAATAAAAAATTCCACCAGAGAAGAACAATTCTGAGAAAAAGTGTAGTTGCCCTAGTAGACAATCTACCGGAAAATATTATTTCGATATTCAGATATTTCATTACATCGATATTCAGCAAGCAACCATAAAATATTATTTCAGAAAGGCTGAAAGAAATTATATTTCGCTAACTCTTTCCGTTAAAAATCGCCTGCTAAAATTAAAGAAGTTTTTAATAAATTTCGGCGCCCGAGTAGAGATATCAGAAAGTCGTGAATTTCCCGCGGACAATCTTAGTGTATTAATAGGAATATTTGACATGCAACCGTTTCCGAGTACCGTTACATTGGGTGTTTTGAGCATTTGAACCGAATAAACTGGAAAATCGCGTTAAGCACATCCATTTGCTTCGTATAAACTCAAAAAAGACCCTAACAAAACCGCCAAAAAATCCATTGTTTTGATCCGGTAAAATCCTACGTTCCTCTTGGAAACAACAAATCCAAGCGAAATCATTTTCGGCACACTGAAACTAGACAACAAGAAGGGAAAATCGATGTGTAAATTGTTTGGAAAGTTTGAAAATTCAATTTTTTATTCCGAAATTCTAAATCCAAATTTTTTTAAATACATTTTAATATACACACAAAAATGCCGAATTACGACGTAACTGGCCATGAAGTTCTTAAAAGTGTCACCAAAAGTTTCACTAAGAAAGTTGATAGAAAAGTATTCGGAGTGGGGGTTAAACATTAATATGTCAAAAACAGAATATCTGCGTGTCGGGGAAGAAGGAGAAGACCCACACCTGGAGTTAAGAAAGATTAAAAAATGTAGAGCATACAAATACTTAGAGCTATCATTTCAGAAGAAGGAACAACAAAAACCGATATAGAAACTAGAGTTGGCCAAGGCAAAAAAGCTATATATATATATATATATATATATATATATATATATATATATATATATATATATATATATATATATATATATATATATATATATATATATATATATATATATATATATATATATTATACTACGGCCCGCGGGCCAAACCCGGCAGGCGATTTTATCCGGCCCGCCAAGGATTTTGAAAAATTTCGTAAAATATAAATGTAACGTGGCGCGGTATCACGCTCGAAAAAGTACAGTCTGGTATTCAAGTTTTTTCGGTAGTCGGCGATGCGACTCGGCCGCTCGACTACATGAATGATTTTGTACTCTGACTGTACGTAGGCGGCGCGGAGCGGCAGACTGCACTCAACTGCAGTGCCTGCAAAGCTACGAGATTGTCCACGACAAACCAAAAATTCGTCGGCCGCGGAGCTTATTTACATTCTTTACAGTTGATATATTGTAAATTGGTATGTTTAGATTTATATTTAATATATTATAACTTAATTATTAATGTTAATATTATTTTTTAAAGTTGAACATGGAAACAAAAAGAAGAAAAGTGAAGAAAAGAGTGAAAAGATGACGAGTGCCGCGTTTTTAAAGAAGAATGGGGATTCAAATATTTCTTTGTGGAATCGCAGTCAAAGAATGGCAAAGCTATATGTGTAATTTGCATTGACACTGTTGCTGTAATGAAGGAATACAATTTACGTCGACATTATGAAACAAAACATGCTTTAGCTTACTCACAATTTAAGGACAAGCAGCGTACTGAAAAATTTGAAAAAATGAGTCGTAGTTGTCTTCTCAGCAAAATTTATTTAGGAAGGCAAACTCGGAAAATGAATCATTGACTTTAGTTAGCATGAAAGTTGCTTATTTGTTGGCGAAAAAAGGGAAACCCTTTATGGATGGAGACATCGTTAAAGAGTGTATGATGGAAGCTGTTGGGGTATTATGTCCGGAAAAGGTGAAACTTTTCAAAACGATAAGTCTTTCCCGTAATACTGTTGCTCGTCGAATTGACGATATTGGCAATAATATACTCCACCAGATTTCTGGGAAAGCACAGCGTTTCACTCACTATTCTATCGCGATGGACGAATCGACCGACGTTAGTGACACCTCACAACTTTTAGTATTTGTTCGTAGAGTTGACGACGATCTTAATGTCATCCAAGAATTAGCATCGGTTAACAGCATGCATGGCACTACAACTGGAGCAGATATTTTTAAGGAACTACAACAGACGTTGACCAAATATAACTTGGACTGGAATCGACTCCAAGGTATGACAATTGACGGAGGAAGAAACATGTCTGGTGCAAATATTGGGGTGGTTGGGCTAATAAGAAAAGCTTGTGAAAGCGCAGGAGCAACAGTACCAATTTTTCTGCACTGTATCATCCACCAACAAGCCCTATGTGTAAAATATTTCGACATGAGCTGCGTTTTGAAACCAGTTGTTTCTGTCGTAAACTTTACTCGATCACGTGCACTCAATCATCGCCAATTTCGATCTTTCCTCGAAGAAATTGAATCTGAGTCTGTTGACTTGTCGTATTATACAGCAGTTCGATGGCTTAGCTGTGGAAAAGTGTTATTGCAGTTCTTCAAGCTCAGAAAGGAAATTAAAATTTTTCTTGCGGAAAAGAATCACCCTGAACCGCTTTTATCGGATGCAGAGTGGCTCTGGAAGTTGGAAATTTTTGCAGATGTCGTGACACACGTAAATAACTTGAATTTAAAGCTCCACGGTAAAAATAACTTAATTTGTGATTTATTCAAAGCATTCAGATCAAAGCATTCAGAGCCAAGCTGATATTGCTCGAAAGTCATATGAATGAACGTAATTTTTCCCATTTCACGTGCTGTGAAAAAATTAGTACAGAAACTGACGAAAGATTTCCCACCATATTTGCAGTAAAAGTAATCGCGGATTTAAAACTAGAATTTCAAAAGCGTTTTTCTGATCTTGACATAAATTCAGGGAAAATTCGGCTGTTTCAAAATCCATATGACTGCAAAGTTGGCGACGTTTCAAGTCAGTTTCAAATGGAAATAATTGATCTTCAAGCTAGCGATCAAATCAAGAACAAATACCAGGAAGGAAACTTGATCGATTTTTACAAATTTTTGCAAAAGAGTTTATAAATTTAAAGCAATTGGCTGGTAAATTTATTTCTATATATGGCACTACTTATATGTGCGAACAAACTTTTTCCAGGATGAAGTATCTGAAATCTAAATATAGGGCAAATTTATCGGATGATCATTTGCAATCATTGCTAATAATTGGTGTTTCCGATTTGAATCCCAACTTGGAAGAAACTCTCCAGGAAAAAACCCAGTTCCACCATTCCCATTAAAAATTGCATGAAATAATTTTATAATAATATAATTTAGACATGTTTGTTTAGTATTGTTATATCTGTAAATTACTATAAAAAATAAAATTCAATGCTGCTTTACTTGTAATAAGGTTTTTTAATTCACATATTTACAATGCTTGGCCCCCGCTAATGAATTTAAATACCAAACTGGCCCTCGCAGCAAAAAGTTTGGACGCCTCTGCTTTAAGACATACAAATATGAACTTTACACACATATTTGCGAACCTCTCAAATTTAGATTACAGATGATCAATATGTCCTCCAGCAGCAACACAAACTTTGGCTGTCAATTATTCAGTCTCTTTTGCCAAATCACTTTTGCCATGGACGGATAGCGTTCAACAACACGTGTAAATGATAAAATTGTTTTATCAAAATGTGTGTTCTGCTCGGGCAATGTTTCGCGCGCTGAGCCCATTTGACATAATCGTCCTATCAAGAGGACTATTTGCAGTGTGGTGAATAAATTTGAGTTCAGTGGTTCAGTAAACAATAAACCTGGTATGGTCTATCCTGTCTTGTCTAACAGGCAAGAAATACAAGACTAGATTTCCAAGAGTCGATAGAGGATACAAGTGACACCAGACCAGGCTAGATATAAAAAGAATAGAAATAGGATTGGGCAATTAAAACTAATTAATAAACACTAAAACAGGGAAATCGAGACAGGTAAGACTAGAGGTTAGTCAGGCAAAACAGTAAAATTTAAACAGTCTGTATGAGACAGAATAGGTTAGGCTAACATTACTATAAAGGCACGATTAGAAAGATTGAACTAGTTATACAAGATTGAGTCGTATTTAGTCTGACAGCACTTGATAGGCATGATAAACAATTTGAAGTTTATTCCACAATTGAAGCTATAGACACTAAATATTAATGTGTCATTTTTAGGCATGCAATTTAAGAGAAGCCGATAATGATATGAAATAAAATCTGGGACCGGTAAATACCAATTTTTCAGTATTAGAAAGCTAATTAACCGTATAAATGACGGCAGTCTGACAGGGCAGGCAATTACGGATGGTCACGGTCAATAAGAAAAATAAATCGCTTGTTAGCCTAATAATTACTTTGGTAATATAATAGGGCACAGTCTCTCCTTCTTTACGTGTTTAATGGCCTCCTCTAAACAAATGCCAATCAATTATAATCGAATTAATTACCTTTAATGTAGGATCCCATTAACATTTGAAAAGAAACTCAATCGTTGCTCACTTTATTTTTATTGCCATCAATCAGTATTAATATGATCTCGTCGCATGATGAAATATTTGATTGATTTTTTAATGCTCTCGAGATATAAATATATTTTGCACATTAGTATTTACTTTCATGTCTTGTTTAAATTAAAATTTTAATTTAAATTTTAAGTTATAATTAATATTTAGTGTTTACCGCATGACTATGCTACATTGATGTTATTAAACCATCAGACAATTCTAAACATACAGGACTAGAAAAAGAATTCTCAGGAATCCTAATTCTTTCACTTACTTCTTTCAGAAAATCAGATTCAAAGAATTCATTTCCTTCTAGGCCTCAAGGTAAAATCTACCTACATTAAAAAATGCTCCACAATTTTTCTTTGAATTGTCTTAAATTTGGAAGTTCCTTCCATGCTTTCATACTATTTTTTTTTCTATTAACCTTTCACAGGTCTTCGACTCAGCCTAAAAAGGATATTTGCATTAAATTAACTTAGCTTTATACTATTCTAGAAAATTATTATTTTCTGTAGAATAAGTATGAATGCAATAGTGAGCGTTAAAGGGATACATATTAAGAAACATAAATATATTACATAATTCCATTACATAAGAAATGCAAATAAAGAATATTTCCTAAATTACGCAGAGTTAAAAAAACATTTTTTAATTCAACTAACTTTTCAAACATAGTGTAATCTTTCTAATCTATTTAATAAACTTCACAAACAAAAGGGATTGTGAAGGATTTTCATAAGAACATTGCAATTAATTGCAATTAATTTAGTAGATTTTGTAACTAGGGCGAAAGGTTGTCAATCAATGCGCATTCGCTCGAGAATGAAATTGACAATTTCGCACGTGTGACAAATAATATTTCTATCACTCCTGAGAGGGGACGTATCTTACAAGTTTGGGATCCAGGTGGCATCCAATAAAAAAATTAATAAAAAATGAAGAAATTGCATTTTCAACAATTGTCTCTGATGGTGTGGATTCGTCATAAGAACTCTCCTCGGTCTCCGGTATTATCATAGAATTTACACTCACTTTAAAATGCTTCTTTAATTTTAATTTTTATTTTGATATGATAAAAAATCAGACACTTCATGTCACTTATTTAATACCGAGGTTTTGATTGTATTCATTTTATTTTTATTTATTTATTTATTTTAATGTAACCTAGCGATATTGAATATTTGCGTGCTTTATTCAAGTTATATAAAATACAACTAATATTGACAATTTACCGCACTAAAAAGCGTGCACCAAAAGAGTACTATTGTGCATGTGTGATAAAAAAATTACAGTATAACTAATACAATAACAATACCGGAAAATATGGAAATTAAATTATTCTTTCAGTTGGAATTAAAATATTTTGATTTTCATTAGTAATAAGTGATAATATTGAAAATGAAAATAAATTATATTCATATTTTATTTATAATCCAATGAGTTATTTGTTACTGCATCTTATTTATATAGTTTTACTTCTTTTAGGACCGTTACAGTTTTTATTTATTTTATTGATTTTAAATAATTTGTCGTATTCTTCAAAATTACATTTTCTTTCCTTTGTCAGTTGGTAAGGATGTATTGATTGAATAGAAACGTAATAAACATTTTATGGATGATGACACCTTGAGCAAATTATTTATGTGTAAAATGGTTTCGCACAAACAGAATAGAAATAAATTAAATTGTTCGGTTAGTATCCATCCCAGTATACTGTTTAACTCACGATACACACACCGTTTCACATCCAGGTAAAATAATTTGTAACAACCGTCAGATATCCCGTGGCTACGCTCAAAGGCAACACTATTTGTGTCAGACGTCAAGTACACGTCTTCATTTCATCCATATACATTTTCTTTTCTTTCTAGGAAAGAAACTAAAAAAGAATCGGCCACCTATTCATAAATAATGAGCATGTTAATAACAAATAATGGACACGGTCAAGTATCGATGGGCAAATAAGTGAGCATTGTCACCTTTGCATTATGAAAACTTCTCGGTGGAGAGAATTGGGTTTTCGAGTGTTTGGGACAATTGGGTGGATAAGTGTGCCTGTCTACGGTATATACATTGAGAACCTCACCCCAAAAACTGAAAATTAACAGCCAATTTCTTTGACAATGATCTTGACGTATTCGGTATTGATCGATTGAGGATTAACGACTTTTTGACGATTTCGACAATGACACGGAATTTTGCAAATTTCTTGAAATGGTATTGACACCTTAAGTATGCCGACAACCGGTATATTCGCTTCAATGGACATTTTTTGGACAAGAATAGCATAATTATATTATCAATGAAAACTTGAAATCTATTAAAAATAAATTTGAAAGCTATTTGGCTATTATGGATAGAAAAAGACGCAAGTTAGTATTTCTAAATAAGTCTACAAAAAGAATAATTGGAATAAAAAATAATAATTTAATAAATTAAATTAAAACTAAACAATATTTTATAGCACATATACGAAACTATTTTCTAGTAAGTATTCGAACTAAAATTAGACCGACACTATTAACGGAGCTACACAAAACACTCGTAGGTAGTAATTGTATACAAAAGAAGGATAAACCTGGGTTTGTAAAAATATGTGGACAAGACGTATTACTAACCAGTCAACTTATACCAAAAGTGGACATATATGATTAAACGAGTTAGACAAAACTCGCAAGTATTAACACCAACTAAACCTTAATGCTATTTAGAACAGATTAAATAGCCAAGATTAGATCGACAAAATAATTTATATTAGAAACTGAAGATTTAGCTACACCTGGGATCAAACATAAAGAGTCAATTGAATCACTTTATATTAAAAAAATGAATTTGGTAGCTGTAACTTAAGACGACATAGGGAGTCAGGATTAAAAGACTACACTATGTTGTTTATTTAGTTTCAGTTTATTAAGAATATCACGATTTAGTTAAAAAAGATTCCATATTCGTTTCAATAGTAATACTTGCTTAATGAAGATTAAATTATCAATGCTCAGGTGGATTAAACTTAATTGTTCATGTTTAGAGTTTATAGTTTCAAGAATTAGTTTCGTTTGATTTATTAGTTGAAGATTTAAAATTTTAACAATGCGATTTAGTTTATCTGGGATGTTTTAGACCAAACTTTTTGAGAATGGTGCCGGATTAGTGCGTCTAAACACCATCCGCAAAAGTTTAGATGAAGAAATAAGAAGAAAATGGATGAAAACCTGGAAAGAACTTCCAGGGCTAAGGCAATCCAAAGTGATGCTGGGATCTTTCAACCAGAAGAGAACAAAAGCTTGCCTGAAACTAAGCAGGAACAAGCTCAGAATTCTGACAGGAGCCCTGACGGGACACTGCAGACTTAGGAAACATCTCAAGGCCCTAGGCCTAGAGGAGGATGATGGATGCAGATTCTGTGGCTCAGCAGAGGAAACCCCCATACATCTGTTCAAAGACTGCGGAGCATTACTCCGCAAGAGACAGATGTACCTTGGGGCTCACTGCTTAAACACAGAGGAGCTGCAGGCCTTGAATCCCACCCAGATCCTGAGATTCCTAAAGGAATCAGGATTAGAGGAGGCGCTCTAAATGGGTAAGTACACCAACACTTGGAGGAGGAGGGTGGGGTACAATAGATCTATAAAGGTCGCAGTACAAGTCGTCACCACCACCGTCTACAATCTACAATCTAGGGCGTCTACAAAAAATATTATTGAAATTCAATTTGAATATTAATTTCCATTACACTTGAAAGCAAATCTTGTTTATATTGATATTTATAATGGGAAATAAGAGCTGCATCTACATTTTTAGAGGGCAGGGTTCGGCCCATGGTCCAAAGTAACAGACCTAGATAGGTAGGACTAGGAGAACAACACAGGCATATAAGTCGACATTTAATACAAACAAATTGAGAAAGGATGACAAGATGACAATAGCAAGATAAAACAAGAATGAACTAGAAATCTAAAGAGACCTAGACGTAGAACACTAAAGAGACGAGAATACAAGATTAGATAGACAAGAAGACCAATCTTTAGATTATATTAGATTCATATTATTAATTTCAATCTTACGATTATATTAGATTCAAGCGATTCAACCATAAACCTCACGTTCTCAACACACAGCATAAGCAAGCTCAAAAATAAATGGAAGATAGACGATGAGACTGCGAACCTCAGCGACCACCATTCGATCCACTTTGAACTTGCTGCAAAGAAAAATTCTTTTACATGCCCATCCGGCGTGGCTGGCACATCACAGAACGCAACTGGGCCACTTTTATCAAAAACACAGAAAACGCATCACTAATAAACCCAGAAACATCAACGCCAAAAAAAACTCACGGAGGAATTAACAGATCTGTGCAATAAACTTCCCAAAAAGCGAGCAAAATAGTAACCGTCGACCGGTATACTTGTCGACACCCCAAGTTGCTGAACTTCGAAGATTCACCACACGGGGCAGAAGAACACTTACAACAGCAAAGAAAAAACACGGCATGCAAGTGGACAAGGCCAGAGAGGAATATCAACCACAACCACAAACAAATGTTAAAGAAAGAAATTGCAAAAGAGAAATACAGATCGTAGCAAGCACTCTGTAGTGATCTTAATAACTATATATTATGATTTATATATATATATATATATATATATATATATATATATATATATATATATATATAATGATGATATATAACGAAACTAAGAACCAATACCATGCTAACAGGAGAAGAAGCGACAAATTAAGTGAAAAAAATATTCCCAAGCCACCCTGTCACGGAGTGGGCGGAAACAAGTACGCTATGCTTCAGCCCTAAATTAAGCATTTGAAATAACGGCAGGTGCTGCACGAATCAAAACCAAAAAGGCCCCATCCCCAGACAACATTGTACCCGAACTTGTAAAACTTGTGTCTAACTCTAAGAAGTGGAGACAGTAACTAGCGTTATGAACAAATGTCTCCTTGAAGGGAAATTGCCAAACATTCGGAAGGTCTCCAAACTAGTTCTTATTCACAAACCCAAAAAATGTGCAAGATGCGAAGACCTACAGACCGATATGCCTCATAAACTCGTTAAACTATTGGGTAAACTATTAGAGGCTCTCATTAAATCAAGACTCGAAAAATAAGTAGAGAGCAAAGAAGCCATACACGCCAACCAATTCGGAAAAGTTCTGGAATAGGCCAACGAAATTAAACAGATAGGTATGTGCACTTCTAACACTGGACATTAAAAGGTCTTTTAACTCGGCACCCTAGAAAGGCATAATTAATGAATTGACAACGAGAAATATCAGCGAATATCTCCTAAACATAATTAAATCCTGTTTTACAGAGATTACGTGGTGACGGAGGCGGGCACAAAAATAAAGACATCCAGCGGGGTACCTCAAGGATGGGTACTCCAACACTGTGGAACGTTTCCTCGGATAAAATCTTGAGACAAAAAATGGAAAACGAAGTGACCACAGTAGCATACGCGGAAAATCTTGCAATAGTCATGTCTGAAAAGTGCATCGAATGTTTAAAAGAGAAGGCAGAACACGCCTTATTCATAATTACGGAACAAGTAGAATAAAACAGAAATGGTCCTTCTCGCAGGCTGCAGGAAACTCACCAGACTGGAGATACAAATAAACGGGGAAACAATAAAATCCAGAAACCCATTAAAATATCTGGGCGTCTAGCTAGACGAGGATATGAATGACATACCATATAAAGAACACCTGCACGAAAGCCACAAACACCCTTAACTTTCTCGCCTGGATAATGCCAAATGTTTCCAAAGGCAGTTTCGGTAGTTTCCTCCGCCATCCTCTACGGAGCTCCAGTGTGATCAACCCGACTAGTTAAGACAAGGCTAGCTTTTTCAGACAAGACTTCACTATCAAAACTTGGCAGTCTCAATAAAAATGATATGAATGGGCAGACAAGAAATATAATTAAAATCAGAAGGCAAGGGTACAATATTACATAGGGTCTTCCAATAGGGACTTGCGAAGTTTGACCGTTGTTAGCGACTATAATGTTCAAGCTACACCTGTCGAATTGGCTGTCATTTATTCAGCCTGTTTCGCCAAATCACCATGGACGGATAAAGCGTTTAACAACACGTGCAAATGATAAAATTGTTTTATGAAAGCTTTTTATTCAAAGTCAAAATAGGTGTTCTGTTCGGGCAACCTTCCGCGCGGCCCCCATTATTACCATATTCGTCCAACTGTGTCCAGCGGTTCAGTAAACAATAAACCAACACCAGTACGATGCCGAAACGCAAGATCTGCCGAAAACATCGCCGCTGTCCGTGAGAGTATGCAGGAGAATCCGAGGCAGTCGATTTCGAGTCGCTGACAAGAACCCGGCCTTTCGCAGACCACTTGGCAAATTTTGCGTCGTAACTTGGGCCTGCACCTATACAAAATTAAACTGATCCAGGAGCTGAAGGTAAGCGACCATAGACAACGACGAGATTTCACTGAATCAGGCCTTTTGCAGTTGAAAACTGACCCTACATTTTATTAAAAAATCGTCTTCAGCCATGAAACCCATTTATGGGTGAAGGGGTACAAGGTCAATAAACAAAATTGTCGAATTTGGGATGATATCAATCCACATCAGATCCAAGAGCATCCAATGTATCCCGAAAAAGTCACTGTTTGGTGTGAATTTTGGGTTGGCGGCGTCATCGGTACATATTTCGTTGAGAACGATGTTAGCCAGGCCATCACCGTCAAAGGCGAGCGGAAATAAATTGATAATTACTAACTTCTTTTGGCCTGAATTGAATAACGATGAACCCCAACGACATGTGGTATCAATAGGACGTCGCTACGTGCCACACAGCTCTTACCACATTTGATATTCTGCACCAACAATTTGATCATGACTTGATGATAATCTCACGTGAAGGTGATTCCTTTAGATTTTTTCTTGTGGGATTTTCTTAAGTCGTATGTCTATGCGACTAAGCCACAAACCATAACGGACATCAAAGCCAACACAACTCATGCCATCGGTCAAACTCAGCCTGATTTATGCGCCAGTGTCATGGAAAATTCAACATTTCGGATGCGCACAACCAAAACAAAAGTTGATAATATCTCACGCGCACTTTGTTTTATTTTAATTTAAAGATAGGAAGCGCTTAATGAAAAACCCTATGCTAGAAAGAATTTTATAACTAGAAATGCAAGACAAGGCTAAACATCCAAAACAAAGAATGATTAGAAAGACGATAGAATAAAAATTTTAACAGGACAGACAAGACTTGGCAACAATACTAGAGACGTAGACTAAAGAAATTTAGAACGTGAAGATGTATTTTAACTAGATTTGTGTGTCAAGTAGGTATGCAATTTGTTTTTATATTTAGTACTCACAATGATGGGCAAATGCACAAGAGACTCTATTGTATATGACGACTTAAAATGAAGACTTGATGTTTAAGTAGCCAGCACAGTTTTTACAATTAACTAAACAATCTGTTTGCTAACCCCTGAACAACTACCACTAGACAAACAAGTTATACAGATATAAATTAGACAGCATGCATTATATAAACAGAAGGGGTTGTCATGATAATAGAATCAAACTAGGGGTAATAGAATGAATGCTTGGAGGCTATTACGTAATGCTGAGAAATAAAGTAGTAAAGTCTGGACGAATCTAAAGAAATATCTTCATTACACCTAAGGCTGTACCATTTAGAACAAATTAGAGAAATCCAAATTAAAGGTAATTTACGTTTAAATTAGCTTTAATTTAGCCGAAAAAATAGAAAATTATTTAAATTCAAATTCCGAACCTATATAATCTTGTATTATTATTCTAATATTTTCTTGTCCGAAACTAATTTAATACATAATTATAAAATTTCGTAAATAAAATGGAATTTTTTCTTGTAATTCTGGTACAAATTTAACTAAACTAATTTTATACAGTTAACTAACATAATCCATTTTTAAAGTTCACTGTTTTATAAGTGACGTAAGATTCGTAATTATGTTTTAAAATAAAAGTAGAAACGATTGATAACAAGAAAGAGATAGTAATTACCTAAAATCTCAAATTATGCTGTGCCTTTTATTTTTTGTTGTTTATTTTCTAATATATAATTAATGAAATTCAACATTTTTTAATTACATAAGTGTTTATATTACATCAATTCGTGACCTGCCAATAATTATACCAGTTTTTTATCTCGAGTTTTTTTTAATATTTGCCTCTTTACGAATCTATAATTTATTTTTATAATTGATTATTGTATACTACTATTTGTTATACAAATTAATAATTGTGCTCAGAAAAATTAGAAAGTTATCAACGCTTTAGATTAAAATGTTCTTTCTTACATAAGGTAACCAGACGAAAGTGGGGAACATTATTGTGTTTGAGTTACATTGTTGTTACAGACAAATTTACGTTGACGCGTTTTCATAGATAGCTTAAATAATTTATTATTAAGTCAGAAAAGTTATTACGATATTGAGATTTATTATTTTAGTGGGAAACTAATTTATGAAGGCATACCTAATACGTCGAACATTTCTTTTGTCATCTTACAAATGATATTGTGTAATTGTATAACATAAATAGAATAACACATTCTAAATGCGTACAATTTTCAAAAAGCCTTTTGTAATTTCTTGTACATAAGATTTTCGTTTTACAACAAAGCAACACTTATAAAAGGTTTATTTTTTATTGACTTGAATAGGAATATATTGATGTACAAATCCATTGCTTTCAACAAATTTTTAACCCTTCAAACCAGTAGCTGAGGTAGTGCTAGTAAATTATAAATTCTAATATTATTAAATCTTTGGGAGCAAACAAAGTGTGTTCGAAATCATTTTTTTGGATAATATGCAATATATTATTCATAAAAATAAAACGTAATATCATTATTTAATGCTATTTAACCATAGATATTTTGTGGTTTATTGAATATAAGTTGGTTATTTACTCCATTACAATTATCACAAAAATTGAAATGTTTAAGATTGATTTAAGTTAAGATTTTGTGTAGGCAGTTTTAAACTTGAGCCATCTAACTAACCCCCGTATTCATAGTCGCTCCTTGAGGGACAAGGATTCCTTGTTCCTTATTTCGCGATTCATAGACCTTCCTTGACAGCTCAAGGAACCTTATTCGGGACCTTTTCTCAAGGAAGGTTGCGAGCTTCCTCGAGGAAGCCTTCAGCACTGTGATTGGCTGTTGCGTTCATATATGACGCTTGCGCTTGTAGATTGTAGATATGGTGGTGACTACTTGTACTGCGACCTTTATAGATCTATTGTACCCCACCCTCCTCCTCCAAGCGTTGGTGTACTTACCCATTTAGAGCGCCTCCTCTAATCCTGATTCTTTAAGGAATTTCAGGATCTGGGCGGGATTCAAGGCCTGCAGCTCCTCTGTGTTCAAGCAGTGAATCCCAAAGTACATATGTCTCTTGCGGAGTAATGCTCCGCAGTCTTTGAGCAGATGTATGGGGGTTTCCTCTGCTGAGGCACAGAATCTGCATCCCTCATCCTCCTCTAGGCCTTGGGCCTTGAGATATTTCCTAAGTCTGCAGTGTCCCGTCAGGACTCCTGTCAGAATTCTAAGCTTGTTCCTGCTTAGTTTCAGGCAAGCTTTTGTTCTCTTCTGGTTAAAAAATCCCAGCATCACTTTGGATTCCTGGAAGTTCTTTCCAGGTTTTCATCCATTTTCCTCTTGTTTCTTCATGTAAGCTCTTGTGAATGGTGTTCACACTCATGCCGCAAAAGGGTTCCGGACCTATAAAGGGGCTACTGGATCCCTTGTTAGCTAGGTGATCGGCTTCTTCGTTTCCGTCTATACCAGTGTGTCCTGGTATCCAATAAAGCGTTACTTTATTATCCCTGCCAATCTTGTTCAGCTTCCCCACACAGTCCCATACCAGTTTGGATCTGATGGTGTATGAGCTAATGGCCTTAATGGCTGCTTGGCTGCCTGACAGGATAGCAATTCGTTTTTTGCGATAATTCCTGTCGAGGTTAAACTGTGCACATCTTTCGATTGCGTGTACCTCTGCTTGGAAGATACTTGGGGATGTTCCCATAAAATCCAAGTACCTGGTACGAGGTCCAAACACTCCTGCGCCAGTAACTTCCTTTGTCTTCGAACCATCTGTATACCACTTGATGGCATTTTGCTCTATGTGGTATGCTGAGGATTCGTCGCTCCAATTGGCTTTACTACAACACATTGCTGTGTAGTTTTTCTCGAAGTCTTATTTGCATACCATTTCGTCTTTTGTACTTCCAGCCAGGGGATCTTGGCAGGAAGGCTGTTTCGGTATCTGCTCTCGGTTATTTTACTTCTGCCCATTCCTTCCTTGCTGAACCTTACCATCGCCGATCTGGCGGCCCTTTCTACCACAAGGTGCAGCGGAGTCAGATCCAGCAGCATCTCCAATACTGCTGTCGGACACGACCCCATCGCCCCCGTGATGCAGACGCACGCAAATCTTTTAATCTTCTCAAGCTGTTTGATCATAAAAGCCAGTTTGATTCTACTTCCCCACGCAACTGCCCCATAAGTGATTGCAGGTCTCACTATCATGGTGTACATCCATCGCAGGATTGTGGGGTTGCAACCCCACGTTTTTGCTGCCAGATTTCTGCACACCATTAGGGCGCATTTGGCTTTACCTACCGCTGCCTCAGCGTGTCTATTCCATAGGAGTTTGCTATCTAGTGTGATACCCAGATACCTTATCTCCTGTTGGTATTCCACTGCCTCCCATCTAAGAGTATGGGATGTAGGCAGTTTAGTTTTCTCTTTCTAGTAAATGGTATCACCGTAGTTTTGCTCGGGTTGAGTCTCAGTCCCACTTTTTGACACCATCTACTAGTTAATTTGAGGCATCTCTGAACAATTTCACAGAGCGTTCCCTCAAACGTCCCTCTGGCCATTATGACTATGTCATCGGCGTAAGCTTGACATTTGATGTCTAGGTCGTTTAGCCTAACCAGTAGTTCATCAACTACCAGACTCCACATTAGCGGTGATAGTGCACCTCCCTGTGGGCACACTCGGGTTGTGGAGATCTTAATGGTGTCTCCTCCCACTTGTGTCTCCGCTGTTCTAGTTCTCAGCATTTCTCCCATCCACTTTGAGATAGTTCTGTCGATAGTCCTCCTTTCGAGGGCCGCCTTGACAGCCTCCTGTGAGGTGTTGTCAAAAGTTCCATCTATATACAAGAAGGCACATAGCGCTACTTCCTTTGTCTCTAGTGCTGCTTCTATTTCGTTTGTCAGCTGATACATGGCGGTTTCTGTGGAGTTCCCTGATCTGTAAGCATGCTGACTCCTGTGTAGTGGTGTACCTACCAGCACTATAGTCCTAAGGTAATTATCAATCACCTTCTCCATTGTCTTTAACATAAAACATGTTAGACTAATGGATCTAAATGACGTCTTCCTTCCCCACCTTCGGTATAAATACCACCTTAGTCCTTCTCCATAGCTCCGGTATATATCCGAGCGCTAAACTACTTCTAAAGATATTTAGAAGATACGGCATTAGTTCTCTCTCTCTCTCTCTATTGTAGGAAGGCAGCAACTAGTCCGTCCACACCTGCGGCCTTAAAAGACTGAAAAGTGCCGATAGTCCAACTGATTCGGTTTTCCGTACAGATGGACGCTGCCCTCCTCCAGACTTGGTTTCCGTGGTTGCATCAAGCCCTCGGTCTCCCTGTATCCTACATCCCGGAAAATGGGTTTCTAGTAGGAGTAGAACTCTTTACTCTTCACCCTCCGTGAAGGTCCCATCCGGTCTCTTGAGAGTGGTTGTCATTTACACTCTATCCTTCGATAGTGCTTTGTGCAGTCTAGCTGCCACCGGGGTGGATTCTATGTTTTCACAGGAGGTCCCTTCCAGAAGTTTTACCTTTTTGCCCATCTGATTTCTTTGTTGTAGGTGGTAAGCAACTCGGAGTATTCTAGTCAATTTCCGTATTGCTTCGCTTTGTTAAAAAGCCTACGCACTTTTGCTCTTAATTTAGACAAATTTTTGTTCCACCATTTTTCGTCCTTATGCTCGTTTTTACCGGGCAGCTGGATTCAAATGCCGTGGTGATTGCTACATTTATTTCTCCTACAGCCTGCTCCAGCACGGTGTAGTGTTTGATACTACCCCGCGCTGTCACCTGGTCTAGGTTTTCTTTTAGTTGGGAACTAAACATAGGCCACACAGTTTGTCTGGGATTTCGAATGGGTATGTTTTCCTCACTCGCTCCATCCAGCTCAAACTCTATGATCCTATGATCTGACATCGAGGGTTCACTTGAAACTCTCCACTTTTTAATTAGTTTACTTACGTTAGCGCTACATACCGTAATATCCAGTACCTCATTTCTGGCCTTGGTGACAAAAGTTGACCCGACGTTATACACAATTAAGTTCTCTTTAATGAGGTATTCTAAAAGGAACTCACCTCTCCTATTAGTGTCCGTGCTGCCTCACATCTCGTTGTGGGCGTTCGCGTCACATCCCATGATGAGTGGCAGCCTTCTCCTAATATAGTGCTCGACCAGCCTTTGTACCTCCATGGGTGGTATGCTGTTACCATCGCCAGGGAAGTATGCTGATGCGATCACTACTTCGCGGTGGAGGACCTCGGTCTTGATGAGGACCTGTATCGGAACTAAGTCCCGCGTTAAGAATTCTGAAGACATAAGTAATTAATATCCTTCCTTACCATAATGCAAGTTTTAGGGGAGGCCTCACGGCTGTCCCATACCAACTTACATTCCCTGTTGCTGAGGCCTCTGGACCCTGGACCTACGGAGGTAAGCTCCTTAGGTCCAGGGTTCTTGCAGCAGCGCTAGCCCTAGGTATTGTTTGGTGAACATCCTAGCCATCACAGGCGAAGCTGCCCTTTTTTTTCGGCCCTGCCGACGTTCACTTTTGTCGAGTTACTTGTTTTTTCTCATGCCTTCCTCTGCGCCCTGCTCTCCTGGGCCTATCCGCCTCCTCCTGGAGGCGTAGTGTTTTCAGGATGTTTACGGCTAGCTCGCAGCCAGCATTCCATTGTTCCTCCGAGTGCATAAATGACACACCGTAGCCAGCGGCAGTTATGCGTGCGCCAGAAATTCACTCCCATCTCTGTCTCTCCTGCTGAAATCTGGGGCATTCCAGCAGGACGTGTTCTGCAGTCTCCGAGATCCCTGGGCACTGGGGACAGTCGGGTGTTACTGCTGCCCCTATTCGGTGAAGATACTCACGGAAGCCACCATGTCCCGTGAGTATTTGGGTGAGGTGATAATTCACATCACCGTACATCTTGCAGATCCACAGATCGATGGACGGGATCAAGCGATAGGTCCAGCGACCGTTACTTGATGTGTTCCATCTTTCCTGCCACTGCGTAAGGGTGATCGCCCTCTCGGTCTGTGCTCGATCGTTGTCGGCCTCCGTCTGTTGGGGATCGTCCAGGGGATCTTCTTCTTTTCATATTGTCGCATGCGCTCTTTAGCAAGCAGGTCTATTGGCGGCAGGCCAGCGATGACCTGTGCTGCATCTGCGGACACAGTCCGGTAGGCGCATGCGATTCTCAGTGCACTCGTCCTGTGTGCGGGGGCTATCAGTCTTAGGTATGCGGGAACCTCCGTCATTTCTGCCCAGGTCGGCGCCGCATACAGCAAGATCGAGGTGCTAACGCAGGCTAGCACCCTTCTCCTGGCACCGCGCGGACCTCCAATGTTGGGCAGTATCCTCGAGATAGCTGCGGCAGTTGTAGCGGCTTTGCTTCCTGCGTATCTGAGGTGCTCCTTGAAGTTGAGCCTCTGATCCAGCATCACTCCCAGGCACTTTATGGCAGGTTTGCTCCTGATAGTGCATCCTCGGTAGGTTAGTGCCATTGAGGTCCTAACCTTTCTGCCAGTGAAAAGCACTGCCTCAGTCTTCTGTACGGCCAGACTGACTCCATCCATTCCCAGATAATGTCCATGGCTTCCCCGAACAGTGCAGCTATGACGTCACAGTCGGTGCTGGGTATGAGGACCGCCACGTCGTCTGCGTACGCTACCAGCCGACAGTCCCCTGGCAAGGGCAGCTTCAGTAATCCGTTGTACAGGACGTTCCATAAATCCGGGCCAAGTACCGACCCCTGAGGAACGCCTGCAGTGATGCTGAACTCCCTGACTCCAGTCGTCGTCTCCGCGAAAAGTACTCTGTCACTGAGGTAGTTCAGGATGATGTTTCTTAAGTACCCGGGGCCGTTAAAGTCCCGGCGGAGGGCCTCACAGATCTTGTCCCATCTTGCGGAGTTAAAGGCATTTTTAACATCCAGTGCAACCATGAGACAGAGTCTCCTCTTCCTAACTGGTCCGCAAATGTGGCTGGTGACCAGTCGCTTCACCTCTTTCACCGCATCCGTAGACGACCTTGCAGGTCTGAAACCGTACTGGTTGTCAGTCAGTTGTTGATCCACGCAGCCGAATGCGCTCCTGGACGATCTTCTCCAGGATTTTGCCCGCTGTGTCAAGCATACACAGCGGGCGATACGAGGATGGTTCCGCGGGGGGCTTCCTGGGTTTTAGGATCAGGCCAAGGCGTTACATTTTCCATACGTCCGGGAATACACCTTCGCGTAGGCATCTGTCGTACGCCCTGGTGAAGATCGCGGTAGCGGCATTGACGGCCGCTCTCAAAGCCAGGTTTGGGATGCCGTCCAGGGCGGATGCTGTCATCGTGCCAAAGCGCAGACATGCGTCTAGCACCTCACTCCGTGTGACCGGGGGGATGTCGCGCAGGTCGACGTTCTCCCGAATGTTTGCCTTCATTGGCCCGATTCCGGGGAAGAGATGGTTGACGATGGACTCTACCTCGGTCTCATCCATCTTAGGCTGGCTCCTCATCATCTTTTTGAGGCAATTTTGTAAGCTTTCCCCCATGGGTCCGCGTCCAGTTCTTCGCAAAGTTCCCTCCAGCAAGTGCGCTTCCTCTCGATAATTTCCTTGCGCAGGGACAGCCTGGCAGAGGCGTATTGCAGTCGGAGCTCTCCGGCGGCATCCGGAGCTCTCTTTTTTGCCCTCGTGTATTGGCGTCGGAGTGAGAGGCACCGCTTCCTCAGTTCTGCAATGGTGTCGCTCCACCAGTACACGGGTAGGCCCCTCGCGCACGGCTTGCTGGTACGCATGGAGGCGTCGCACGCTCTGGTGACCCAATTAATCCCCTGTCTGGCGCATTCTATGGCGCTTTCGGAGTTGATGGGGGAGTTATCATCGAGCTGCCACAGCCCCAGTGCTTCAGTAAAAGTGCGTTCGTGGAAATCACGGGCATTCCAGCGGGGAGAGCCAAGCCTATGTTCGCCTCTTTTGTTAAGCCTCTTGAAGGGGCGCACTTCGAAGAAGATCGCCCGATGGTCGCTAGCAGTGTACCCCTGTCCCACTCTCCAGTTCCCACCCTCCTTGTATAGAGTGGGGGAGACAAAATTAAGGTCCACAATGGACCCCGCACCCTTTCCAATGAACGTTGGGACGTTTCCCTCGTTGGCGAGCACCACGTCAAGCGCCGCAAGCGCATCCATAAGGGCTCTCCCTCGAGGGTTGGTGGCTTTGGAACCCCATTCTGTCGCCCAGGCGTTAAAGCCACCGGCGATTACGAGTGGGCTCAGCGTGCGGGCCTCCCTCACAAGGCCAGTGAGTGCATCTTCAAAGAGCTTAAGGGGCTCATTGGGTGAGAAGTAACAGCTGAAAATGTGCACCGCGCCAATTTCTCCGTGAACATAGCCAGCCTCGCGGCTGGAGGAAGTAGCGCCATAGGGCGTTTTTCCACAGGCCCAGAGCGCAGCGAGGCCGGTGGTGTCGGAACGCCACACGTCACCCCGTTGCTTCGTCCCTCTGTAGCACTCACTGATAATGGCCACGTCCATTTCTTCGGTCCTCACATCCTGCCTCAGGAGGTCGTGGGCAGCCTGACACCTGTTGAGGTTTAGTTGAAAGAGTCTCAACATGATGGTCTTGGTGGAGCTCCTCCGTTGCTCATTTCTGCTACCTGCTCTAGTCGAGCGCACCTCCGACAGTCTTTCGACCGGTCCTTCTCTTTGCAGTTCACTGCCCTGTGCCCCAGCACCTATAGCACCGCTGAGTCCTCTCGACTAGGCGTAACCGGCAGTTAGTCCAGCCGACTCGCATAGTCCCAAACTTCAGGGCCCTCGCACACTGGGCTTGGGGGAGGCGCACGCGAGCCACCTGGGTCCGCCCGTATGCGACCCTCGGGCGTATGTCGCCCGAGTGCACCTGCTCTCCCGTTAGGGCGGCGAGGGACTGCTGGACTTCCTCCACTGTGGACAATTCATCCAGGTCTTTCACCTCTAGTTCTGCCATGGGCGTCTTCTCGGTGACAGTAGCCGCCTGGCCCAGTGACATTCTCAGGGCCTCCGCGCATTGCTGCCGCGTGGGACCCTCTTTGCCTCCAAGGGTGAGAAGCAGGTCACCGATTCCGGTTCACCGATTCTTGGTGACCGCTCTCCTTACCAATGCCAATTCTTGGTCGACCTTGATCATTTTCAAGATGTCCTCTAGTTGGGTATCGCCAGCCTTCTTAATGATTATTGCATCCGGCATGGTCCTTTTTTTCAGGGCGGGACGTTTTTGAGCCTTGGCAGCCCTACTCCGGTCTCCCCCTGTTTGGCTCTTCTTTCTCTCCCTATTTGGTCCTGGGGCTGAGGTTCCTGCTGGTGCAGGAGTTGTTTGGAGCCTCCGCGGTTCGCACTGCTCTTGCGTTTTTTTCCTTTTGCCCTTATTGGCGACTAGCGTCCAAGGTTCCGGGGAGGTGGGCCCTGGGGATAGTCGGCGCTTGGTGGCGCCTGTCTCCCCTGGTGATTCGCGGAGTCTTTTTCCCGCCTGCATATTTGGGGCTCCTGGCGTGGGCATCTGGGATGTTCTAGAGGCCTCTGGCACTATCTCCGCTGAGGTGCTGCTTTTTGCTGGGCTGACATTCTCCTTAACACCACTAGCTGGTCCAAGATGGTCGATATCGACCTGTATATCCACATCATAGGTGGGGATTTCGATTTTCTCCCATCTGTGGTCGTCCAGCCATTTCTGCGAGGAGTCCCTGTTGATTGCATCCATCTGGCGTTTCATTTTCTCCGAGAGAAACTTGATTTCCTTCTTGGTGTTGGGATTCTCTTCGATTTACCTGATTAGCTGTGCCATGTGTGCCGTCATCATATTCAGTGCCTCTATGATGGTGTAGGCTGTTGGGCATTCCTTTTTCTTGAGAGGCTCAATGGAGTCTCGGTCCGCTCTGTGGGGATGGCCTTCTTTCCTTCTCCTGGTCAGGAAGGTACTCAAAGAGTTGCTCCGTTGCCTTTGACTGCCGAGGCTTAGCCTACTATTCGGAAGTCTGCTGTTGGCTTCCCGGGGTGCTACTGGTTTTAATATCGATTGTTTGCTCTCCCCAGAATCCGAGGAGCGGCCTGAGATAGACTCAGGGTGGGATTGTGGACCACTGGTCCTACCCACCTGGGATAATATATTGTATACCCTCGACATTTCCATAATTTTTTGGCAAACCCAACTAGCCCCGCGCCACTGGGTCTAGTGAACTTTTTTTGTTGAAGAGGTTTTTCCCCTCTGTGCAAGCCTGCTGGTCCGCGGGAGCGTATTTTATTTGGCCCCTACCCTCCAACCCTGCTGGATGCAGAGCCGGCGAGCATTCCACCTATCCGCCACCTGGGGACGCGCTCGGTCGGGGTTTCAGGTATCCCCACCCCCCAACTAGGGAGCCCGAGAGGCGAAGCTGCCCTGGCATGGTGGATGTTCACCTGGACTATTTTGGTGCGCCTGCTGGTCATTCTTGGTTTGTGACAGGAGGCGACAGCCTTCCTCTGTCTCCACCAGAACAACATCTACTATTCCTATATATACCCAATTAAGGAGATTAAATAATCGTGGGCTGCCTGTGTCTCTGTTGATACAGCTCATACAACATTGTATTTTTGATGGTAAACCAAGGGTTTAATGACAATTTTAGATTGAAAAATTGTCATTAAACCCAGTTTTTGTCATTAAACCTAACTTGAGAGTTGTGGGCTTAATAATTGTGTATATGTAAATATTTGAAATAAATAAACTTTGCTCAAAATTACTTTATTTTTACATGATACGGAATATTTTTTATTGTACAATTTATTGTAGAATCTTTAGTAGTTTAGCTTCTCTTCTTCTTCGGCAATTTTTTTTTTTAAATGAAACTCTTGCTGCTGTTCAATCACTTCTCACAGTCATATCAGCCTCAGTACCTCTTCATCGGAAATATTATGAAAATAATGATGTAAACCTGACGTTGACCCCATGTCACCTGAAAAAGTTAAAAGAAAATGGTAAAAGAATTCTAATAAATTTTTCCTTTTTATAGTATTTACAATATTCTTCAAATGCTACTGTGATGTTTCATTGTTGTTGCCAACTTTCGTTTTCTGAAATTATTTTTGATAAAATAATCGAATTTTGAAATAGAAAATATATAAGAACAAAGTTCTTGTCACTTAATTTTGTTCCTTAAATAACTTAATCAGATTGTTCCAGCTCGTTTTCTTTTGCTGGTATGTGGCGTACACCCTTCACTTATACATTTCTTCATTACCTTTTCCCACGCGTCAGTTTTTTGTTTCAAATCAACAGCACTCGCTTCTTTTTTGCAAGTCGATTACGCTTTCTTCTGATAATGGCTGAGCTAATAAGAACCTTTCACGGTTCGTTTTTTTGCTTCATCAATAATAACAATTTTAAGGTTATGTTTACAATCTACCTTAGCGGTTTTAGTAATTTGAGTTAGTGCTGCCACCATAAGCAATCACAAATTCCTAAATAAGGCTTCCTTCTGGAAGCAAGCCTTATTTTGTGACTATGAAACAAGGACGCCTCCGATATTCAAAGAAGGCTTCATCAAGGCATCCTTATTCCTTGCGATAAGGAGCGACTATGAATACTTGGGTAACTCTGTAGGCAGTAAAATGTAAATCCTAAGAAATTTAGATTTATAAAGCTTATGATATGAATCAAATATAGAAAACAATAAAAATGATTTAATCTAATACTTGAAATATGATAATGAAAAAAAATAACAAATAGTAGTAGTAATTAACTAATATCCAGAATAACGAAAATTCTGTTGAATTTGCTCTTCTCCAGAAACACAAAATTGCGTTTGTTTGTTGATAAATCAAGAACAAATTGGCACAAACAGTTTATTATTGCGAAAATATATAAAAGGCTATCGACGTAAGGCCTCTCCACCTGAAATATATAAAATTGATTAACTTTGCGTAGATTTCCATACCTCTTAACTTTTGTCTAACTCAAAATACGACTCATAATAAATATCATTCTAGTTAATATATCTAGAAAATAATTTAATATTTAGAAAATCATTGTCATCAATCATCAGCTTAATTCCTATTAAAATTCAATATAATAAATCTGAAATATTATTACTTATTATGGTTTAAATAAAATGCATATACTTAACTGAAACTGTTATTATTTATGATTTAGGTCCACGGACCATTGTAAAGATTTTTATTTGACATTCTTGTTTAATAGTAGTGATTTTATTAACCTTTCTTATAGTTACTCTGAATCCCGGATATTTAATGACTAATAACTTTAATCCTAGACACTAAACCCTTATAATAGAGAATTATTTATTTTATTAATATTAAGTAGAAAAGATATAAAGCGCCACAGGTATTATAATTGATGAGTCAGTAAACGACCAGGAATATTTCCAAACAGTCAATTTTGAAAACCATTACAATTTTATGCTTGAAACCATAAAAAGTGACCGTATTAATATTTCTCTATATGCTTGTATATCTAACTTGTTACTAGATACTAGAAATTTTAAATATGATACAAATTATAAACATGTTGAATTTAATTGTGTATTCGTCGAATAAACCAGACATTTGAAAAAAAATTTAAACGAATATAGCAAATTTTTTAATTGATTTTTTAAAAGAAGAAATTTTAATTTAACTATACCTCAATATGTAATGGAAAGTTTAAGAAAATGGGGGCTTACATAAACCACTTTTATATTTAAAATCAACAAATGGTATGCATATTACTTTTATAAGAAAAAAATGTAAACTTATTTAACATATGACATATAGCTCGAATATATAAATATATTCAACCTATTCGTAGCTCTGTAATATTAGTGGCTCTATAAGTCTTAATAAGACAACAAAACAAATCTCATGTTGAAACAATAAATATCACGCAGGATATTGAATTTCTTGGCATTTTCTGGACACTAAACGAGTACCAGATAAATCACAGTGTTTTTAAGATCATATCTTTCTATTTAACTTAAGTGAATAGCCATCTGCAGACGCGTTTCGAGATTTACCACTCATCAGTGAAGCTTCGCTGTTTTGAATTATAAATAGGAATACCCTTACTTGGACACATCGTGCATGACTGGCGAGGTTGGTTTTACTTTTACGTATGTGGAAAAAGAGATGAAACTAGTATAGTACCAAAATAATGATATTGGGCTCGAATAGTAAACTAAAGCAACTACAACAATAGGAAATACCTCCTATTATAATAGATGGTCTTGCACTACCTTATGTAAATTCAGCAAAATGCTTAGGATTGCATATAAGTCAAAACTTGTCCTGGAATTATCATGTCTCGCAAACAATTAGTAAAGTAAATTCGACCTTACATTGTCTTAAAATTCCGAAAAATATCTTTACAATGGCAATCAGGAATTTATTAGTTTCAGCAACTATCTTACCGCTCATAGATTACTGCACAATTGTACTTATTGATTCTACATCAGACAATAATTTGAAATTGCAGCGCGCAGTGAATGCTTCTATAAGATTTATCTTTAGTCTGAAACGAGATGAAACATAACCCCTTACCGACGAGAGCTAGAGTGGCTATCAATCAAACATCGTCGAAGGTACTACGTGGCTTGTTACTTTTATAATCTCTCGTCTAGTCTTGTCTCGTCTTGTCCCGTCTTGTCCCGTCTTGTTTCGTCTTGTCTCGTCTTGTCTCGTCTTGTCTCGTCTTGTCTCGTCCTGTCTCGTCCTGTCTCGTCTTGTCTCGTCTTGTCTCGTCTTGTCTCGTCTTGTCTCGTCTTGTCTCGTCTTGTCTCGTCTTTTGTCGTCTTGTCTCGTGTTTTCTCGTCTTGTCTCGTCTTGTCTCGTCTTGTCTCTCCTGTCTCGTCTTGTCTCGTCTTGTCTCGTCTAGTCTCGTCTTTTCTCGTCTTGTCTCGTCTTGTCTCGTCTTGTCTCGTCTTGTCTCGTCTTGTCTCGTCTTGTCTCGTCCTTTCTCGTCCTGTCTAGTCTTGTCTCGTCTTGTCTCGTCTTGTTTCGTCTTATCTCTTCTCCTTTCGTCTTGTCTCGTCTTGTCTGGCCGTGTCTGGTCTTGCCTGCTCTTCTCTGCTCCTGTTTGGTCTTATCTAGTCTTGTATGGTCTTGTCTAGTATTGTCTTATCTGGTCTTGTCTGGTATTTTCTGGTATTTTATGGTATTGTCTGGTATTGCCTGGTCATGTCTGGGATTGTCTGGTCTTGCATGGTCTTGTATGGTATTGTCTGGGCTTGTGGGGTTTTGTCTGGTATTGTCTGGTCCTGTCTGGCCTTGTCTCGTCTTGCCTGGTCTTGTCTGGTCTTCTCTGGTCTTGTCTGACCTTGTCTTGTCGTGGATGATTCTGTTTAGTGTTGTCTGGTCTAATGTACTATTATCTGGTGTTGGTTGATGTCTTTGCAGTCTCATCTAGTCTGGCCTGGCCTTGTCTGATTTTATCATATCTCTTTGTGTCTTGTCTTTTCTGATTTTGTTTGCTAAAATAATGTCTACAAACACAAAAATAAAGTTCAGTATTTTCATTAGTTAATATCTGAATGTGTTAATACTAATGTATCTTCTTCTTGTTGTTTCGAATGGGCTTACTTTGGACCACGCTTGCTCAACTGTTGGGCTTTGATATTTGCCCAGTATTGTCGCATCTGCTGGCGGTGTAACTCCTTTCTCCCTTCTGTCCAGAGGGTACCTTTCCTTCGGGGTTTTTCCTGAAATCCACGGACTTCCTTCAGGGAGCATCTCACAAACTCTCTGTTTTGGAGGTGTTATTCCCAGTTGTTTAATATCCTTCTAGGTTTCTGTCAACCAAGCGGTACGAACCTTCTTGTTTTGCCAGAAGTTGAACAGACGGTTGGTTAGTCAGTTTGGAGGTAGTTTTGCAAGGTGGCCATAGAAAGCTACCTTTCTTTTCCTCGCACAGTCAAAAAGCATCTCAATATGTTCGTAGAGCTCAGACTCAGAGTTTACAAGGCCTAGGATACTCCTGAAGATTATCCTCTCTCTGATTTACAATTTCTCTTCTAGACCTCTTCGGTTCAAGGAAAGACACTCCATGGCATATAGGCTTCTGGTTTCTGACATTTTTTGTTGTAAGTGTTCTTAGTAAGTCGATAGGTTAGTTCTAACTTGTTGACTCTCTTGGATAATGATGCTCTTTCTGATAAGTTGAGTTCAATCCATTCGCCGAGTTACTTAAATTTCTCAGTCTCCTTAATGTTTCCCAGCTCTATTAATATCTCTCTGTTTGCTTCTCTGATGTTGGTGAAGAATTCTGTTTTCTCCAGCGACACTTGAAAATCCACTTTGGCTTGTTTTCTGAGGCAATTTACCTGCATTGTTGCCATCGCAAGAGAATCAGCAAACAGTTACATGTCATCTGCAAAGGCCAAGAAATCTACAACCAGTCCATCGTTCTTACGTCCCAGGTAGATTCCACTCTGAGCACCCAAATCGATCAGTTCATTGCTTCATTCGCTCATAACCTTTTCAAGGACACAGTTGAAGAGAAGTGGGGAAAGTCCATCTCCTTGTCTCACTCCAGTTTTTATTTCGAAGCTTTCTGAAATCTCGCTTCCAAATTTCACCTTTGGAATGGGTGTTGGTCAAAGTTTCTAGGATATTTCTGCGGGTTTTGTTGTCCAGCCCATGTTCCTGTAGCACCTTATTAAGCTTTTCTCTATCAATTAAATCGTATGCCTTCCTAAAATCAACAAAGTTGACTACCACCTTGCGGTTTCTCATCTTGGAGTATGCAAGTACAGTTTTAAGATTGAGTTATTCTCCAGTAGACTCTCCAGTTGATTTTCTGACCTTGTTTGTAACGCCTTCGAGAGAATCTTGTATTTTACCGGGACGAAAGAAATTCCACGGTAGTTGTTTAGATCGGTAAAATCTCCCTTTTTGTGAAGCGGGTGGATCAGAGAAGATTTGCAATCGGGTGGTAATTTCTCTGTTTCTCAGGTATCCCGAATGATCTTGGTTAGCTTACGCGCGGCATTGTTTCGCGGCATGTTTTCTTTATAGTCGAAGTCTTCGCTGGGAGTTGAGTAGATTTTTAAAGCACTGCGCCAAAAGGTGGCAGTTGTCGTTGTCATTATAAGCCAGTTTGCCTTGTGAGTCTCTGAAGTGGAGGCTTGGCGGAGCGTATTTTCTGAGTGTCTGCTTGAAGTTTCCAAATAAATCTCTGGAGTTATTCTTAGCAAAGCTCTCTTTGATTTGGGTTAGTTGGTTTTGTATGAAGGTTCGTTTGGTTCCTCGAATTATCTTAGAGGTAACCTTTCTTTGTTCCAAAAATTTATGCTAATTTGCCTTGGTCATTTTAGAATTCCACTTCACCCAGTCTGTCTGTCTTTGGGCTGTTGCATTTTCACAGTCTTCAGTCCACCACGGATGCATTCTTCTACTAGGGAGATGGGCGAGTTCATTGGCCGCCTTGACAAGAGTCTCCTTCAGTTGGTCCCAGCTGTCTACATCGGTATTGTTCAGTCTATGACTAACTTCCTGACTGTTCTTGAGTCGCTCTACGTCAAATCTTACTATTTTGGAGGTTCTGTGTAATCTTGTTCTTCTAAGCTGGAGTCTTAGTTTGATCTTTGAGAGGTAGTGGTCTGAGTACAGATTGGCGCTTCTTAGTACCTTCACGTGTTGTATTTTCCTTTGAAAGTTTCGTGAAATGCCACATGATCTATCTGGAATTCACCCAGGTTGGTATTAGGTTAAATCCAAGTCTTCTGCTTCCTTAGCAAGTGTTTGAAGGCTGTAGATTTCATGAGCAACCCAAAAGTCCTACACATATCCACCAATCGTTCTCCATTGCAGTTGGTTCGCTTATGCGCCGGATAATTGCCGACTATGTTTCTGTATGTTTTCTCTCTTACCAATTGAGCATTGAAGTCACCAAGCAGTATGACGGTGTGCCTCTCTGTGCCTCTCTGTCTTCTCCGTCGGGTGATTTCAGGATGCTCCGACTCATCCTTAAAGCATGTTTTTTCGACTCCTCAGAATCCGAAGGTCCGCTAACGTCACCATAGGTGACGGTGGACTGGTTACCACTTGAGATGGTGCATTTAGCGATTTTTTCCTTCATGCTCAGTTGAAGAATATTCTTCGTGGGACAGTGGCTAGCCACCATCGAAGATACTACACGATTATTAGGCATATTATTCGGGGTTGTCACCCCTCGACAGGTTCTGCTTACTACGGCTAAGGAGTCCTATCCACCCCACTCTTTCCAGGTGCTAGGCTCCGTGCCATTGTTTACCAAAGATGTTCAAGGGGTTATTATTATATTACTAGGTCCAGATCTGTTTTAGATTTTTTTGTTGTTTATTCATAATATCAAGTAGGTTTCTTTTATAAAATGTAATGTAAATTAATTAAACGTAAAATTTATAAATTCTTTTCAAAATAGAAATCACCAATTCACTTTGCTTTTACACAATTTTTGTTACACCAACACCAATCCAATGTTAACTATTTGTTTTTCACTATAAACTTCCCTCTCTATGAACTTTGCACCACTCAATTCTCAATTCAATTTCACTCAATAATAATGTATATGTATTATATAATGGAACTAATAGGTATAATATTATTTGGTTCTGATACAAATAGCAATATAGTAAATTGATTAAAATTTTCTTTTTCTCATTAAAAAATTTAACATGGAGTAATAATTAAAGCGACTTTTATATCGATTTTAAATTATTATAATTTTAAATATCTCAACTTTATTAAGCGTTTTATGCATTATAAATTAATTTAAATATGCATATTCAATTAAATCCATAGGATTTAATAAATTATCTTTAATAGACACATTAATTGTAATTTATAATATTAATATTAAAATAACGATTATTTATTTTTAAAAGAATTTTCATCAATAAATTCTGCACAATGTAACTTAAAATATATGTTCTTGTACTGATGAGTGGAAGTACTTTGTCGAGAATATGCTTTTTTTCTATTCACTTTCAATAGTAAAATATGTACAGTAATATACTAATTATTTATAGATATTTTATCACAGCAATTGGACGTCGATTCGATATCAAATTTTTGAATGAATATACTAAATATTTATTGCTGTTTAATCACAGCAATTTGATGCTTAAGCAATTTTTTCAGGAAAAAACAAAGATAAAAGCTTTTTTTTTAATATCTAATCACTAATATATTTAATTGATAACACATTCTGATCAAATTAAGACAGCGTTTGTAATTAATGTACCATTAACATCTCAGGAATTTATACAAAAAAGTCAGTATATTTCAAAACGTATGAGAGTATAATTTAAAACACAAGCCCATAAAATTATTTATATTTGTCTCCGTAATTAGTTGAAGAAATTCGATACAACAAAATTTTATTGATAAAGTCGAATAAATCAACTCATTTGAGAGAGATTAAAAAAGTATCATTACATCGAGGGCTATTTTAATAAAAAAAAATTAATTGCCTCCACAGAAGGGAACGTAGAGAGGAAAGAAATAAAGATAATAATATTATCCGATGCGTTCTATCAAGATGTCAAATGGATATATGAACCGTGGCCGCTGCAACCCCGAAACGAGAATAAAAAGAGCCCCGCTGTCTGGCCAAGAGGTGCTTGGAAAGAGAGATGTATTATGTTGAGGTTATCCGCAGGGGGGCAAACCATGAATAAATAAGCGCGTGAATTTTACACAATTAACAACGTAAAATAAACAAGGAGAAAAAAGAGCGCTATTAATTTTACAACGGCCAATCAAAAAGGAATCCACGACTCTTTTATTATATATGTTCTTTTTTTCTGGCTGATTGATGCGTTAACTGATTGTCGGGCTTATTAACTTGTTAAACAACAGAGCGGAGAATAAAAATTTTATCATTTTCTGTGAAGTCATGAAAGTTTTATGTGATATTTTTATTTGCGTTTTGATAATATGTCTTGTTATATTGTGTATTCTTTTTAATTAAAAAACAGATATATTTTAGTTAGAGATTATAACAATTAACAATAACAATTTTATTTGAAAATATTTTCCATATTGTACATTTCATTCAATGAAGCTGCTCCCTCTTCAATATTTTTAATTATATAGGTAAATTAATTTAGCTGCTCCCTAACGGTAACTTACAAAAATTACATGTAGGTTACAATAGCGACAAAACCCAAAATAGTATATTAATGAACGAGTTCAATAAGCGCGATTTTTTAGCACGCGTCCATAGTTTTTATACTATTTTTTTCTATTTTGCGCCCTCTTATGCCATTTCTAAATAAAAAAATTACCGATACATGATGAGAAAATTCTATAGCACCCGGCGGTCATTAATAAATCCATATTAGTGCTTTAATGACATTATACACGCAAAATAGAAAAAAGTTATATTTTGCTGCGCAGCGCTGTTGGAGGAACCTTGGGTTTACAATTGTTGGTTGAGTAAGATTAGAGGCCTCCGCAATAGGGTATGTAAGTTGGTTTGGAATAACCAATAGGTCTCCCTCAGAACTTGCTTCATTATGGAAACGAAGTAAATATTATGGTAAGGATTAATTACTTGTGTTTCTCACAGTTTATAACGCGGGATTTAGTATGGAGCCAGGCCCTCATCAAGACCGAATGCTTACACCGCGAGCTAGTTATCGCATCAGCATACTTCCCTGGAGATGGTAACAGCATACTACCCATAGAAATACAGTGGCTGGTAGAACACAGTATTAGGAGAAGGCTGACAATCATCTTAGGGTGTGGCGCAAACGCTACAAAGAGGTGTGGGGTAGCACGGACAACAATCAGAGAGGTGTATATCATTTAGAATACCTCATTAAAGAAAACTTTAATGTGTACAAAGTTGCGAATACACCAACATTTGCCACTAAGGTCAGGAATGAGGTACTGGTTATAACGGTATTGCTGACGAAGTAAACTAATTAAAAAGTGGAGAGTTTCAAATAAACCCTCAATGTCAGACCATAGGACCATAGAGTTTGAACTGGAAGCAGCGGCAACTATCAAATACTACATAGTACTAGAGCAAGCTATAGGAGAGGTAAATGTAGCAATCGCCATGGATTTTAATTCAGCTGCCAGGAAAAAGCCGTGAAGGAACATAAGGATGCCAAATTGTGGAAGAAAAATAAACAATACGAAAATTGGCGAGAATACTTTGAAGTGTTCACCACCTACAACAAAGAGATCAGAAGAGCCAAAAGGAACAAATTCAAGACTTTTTGTGAAAATATAGAATCCCTCCGCCCTCTAGCTGCTGGATTGCACAAAGCACTATCGAAGGATAGAGTGTAAATAAAAGGCACTTTTAAGAGACCCGATGGCAACTATACCTACTAAAAACTACTTAATTTTTTTTTCGGGATGTAGAAAACACAAAGAGGTCGAGGACTTTATGTAACCATGGAGGCCAAGTCGGGCTAACAGAATGATGGCCGCGATCATTTGCAACACCATTCGACAAACCGAATCAAATGGACTGTCGGCAGTTTCGAATAAAATAGCCATTTAAGGCTGGAATTATTTTACTAGGTCAATTAATTTAATAATTAGGCCTCAGGTGTAGACTTATTAATTTCCGCCTTCCTACAAAAGGAAAGAAGGAATTTATGCCGTTTATAACACCTTTCATGTTCTTCAAGATCTTCAAGACAATTAAGAAGGTAATCAAAAATTACCTAAGGATAGTAGACAGGTAGGCAATCACTACACAACTGTGAACATGCACACAGAGCAACACAATCTGCAGATACCACCCCGTATCAGCTGACAAATGATATAGTGGCACTAGAGACAAAGGAAGTAGTGAGTAGTGAAGTAGCACGAGGCTGTCAAAGCGGCTCTTGAATATCGACAGCATTACCTCAAAGTGGATGGAAGAAATGCTGAGAACTAGGAAAAAACCATCAGGATCTACAATACAAGAGGGTTCCCACTTCATTAAGTGCCCTGTCCTCTTCGAATGTTGGATATCATTAGCGCTATCTGTGCTTTGTGGATAGCTTTTCTAAAGAGACTTGTCGAAGTCTCACCATGTCATTGTCGCACCATACCAGTGAGGGTTCCCACAGGGTGATGTATTCTCACCACTGATGCGGACCGTGGTAATTGATGAATTACTCTATATACTGATTGATTTAGTCATTAAATGTCAAGTTTAGGCCGATGACATAGTCGTCATAGCTAGAGAAAAGTTTAAGGGAACGCTCTGTGATATTGCACAAAGTGGATAAAAGTAACTGATGTTACGGTACCTCTACATGGAAGTCAACTTGTCGCGGTGTGGGGGCTTAGTTTCGCAATGCACCAATGGACGATGCTGAGTGGAGTCCAACTGCGGTCAGAGCCGTCAATGAGGAGCGAATAACCAAGAACTTCCAAACCCTTATTCCAAAAGTGTCATACGATCCGTGCCGAAAGGACAGGTTGGTGCTAAGTAGCCCAGTCGATAGCCAAGCTCAAACGGAGCCTCTCTGATACCTGGCGACCTCAGAGGGTATCAAGCATTGCCATGTCAAGCGGGGCTCTGACATGGCGGAACTTTTGTTCCCGTGGGATTCATATAAGATAAAACACGAAATGAACCCTAGTGTGCGCGATCTCACTGCCACAGAACTAATGGACCAAATGGAGCGTGAGCTCCACGATGCGAAAGAAGATATAGGGGTAGTAGCGGCAGCTACAGCGGTCCTTCCCTCGGAAGTGACGCCTGCAATAGCGGCCACTTCCTTGGTTGACGAGACAGCAACAGCAACGGTCACTTTCTCTGATGAAGCCACAATGGCCAAGAACGAGGAAGACAGCTCGGATTAGCGAGAAGATGACCTAGACCTCACACCTTCTGTCACACTGTCACAAAATAAAAATAACCAGCAAACGCACAAAAATAGCCTAAGTAAACACCCACCATGCCAAAGCGGTGATGGCTAGGATGTTCACTAAACAACACTTAGAGCTAGCGCTGCTGTGAGCACTCTGTGCTTATGGAGATAAGATCAGAGGCCTCAGCAGCAGGGAATGTAGGTTCGTGCGGGAAAATCGAATTTCCAGAACATGGTTAGGAAGTAGGGTTTGGGAATACCCGGTCTTTTTAGAGTCGGCGAGTCCGACTCGAGTCCGAGTCCCATTTTTCGGGTCCGGTTCCGGGTATAATCTGTCTCGCAATTTAAACAAAAACACGAAGGGATTTTTCATGTTCACGCATATGGTAAAGCAGGTGATACTGTACGAACTTGCCGATTAAGTTAAGTGGGACTTAGATAAACAAGGTATTTGGAGAATGTTATGGTAAATAGGTAAGTAGCTACGAGCGGAAGATAAAAGGATGAATATCCCTTCTAAATTGTCTAAAGTTATTTCAACTTGTCCGTATTCTTCGACATTATAGCCTCTCTCGTCAGAATAATAATTTTTATCTTGATCGTCATCAATACCATCTAGACCATGGTCATCTTCATTTTGCAAGCCAAATTTTAATATTTTTCTTTTTATATACTATATCACAAACAGATAAGTGTATAGTGTGATGCACACATAAATTATAAAGACTTGAAGATTATCGTCCAAATTTCATCATTACACTGGCACCGTCGCCGGTTGAACCAACTACATATATGTTTTTTTTAATTTTATATTAAATGTGTTTAGGTCTTGTTCTACTTTCTCGACTAATTGTATAGCATTACATGAGTTAAAAAATTTCAATAAACGCAGATTATACATTTCAGAGTCAATTCCATGCAAATTGATATTTAGATATGTTCGAATTTTCATACTAGTCCATTCATCAGGTGTAACGCTAAATCGTCGATTTCTTTACGATGCGGTGTACTAGACAATGCCAAACATTCAAGACCCGAGACTCGTCGAGTCTTACATCGGGCATTGGGTATTTACCCTTGGACTCGTCGAATCCAGGTCCATGTACTCGGACCCGAAAAACCCTATAAGGATTGGTATAATTTTTAATTTAACAATTTAACAAACACCGGTCACTGGATGGACTTTGGAAATTCAAGGACTGTTGCACAGATTAGCCACGAAATGTCACGAGTATACAGAGAAACCATAGAGATAGAAAAACGAGACTACTGCATGAACACGAGAGACGATTCCTTGAGACTGTCTCCAGCATGGCGACCGATCATATCCACCCTCAAAATGCAATCCCAGATACCCCAGACTCATGTACGACCAACAAGACAGACAAACAACCGAACCGAAGCACCGCACACAACGCGCATGACCCGAAGCCAGACAGCTATAAGTAGTCGCATCGCACGAATGAGCACTCACACAGCTTAACCGAACTTCGCACGAAGCAGACGTTAAACTTAGCAATTATTCCGACAAAATAATTCAAAAAAACCAAACCGCAGACATGAATCCAATCATGAAACAAACCAGCGCCAACGGAACCGCCGCCGCCCAGGAATTCCAGGACTTCGCCTTCCTGGAGTCCATCAGCGAGGACGGGTTGGACAGGCTACTCAACCACCTCCTGAACAGGAAGAAGAACACCGACGCCGAACAGCCCCAGGACACCGCCGCGACCAGAAGGACCGCCGCCGAGAGGACCAACGACGCCTAACCCAAGAAAACCACCGAAGCCGCCCCGAGGAGAGCCACCGAAGCCGCCCCGAGGAGAAAACCCACACGGATGGACACGGAGAGCATCACCGAGGCCGCCCCCAAGCGCAAAACCGACCCGGAGGACGAGGGAACCTTCCGGTTTCCCAAGAAAACCGCTAAGCTGACGAGCCCAACCACGTCAAGCCTGCGAGGACCGCAGGTGAGTATGAACAGTTACGCATGCTTAAATACAAGGGACAGTGACGACGACGACGACGAAGACGAAGTCACTGAGACCGAAACCTCCACCGAAAACAACGTCAACAACAAAACTCCCATCGTGCTACGAAACAAGGACAAATGGGCAGGGCTTTCAAGGAAGCTAAACAGAAACAACATCAACTACACCAGGGCAACGACTACCAGGGACGGGATAAGAATCCAGCCCCAAACCATAACTGACTACCGGAACATGTACAAGTTGATGAAAGAAGAAGACTACGAATTCCACACGCACCAACTGAGCACGGAAAGGAATCTGAAGGTCGTAGTGAAGGGAGTTCCCTGCGGCCTGACGGAGGAGCAAATCAAAGAGAACCTCAACGACAACGGATACCCGGCCATAAAAGTGACCAGGATGAAAGGGAGAGAAGCCACGCCAATCCAAATGGTCCTGGTAGAAATTGGGAAGGAATACAAATCCATCTACCAAATGGATCGATTCTACGGACTGTGCGTGAAAATGGAACCACTGAAAACACGAGGAGAAACCGTGCAATGTCACCGATGCCAGATGTTCGGCCACGTGCAGAGGCACTGCAACGCCGAATACAAATGCATGAAATGCGGACAGAACCACAGCACGCACCTGTGCGAGAAACCGCTAACACTGCCGCCGAAATGCGCAAACTGCGGAGGCGAACACACCTCTATATGGAGAAACTGCCCGGCGAGACCGGAAATAGCTAGACAAACGGAACAAAGACAGCAGGAAACGAGAGCCCCACCGAGACAAGCAACCCAAATACCGAGACAAACAACCCAAATACCGAGACAAACAGCCCAAACACAGAGACAAACAGCGACAACGAGCCAAATACCGAAACCGATAAGAAGAAGCAACAACCCCAACCCGGAAACAAAACCTTCAACCAGCCGAAACAAAAGGAATAGCAACGAAGTAATCAGATCTGAACTGACGGAAATGATGCTCGACTTTGCCGAAATGGGACACAGCAAAGAGGAAACAGAGAAGTTCACTAGAAGAATCACAACCATCATGCTCACATTCAACAATGACCACTAGAAGAACTAGAGACAATCTGAAACTTACATTCTGGAACGCAAACGGAATACAAAACAAGAAACAGGAACTAGTAGCACACCTAAACGAACACAGCGTCGACGTGGCCCTGATCAACGAGACGCACCTCAGACGTTGCAACCAACTGAACATAGCAAACTACCAAGTCTATAGAAAAGACAGAAGCGAGAAAGCCGGAGGTGGAGTCGCCATCGTCATCAAAAGAAACATAAAACACCACGAACTGCCGGAAGTAGAAACAACCACGGACACGGAAACGGTAGGAGTAGAAGTACAGACAACTGACGGACCCATAGCCCTCTACGCACTGTACGTCTTAAACAGACTGACAAACCAACTGAAATGGGCACTGCGCGAACAGCACAACGTCGAATGGGAAGACAAACTAGAACGCATCAACGAAACAATAGAGGAACCGTGGAAATTAGCCAAGAATCTTAGAAACAAGGAGAGGAGAACAATTCCCCCACTGGAAACAACAAACGACACTGTAGCAAGCACGGACGAGGAGAAAACGGAGGAATTCGCAAAGTCGCTTGCACAGCAGTTTAAACCGAACGCCGACACACACCCACTCCGCAAAAGGCAGGAAAAACGCGAAACCGTACTGAGAGTACTAAATAGTAGCGTAGAAAACACGGAAATAGAGGAAACAACACCGAAAGAAATAAAAGGTATAATTAAAAACCTAAAAACCAAGAAAGCACCAGGCTGCGATAACATCAACAACGTCGCGCTAAAAAACCTAACACCGAACGCAATAGACAGAATAACACAAATCATAAACGCCGCACTGAAACTTGGAGTGTTTCCGACCCAATGGAAACATGCAACAACGATTCTAATCCCGAAACCGAATAAACCCCGAAACCTCACCTCCAGTTACAGACCAATAAGTCTGCTGACAGGTCTCAGTAAAATCACAGAAAAAGTAATACACAAAAGACTGACAGAAATAACTGAAGACAAACGTATTCTACCCGACGAACAATACGGCTTCAGAACAGAGCACTCTACCACCTATCAGACGACAAGAATAACCGAAGCAATAATCGACGCTTTCAACAAAGGGTTAGCCACGGGAGCCGTCTTTCTGGACGTCTCTAAGGCTTTCGACAAGGTATGGCACCTAGGTTTAATATACAAACTGCACCAATTTAAAATCCCAACACCAATGATCAGACTAGTGACGTCCTTTATCTGTAACAGAACATTCCAAGTCAAAATAAACGACAGCATCTCCACAACTCAGACAATGACAGCCGGTGTCCCACAAGGATCTGTCCTGGGCCCCCTTCTTTACAGCATCTACACCGCAGACATCTCAAAACTAAACGACACAGAAATTGCACTATACGCAGACGACACAGCAATTTTCACAAGAGGATACTCGACCGAGGCCATAACAAAACGGCTCCAAAATCACCTGGACAGGATTAACGACTGGTGTAACACCTGGAGGATCAAACTAAACGCAGAAAAAACACAGGCAATTATCTTCACGAAGAAAAAATTTAAGCACGAACCCAGTAGCTGCTTGAGAATCAACAACACAGACATTAAATGGGAAAACCGAATCAAATATCTAGGCGTAATCCTAGACAAAGCTCTTACATTTTCAGAACACATCGATCAGACAGCGAAAAAAGCAAAACAAATTAAAGGCTACCTCTACCCGCTCTTAAACAGGAAAAGCAAGCTGAACATAAGGAACAAACTTCAAATCTACAAGTCCATAATACGGCCGACAATGACGTACTCATCGACGTGCTGGATACAATCCAAAGAAAGGAAAATCTACAAACTCCAAATCATCCAGAACAAAACTCTGAGAGAAATAACAGATTCGCCATGGTACATGACCAATGAGCAGCTGCACAGCGATCTAAACATGGAGACAATCAAGCAACACATAGAAAAACTAGCAACGAAAAGCTTCGAACGCATGAAAACGCATGACAACCCAACAATCAACAACGCAGCAAACTACAACATCAACGTTAAATGGAAACATCCAAAACCTCAACAACATAGGTAATCACTGATCTTTCTTTTTCACAGGAAAGCCCACATCCCCGAACCCAGCGGAGCACCCAGGAACAAAAACAGGCAGGAACAACACGAACAAACCAGAGAGACACAGCACCCACCACGAGGACGAGCAAGTAACCACCACGAGAACGAAGGACGAACCAGGAACCGCCAGGAGCGCGAACCAGGAACCAACACCAGGACAAACCAAGGACCAATTATTGCCTATGATTTAAATTGGGTCGTGCATAGCTTAGACTGAACATGGCCCTAATTAGTCCACATTTGTTATTTTTTAACTGAAAACATTTTCGTTTTCACATTGGTTTTAAATCAGAGTTAGGTTGTGGTAGCAACATAGTTCATTCAAAAATGCATATAGGATGTTTGCGCTGAAAATTTTTAGTAATTTCGGAGCGTTTAAGATAATATTTATCTGCTTTACAAATACTTATAAACTAAAATTTTAAATTTTAAGTAACCCCTGACACAAAAAAACTAAAAAGTAAAAAAAAATTTTTCTCTTTTAATTTCATTAAAAGTCCATAATATATTTTGATGATGAGCGTCGCGGCGTCGGGGGACCGCTATGTGAAGACATATTAAAAAAAAAAAAAAAACAACCAAAAAAACAGAACCAAAAAAAAAAAAGAAAGAAAAGAAAACGTTTATGACTGAAACAGAAGAACAAACAAACCGACAAACAAACAAGCAAACCGACACAAAAAAAAAAAAAAAAAAACACCCTTTTTCACCCTTAGATGCATAAGCTGGGTAACTTATTTGGGGGATAAATTAAAATATTTTGTTATAACTTTTTGACACGTTGTCAGTATTGCCTTCAGCTATTTGTCACTCAACATTTGAGCTTATGTCTCATGAAGTTTCGTTTTTATTAAATATCTGGTGTTAGAGATTTTGGTTAATTATATAAGTGGGACCCCAAAATACTCCGCTACGGTATTTACGTAAATATATATAGTATTATTTTTAATGCAGTTTTTTCTGGAAATGAGTTATAAAAATAAAAATAAACCTTTGTCAAAAGAGGAACTCGCCAAAATAGTAGAGAGATTAGGAGATTTATCTGATAGTGAGATGAAATTGCCTATAAAAATGAACTAGACTCTGAAAATGATACTCACGAGATATTCGTTTCGGAAGAAAACGAGTCATATTCAGAAGATGGCAACGTAGAATTTTAATCTGAAGAAGAATCATATGTTGAAGGTGTTAACAATAATCATGAAGAAATGGTCAAGTAATCCTAAAAGAGGCTCTAGGTGTCCTGTAAGAAATATTGTGAGTGCCCAATCTAATGTTACACCCTGCAGAAATTAGGGGCACCATTAGAACTGATCGAGTTAGATAGTTTTATGGGTATTCTTATCAAGGCAGGTGCTTTGAGATGCAGAAAAGAATCGGTACGAGAAATGTAGACCGCGAATCCCAGTATACGCCGCTCCTATTTTTCAGCTGCAATGTCACGAGGCGGGTTTTGTGGTTTGACGATAAACTGACTAATTGTAAGGCCGAAAGAAAAAAACATGACAAATTAGCGGCATTTGGTAATGTTGGGAATGTATTTGTCGAAAACTGCAAAAAAATGTTTCAAGCATCTGAACATTTGATGAAAAGTTGGTTGCCTTCAGGGGACGATTCCTTTTCAGGCAATATATAAAATCAAAATCTGCCAAATACCGGAATTCAAATTTGGGCAGCTGCTGATGTTAACTCATCTTACCTCTGCAATTTTCGAGTGTACGCTGGAAAATTTCCTAGTGTGACAAGAAACAAATCAAGGATATCGCGTAGAATCGGATTTGGTTGAGTCCTACTATAATACAAGACGGGGCATTACTGTTGACGGCATGACGGTTCCTTTGGTGAACTTTTTGTTAAATAAAAATCTTACATTGCTAGGGACAGTTCGTAAAAAAAAGACACACTAGATGAACTGAAAGTGACCTCTCTTCCAGAACATTCCTCCAACAGTCCACCGAAGAAAATGTGCTACCGTTACATGCATTGATTCTGCTTCAAGGAAGTAACCAGCCTGCATTTTTATTGCTTTATAGATTATATTGTACATATTTTATTTAATTTTAATAGTACCGTTTTTGTTTTTCTGTTTATTTTCACCGTGTTTATTTTTTTAGTTACTTAATTTTTTCAAGGTTGGCACTGAAATTCAGAGCTGTCACTGTCAAATTTTCGGCTAAATAGTTTTGAAATTATATGATGTGTTGAAATCGCGAATACACAAAGTATAATTAGAATATAATAAGTAGAATACAATACGCACTGGAAGAACATCCAGGTAAGTTGATATTTGCTTCCTCAGACCAAAGCATTTTGTTTAATCTGTCCTAAAAGACATTACATGTATAGGCAACCCACCGTACGCATTATGCGCATTGGGGGCAAAACACAAAGGCGTAGGGAAAATAAATTTGAAGGGGGTATATAAAAATTTTATAAAATGATAATAAACCCCAACAACTCTAACCTAACCGGAGTTAAACCAACGGTCTTTGCCGCTTTGTCCTATATTGAATCGAGAGTTCGCACTGCCGCGCGTATGTTGTCTTGATTTATCTTCCCGCTTCGCGGTAGGCAACCTAATCTAGCCAAGGTAAAACCAACGGTCCTTGCCACTTTGTCCTATATTGGATCGAGAGTTCGCGCTGCCGCGCGTGTGTTGTCTTGATTTATCTTCCCGCTTCGTGGCGGGCAACCTAATCTAACCAGGGTTAAACCAACGGCCCTTGCCACTTTGTCCTTTATTGAATCGAGAGTTCGCGCTGACGCGCTTATATTGTCTTAATTTATCTGCCCGCTTCGCGGCGGGCAACCTAATCTAACTGGGGTTAAACCAAGAGTCTAATAAGAGTAATAAGTTTCAGCTTGTCAAATAAATTCTTCGTACTAACCTTAAATAATGCGTTATGTTTCGTTTATCCTTAAATAGATTTGTAAAATAATAATAAACTTGTTATATGAATTCGTCGTCGTCGTCGTCACCTTAATTTCGTCGTCGTCACCTCACGAATTTCGTCGTCGTCACCTTAAATAATAATGCGTATCCAACGATTTACACGCCACTGGAGGTTTTATGTCAATTTCTGTTAGAAAACCCAAAAATGCGCATGCGCATAATGCGTACGGTGGGTTGCCTGTACATGTAATGTCTTTTAGCACTTTTAATATATCAATTTTTAAGGAAGCGTCAACATACCCCTCCGCAACAGCAGAAGACTTCCTTCCATCCACCATGATATTTTATTGTCAACAAATCACCACCGTGGTTTAATGTGATATATAGGGCGTCATAGATATAGGCAACACAATGTACGCATTGTGCTCATGCGCATTGGGGCAAGACAGAAAGGAGTAGGCAAAATAAATTTGAAAGGGGTATACAAAAATTGTTTCAAATTGTTTAAACTATTGAAATTTTTTCTTATTTCGGATCGAGAGGTCGCGCTTCAGCGCAATATGCGGTCTTGATTGATCTTCTTCTAATATAACCTAATCTAACCATAATCGTTAGATTATCATTCCTTTTGATCAAATCTGTAGCAACGGTGGCGTTTTTTTTTACACGCCACTGGAGGTTTTATGTCAATTTCCGTTAGTTTCAATTGTGGCACAGGGGCCGGTGATCGTATGAAGCCCCAAATATCAGATTAGCCAAAATATCTTATGCTTAAGATTATTAGGACGTAAGTTAGCATATTTTTTAATTAAGTCAATCCAATGAGGATATGTAATTGCAAGCATTCTTGGAATGTAATTTTTGGTTTTAGATACAGACACAATGATGGAATCGGATCTGAATTATATGTCATCGTCAGACATATCCGTTAATTCCTGACGCCTAAGCGCACCATTATTACCCATTATCAAGACGAACTAAAATGAATACCGTTACATACAAATCTGCGATATACATACAAATTTACCCACCTTCATAGCCAGATAAGACTTATCATCTGCGTCCCTTATAAATTTATGAAACTTCTTCTTCTAAAATCCTCGACCTTTTAGGTGCATAGCCCTAAGATATCCGTTTCAATAAGGCATGCAATTTACAAAATTTGGATATATCTACATCCTTATGTACCTATAGATAAACAGAAACTCAATATACAATATAAAAAAACCTTAATATATAATATCCATATACTTGATGGTTTATACTTCTTACGTTGCAATTCGAAGTAAGCAAGTAAAACATTTTCCGAAACAACTGTAACGTTATTTAGATTACACAACTCCTTAAATTTACTGTATTCTTTTTCATATCTTGCTCGCGATTTATCTGGCAACAAATTCTTCACTGTATTTGCAGCTATTTCTTTCAATTCTGGTGAAGTGCAAGATATTTTTTCAACCATTTTAATTATAACCTTGTCATACGTTGCAACTCATAACCTTGTTGTAACTGTCAATTATCAGTGATACCAACCACCATAAAATTTTATGAACATGTATGGGCGATTTTTTTTATTTAGAAATGGCATAAAAGGGCGCAAAATAGAAAAAATACTATAAAAAACTCGTTGGTAAGGCGTTTTTCAGCACTTTTACATTAGAAAACTGCTTGCTACGCTCGTTGTTTTCCAAACTTGAACGCATGCTGTAAAATCGCGCTTACTGAACTTGTCTTTTAATATACTATAAGTCTATATAACTATTAATAAATATGCAATAAAAACTTTAAATAACAATGTCATTATTATAGAAGATATTTAGTGTACAATATATTTTGGGTATATTTATCAGCTAAATTTCCGAGAAATTGGTGGGGGACCCTAGTGAGCCCACTTCGGTCTTTACGTAGATTTGCGGAGCATAGGTATCTAAGGGTTAAGAAACATTCATAATTTGATAATCTAACAATAAGTAAAATAACACTTTCACAGATTTTTTTGTTTTTATTTTTAATCGGTAAATTTTTCCACGGTGTCCGTCATGACATAATTTCGTTCGGCTTGTTAACGAAAAAAGTTGCTCATCCCTGAACAATAAATCACAAATGATGCAGTTAATCTAGAGAAATGACAAAATGTATAATCATTTGAAATATGCGAATATTAAATAAAAAGTTTTGAAATATTCCCATGAATGTTAATTAAGAGTTGAAAGAAACTATATAGTGCATCTAATTAACTGGAAATAATAACATATTCGCATAATATTTAAATTCGTGTAATTTATTTTCGTAGGTTTCGTTAGTAATTTATTAAATTATACAGTAATTAAGTTTCATGTGTTTTTGCTGTTTGTAATTTAGCCATATAAAATAAAAAATGTTATATATGGTGTGCAGAACTAACTTTAATTAACATTAATTACAGTGTTATATCAAATATTTTTACACGTGTAATTATGGTTTCGAAAAATGTTATAACTTGGAATAATAAATTTTGTGACGACGTAAAACATTTACAGTTGACAGATAGGTCAAATTAGAAAAATTAAACTAATTGAAATATCTCTTTTAGCTATAGTCTACTAGTTTACATGGATACAAGTAGATTTAGAGGTAATAACGAGTGCTGACTAGGGATTGCAATCCGGTGTCATTTTCAATCCGGCCGGATCCGGGCGAATTTTCATCGATCCGGCCGGTCGATCGATGGAAATTTGGTTGATCCGATCAGGATAATTTTTCCTTTTCGTTCCAAAATGGACCGTTTCCAGCATAATCGAGTGAGTATATTATATAGGTAGTTTAAACAATTGAAAATCTAATAGAGTGTAGGTAACTAATTCAATTTCAGTGATAGAATTTTAGTATTTAACTTTAAATTTAACAAAATAAACTTTACTTAATCAACTGACATCATAACAATTAGGTATTAGAGCATACTAACAAGTCTTATTCTTATATTTATGACAGACACCATGATGAATCTGTCTAATGAATAGCACAATTATCACGATAATAAGTTTATAACTATTTAATGTAATCAATTTACTATAAAAACCGTATTTGTCGGTGTTTAAGTTAAAATGTAACCTCCTTTTTGTGTACCCCTAACGAGGATCTATGATTTAGATGCAAATTTTTTGGAAAAAAAGTGCGCGTTATACACCGGCAGGTACAGTAATTATTTTAAGTATACAGTATTTATCACAAAATCAATTTTTGTTTTGAAAAAAACATGTAGCGCCATGCGCACCACGCATTTAAAATACCTACGCATCCAACATTTAACCAAATTATTATTTTACCAAAAATTGGCATCATCGGATCCGGTGACGAAATCCGGTATATTGGGACCGGATCCGGTAAACGTTCAGTGATGCCGTATCCGCCGGATTACCGAATCCGGTTTTCCGGATTACAATCCCTACTGTTGACTATTTGACTCAGGACTATTTTTTCCTTTTCCTGCAATTTTTTCTACTAATTTCGGTTGTAGAATCGATAATTCGACTTTAATAAATACAATTCGAAGCGAACTGTCAGAACTGCCAATACAAGTTTAATTGTTGAACTTAGAAAATTGTTGTAACATATTGCATTCTCATAGAAGGTGATTCTTTTCAAGTCAGATGTCCTAATTTTATTTCGGTTTTTTAAATAGTTTCAAGCTCGTTTTACGTTTGTACATAAAATATTTCATTAAAATTTATGTCATTAATAAGAAAGTCCATGCAAATTTGGTTAGTTTAGTGTTTTAATCGAGAAAATCATAAATTTAAAATGCTCATTTTCGTCTCTAGATTTGAAAATATTTTCATTTCTAGAATGAATGGTAAGCCGTGGAAAAAAATCCATTTTCACATATATCAGTAGAAAAACATTTTTAATTTATTTATTATTCATTTGTGCATATCCAAATTATAAATGTTATTTAACTATAATTAAAGAAATTATAAATGGACACTTTTACTAAAAAAATGGAAATATGCACAGGGTTTCTTTAAAATAAAAAGTTACAAACATTTCCAAATGCAAATATATCAGTTGACGGAAATCGCTAATAGGTTTGTCCTATATCTTGTATTTCCTATGTTTTCTAAATACAAAATATTATATTCCATATTTTTCCTCAACCCTGTACATAAATTTTATATATCTCAAATTATATTGTAGCTCTGACATGTTTTATCAAATATCAATAATATTTTGTATTTTCCATTACATTTTTAATAAAAAATTTTACAAATATTTATCTAAATTTCATATCACTTTGTTTTATAATAATACGAACTTTATTGTAGAGTTTTTCTTCAAATATATTAAATTTTCCATTTTTTATAATATATTATTTATTATTAAAGTTACATAGTTCAATTATATAAATATATCTACATGAATATACCTAGGTACGGTGTACCTGTGTGCGCACTGACAGTAGAAGTTGAAAAGAAAATAGGTAGACAGTATTGTGTATATAAAAATTGATCAAAATGCAAGCAGAAGTGAACCTTATGCCTTAATGTTAAACGTAAAGTCTAGAATCTAGAAACAAGCTATAATTGTTTGGTGATTAATATAGATAAAGTTCTTACATTTTCTGACAGAAATTTTAAAATTCTTGGTATCTCTCAAATCAACCAATAGGAACCATGACACTATTTCTAGTTTTCTTTCTGGTTTGATGTGAATCGCTAACAATTTAACAATTTAACAAAATCTTCTTTGTACAGTTAACAAGAAGATACAGAGATCTTATAATCAAGACATCTTTGTTATATAGTAGGTCAGCAGCATATAATAGGGAATATGCATCAATTTTTTTTTATTTGCTTAATTCACTTTTTATTTAATTTTAACATAGTAAAAAATATAAATACTGTTGAAAGTGGTTTAATCAATTTTTTTAAAAATATATAAAATACCGATTAAATTTGACCTGTTTGAATGGTCCCATTTATCACGCACTTTGGATGACGTCACAGCTCTCGTTGTCATTCAGTGTTGTTTACTATTTGCATAGGCAGTTAAGGATTTTCAGTTTGAATCGCTATTTTGATGGATGAGATGGATTTCGATGAATAGAGAAAGCTAAAAATCCATTTTATAGATATTGTCTAGTACCGGAATGCAAAAACATTATTATAAGTACACCATAAAAACTGTTGGATCCGATCAATATCAAACCGTGCACGTCACAGTCCTGGTTTCGGTTCGACCAATTTGAAATTCGAATTTCGCTCGCATATTTTGGACTTTTTGATTTTAATTTTTGAAGGAAATCCGATTAAATTTTTGAGGAATTAAATACAAACTAAATAAGAAAATAATGGTATAGGTGTAATGTCAAGATCATAAAGTATCCATCCATGGCTCTACAATCCGGGGTGGGTCTTGGCCGCCTCAACAATTTTCCTCCATTCTCTCCGCTCCTGAGTGGCTTCTTCCCAGTTGAGCACCCCCAGGGTTTGAAGGTCCTTGCGGATATTATCCCTCCATCGAAGCTTTGGGCGCCCCAGTGGTCTTTTGTTGTTAGGGGTTTCTTCCCAGACCATTTTAACTAGCCTTGAGTCATTACTCCTCTGAACATTTTCCAGCCACATTGAACTTGATTTCTTGTACTGTACTTGGGATATTATATAGTTCATATACCTCGTTCAAACTAAATAAGAAAATAATAGTATAGGTGTAATGTCAAGATCATAAAGTATCGGAGATAAGAAAATCAAGTAAATCTAAATCTCTTGCATTTTCCCTATTGGTTTTGGAATGAATAACTTTTAGAATACAATTCTGTGCAACATTTAGTTGCTTTGTGATATTCTTGTACATATTGCCCCCACACTGTAATTCCGTAACTAATGTGATGATTCAGCCAGTGATTTGTATATGTTGATTAGTATTTTTTTTATTGTGAAAAGTGCTTAAGATATAGAAATTATATATGGGTCTACCATTTTTTTTTGTTATGTCCAATACATGCCTGAATACGTCTTACATGATTTATAAAAAATAGGAAAAAAACAGTATGTGAATTTCCATATTAAAAGAAAACAATTTAGGAAATTATACTATGTTCTCTTATTCACAAATTGACTAATAACATAAATAAATATAATTACTAGTGCGGTGTGGCTCCAGCATTTACTGCTAAGAGAGACCACATGGGTGAAATGGTAAATTAATAAGAGAGAGTTTTGTTTGTTCCGTCAATGTCAACTTTTCAAAACATTTTTAGCTTCAAAACATTTGAAGCATCGCTTGCCGACTATTTGCCGAGTGCATATTTGTAAGCCTACGCAGTCAAAATAATCAGGCTTTATTACATATTTTTTATTACTCATGCGTTAAAAGTATTATATGGCGCACGTTTTTTAGTACGAGAAATGCCACTTTTGGTTGTATTTCTACGTAACTTGGGTAGCGCAAGCAAATATTCAATATCGCTAGGTAAAATTAAAAAAAAAAACATTAAATATATATTAAATAAATAAAATAAACAGAAACAAGACCTCAATATTAAAAAAGTGGCAGATTTTTTTTTTACAAAATAAAAATTAAAATTAAAGAAAACGTTTTAAAATGAGTGTAAATTATATGGTGATACCGGAGGCTGAGGAGAGTTCTTATGACGAATCCACACCACCGGAGACAATCGCAAAAGCAAATTCTTCATTTTTTATTCTGTTTTTTTTTTATGGCACCTGAATCCCAAACTTGTAAGATACATCCCCTCGCATGAGTAATAAAAAATATTGTTTGTAAACAGGGTATTGTCAATTGCCCTTTCGAGTGAATGTCCAATTAACAACCTACCGCCCTAGTTACAAAATATACTAGTATGCGACTATGGGTTGTATTTTGTTTCTGTATCCAGATTCTGAGGCATTTAATTCTACTATGAAACCCAAATATTTTAAATTGGTGATCCAGAATGGAATCCTGTGGGACAATTATCAAAATAGATCTTTAGAGTTTCTCTCGGTAAAGTTCACAAGCCATTCTAGTTCAACCCATTCATCAAATAGTTCTGTAAATTAATTTTTATGTTAGTCCGTCTGGCCAAGTTTAAAATTGGAATAAACACTTCTTTCTTTATTTGTCTTTACAAGTCACCAATGTTATTAAATTATGTTATTAGGACAACAAATGACAAATTAATTGTCAAGATTATGAGGCATTTGTTCTAACAAACTTGCAATGGTTTGAAATTAATGCGAACTGGGTAGGTCACAGAATCTTTTATCAGAGTTTGTTCCGTTAATGTCAACCTTTTATAGTATTATTTGCTTCAAATCATTTCAAGCATCGGTTGCCGACTATTTGCCCAGTGAATATTTGTAAGCATAAGTAGTCAAGATAATCATATTTATACTTTGTTAAATATTTTATGCGACTATGGGTTGTATTTAGTTTATGTTTCCCGTTTCTAAACCATTTCTTTCTTCTAAGAAACTAAAAAAATTGAAATTGGTGCTCCAGAATGGAACCCTGTGGGGCAAATATCAAAATAAATCTATAGAGTTTAAATATTGGTAAAATCATACTACATTATACATAATAATCATATAAACTTAATACAGTCAGAACACAACCTGAATATATAAATATATTCAACCTTTCCGAAGCTCTATAACAAAATTGAGTTTTTTTGACCAAAACAAATCTCATGTGAAATTTGACAGCTATTTAGCCGCATTAATGAGGGATAAATCTAGGAACGCGTCTGTATGGCTATCCATTTAAGTTCATAGAAAGACATGATCTTAAAAAAAATATATTTTTCTGGTTTTCGTTGAGTGCCACGAAGATGGACTGAAAGCTAGTAACTAGCTGGCAAATTTCGATTTGAGATTTGAATTTTTCGATTTGAGATTTGAATGAGATTTGTTTTGGTAGTCCTAAAAACACTCAATTCTCTTATAGAGCTCCGGAAAGGTTGAATATGTTTATATATTCAGGCTGTGTTTCGACTTTATTAAGTCTACAGAGTTTTCTTTTCTCGTTAATGCCAAGTTTACAAACCATTCATCAAAAAGTTCTGTAAACTAATTTATATGTTAGTTCATATAGCCAAGTTTAAAATTGAATAAACACTTTTCTAATTATTTAAATAAACTTGAAATAAGAAATATAGACATTAATTAGTAAAATCTAATTTGAATTTATTAAGTAAAATATAATTGCTAATATCCAACTTCAAAAAATAATTAATTTTCCTACAAGTCAATCAAGTTAGAATCCGGACTCTTAATACATTTTTAAAAGCTGATTGATGTGTTAACTGATTGTTGAGCTTATTAACTTGTTAAACAACCGAACCAAGAAAAAAACAACATTAAGAAAGAAAGAAAAAAAAACTTCGCATCAATTCATCATTGTGCCCTAAACAAATGAACGTTCCTCCATTGTCCATTAACAATCGCTACTTAGCCAGAATTCAATAACCAGCGCAGCAATCTAATGAAACACCGGTAACCCATTTAATAACGCGCTGTTTGTTTATTTATTTTTTAATATAAACAGGCTTTTAATCTACGATAATTGGATGGGACTGTTTAAATATCATGGATATAAAAAGTTGTATAGTCACGCCCAATGGGGTGTTCGAATGTATACAGAGAGAGAAAATTTATTTTTTTGAAGGTTTACACAAAGGCCCACTATCTCTTTAAGTATTTATGGTTCCCGCATTCGAATAACAAGTAAGTTAATTTTAATGGTTAAATTAATGACTAATATATTACAAACATAATTATAGGCTAATAAAATAATCAGAAAATATTATTATAAGTTGTTGAATATTTAAATACCAGAATTAATGAGAGTCCAGAGCGCGTTCATATTAAAACAAGTTTCTATAATTATAAACTATCAGATTGTAACCAAATAATATTTATGCTCGCCATCGATACATATAAAAAAAAACTTTTAAAACCATTTCAAATCCATAACAATTTTATTATTATCATTTATGTAGAGCTCCGCTCACCATATAATTATCTAATATATAACGCACTCTTTTTATATTTATGTATTCTTATCCAAATATATCAGGCTTGTAATAATTTATACTTAATTAAACATTCTAAATTCATTTAATCTCGCTATTAAAAACGAATTGTGTCTGATGGAACTTTTTGATATTAATATTCGCAATTCGATAATTATAGCCGTTAAGCGATAAAACGAACTCGATAACACAGAAAACTGATTATCCTAGAGGTGTTGAAGCTTATAAAAATGAAGGACTGTCCAATAAATTTAAAATTCAGACAGCAGTTAACAAAAGAATGGAAGTATGAGAGATTTCAATGGCAACTGCAGGTATATAAACAATAAATTTTGTAATAATAACAACGTTATATAAACCATATAAAGATTTTATCGAACTTTTTTTTTAATTACATATATAATCAATTACTATATATAATCAGTATACTATACTTAATTATTATAACTTGTTGTAGAACAACCCTTAATTAAAATAAATTTTCACATATTACATGTTTTTGAGTCTTGCAGTTACTTTTTATCTACACCTACATTTTCAAATTAGTCTTTCATCTATTTAAACTCATTGGCCTAATTACATCGAAACTATACATACATGAGTAGATAGAAGTAGTCAAGATGGACAAGATTGCATGGGGAGGACTTGGGTATTGCTGCTTCCCCTCATTCTTTACCCCATCTCGGGCAATCATAGCCTGTGTGGGTTATGCTGCCTATTTGTCCGCAATATACGCAGTCTATATCGGGTGCCCTGCCAATATTGTGTAGGAATTCCTTAAAGTACCCATGACCTGTTAGCAGCTGGGTAAAGTGGTAATTTATCTCTCCATGTTGTCGTCGGTACCAAGTCTCTATATTGGGGATGGGTATCATTGTCCACTCGTCTTTTTTGTCGTGTTCCAATCCTCCTGCAATTCCTTTAAGAGCTTCTCGTTTGCATTTTTTCCTGTTGTTTTGTCTTTGGCAGTATTATATACGTATTTTCATTGATTGATTTGTAGTTCAGTTGGCTCAATGCCTGCCATTACTAGGGCAGCATCTCTTGATACGGTTCGATAAGCGCAGCATACCCGTAGGGCTAGCTTTCACTGGTAGGCTACTAGTTTTTCGATGTAGTTTCTGTTTACGGCCTCTGACTACATTGGAGCACCGAATAGCATTGCAGACTGGGCAACTGTGCTAAGTAGCCTACGTTTACTGCTCCTCGGATCCCCGGCATTAGGCATGAGTTTTTTGAGTGCAGACGTGGTTTCCATTGCACGCTCTGTCGCTCTTTTAAAGTGTTATCTATCGATAATAATCCCTAGATTATTATCGAGACTCTTAGCAATAATAATCCCTAGATATTTGATGTGGAATCTAGGTATCATTATCTATCACTTTGAATGAAATGTGAGCCAGTTTTCTATATCCCGTCAGCAGAATTGCTTCGGGCTTTTTCGGTGCTATGTGATTTTGATTCCATCCAGCTAATATTTTTTTCGATCGCCTGATTCCTTTGCATGATTCCCTTTTCCGTTTTTCCGACGATGGTAGGTGCGAGGTCGTCAACGAAACCTATTAACTTAGTCCCTTCAGGTAGTTTCAGCCAAAGAACTCCATCCTAAATTATGTTCTACAGAATTGGTCCTATTACAAAGCCCTGTGGGGCATCGCTAGAGACCTTGTAAGCTAGCGCTCGGCTTGGAGTAAGACACTGCGGTCCTCCAAGTAGTTAGAATTCATTCGTAGAAGGCAGGGAGATAGTTTCCTTCTTGTTAGCTCTTTCAGGATATGTAGCCAGATGGCCGAGTTGAACGCATTCTAGATAACCATCGTTACTAGTGCACATATTTTTCTAGTTCTTTTGGTGCCTGCTTTGGCCTTTCCTGCGATGTCCATAAAGTTGTTTTATTGCATCTATGGTTGATCTGCCCTGGCGGAAGCCGAATTGACTATCTGAGAGGTTTGTGCCGTTCTTAAATTATTTCCTAAGCCGACTTAACCATTGTTCTAGCAGTTTCCCAACTGAATTTAGTACACATATTGAGCTATGGGAACAAGGTTCCCTATTGGCTGGTTTCCTTTTTAATGAGAACTAGCTTCGTCTGTTTCCATCTACTTGGAAATATACGTATATAGTAGTAAGTTTCATATGTAGTAAGTAAGTTATCATTTAAGATTTCAAGCTCAAGTTTTGGGTAGGATTTAACCAGGAGTTTTTTTAGGATACGTTTTAATAGCTCTTTGGCAATCTCTAGACGTTTGCTCATTGGTAGTTGTTACTTGGTGTGGCGGATGCGCAGGTTCCTCGTAGCTATTTTGTAACCATCCCCCCAGGTACCTTCGTCATTGCTTTTGCAGAACTTTTCCAAATGTGTTTTTTGGAAAGATTTATTTGTCTACGTAACCCCTTTTTTGTATCGTGGTATAACCTCTATCTAATCTAGGCTATCATCATGTTTTGTCTTTCGGGCGCAGCGAAGGTACCTTCTTCCACCAAAACGCGTCTCCTGGTGTTTTTGTTCCTTCCGGATACGGGGAGGACTAGGCGGACAAGGCTAGGCGGACAAAACTAGACAAACAAGATCAGACGTACAAGACCCCTCAAACACGACTAGACAAACAAGACAAAACAAACAAGAATAGATAGACTAAATTAGTCGGACAAGACTAGAAGGAAAAAACTCGACGCACTACACGAGGCGAACAAGACTAGACGGACAAGACTAGACCGACAAAACTAAACGACTAAAACTAGAGAGACAAAGACTAGACGAACAGAACTAGACAGACAAGACTAGACATACGAGACTAGATAGATAAGACCAGACAGTAGACAGACTAAGCTAGACAGACAAGTCCAGACATACAAGACCAAGCAGTCAAGACTAATATTTTCTCTGGAGCATTCATTATATATGTAGAATTACTAAAAGACAAATGATAATTTTTTAATCAATAAAAAGTTAAATAACTCCAGTAACCGTATTTTAATAATTCGACCATCGGTGCTTACAATTTCATTTCGAATATATCATTTACATAAATTTTTATTTCGAAATAAAATAAACTCGCAGGTGTTTTTCATTGAAGGCTATTGAATAAATTCTACAAGTTGATAGATTAAATATGTGGATATCCGGTTGAGTGATAAACCTTCATTTCTTCGGCATAAAATCATCGATGATTAATTGCAGGATGTTTAGCTTCTATAATTATTGTTATTAAAGTTTTTGCAGTTCGTTTCTAAGGCGCCTATACATGATGCACATTTAATGCTCTAAGATTTTACTTACAATTAGTTTAAATTAAATACAATCTTTAGTTGAATCTAGTGATTCTAACTTTATTACATTGTGATTAACAGTAATCATTTTACTAATTATAATTTCTTGGAGTTGGACTCTCTCAGGAACACGACATACCCATTTACAATATAAAGCTTTTATTTTTGCAACCATTCAAGTATATTTAATTCTTATTGTAATAAAATCTTTGTAATGCATAATATAAGTTTCATTACATTTTAAAAATATATAATATTCATTGCTGTTTGCAAGATGCAAGTTTTATTAGTTACATAGTTATTCAAATATTGGAAATATTTTAAATAAAGCTTATTGTTAAAATAATGGTTCTCTAATAAGTTATCCGACTTACATTACATTTGTCATGTTGTACCTTTGCCACGCATATAATTTGACATCATCGGCAATTATAATTTAATTATTATTACCTCTATTGGCATTATAATCAACACAATAGAGACTATAAAGCCAAATAATAATAATCAACCCAAAATACCACATACCCCAACTTAAAAAGTAAAAAATAATTTTCTTACTCCCTAAACTCTTTCCACTATCGTGTTACTGGAGTAATGAGGGGTCTGTGTTACTGGAGTAATATCCTTTCATTTGTGTGATTTGAAGCGGCATAGTTATAATTGACGATTTCGCATACTGAAATCAATTATAATTAATTTGTAATCTAAAATTGATTTATGGAAATATGTAAGTAAACATATCTTGTAATATTTAAATAAACATAAATAAAAATTGAGACAGACACACATTAAATTAGATACAATGAGATACCGATCCAATGTTACATACTAAACATGAAATATTTGAGCATTTTTAATTCAATCAAATCGCAATTTTTTATTCAACTAATCTGCATTTTTTTTATATTTACCCAGTATATACAATATTTGTCATATTCATCTAATATTTAATATTGTTTAAATTCTTTTCGAAATTCATGAGATCATAGAGATATATCCATCTGCTTCTTTACCTGTAAGCGTATTTATTATTATTAATAAATATAACCCTTATAGACTATAATCATTTGGATTAAGAAAATGATTTTATCACCAAGCTTTCAGGTTGAGCCAAACAATATATACGTGTTTAATCAATCACAAAATAATCTTCAAGACCATAAAAATAAGTATTCCAACTATTTTCCATATGAAGTAGTTCGTGCCATTATTCGCTTAACAAATCTCTCTGCACTGTCCAGTGATTGGCAAATTATTATTTAAGAGGTTTTTAAGATAACAAGACAAGACTAAATGGACAAAACTAGACAGATAAGAAAAGATAGACAAGACTAGACATACGAGACTCAACAGACAAGGCTAGACAGACATGACTAGATAGACAACACTAGACAAACAAGACTAGACACACAAGACTTTTTTATGGGGACGTAGCAAGCACCTTTCGGTTAACTGCAAGCAAGTGGACCCCCTGGAAAGCCCGCACATCCCGGAACCGCTCCTGGCAATAATTCAGGATGGTGGCATATCACATTCTGTGTTTGGAGTGGTTAGAACTATGGGTAGCCTTACATCTCCCATCCACGCAATGTGATTAGGGGTTCAGGTGTTCTGTATGTTCTATGCATCTCCCTTGGTTCTATTTTTCTTTCTGTCTAATTTGTTCGTCTCTTTTCTTTTTGGTTAGGATATTTATAATCATGGTTTCCGTGGCAAGCCAGTCTTCTTCGGACCTGAGGATTACGTCAGTCATTGTAGTTGTTTGAAGTTTTTCATTTGTTTTGGTTGTCCATACGTATCTCTCTGTCGTCCTCGCAAAACGAATACTGTGTGTAGAGCGCTGTCCGCAAGGCCGCAGTAATCACAGCGATTGTCTGGGGCCCTGCCGATTTTATGTAAGTACTCTTTGAAGCACCCATGCCTAGCTAGCGCCTGAGTAAGATGATAACCCACTTCTCCGTGCTTTCATGTCACCCATGTTGACAGATCTGGGATTAGCTGTCTGGTCCACTGGCTTTGTTAGAAGCACTCCAGTGTCTTTGCCACTTTTCGAACATCTGGCACTTGGCTTTCTTTTTCGTCCCCGTGTTTTTTAGCGTTATACAGGTAGGTCCTTTCCTCGGCCATGAACTCTATGGGCGATATGCACGCGATCACAAGAACGGCGTCTCGCGACACCGTCCTGTACGCACTGCACACCCGTAGAGCCATTTTTCTTTGTACCCTGGCAAGTTTCTGTCTTATGGTTGCCTTCTTCATCGCCTTCTCCCACACAGCGGCCCCATACAAAACTGCTGAATGGGTGACCGAGCATATTAGTTTTCACTTGCTGCTTCTTGGACCCCAGCGTTTGGCATTATTCTACCCAGTGCTGCTACCGTATTTAGCGCCTTCGCCGCGGCTAGTGTGACGTGTTTATTAAATGATAATTTTTTGTCGATGGTAACTCCTAGGTATTTAATCGAGTCTTTAGGTGTAACCTTTAGGTGTAACTTTTTTCACTTTGAATATAATTGGGCCTATGTGTCTTCCTCCGGTAAGCAGCACCGCTTCGGTATTTTCTTGCGCCAGCTTCAGCTGTTTCTCTTGTAACCACGAGTCCACCAGTTCTATAGCTTTGTTGGCTCTTAGCATCAATCCTCTTTCGTTTTAACCCGTTACAACAAGAGCCAGGTCGTCGGCAAAACTGACCATCTTTACTCCCTCCGGCAATTCCAACCTGAGAACCCCGTTATATAGGATATTCCACAAAGTAGGTCCTAAAATGGAGCCCTGAGGAACACCACTAGTTACCTCTCGTTCCGCAGATTTTCCTCCTGCCTCCATTATTATTCTGCGTTCACTTAGATAGCTATGCAGCAGTCTTGACAGGTACGTAGGGAAGCCTCTTTCTGCTATCTGCTCCAGCACGTTTTGCCAGATAGCAGAATTGAACGCGTTTTTCGCACTTTTTTGTGCTTTTTTCAACTTTTGTAACGTATTCGCCACACCTCCTGTATAATATCAGTTTTAATTTATTGATATCAGTATAGTTTTATTTATTTTATTGTTATCAGTATAGTTTCGTATGTCTATTGCTCTCGGTATATATATATATATATATATATATATATATATATATATATATATATATCCAGAATAAAGTCTGGGCAGGTATTTGCCGTGATTTTGATAACTTCTGGTGGTAACCCGTACGGGCCTGGTGCTCTGCCGCTGCATAGTTTGTTGCTGGCGTATTGAAGCTCTTCTTAACAATCTTAACAAAAGAACTTAACAATCCCTCTTACCTCTGGAATGTCACATGTCGGTTTTTCGTGAGATGGGAAGAGTATATCCGTAACCTCCTTCACCTTTTCCATTGTTATTTGGAGGTTTGAGTGTCTCAGTTTTAGTTTGTGTTCCCTTTTATATATGTTTATGGCCACTTTCAGGTTTCTTCTTGATAGCATGTATGCGTCCCTGCCCTGTATAGTGTTGTGAATATCATTTCTTTTTGCTGCTCGCTGGTAAGTCCGCCTGGCTGAAATACATTTTGTTCGAAGTTGGAAGATTTCATCGTTCCACCAGTATACATGACGTCTCTTACTGTATTTTTGTTTGGGTTTGCGTGTGGAGCTGCATGCTCTTTTAAGTACAGCTATAAGTTCCTCCGGTGATCGCTCTGCGGAGTCAGTTGCTTCCAATTGGATTGCTCTTGCGAGTTTTTCTTGATCCATATGTTTGGTCGACCAGCCAATATAGTTCCTGGGCTGGGGAGACACACAAGACTAGGCAGACAAGACTCGACAAACAGTACTAGACAGACAAGAATAGACATACTAGACTAGACAGGTAATGCTAGGTAGACAAGACTAGATAGACAAGACTAGACAGACAAGCTAAGACAGACAAGACTAGCCAAAGTCTTATTTAAAATAATCATTTTGTTAAAAATAATTAAAAACTTATTGAACAAGATTATGTTAACTATATTAGAAGGAGAGGAAACTATTGAAGATATTTCATTATTTACTATAATCTAAATCCGGACTAAAAAAAACATAGTTACTATAGAGTTAAGACTTTGGCAGATGATTCAATGACAAGATTATATAAATACGATTAGACACACAGAAATTGTCCAGACCAGACCCAACCCGACCAAATCAGACCAGAGCAGACCAGACCTATTTACTATACCTATTTAAACTTTAGTTTAAGTTTTAAGGTTAAGTTAAGTTTAAGTTTTTAACTGCACCTGAAAATAAAAAACTCTCAATCAAAATTCTATATTATTTGATGATCTATTTATTCACTTTTTACATAATTTCATTTCCCCACTACGTCTTCTTATTTTTGTTCTATTAGCAAATAATTTCCTGGTCTATTAGCAATTGATATTGATATCCCAATTTCATGAGACTAGTTTACTTATCATTTTGCTATTTTTGTAACATAGCTGATTTAATGTGAGCTTGAATATTCCGTAACTCTCCTTTCAGTCATTAGTTACAAGCAAGTTGGTTAGCAGATTAAATATAACTAATTAACATTCATTTAGTATCGTAATTAATCGACGAATATTTTGTAACGGCCGATAAATCATTTCGATTTACATACGCGAGCGCGGCGAAACGGCTGCATCACATCCCGTCAATAATTCCCATGAGGAAATTAAATTATAAAATTAATAAGATGCTAATAAAATTTTTCAAACCAGAACCATAAAATTAAATATCGAATTTATCACGGACGGGGACAGGACCATCGTTTTCGATAAATATATTCACTGCCAGGGACATATATAGCATGTCTACTAGCGTCTTGTAATCGTGTTTAATTATGTGTATGCTGTGGACTAATTAGTCTTCGCGCTCGAGACGAATCTATTCGCCGCCATTTTATTTTTCATTACGTTACTATTAAATTTAAGATGATTAACATGATTTAATGTACAAAACGTACTCAAACTAAGTGATTAAGAACAAGCGAACTGGACAAAGAGCATAATGAAGCAAATAGAAATAAATAATATATTATTTATTATTCACAAACAAGACTAAACAGATAAAAATCTTGATAAAATTACACATTTAAAGCTATACCGAGAGCAATAGACATACGAAACTATACTGATAACAATAAAATAAATAAAACTATACTGATAACAATAAATTAAAACTGAACAGAAAAAATAGATAAAGAAGAATTGATGCACAAGGCTATATCCTACATATCTATATCGACATATATCCTACGATAGACAAAACAGAGCTGTAAAAGACTAGACAAAACAGATAAGAGAGAAAATAATACACGTCCAACATTAGACCAACACGAAGACATAGATAAAACCAGACATAATAAACAGACAAAACTAGCAAGGTAAAACAAGACTAGATAAAAAAAAAGAAACTAAAACAGACTAAGTAAAAATTGAACTTGGCGAGGACTAAAGACACACGAGTAGACAAACAAGAGTAAGCAGATAAGGTTGTACAGACAGAACTAGACCGAGAAGACTATAGAACACAGTATGGCAAAGAAGACAGGCAAGAATAGATAAACAAAACTCAACAAAAAGTTGTATTTAGTTAAAGCTGTACAGACTATACTACACAAACAAAATGAGGCAAACAATATTATATACACTTAACAGACATAACTAGAGAGTAAGACCTAGTCGGACATGCAGATGGACAAAAGTACTAAATAGATAAGACTAAATATTTAAGACTAGTCAAACTAAAATATGCAGCCAAAACTTAATACATTTTATGTCACGACTAGTCTAACAAGACAAGCCAAACAACACTAGGCATAAAGGACAAAAGGATTAATTAGACTTGAGAGTCAAGTTAAGGACAAGACTATATAGGACCAAATACTAGGTAAGCTAAGATCAAGATTATATAAGGACTAGATAAAATCTATACGAATATACCAAATACAAAAGATTAGGTAATCAATGCTAGACAAAAATACCTAGACAAGAATAAACAGACAAGACTACTTAGGCCAAGCTATGTCTATATTATCATGTAATGACATTCATATTTGTGTATATAATTGATAAACATGTAAGTTCATTTTAATCATTACTGTGACCACTGAAATATATTCTACCTGAAACGAGCGCTGGCCTTTTGGCTTGTGCGGGCCGAGAGATAGGTCCCAAGGACCTCCCTTCATCCTTGTCTAGCCAACAGTGTAGTCGAGAGTAGGAGGATGCGATACAGTCAGAGCGAAAAGTTAGTTGTATTGAGTTGTATTAAGAAAGAGAGTGAGATCGTTCAATCGGTGAGCATATTATAAATCGAAGTTTATATATTTCAATGAAAGTTGTTTTCAATAAGACAATGGTAAAATACTGTTGTATTTACAAGGAAAAATGAACGTCGGACGTCGGATACACATTTAGTTTTCCTTTTGAACTGTACTGGACGAAGACACAGCGATACGAGAGACACCTTGTGATGCTATCCCTCGGCCCGCACAAGCCAGGAGTCCAGCGCTCGTTCCAGGTAGTATATATTTCAGTGACTGTGACTTACAAATATGAACCCTAGCTACATTCAACCCTTCAAGGTTTAAAAGTTGTGAATATTATCGTTAAAAGAACACTGTTGTGTGTATTTATAACTTGTACTTTTATTTTCAACTCTATACATTCGGTTATTGATTTTTATTGATTGTATTTTGTTTTTACACTGCTTATACGATATATGAATTTAAACTCCTCGTGCGTTTGCGCGATCGTAGAATGTTGGCGTGAGCCCATTGGCTCGCACAGGGCCTGCGTTCTAGACCTACAGGGACGTATTCGCCCCCTTTTCAACATCCTCCCCCTACCATTTCCATCCTACCATTTCCAAATGGATAGCTCTAACTACTGCACAGGTTAGCAGCATCACGTAGACCTTTACTTGTGTATTAGCATTTGTTACATACAAGGCTCCTGCGAAGTCTAATCCAACTAGAATGGATTTGCCATTGTTAATCTGTTCTTGGGCAATGGTGCGAATGGTTCATTTCCTGACTTACTTTTCAGTCGTTTACATTTTCTGCATTTGGAAATTATGGATTTCACTCTTTGTCTGCCACGTATAACCCAAAAACCTTTTCTTAATTCATTTAAGGTTGCATTTACTCCAGAATGTATTACTCTTTCATGTCATCTGTTGATAACTCTTACTGTGTACGGTGATTTCTGTGGCAAAATGACTGCATGCCTTGTCTCATATGGTAAGCAAGCTTCCTGTAACCTACCACCTAATCTCACAATTTCATCAACATCTAAGAATGGATTTAGTGTCAGGATTGCTGACCGATGACTTATTTCTTCCGAGTTAGATAGTGCTTCCATTTCCTTGTCAAATTCACTACGTTGTACGTATTTTAAGCAATAGATTTCAGCCTTCTTTACTTCATTGACTTGCAATGGACCTGTTGTTTTTTTCTTAGTTTTACATAGTTGAATAAATCTTAGGATATACGCTGTAACATCCAACATTCTTTCTAGTTTTTCAAACTTCTCTAAATTAAACAGAGGTTCAATCTTGACATTGCAATCGTCTTTTATGTCACTTAGGTTAAATAAGGCATTAACCTGTTTTTCTTCATTGTTATCAATGTCATTTAGTGGCCACTTTTGTTGATCTTCTTGTAACCAAGTTGATTCACTTTAACCATATTTCTGCTGCAAGTAAAACTTTTGTAGACATACCTCTAGTTAACAAATCAGCCGGGTTGTCTTTGCTAGGACAATGTCTCCATTTTCCCTTTGTCCAACTTCTTATTTCGTTGACTCTATTAGTTATATATACTTCCTTTCTCTTCGTATTTCCTTTTATCCAGTAAAGGGTGATCTTTGAGTCCGACCACATAAATATTGCTTTAATATTTAATATTGAAAATAATTTTTTTCAAAATATTTTCCTGAAGTCTAGCTGCACACAATGCGGCAGTTAACTCGAGTTTAGGCAATGTTAACTGTTTGTCCCCCCTTTTATTTAAACGAGCAACTCGATTTTTCGCGATCAAAAATTTACAGGTATTTGTTTTCAGACATTTTAAATATGCTACAGTTCCATAAGCTTGCGAGCTCACGTCAGCAAATACATGTAATTCCACTTCCTTGTTACGGTTATTTAAAGCTATGCGTGGAAAATGTAAATTTGTCAATTCTGGTAATTCTGCATAACATTTTTTCCATTCGGACTTCAAATTTTCGGGCAAGTGAGCATCCCATTCAAGACCTTATTTCCATATACATTGCAGTATAATTTTTATTCTCACAGTATAAGGTCCAAGCACACCTAACGGGTGGAAAATTCTCGCAATAGTTTGAAGTACACTTCCTTTTGTAGGGCATTCAACAAAATCCACGTTACGTATAAAATGTAATATATCAACAGACATTTCATCAGTCGTAGTATACCATGAAACTCCTAATACCCTTTTTGGTTCACTCTTAACAACGGATTCTTCCTTTTCGTTACAGTGTTCATTTAATTTCACATTGTTAGAGCTCCATTTTCTTAGATTCATGTTTGCTGCTTTAAGTACTTCCTTGGACTCACTAGATATTAATAGCTTCCTCGAAAGTACTTACTGCAAGTACTAGATCATCTACGTAGAAACTTTTATCCAAAGTATCTACAGTTTTTCTGAACGCTGCAGGCTGTTCACCAAAATGCTTCTTCAACGTGGCTGCTAACAGGAACGGACTAGTTGTAACTCCAAATGTTACTCTCTTCATACGATACGTGGTTAATTCTGGTAACTCTGACGTTGATTCGATGTTTTTATCAATAGGATTTTTGTACCATAAAAATCTATGTGAATCGCGATCTAGTTTATGTCTTTTCTTCTAATGTTCTAGTTTATGTTTATTCAGCGATATTTGTAGAAACGCTTTTTCAATGTCCGCCATTAAGCAAAATCTAAATTTTAATAAAATTTCTACCAAGTTCTTAACTAAATTCGCACCCACTGACAATTGTTCGTTTAACGACTCAAATGCAGGTCCGTGCTCTGAAGCATCATAAACCACACGTAACTTGGTCGTATCCTTGTCTTCTTGGTATACTTGTCTGTGAGGCATATAATAAGTTTTAGCGTCACCCAAACTATTTAACATGATCTCCGCACAATCGTTATTTATGTATTCGCGTATCGCGCAATCATATTCGTGCAGTTTAACATTTCGAAATAGTTAATTGGTTAAATTTTTCACACGCGTTAATGCTCCCGAATAGTTCGAATCCAATAATTGTTCACTTTTCCACGGTAACCATACTTCGTAACGACCGTCTTTAAATTCAATTTTTTCTTTTATAAAGTCTTGTGTAAACCCGTTATTCACTTTTTCACTTGAGTTTATACCGATAGTCTTTAGAATCGAAAAGTTCTTTATATTAAATTCTTCACCAAAGGTTTGTACGTTTAAAACAGTCACTAGGTTCAGATTTGTCATAAACTCATAAGTATTGTTACTACAAACGGAACCGAGTAACGTCCATCCAAATTTTGAATTTACCGCCATTAAATCTTCGGTTAATTGGTACGTTTCGCCCTTAATTATTTTCCAATAGTTATCCGCTCCAATCAATAATGATATTCTGTTTATTACTCGCTGTTTCTGATTCATGTCTGGTATCTGATGGCTTCTAGAAAATTCTCTAATTACAGGGTTCTTCAAACAAGGCGTCTCTAAAGAATCGAAACAGATTTCAGGGACCTCTATTGCTTCCATCTCTATAAGTCCATCACTGTTTTGTACTTTTAACACTATTTTGACTATGTTACATAATCTAGCCGGTGGTCGTATTTTATTTCCAAAAGCTTGTATGGCTATTTTATGTGTACCTGCAATAGGTAAATTCAACTGACGCGCTAAATTTTCTTTTATGAATGTGAGTTGGCTACCACCATCTATAACCATTCGAGATAATGTTTCTTCTTGCGATTTATTCGTTACAATGCACGCACAGGCAGTTTTCAAGTAAACATTGTCTAATTGGCCGTTTGTTAATAGACTTGAAGAACTTTCATTATTAGCTGTACTAGGTGTAACATCAGATCTTTTTTGTTCTCGGGAACTCCGATCACACATGGAATTTACATGTCTGTTTTTACATTTTGCACAACTTAAATCTCTAGTTTTACAATGTTTTGAAATGTGATTCGGCTTTGTGCATCGAAAACAAAGCCTTTTTTGCGTTAAAATGTTTTTGATGGGTTCTGGCTTGACAGAACAAACAATAATCTTTTACACTTGTTAATAGACCAGCGGCAGTGAACGTTTTATCTTTTTTCTTTTCTGTACTGTGGTTATTCGAAAATTTCTGATTACTGTCCCATTCACTTGAACAACGTGCTTGTTCAATGGAATCTAGTTCAATTTTTATAAATTGCAGTGATATCATTAATTGCTTATTATAATCTACGTCTGTCGTGTTATTCTTTTGAAATCCACTACAGGAACTACTATCGATTAAGTCGGTATCAGTTAATTTTTGCTTATTGAAAGCAATTCTCAAATTGTATGGCAATGCTTTAAATAAAATTGATTTTACTAGAAGTCCATATTGGTTTGGATAAATACCCAGGGTCGTTAGTTACGGTTGTAGCCGTATTATACAATTTTCGCAAGCCATTTATGTCCTTCTCATATTTTACGTCTGTTATTGCTAGTAACTTCTGAATATAAATATCCACAATGCGCTCTTCGTATCTATACTCGTCTTTTAGCAATCCGATTGCATCATCGTAAGACGATTGACTTGACGTCAATCCGTTAATTGTTATTAATGCTTTGCCAGTCAAGTAACATTTTAGATATGCAAATTTTGACGAATCATCTAACTTTTTGTTCTCGTGAATTGCTAGATTGTACTGCTCTCAAAAGGCTGGCCAACTTGAAATATTACCGTCAAATTTAATTAAGGCTGGGTAATCCTACCATAGTCTGGCGCTGACTAATTTGTACATGCGCCGTATTTTCTTGTTTTAAACCCCGATTTTGGTTGAGGCGATGTCTGCTTACGTCTGCAGATACATTCTTTGTTCTAATCTTGCGATTATCTTCACTGCATTGTCGTTATACTCCACAATTTTTTCGCACTCATTCTATAGTTGATCATCATCGAATACTGCCGCTAATTTTTTATTGACTACTCTAAGCTGATCACGAATAGCCTTTACCCTTGCAATAACTACTAGAATATTGTCCACATCAATATCTTCTTCCTTCATCAGCTCCTCTGCTTCTTTAATTATTAGCGTTAGTTGTTTCCGGTACGTTTTTTTTAATGACAAATCCATTTTCTGCGTTATGGTTCTGATTATAACACTCACACACTTTATACGTTATCTTCCCTGGTTTCGCCACCAAAATTTGAATATTATCGTTAAAAGAACACTGTTGTATGTATTTATCACTTGTACTTTTATTTTCAACTTTATACATTCGGTTATTGATTGTATTTTGTTTGACACTGCTTATACGATATATGAATTTAAACTCGTGCGTTTGCGCGATAGAATGTTGACGTGAGCCCATTGGCTCGCACAGGGCCTGCGTTCTAGACCTACAGGGACGCATTCGCCCCATTTTCAACATAAATAATTAGAATTTGACAAGATTAAACACAGCAGACTAAACAAACTCGAGTAAAATCGCAAAACTAGACAAACAAAACTAGAGAAACAATTCCAGACAGAGAAGACAAGGCAGACGAAATAGACAATCCAATATTATCCAAGTTTTTGCTTATTTCATACATTCTCATTCTCTTCTTTCTGATTTTGGTACAACCTACCGACGCGTCGGTTTGCGATAGCGCGTTGTTCTTCCAGCCGTCGAGACGGCTTGAAGAACATCTTCCTAAAATTTTTGGAATTTTGATTAACCTTTCACTGATAGCTATACTTCGGGTAGGCCTCGTAGTCTACAGAGTTAGAGCGTTAACTAACAAATCTGGAGGTCTCGGGTCCGGTATTTGATAATACAAAATGCAGGAAAAGATGGTAACGTTAATTTCTGTATCATCCACAAATTTCCAAAACTCACGATAATGGGACTAATCCTATCAATTGCATTATTCTTAGCTCTTATTTAAAGCCTTGAGAAACCACTCCTGTCAATGAAGTCTTGTCTTCATCATTAATTACAATGAATCATTAAATAAACTAAAATGACAAATTTATCGGTTTATCTTTATTATCATACAAAATATTTATTTTTTACATTTATTTTTTAAACATTATTTTTACTTCACCAAATTGTTCTCGCAATAAAGCCACGGTTGCATGTGCTGTGTAACAAGTGGCGCCAAGACCGTCTTGTTTGTACCAAATATGCTGGAGATCTCGGGATTCAATTTCAGGAAACAAATAGTCCGTTATCAAGGCTGGATAACGGTCGCGATTGATAGTTACGTTCGGGACTGCCTCGTTTTTGAAGAATTATGTACCGATGATTCCACCGGTCAATAAATCACTCCAAACCCTTGTTTTGACTGGACGTAATGGCAGCTCTTGAATCTCTTTGGGCTGTTCTTCAGACCAAATACAGCAATTTTGTTTGTTGGCATATCCGTTAAGCCAGAAATGTGCCTCATCACCAAACAATTTTTTTTTCGAAAACAATTGATTATCAAAAGCCCAAAAACTGAATCGGTGACGATTCGGTAGGTCACTCGGCACCAGTTGAGTTTTATGTGCTTTTAGACCAATATCCCTACGTAAAATACACCAAGTTGTTCCATACGACAAGCCAACCTTTTGCGAACGGCGCCAAATCGATTCTTCGCGGTCCTCGTGTACATTCTCAGCTACCGCCGCAATATATTCTTTGCTATGTGCTGGATGTTATCTATTTGATCGTGTATTATATAATAATGTAAATTTGCTTTCAAACTTTTCGATGGTGTAGCGAATCTTGCGTTCAGTAGGCCGATTATGTGGACCCTAAGTTACTCTACCTGCACGAAACACATTCCTCGTAGAATGCTCATTTTCGTAATACAGCTGAATAATTTGTATACGCTAAAAGTCTAAAAAGGCTAAAAAACCTAACCTAACCTAACCTAACCTAACCTAAGTCTTTCCATGCTGAAATGTTAAACTATACTGAACTAAAATACCATGATAGATTAAAAGGACTCACGCTTCATCTGTCAAAAAATCAGGCAAAAAAGTACCTCTAAATTAATCTCCTTGTAGTAATTTGCGACATATATCTTATTATATCTAAAAAATTTATTACCACATCTACAGGCATATTCCAGCCCAGAATTTCTTTTTCCAAAAGCAATATTAACTCCGAATCGCAGGTTTCGATAACTTTCCTAACTCCCAGTTATGTTAAATCTAGTTCTAAACTATTTGAAGCCGATTTTAAGAGAGTTTGATGCCCCCAGATGAACGTAGTCGTCTATTTGGAACGCGTTACAGTGAACGTGTGCTATTACAAAGAATTTTTTTTTCCGAATTGGTACTGATTTATTTGGGATTTCGTCTAAAATAAATAGCGCCTAGATTAAATAGTCAATAATACACAGCCGAAACGACCAGAACCAGCCGAAACCGACTAGATAAACAGAACTAGACTGATAAGGCTAGTCAGACAAGACTAGATACTAAAGACAGGATTACCTATGACTAGGCAGGATTACCTATGCTAGTACATAGACTATATTAGACATTAAACGTGGCAACATGAAACCAACAAGACTAGTCTCACATTACTATTAATAAATCAAAAAGAACAATATTGTCAAGTCTAATCAGAAAAGGCTAGATTGGCAGGACTCGAAGGCATGATTTATATAAAAGACCCAATATGCAATACTAATTAAACATAATTTTTCCGAGATGAGATAATTCAGAACTAGAGACAAGTCTGTACATACCACCACAACTCTGTACAGAAGAACGGGCGCATAAAATTTACATGATCTGTCCTAAAGGCCCAAGTAAGATTAAATTGACCGTCGAAAAAATAGATAAAATTATATAGATCGTCCATACTAGACAGACGATCAAGTTTTATGTGTATGAAAAAAGAAATAATTGATTCGTTTCGTTTTCAATTGGCAAACGTGTCCGGTTGTTAGGTCGACTGGTCGCATGGAAATAATCAATTAAGCGAGTTCACATTACAAAACGTGTAGTAAATATAACGGTGAGACGTCGATTTATAATTAGTTCAGTTTGCCGGAGAGATGACAGCTAGTTTTCAGATGTGTTCGTGCTGATTACTAATTGTTCACCTGCGGTAATTAGTACCGTCCCTGGAATGTCTTTGATTAGTAGATCGGAAACCGATTCAAATATTTTTATTATTATTAAGAGAGATTTATATTCTGTGAAATGTATTTTATGGTGAGAGTTTTTAGAAAATCATGTTCTCTTAATCTAGGATTAGATAAAGATAGTTATGTGAATTCAAAAACATGATTTTTTTATATTTAATAAATTCTAATCAATGCTGCAAGACTTAGAAAATGTTTAGATGTCTATAGAGTAAGACTGAATTATCAAGTAAAGCAAAAAAAGGTTTATACAAGATTAGATAAAACACAATAATGATACCTCTTTAGTAAAACAACAGATTAAATGTTTTAGATTTACTAACACACTAACAAAAAAAAATCTTATTAATTAACTCAGCAGTCGTTTTATGTTATCTATTTTCCGTTTAATTGGTCCCTTCTCTGTAAAACCCTAATATTAACCCGTCTGTTCTGCTTACATCAACCCCTTTTTATCGGCAAACGTTATCAGTTTTATCGCAGAGAAGACGCTTGTTAACATTTCTGAAGGATTAATTGCGTTAATTATCAATTATGTTTTATGCTTTATGGCAGTTTTTGAACATACATAAGAGTATCTTTTATGTGATTTATAATTTATTGCCTTCTTGTTTTCATCAATTTATCTAATTTATTGCGCACTGTTTCCGATAACAAACGATGATAAAGTCATTAAGCTACTGATTGGAAACTAAAATATATGCATGAAAAAGTTTTATTAGAATAAGTTATTTTCTTGCGAACAGCGCCAGTGGCGTGTTATAGCAAATTTGAGTTTAAGACTACTAAATTAATTTTTCATTAAAATGTCACTTTTCTTTGTGGACACAAAAAATATGGCTGCTTTTAAGCAAGCTGTTTTATATAATATTACCTGATATTGTTACTACAGTAATCAGTTCAGAAAAGCAACATGTTTCTCAAATTTCTTGTACATAGACACAAGTCAAAAATTATCTGCAGCAAAGCTCTATGTATATTTGGAATCCAAATAAATAATAATCTATCTTTCAAACTAATTATTGTAAGAGAGGAACTGTGTAACAGTTTTTTTTTATTTGAACAAACTAAAGATTTAAATCAGTTGTTCTAAATCAGAAGGTATGAAAATAAATTAAACACGAATGAATTTTAATTACCTATTATTTTCTCAGTTTTAAATTGTTATGAATTATTATTTTAAATGACATACGAAATTTGTATAATTGAAATATTTGTTGTTGCTTTGTCTAATCTTTGTCTACTCTATTTAGTCTTTTTTAGAGCGGGGGGGGGGGATGCATTATTGCACACCTGGGCTCTCGTTCCCGTGTAGTGTGGGACTCACTTATCGAGTTCTTCGTAACCAGCATACACACTAAAACTTTGTATTTTCACTACACTCGACCTAGAACCGCGCGAGCATTACTTCAGGTCGGTGGTGCTGTTTGTTCTATTTACTTCCGTTTTCTTCTTCTGGTTGTGCTTTCGTCATCTCGTTTTCGTCTTCTGTCGTATTTGCTATGTAGTCGCGAATCCCATTCGACGATTTTTTTCGAACACGGTCGCCTGGGGCATTGCACACCGGGTGTGCAGCTCGCTCCTCTGAAAAATTTTACTGCGAGGAGCGGATTGAACACTATGTTTTCAATATAAGGTAAAATGACAATTGCAGGAATTAAAAACCAAAGTTTCAACTTAATGAATTCGTAATTTGATGTACCATTTAAATGTTCTCTTGGAATTATTTTCCGTAGGCGATGATCAATTTCATTGTCAGACGAGAAATAAAGCGATCGTAAGACATTTTGAAATCTTTGTCTAGTCATGTGTTGGGAAGGACAATGAAAACCAAATTGTTCGCTTTTACTCCAATAATTATCAATTATTGGACATTTGATAGTTCCCATATGTAATAATAAACTTAAAAACACCTTGAATTCAGAAATGGTTAACTCCTTTTTAGGTTTTTTTTATACTCATTTCGCCGTACTTGTTTGTTTATTTGACAATCAAAGAGAAAAAGGTATAATCAAATAAAAGTTCAAAAAAAAAATCGTACGGACTACCTCCATTTGGTAACTTTTGGAGACCTGGTTTACCCACAAAAGGAATTTTTGTAAGAGAACCATCATCTTTCCACGTTTCTGTATCTTCAGTAAGCTCACTTTGATGCTGTTCATTTAAACCGATTGCACACCGTGAGTGCTATTGATTTCCGAGACTATAAGACACCGTATATGCAATAACAGTAATTTGCAATTATTAATTATTCTGAGTAAACTAGTCGTTGAAATAAGATTTTTCTTGAACAAATGAAATCTGTAAACTACAGGAAAACAAAATTTGGCATTGGTTTTACTATGTACCAAAAATTCTAAAAAGATATCTAATGCTTTTATATGTAACATACTATGAATATGCATGCAGCGCAGGCCTAAGGCACGAACATCAGGATTGAAGTGATAATGAAAGTGATGATTTCATGTTTGCAAGAAATGGAAAAAATAATCGAAATTTTGTTATCATGGATAGTGATTTAGAAAATGAGGAAAACATTAATGTGAATATTGAACTATTAGATGATACACAGGATGAGGTTTTTGAAGAAAATGATTGGGACGATTGTACTCATATTGAAAATGAAATTTCACTTTAAAACCAATGCCAAATTTTGTTTTCTTGTACTTTACAGATTTCATTTGTTCAAGAAAAATCTTATTTCGACGACTAGTTTACTCAGAATAATTAATAATTGCAAATTACTGTTATTGCACACACGGTGTGCAGGATGTCTTATAGTCTCGTAAATCAATTGCACACTCGGTGTGCAATCGGTCTCGAATGGGGTATTTAGATATTTTTTAGATATCTTCTCGTCACATGTCTAGTCGTCCATATTACCTTCCTTGTGTGTTGTTCGCTACTATGGCCGCCTTCCATTCCATCTCCATTTGTTCTTTTCCCTTCATGATGCCGGTGGTGTAAGCTTGAACCGCATCCCAGTTGTACTCACTTTCTAAAATAACTTCTATGATGTTCTGTTCTTCTAGTCTTGTACCGCCGAATGTCTCCACGAATAGAATTATTTCATTCTCTGATTCTCTACACATGAAGATAGTGTGTTGTGCGTCGTCTGGGATATGCCCGCAGTAGAGGTAGTGTCCCTTTTTTTGAACCGTTTGAGGTATGCATTGATGCACCCATGCCCAGAGAGCGCCTGTGTAAGATGGTAACTCATATGTCCGTGTGTACTGTCGTACCATGCTGTTATGTTAGGGATAAGGTTGTGTGTCCACCGTCCACTACTGCCGCTATCCCATCTGGCCTGCCATTGGTCCATGAGTCTATTGCGCGCTCTCGCCTTTTCGGCGGCCCTCTCATGTTTTACATCGTTTTTCGTTCTGTGCTGATGCAGTTCTTCGTAGATTTCTTGTTTCTCGCGAATCAGTATGTCTATTGGTGGCGTGCTTGCAAGTACCAGCTCCGCGGCCTCCGAAACGGTTCTGTAGGCGGAAATTATTCTTAGAGCATTTCTTCTCTGTACTCCTGTAAGGTGTTTTCTCGCTCCTAACCTAACCTACCTTTTTCGTTACGCCGGCCCATATTTTCGCCCCGTAGAGAATATTTGAGTGTACCACACTTTTGAGAAGTTTCCATTACAATTCCCTTGGCCCTCCTATATTCGGCATCAACCGCACCAGAGCTGCCACAGTAGACGCTGCCATTTTCGCAGTTTTGGTTATATGGTCTGCGAACCGCAGACCCCTCTCGAGTTGGACGCCTAACTACCTCAATGATTTCCATAAGGAGATATTTTGAATAGCCTCTTGTCCATGATGAGTATCGCTTCTGTTTTATTATCGTCCATTTTTAGACCCTATTCTTTTAACCAATTATTATTCGTCGGTGGGTTTCGTTAGTTGCTAGTTCCAGTGTGCTTATTTATTATATAAAATTATTTTATATAAAACACCAATTATTCTCGCTATTCTAGGCTAGTCGAGGTTTAGCAAGTCATCGTGCATAATGTACTCTATTTAGTCTGGTCTAAAATGGCCGACGCACTCGCCAAAGGCGGGGCCGAGGCTCCCTTCTTGGGCCCGGAGCCAACTTGTGGGCTTACAAAGGCCCACTTAAGGCAGAGGGCTAAGGAATGGCAAGAAAAGCAAAAGCAAACCCACTGGAAGAACACGCCAGGATAGCGGCAAGCTAAAATGCTGATAAACTATTCTGCCGCAATAACGCAGCAGATGCTAAGCTTCTCTAGAAGAGAAATCAGAACTTTGGTAGGCATACTCACAGGACATTGTCCGGTGAGATATCACCTACACAAAATGGGAAAGGCAGGGGAGATTATGTAAATCAGATAAAGAAACCGCAGAACACATAATGTGTAGCGCTAGCACAAATAAGGCTTGCCCACTTCGGGGTCGTAAGATTGACCACCTTGGAGATGAGTAGCAAGCCTCTCAGAAATATCTTAGACTTCGTTCACGAAGTTGAATTCCTGGGAGAGTAATTGTAGTAGGGTCAAGCACAATAGATCAAGTTGGTCGCAGTGCAGAAATGCTTTGCAGCCAAACGACCCCACACAAAAAAAAGTCTGGTCTAGTCTAGTTTGTCTTGTCTTGTGTCTCCCGTATTGCGCATTTAGTCTTTTCTGTCTAGTCATGTCTGTCTATTTTTGTCTATCTAGTCTTGTCTGATTAGTCTCATCTTTATAGTCTTGTATTGTCTGTCTAGTCTCGTATTGTGTGTCTAGTGAAACCAAATCAAATTAAATCTTTATTCATTATTTAGGTGTACAAGTACATATAAGACACGTCTTATTGGTTTACACGTCTTACCCACGTCGTTTAGGCCTGCCAAAATAATAAATTCAAATAATATAATCAGACGTACAATATTCTAGGATTTAACAAATCTAAAAGTTAATTTAAATCGAATTAAATATAATACACAGAAATTAGGATTAGAATCATATAAAGGATCATCTTTTACTTGAATTTTCAATGACATGTGTCTAACGACGCTATCAATTTTCGAATGCACAGTTGGATGAGAAATGTTTGATTAAGCCTCCGCAGGCAAAAGATGCGTCGTTTAGCTTTGGAGCAACGATTCGAAATACTGAAAACTTATTTTGAAAATACGTCACATATGTTCGAAAATACGCGAAAATTGCGGAAGTTTCGAAGAAAGGAAACGCCATCAATTAAAAAAATTCGACAGTTTGTGAGAAAAGTGTGTGAAGCTAGATTGCTGGTAGACAATACGCGCGCCCAGTGTACTTATCCCAGGGGTTCTGCCGCAATTGTGGTTTCTGTGGCTAGAAATTAATGCGAGGCCCCAGGATCATCAACTCGGCGCAGAAGTCAGCAACTCAATATTTGACGACGCAGTCCGAGGCGGTTTCTTAAGACCTCGATAAGTTTCCGACGTGCAATTTGTTGGTGATATTGAAACGGCCGAACCTAGAGGGCTTCAAATTAATTGAATGATGACCCAAATTTTATCCGAAAAATCATATATTATGACGATACGCATTTCCATATTAGCTATATGAACAAACAAAACTGCCGTATCTGGGGATCAGAAAATCCACATGCCATGGTCGATAAACCAATGCACTTCGAGTTACAGTTTGATGTGAATTTTGTGGTGGAGTTATTTAGCCATTTTTCTTTTTACTACGATAATGGAGATAATGGATTAACGATAATGGAGCCAATGTTTCTGCTATCGGAGGTCGTTCCAAATTTTTTGTAGCTCAAATTGAAGTCAGTTTTTAATCTACGGCAGCTTTCGCTTTAACAATATGGGACGACATCCGAAACTGTACATGCCACGACCAAGCTCTGTGCATCAAATTCTACAACCGTGTTTCAGTCGTTTCGGCGGTAGGAACTGGCCGGCTCGCAGCTGTAACTTTACACCGATAGATTTCTTTTATGGGGAGCATTGAAGATAAAGGTGTAGCTTGACAGTCCACAGACAATTGACCACTTGAAGCAAAACATTCGCGAAGCTATCGCCGAAATACCGCTGGAACCAATACTCGATAATTTGCCTCCAAGAATGCCCTACTACCAAGCCTGCCGCGGCGACCATATTCATTAAGTCATATTCCATACTTAAGCGGAATTAGCACAATAAAGCAAAGCACACTCTCTGAAATAAAAATAAAATAAACGAAAAATAAACCTTCGTTTTTTACCCCATACAAAAAAACTTTCAACTAAAAGATGGCTCACGCTTTATTATTGAGTTCTACCACAATACACATCGTATGAGGTAGAAGAATTTTTTAACGTGTGCTATCGGTATGCTGTATATCTAGCTTTGTTAGTCTAGTCTTGTCCATTTAGACTTGTCCTGTCAAGTCTTCTCTGTCTAGTCTCATCTGACTATTCTTAAATAACTTCTAATTATAGCACTTAGTTACACATGAAGCTGTCTAACTAAACTTTTTAGTATAATTACCTTTCTATAACACCGGTTTAGTGAGCAAGCGTGAAATCGGTATAACTAATTTCTTTGCATAACAAATAAATATGATGTCTTGAGTTTCTTGTCTGGCCTGTCTAGTCTTCACTGCACACATCTTTCATCGACCAAATAGCTTTTATAAATGGTAAAGAAATCTGGTCTTATCTGGTTTTGTATTGGTCTTGCCTAATCTTGCCTGGTCTTATTAAGTCTTGCCTGATCTTATCTGTTATGTTCCATTCAAGTTTTTGTCAATCCCTGTCTAATACTGAAATGAAAACACAAAAAATGAAAATGTAATTTTCGAACCGCGACTAATTGTTAAACGCTGAGCTTCATCGTTGTTGTATAATGCATTATTTATTGCGTTTAATTTTAACAGATCTGGTTGGAAGCAGTTTCCGAGAAATTGCAGTTTAAGAAATGTTAGATAAACTTATATTACATAATATAGTACACGTTTCACATAAAAACGGTTAAGACACTGTTACGCGTAAGTGTTTGTAATTACGTGTAATTAGATATCCTAATTAACATACACGTTCGGTCAGCCGCACGGATTTTCCTGTGTAAGTACTGCTGCGTTCGTGGGAAACGCACGATCCGCTTATTATTTTATTGACATTTAAAAACGTTTAATGCGCCCGTAAATATCTTTCTTTCATCTCACTAAAGCCACTTTTTATTGCGACTCTTCTCTTATTAAGATATTATTGCTTGTAATAATCTTAATAACTATAATATAAACCTACGAGAAGAGACACTTAACTGGCATCAACATTCTATTTCAAAAACAAGAATAAAAAATTGTAGATTTTGCTAAATAAATGTGAAGAAAAATATAATTTTCTTTAATATTACTCCGCTTAAAAACAGCATCATAGTAGTCCGAGACAACGGACAACGGATAACCTAGGCAACGGATACTATTTGTTATTTTATTTTTGTTATAATTTTGTAAAACTAGTTTAGTTAATTGAGAATCGACATTACAATTAAAAACATTAATTGTCGTTCCTTTTCTTATAGGTAAGATTTTGTTATTATAATTTATAATATTGTGTTTCAAATTTGTTTAATATTGTTCATAAATAAATTCTTTTCTTATAGAGCAACTCAAGATTGTTTTAAATTGACTGTGTCGACCCAATCAGTAGAAAATACCATTATATGAATTTATAAAAAAATCACTAATTTCATATTTTGATCTATTATAATGTATAATTGTTTTTTTCTTGTGTCTCAAATTTTGCTTTTGATTTGTGAAATTTGTATAATTTTAAATGACACACAATTGTGTTGAATTTGTCATATAAGGCTTTATTTTCGTACATATTTGTAGCCATTTTCTTATGATTTCATTATTTTCTCTAAAACTATCACTTGTCTAACTTATATATTGGATGTCTCGTCATATACATCTCACCTACAAACTACGTAATCTTTTTGACCATATTACGTATCCGTGCTTCATACCAGCAGCACGCAGTAATAAAAATCTAACTACAACAAACTTACAAACTTATTAAAGCAAAATATAGCTTGAATATATAAATATATTCAATCTGTTCCTAGCTCTATAATATTAAGTCTTATTAAGACTATGGACAAATCTCATGGTGAAACAACAAGGTACTTCCTGGCTAATATAAGTCAGGATATTGAATTCAACAACAGAGATTTACATGTTATTGCTAGTCCCAGTCCATTTTCCTGGCACTAATAGAACTAGAGAAATAATATTGTTTTAAAAATCATTAGTATTTATTTAAATCTGCAGACGCGTTTCGAGATCTACGTCTCATCAGTGCAGCTTTGATTTTTTTAATTATAAATTGGAATACACTTACAATAGCTTGCAGTCATCTTCAGGGAATACATAATATGAACAGTTAATATTTAAAGAAAAACTTAAACTTACAATTCCTTGTTATATGTCGATCGTCAATTTGTTTTTTGTAAATACTTTTCTATTTATTTAGGTGGTCATGTTTAGCATTTGTCAACTCACTCCTAGGTCCAATCAAATCATCATCAACACTCTCATAAAATATGTCAAACAATGTCCTTGGTCTAGCCTCTAACTGTGAATTTAGGCAGGTTTTATTAACGTTCCATCTGGATCTACCTATTTCAGTTTCAGTTTCTCCAGGTAATCAGTTTCCAATACATGGAGCACACATGTAAGATTTTCATTACTTTTTCAGAGTCAAATGAGTAGGAACTGTGTTTAATTGCTGTGTCTTGCAAATTGAGATATGGGTTCAAGCTGCCAATTTCTGATGTATGCTCCTTTAGTCTCACTTTGAAATATCTAATCGTACAAAAAACAAGATATTCACCGTTGCAGCCGCCACATTCAAGTTTTTTTCTTATTTTCTTCCATTTTGTCTTTATTGTTAAATATTTTCTTACCAATTGTGTTATTTGTTGTTAAAGCAACTTTTAGTCCCCCTTTAGACGTTTTAAATATGTCTAGATGTGGAATTGTACAATATTTGCTAGACAAAATGATACTTTCCATCTAATCTTAATTAGCACTAATAATGATATTTCGTTGATAAAATAAATGCTCGCAAACATCGATTTAAAAATAATTAAATAATTCTAATAACTACATGGATTTAAAGCTTTATTAGGCGGCATTAAAAAAAATTAGTTAACTCTTATAACACATCATCATCCTGTGATCTGGTTCTCGGTTCCTATTTCCCGGAGCTCGGTTCCTGATTCTGAAAAAGGTGGTGGTGTGTTGATATTGATTTCCAAGAAATTCATCTCTAATTTACAATTAAACTGATTTTCGTCAGTTGAAGATGTTTGAGTCACATTAAGTGCTTCGACACATTTTAAATTCACTAGTGCTGCCTGTACTTTTCATCCCTTAGTGACTTACAGACTTGAGAATCATTGCAACAAACTTTTCAATCTATCAATGGAACATCCTAATGATGAGGGTCATTTAACGTGACCACCCCAAATATCTCCGTTACCTTTAGAGTGACAAAAAAAGTCACAAGAGAATTTGATTTCGAATGGCAGACACAGTGGTTAAAAATTATTTTTTGTCAAGGTCACAGTTTATGGGTCCTCAAGGTCATCAATGGTTTTGCAAATGGGAACAGGTTATTTTTTTATCAAGACATTGTAGCCACTATTAAGACGAATCTACCGATTCATGATATCATGACCTTGAAATGATTTGATAAGTGTATCCATTGAAAATAACTTTGGATAACCGTATCGAGAATGGCATTGTACAATCAATCAGAGAAAGTGGATTTGATTCTGATTTATGGTGAGACCGACAAAAACTCTGTGCGAGCGCAGGAACTTTATGCAGAACGTTATCCTGTCAGAAATCATCCATCCCGTCGATGTTTCGATCGAATTATTCATTTATTTCGTGAAACGGGCAGTGTTAATCCACGCAAAAAGAAACATTGCAAGACTAAAACAAACAAAGAAGCATAGATTGCCTTTAGAGCTGCAGTAGTACATAATCCGCAATTAAGAATTTGGAAAATTTAGCACTAAATTCCATCCATACCATATTTTCTTACATCAAGAACTTTATGGGTCTGATATTGGTAATAGGGTTCAGTTGTGTGAATGTGCTCTGCGTCAGTTACAGGAGAATATGAATTTTTTCGACGACGGTTTGTTTCCTGACGAGTCAACTTTTAATAAACATGGACAGTTGAATATGCATAACATGCATTAGATTAACATGCAAAGTGGCTCTGGTAAATTGTGCACCAGCGAGTGTTGATGTGCGGTGTGACATAATTGAGGACCGGATTATTGGACCATCTTTCATAGACAGCAATTTGAATGGACGAAAATACATCGAGTGTTTGAAAAATACTTTAGGAGAATTACTACCAGACATCCCGTTAGCACAGCGATGCCCAATGCGGTATCACCAAGATGGCTGTCCAGCTCATTGGGCAGTTATGGCTCATGAAGTGATAAACCGAAAATTTCCAAACGATGGATTGGGAGAAGTGCAGTAATCCCTTGGCCTGCACGTTCGGCGGATTTAACGCCACTTGATTTTTTCCTATGGGGAGTTACAAATGATCGTATTTACCATGATGTTCCGACAAGGCCGGCGAATACGCGAGAACGAATTAGAAGAGCATAAGAGCATATGTCGCTATCACACTAGAAAATATTCTAAGTTCAAGAGAATCATTTATCCGACGGCTTTCAAAATGTGGCGAGGTTAATAGTCATCACTTCCAACAGTTCTTATTATAAATTTTCTGCCGAAAAAATCAACTACCCTATTATTCGGATATTTTGTTATCAATAAAATCACGATTCCCAAAAATTATTTCAAGAATTTTTAACCACTGTGTCACACTTTCGAAATTAATAAAATTCCCTTTAGACATTTTTTCGTCACTCTAAAGGTAACGGAGATATTTGAGGTAGTCATACAAAAAAACCAATGTTAACTCTACAATCCCGTTTTCTTCATTTCACCCGATAACACACAAATTAGCTGCCTACCTATCAATGATACATCGAGCCTTTTCAATGCCCCTTACCTCGTAAAAGAGAATCAAAGAGTTAAATACCATCATTTCATTCGCTACAGAGAATGGTTTCCAAACAAAACACATCAAAAACATTATAAATAATAAACGTACCCAATTCACAATTGCCCAAATATATCCGAAAACATCAAAAATTATACTCCTGTAACATTTAACATATTATAAGTGTGGTAAAAACATACTGAATTTTAAATTCAATGTAAGTATGAATTAGCACGTAGTAAAAATCGCAACCATCCTATTCATAAAGAATAACAATGGTATTCCAAATATCTTAATTTACAATAATCTGTAACTTATTTGCTGATCATTTTGCTGTAGAGTCAGTTTTCTGTAATATTAACAATGTTATTAACACTTTATCTTCTGAAGCTGATAATATTAAGGCCGCCACTGTAAATTTTAGTTTTTTATATAACACAATCAGTAAAACTAAAATATTTACTGTACTTGAAAATTGAAATATTAATAAAGGATGTGGCCCTGATAAAATACAACCCAAACAACAATGAATAAAAAGAATAAAACAATAAATAATGAAAAAAACATAAAAGCGTATGCCCATTCCTTAATAGAACCACTTCGCATATTTTTTAACCAATCTTTGAATTCGGGATTGTTTCCCACTGTCTAGAAAACGTCATTTGTAACTCCATTATTCAAATCGGGTAACATGTGTGACATTTTAAACTACACACGGATATCTATTATGGCTATTTTTGGCAAAATTTTCGAGTTATTAATAATTCATGAAATAAAAAATTATGTCAATAATATAATCATTCCTGAACAAATTGGTTTATGTGCAGGTAAATCAGTTCTGAATTACCTAATTCCATTTACTTGAGTAACAATATGGATATTCGTAATGAGATTGACGTAATCTACACTGATTTCAGTAAAGCTGTCGACAAGGTATACCATAACTTATTGTTACATTAACTTTCTAACTGGTATACGAGGGTCACTTTTAAGATTATACTTTAAAAACACATCTCAATTTGTTGCCTGCAATAAATTTAAATCTGTTACATCTGTGGTACCTGTGGTATCTGTGGTACCCAAGGATCTCATTTGGGCCCCATACTTTTCAATATGTATATCAACACAATATTAACAGTTTTCCAAATTAGTAAATTTATTTTGTATACAGATGATTTAAAGTTTTTTAGGGTTATCGAGAATTATAACGATTGTTTCTTATTGCACGAAGGTTTTTCACGTCTATACCATTACTGCTGCACAAACTATATAACCTTAAATTACTTAATCTTATATCATTAACAGCATAGCTCTAACAAGGAACAGCTGTAGGTATTTGCGATTTAGGTATTGTTTTCGACCCTAAACTTCTACTGGATATTTTTATCCCAAGAGAACTAGAAGAAATAATAATTTGTTTTACATTCCTCCTATTAAGTGTAATTCATATGGTAACTCTCCGTTAATAAAATGAATGACAACGTACAATAATTATTTTTAGCATTCCATTTCTTCTTCCTTTGGCACTACAGCCATACATGGGCTTTGGCGTAACCTCCCCTGCCTACACATGTATTTTGGCGTCTTGATGTTACACAAGTGGAGTCCTTAAACTTTTTAACGTGGATGGCGAGCCACTATTTGGGGTTTTTTGGAGGCAAATTTTAGTGTGATGAGTTTGCCAGAGCCACGCACAGGAAAACCGTGACTTGTTTTTCTATATTCCCGTCCCCGGATTCGAACCAGGGACTTATGGTTTGATAATCTGACACCTTAACTACTAGGCCACCAGCACCTCATTTCTATATAATAATATTTCAATATATAGAGGGTGCGGCAGAGATATATGATGTTTTTGAAATGAATGTTACACATTTATCTTTTCTCTTTTTAAGTTTGGTCCAATGTGGATACAGGGTTATTAATCCTTCAAACAAGTGGCCCAGTGGCCTATTATATTTTGCCCTCATTTTTCTTTTATAGGCTCAGAAACCTAGATGTTATATGAATTTGCGATAAATATTGTTACACATTTGTCTTCTGGTACAAATGCGGCCGACAATCGCTCTCGGGATAAAACTCGGGACCTCCAGATTTGTTAGTTAACGCTCAAACTCTAGACCACGAGGTCGACGTCACACATTTAATTTCAAACCAATTTCAAAATTTAATGCTTTTATACATAACTGGTACATTGTCATTTGCAAAAAAGAATTTTTTTTTCGAATAAATAATCAACTTCTAAAAAGCACATCAGTTAGATGGCGCCCATTTTTGTCGAGGCATTCTTGTAAACGGGTGGCGAGACTGTTAGTACTCCTTTCAAGCATGGCACGTGGAATTCTTCGAATTTCTCGCGTTATTTTTTCGGAATGCTCTTCAAGAATACGTGGTTGGTTAATGTAAACTTGAGATTTTATGTATCCCCATGTGACAGGCCGGTGACCGAGGTGGCCACATCATATCTCTACGCAATGAAATCTGGAGTCCTGGGAACTGTTGTCTTGAAAAAGCCAATGTCACCCTTGATGTATGGAAAGTTGGTCCATCTTATTGAAACCAAAGTGTGTTGAGGTTGATGCGTCGTCTTCTTACTTCTGACAGGAAATATTCACGCAACATGGTAACGTAGCGGTCTGTGTTAACAGTCACTATTCGTCCGTTTGCACGAAAAAAATAAGGCCCAATAATGCAAGATCGAGATTATAATAAAATACGGCAAAAATACGGCAGAATAATGCAAGATCATGATGCTATAATGCGAGACACCAAAGAGTTACTTTCTCGTTGTGCAGAGGATTCTGATGCAGTTGTTGCGTGTTTTCACTTACCCAGTATCGAAAGTGGTTTACAATTGCCGATAAATGAAAGTGGGCCTCGTCACTCGTGATAAAAATGATATAGTCCGTCAGCAATTCCAACATCGCATCTGCGAATCTGCGTCAACTCATGAAGTAGTTTTGCAGCAGTTTTTGCACACCATAATCTTAAACGGTTGAAAATGAAGGTATCAAAGTAAGATTCTGCGAACTGACCTGTCTTACATCTGCGAGCGTGACGTAACGCGAGCGTGACGTACCGTCGAACGACGAGGACTACCTTCATCCGCTTGTCGCACTCTTTCAATTATTTCCCGGCGTCCGTACAGTTCGATGACGTCCCCGTGCATTCCCAAGTTTCAAAGATCCTGTTCTTTGAAAGCTATTCACCCACTGCATAATGATACGTTTTGGAACACGACCATGACGATCAACATTAAAATGGTTTCGAAATCGTCGTGTAAATTTTTCAGATTAAAAATGATGTATAATTTGTATATAATTTGGTTTCATTAAATTTCATTAAACTCAATTGTTAATTCAATTAAACTCAAATGTTATTGGATTTATTGCTAGTGAACTCGGGTGTTTTTCAGGTACATAGATTTATTCCTCCTGCATGGTGCTCTGCAGCGGCTGACCAACTCAATTCCATAGTAAACATTACACCCAAACCACCTACAGATGCCTGTGAGGTTTACAGACTCAGTGATAAGACTCTTACTTCTAAGGGATCAAGTATGAATGTAAGTGGATCAACCAATACACCCACAGAATATGTTAAGCATAATGTTTGTTGTTTCAAGTTCACTTTGTTGCTTCAAGTTTACAAAACTAGAGGTAATAAAAACTAATTAAAGAATATCTGGTTCGCAACGCAAAAAAAAGAATAAATGAGGCTGTTGGAGCGAGACTCACGGAAGATGATACTAAAACCACAAGACCCACGAATGATGATACTAAAGCTTTGTTGCTTTTACAAAGTTTACAAAAACTAGAGGTAACAAAAACCAATAAAAGGATAACTGGTGCGTAACGCAGGAAAAGAAAAAAATTAAGCTGTTCGAGCGAAACTTAATCCTCAACTACATTTGACCAGTAAGTCGGCGGCGGAAAAATACAAACTAACTGGCACTTGTATTAGAGGAGGGCCCGAAACTGCAACCACCAAAAGACTAAGGTCTCGGGGTAGTACTTCGTCACCCCGACTGAACTACGCTAAGCCTCATAAGATATTCTCTATATACATTATGCATCCTTAAAGGAGCTGACCAAGACGTGCTGCAAATGGTATTTTGTTTTAATCAGCTTCCCTTCGAGATTGTAGAAAAGAAAAAAGAGGAGCTCACTTGTGAGTGTACTTAAAGTAAACCTTCAACAATATGTCTTTGTCTCCTTATGAAGAATTTTAGCTGCTGGAGGTATCAGTATTGCCCTAATCCCAAGAGCCCTTGATAAACAGAAGGAAAATATTAGGTATGGGTAAAGCCAGGGATGATATTGAGATTCTAACGTTACACGGTCTATTATGACCTCGGACTACCTATCATATGACGCAACTAAGCCACCAGCAACCCAAGAATTCGAGAGCCTGGTGCAATACTGGGAGGTATCCGACCTCCGGATCTTGGTTGGAATAGATGCCTACGCCAAGAAACGCAATCTGGGGACCTCAGGAGCACCAAAACCAACAAAAGAGGTGAGTTATTAAGTGTCCAGCAAACAGTGGTAATATTGAATGTCGGCAACAGACCCACCTTTCCAACTAAAGGCCGTAAAGAGATTATCAATATGACTTTAGCGTCCTCATACACAAGTACACTAGTAAGAAAGAGGTGTGTGTTCGAAGAACCGCCGTTGTCGGACTATCGATACATTTCTCTGAAAGTCAACGTTGTGGACAAGGGATGTGTAACATGAACGTAATCCATGTAAAACTGACTAAGATCAGTATAAGTAAGAGCTGAAGCTATATAACAGGTCACTAAGAACTAACATAACCAATTCAGAAACCTTTACACTTCTCCAGGAGGCTATTATAAGCTCTCATCATGACAGTTGTCAACAAGTGAAGCGAATCAGGAATCGAGAAGTAATCTGGTGCAGAATGGAGCAATATCGAAAGTATATATGTAATAGCATGACTTCTGGTAAAGAACCCGATAAATCTGTTTGCTAATATTATTAAGCCAGACGGGGAACACGCAGCCAATGGGAAGGAAACTATGGGTAAGTTTTACTTCAAGTTCATTTTCTAGGCTCCTATGTGACGGAAACAAGAATGAAAATTCCTGACTGTCACACTGAACGCTCTCCCATAATGCTAACGAGGTGTAAGTGGTAGGTGTCCAAAAAAGTCGTCATATATGTAAGAATTAATTGAGCCATAAACACCTTTGGCCCATACATAGCAGCTGGTCCTGACGGTATATTTTCTGACCTCTTCGTAAAGAAAAGTTGATACCAATACCGAACAAGCTATACTAGGCAAGTCTAGCAATACACTATGTTCCGACCCCTGGCGGCAAGTAAAAGTATTTATACAAAAAGCCTAATAATATGTTGAAAAACATCTTAGGGAGCTCTTTCTGATAGACAGATCCCTATACTCTCGTCAGCATGCTTGTCAACCAGGAAAATCGTGTGAATCTGCTCTACAGCAATTAGTGGTTAGAATAGAACACATTAAAATACAAGGAATAAGCACTTGGTGCCTTCGTTGACATCGAACGAACATTTGCTAACACATCGTTTGACAGTATAGTTCTGCTGCCCTCAGTCATGGTGCAAATGAAACATTAATCAGATGGATAAAATTACCTTAATAATGTATTTGTTATAGCAAAACAGATCGTTGGTTTATAAGAACTAGTTTTTGTAAGTAAAGTAAAATAAATTTAAAAACAAAGATGTATAAAATCCATGCTGCGTCCATTAAATGTTGATATTACAATAGCGGGTGACAAAATTCGGGTTTCTGTTATCAAATGGTGTCCTCCGGGTAGGATTCTATCTCCACTCATCAGGTTGGTAATAGCCCATTTGCGTTACTAAATAACAAGGGATTTTACACCTAAGGATTTGCGGATGACATAATTATTTGCACCAGAGGGAAATTTCAGAATACAATAGCAAAGCTTATGCAAAAAGTACTAAACGAAGTATTGAGATAATGCAGGGTACCATAGGTCTAGTACCATATAAAAAAATGAAGAAAATGTAGCGGTTCAAGCTTCCAATTTTCAACAACGTCTAAAGGTAATTGAAGGAGTCAAACATCCAGGTATAAACCTGAATGCTAAATTGACTTGGAATCAACACCTTTAGAAATATACCCTGGTACATGAAAAATGTTTTTGATGATGTCAAATATATACCAAATACATACCACCAAATATGGTAGTTAAATGCATTAATTTTTTAATGAAGGTATTGTAAATAAACACACGATGTGCTAGAGACCAAGGCTCCATTGTTACTGAAATGGCATCTATTGACGAATAGATATCAACCATTCCGAAAACAGTGCACCCAACCTAGCGTGGAAGTCATTTCAAAAACATCAAATCTCTCTGTCGGACCCTGTACATTGTATATTTTGTGTATTTTGGGAAATAATTATATTAAGAAAATGGACTTGTTTAGTTTAAAGCAGCTTAAAAAAACAGCTTAATATTAACTGAAGTAACCACATCTTGTTATTTTGTTTATTTTTTTGTCACGATTTCCATTATGTTACCACTTTGTCCTCGATGATGTTAATGAGTTTTCCACCATATGTATGTATGTATATATTAGTGATGTAACGAATGCCAATTTTTAAGCATTGGCGAAGGCCAATGCGGAAGCGAATATCTGCCTCCGATATTCACGAATGCGAATATTAACTTAAATTAATTTTGAGGTTAGAGTGTGATGCGTGTTTTATTAAAATGAGTAAATTAGTTTCTGCTTCTACTAAAATAAGGACTTATTTCATGCATTGCATTGCTGGGCCAGCTAGATGCAAGCTCTGTAACAATAAATATTTTCGAAAACGAAGAACTACAACGGCTATGAAAAATTATTAGAAGTCAATGCATAAAACCGGGTTCTCTGAGTTGCAAAAATGCGAGGAAGTTAAATAGGATGCAATTACTAGACTTGCACTTGCATCATCTACCCACGAAAGAACTAAATTTAACACTAAAGAGATGTCATTCCAAAAACTGCAATTGATCTATAAGGTCCTTGGCAGTTAATATATAATCTGTAATCTTTACATCTGGTCAGATTCTTGTTCTGGGTCCACTACTGAGTCTTGCTTCCCATGGAAGAATTCGAAAATTCGAAAGAAAAATGATAGCGTTAAAGTTAGATATGTTCAATGACACCCACCCATACGGGAGGAAACATTGCTCGTTAAAGGTATGTTGTCTTGAAGGTATGTTCTCGTCATGGGAAATACCTAAAAAAAAGTTAAATGTGTAGTTCAGGATGGAAGTACGAGAAACTGTTGCGGTTGCCATAACAAAATGCAAGAAGATGGCAACATATTTTCATCATTCGACTACTGCTCAAGACGAGCTTAGAACTTTACAGAAAAGGTTTAATGAAAGACCCCTCAAGATTACAAAAGAGTGTGCAACTACATGAAACAGCACCTTTTATGTTAAAGCGAATTTTGCAAGTCAAAAAGTCTTTATGTCTTTATGCATCTACGAATAATAAAATCCCCAAATTGGCCGCCGAAGGGTGGACTAACATTTAAAAACGAATGGGTTTACTAAAACCATTTGAAGAAGCAACCTAAGAATTAAGTGTGGCCAGTGTTTCTATAAATCAGTGATTCCCTTAAGGCTTGTCGCACACTAAGTCCGCTCCGCTCAGCTCAGCTCAGCCTTTCATCCTAGAAAAATATAAAACCCGTGTATTTAAATAGAAACGAACATACTGCGTCCGCTCAGCTCAGCTTGGCTCCGCTCCGCTCCTCTCCGCTCCGTACCCTCTGTTTCTCAAAAAAGAGAAGAAAGTACCCGGTGATTTTAATCGCAAGTGCTGTGTAGATGTTTCAGCAAGAAAAATGAGATAGGGAAAGAACCGGCGTTCGACTCTCCCTCTTTTTCCGCCTACAGCAATCAAGCAAGATCGCACCCATATACTGTTTTTGTTTTTCATTTCATTTTGTATTTCATTAAAATATAAAATGTCTCGTGATGAAAAGATAATCAATTTAGTCCAACAATACTCGATTTTATATGGCATTACTAATCAAAATTATTACAATATTTTGATGAAGGAGGAAGCATGGGAATCCCAACAACTCAATGAGCCAGGTTTGTTTTTGTTATGCTAACCAATTTCAATAAAAACTTGTTTATTTTTAATTATATTTAGTACATGCATTTTATTACATTCTTTAATACACAAAATATGAATTGGAAAGGGTTCTGGTATAAAATTATCTGGTATCTACATGTTTGTATTTCAATTAATGCAGGAAGTGAAGTACTGCTTCAATCCCTCTCTTATTTCAAATGCATCCATACCATAATTGCCACCTACGTTTTGTAATGGTTGCAAGCCATGAAATTCTTCATCACTTTCAAATTCTCCTGGTTGCCATAAATTTTCATCATCTTTTAGGAAATTATGCAAGCATGTTATTGCCAAAACTACAACATCAACATGCTCTGGCTTTATTTGTAGTTTTTGTAAATATATTCTAACTTTTTTTGATAATATACCGAAAGCACTCTATACAGTTCTTCCAGCACGGCTATGCCTATGATTGTAAATTTGATTACAACAATTAGTAATTAATTGCGGTCCAGGAAATGGACGGATAATATTTTTATGAAAGGGAAACGCTTCGTCACCTATCATTACATAAGGAAGCACAATCTTAGATTTGTCAAGAACTTTAAGAGGTGGTATATCAAGTTTATCTTCAAATAACTCTTCTTCTTCTTCTGATGCCGTCTTCTCATTGAAGGTTGGCGACCACCTTTCTGAATGCGTCTCTGTCTCTTGCCACACGGAACAGTTCTTCAACATTCATTCCTGTCCACTCTCTTATATTACGGAGCCAGGATTTTTTCTTTCTTCCTATTCCCATCTTCCCCTCTATTCTTCCCTGCATTATGTATGCTGTTTTACGTATCTTGATAATCTTTAATAGTTTCCTTTCATGTCCGATGCGCCTTAGTATTTCTTCGTTCGTTATTCCACGTGTCCAGGGTATCTTTAGCATGCGCCTATATGTCCACATCTCGAAAGCTTCAAGCTTTTTGATAGTTTGGGCTTTTAAGGTCCAGGTTTCTACCCCGTACAGTAACACTGACCACACATAACACTCCATGAACCCTAATCTATTTCGCAGGCACAAACTTCTATTTGTGAACATGAGTATGCAATAAATGTCTTTCGAGCCATTTCTATCCTGATCTTGATTTCTCCATTGGGATCTAGTAGGTCATTAATGACTGTTCCAAGATATTTGTATTTTTGAACCCGCTCTACTTGATTTCCATTTAGTGTGATAACAGGGTAACTATTCGGGTTTTGAATTATTACCATGAATTTCGTTCTTTCCATGTTAATGGTAAGTCCTACTTCTTCGCAGTTATAGTAAAGAGAACCACTATTTATGGGTTTTTCTATCATTACGTGTTTTCCGTCTAGGGTCCCAAGAGCATTAGGAAATTGTCATTTTCCTTCAAATCCTTTTGCTATATTTTTCCATTGTTCACTTGTCGGCTGAGGCATTACAATAGGTGACAGCTTTTGCCATATCGCCTTGCATGTGGAATATACTATGTCCACAACTGTTGATTCGCCCATTCTATAACTGAATGCAACTGATCTGTATGTACCTGCATGCCCAAGAAACCTAAAAAACAATTAAGTACATGAATCCTCGAGAACTATATTAGTTGAAAAATGTATATTTAGATATATATATATATATATATATATATATATATATATATATATATTTATATATATATATATATATATATATATATATATATATATATATATATATATATATATATATATGTTGTATTTGAGGTTTTCGCGGATAGATACCTGTGTTGTATTGTTTTCTCGGGGATTCCGCGTTGATGCTGAGGGTTGGCTCTGAAAAGAACCGGATTCTCGACGTTTCGGCGAACTAACATTCGCCATTCTCAAGAGATATATGCGTCCGTACGGGTCAACCGTTCGACGCATACTGAGAGCTCGTTCGTGCGATGCGACTACTTATAGCTGTCTGGCTTCGGGTCATGCGCGTTGTGTGCGATGCTTCGGTTCGGTTGTTTGTTTGTTTTGTTGGTCGTACATGAGTCTGGGGTGTCTGGGATTGCATTTTGAGGGTGGATATGATCGGTCGCCATGCTGGGGGCAGTCTCAAGGAATCGTCTCTCGTGTTCATGCAGTAGTCTCGTTTTTCTATCTCTATGGCTTCTCTGTATACTCGTGACATTTCGTGGCTAATTTGTGCAACAGTCCTTGAATTTCTAAAGTCCATCCAGTGACCAGTGTTTGTGTGTTGGACAAGTGCCGATGAAACTTTGTCTCTGTGTCTGATTGAAACTACATGTTCTTGAATCCTAGCAGATATTTTTCTATTGGTACGTCCAATGTAGGTCCGTTCACATGTTCCGCAAGGTATTTCGTAAATTCCATGGGATTCTAACGGGATGGTGTCTTTAACGCTGCGTAGCATGGAGGATATTTTCTGGTTAGGTTTGAAAATGGTGTCGATGTTGTGTCTTTTAAGTATTCTGGCGATTTTGTCAGTTGATCCATGAACATATGGTAGGTATGCTGTGCTAACGGGTTTCTGGCGTTCTTCAGTTCTTTGGCTACTGTTCTCTGTACGACGGAAAGCTCTGGATATTAAGCTGTTTGGATATCCATTTGAAGAAAGAGCTTCTCGTAAGTTCCTCATTTCTGTCGGTAAGTTAAGCTGGTCGGCTAGTCTTTTGGATCGGGTGGTAAGAGTGTTGACTACAGATGCTAGTTGTTTGGGATGATGGTGCGAAGAAGCGTTCAGATATCTGTCTGTGTGTGTTGGTTTCCGGTACACAGTGTGGCTCAAAGTGCCGTCAGGTTTCTTCTGTACCAAGACATCCAAGAAAGGAAGTTGTTGATGCTTTTCTATCTCCATTGTGAATTTAATTTGGTCGTGTTGGGAGTTAAGATGGTTAAGGAATTTGTCCAGCTCTGGTCTGCCGTGGGGCCAGATTACAAATGTGTCGTCAACATATCTTAACCAGAGTGTAGGTTTAAGTGTGGCTGATGAGATTGCCTTTTCAAAAATGTTAGTTCGCCGAAACGTCGAGAATCCGGTTCTTTTCAGAGCCAACCCTCAGCATCAACGCGGAATCCCCGAGAAAACAATACAACACAGGTATCTATCCGCGAAAACCTCAAATACAACATTATAAACCTCCACGCGGAGGAAATTTACCACCTCACCCGTAGTTTCGAGAAACTACGGACAAAACGCTCTCAATTATTATGCGATTTAGCATTTTTACGTCGCTGTAGAGATACAGACATAACACCCGTCTGTATGAGGCTGTCACACCAAAATCCGACAGCCAGGTCAAACAAAATACTACACAACGCAAGCCAAGCTTTGCTTCGGGACGAAATCCAAACCAAACGACAGAAACTTGACAGCATCAGCCAAAATATCCTGACAACACACATAGCTCTAACCACTACGCTACACCCTCTCCTCTGGCAACAGATAGACTTAATATCTAACAACAGAGCCGAACAGAATAGATTATTAATTACCAATAGACAGAAAGAAAAATACAACCTTCTCAGACGGAGACAAAAACCTGCACCAAAACCACTCAACATCGACAAAGTGGTTTACAATCTTTCAGACCAGCCCCTAGACGAACCTACCAAAACAGTACTGGCCAAGGGTTTTAACTTTGCAATAGCACCAACTCGCCTTCCCAAAGAAGACATAATCACTGGTGTCGAGACTGCTATCTCACAACTCCCTGCCACATTAGCCGAGACAATAAGACAGGAAACATGCCACATTTTAAGATCTGCCAAACCACCGACAAGAAACATCTCATACGAGGAATTCAAAGCCCTCAAGGCACTAAGAGAAAACAACAGCATTGTGGTCCTACCAGCTGACAAGGGAAATTGCTCTGTAGTCATGAACAGTGCTGACTATAAACAAAAAATGACCACAATCTTAGATGATCCAGCTTATCTACCCAGTACAACGGACCCCACAACCTATCTTGAGAAAACTACCAGACAAAAGATCCTAAGCTCTAGCATTGACAAGGAATCAATGAATTATCTTATACCAAGGGAGAAATCTTCACGGTGTCCCACGATATATGGTTTACCAAAGATCCACAAAGATGGAGCCCCACTACGACCAATAGTAAGCTCCATTGGTTCACCGGTCCAACTTCTTGCAAAACATTTAGCAAAATGTTTACAACCATACGCAGAGGATTGTTATTCCTATGTCCGCAATGCTGAACACTTCATAGACATACTGAAAAATCACCAACTCCAGCCCGGCCACCTCCTTGAGAGCTTTGACATTGTATCTTTATTCACAAAAGTACCGGTCCCTGAGACCTTAAACATCATAAGATCAAAATTAAAACCAGAAAAGTATGTATCAGATCTGGCAGAACATTGTTTAAAGAATACATACTTTAGGTACGATGGTCAAATATACAAACAAGTCCTAGGAGCACCAATGGGTTCACCTCTATCCCCAGTAATAGCCAACATATTTCTTACAGATTTTGAGGAAAAGGCAATCTCATCAGCCACACTTAAACCTACACTCTGGTTAAGATATGTTGACGACACATTTGTAATCTGGCCCCACGGCAGACCAGAGCTGGACAAATTCCTTAACCATCTTAACTCCCAACACGACCAAATTAAATTCACAATGGAGATAGAAAAGCATCAACAACTTCCTTTTTTGGATGTCTTGGTACAGAAGAAACCTGACGGCACTTTGAGCCACACTGTGTACCGGAAACCAACACACACAGACAGATATCTGAACGCTTCTTCGCACCATCATCCCAAACAACTAGCATCTGTAGTCAACACTCTTACCACCCGATCCAAAAGACTAGCCGACCAGCTTAACTTACCGAAAGAATTGAGGAACTTACGAGAAGCTCTTTCTTCAAATGGATATCCAAACAGCTTAATATCCAGAGCTTTCCGTCGTACAGAGAACAGTAGCCAAAGAACTGAAGAACGCCAGAAACCCGTTAGCACAGCATACCTACCATATGTTCATGGATCAACTGACAAAATCGCCAGAATACTTAAAAGACACAACATCGACACCATTTTCAAACCTAACCAGAAAATATCCTCCATGCTACGCAGCGTTAAAGACACCATCCCGTTAGAATCCCATGGAATTTACGAAATACCTTGCGGAACATGTGAACGGACCTACATTGGACGTACCAATAGAAAAATATCTGCTAGGATTCAAGAACATGTAGTTTCAATCAGACACAGAGACAAAGTTTCATCGGCACTTGTCCAACACACAAACACTGGTCACTGGATGGACTTTAGAAATTCAAGGACTGTTGCACAGATTAGCCACGAAATGTCACGAGTATACAGAGAAGCCATAGAGATAGAAAAACGAGACTACTGCATGAACACGAGAGACGATTCCTTGAGACTGCCCCCAGCATGGCGACCGATCATATCCACCCTCAAAATGCAATCCCAGACACCCCAGACTCATGTACGACCAACAAAACAAACAAACAACCGAACCGAAGCATCGCACACAACGCGCATGACCCGAAGCCAGACAGCTATAAGTAGTCGCATCGCACGAACGAGCTCTCAGTATGCGTCGAACGGTTGACCCGTACGGACGCATATATCTCTTGAGAATGGCGAATGTTAGTTCGCCGAAACGTCGAGAATCCGGTTCTTTTCAGAGCCAACCCTCAGCATCAACGCGGAATCCCCGAGAAAACAATACAACACACATATATATATATATATATATATATATATATATATATATATATATATATATATATATATATGTATATATATATATAGTATATTTTGTTTTTAGGAGATGTTTTGAAAAAACGTTGGAATCAGGTTAGAGATTCCTATAGAAAGCATTTGATGAAACAAAAAACAAAAAGTGGACAAGCAGCAAAAATTACGAAGCTCTGGAAATATGAACAACAAATCTCATATCTTAGGGATTATCTTAACGAAGATCGTACTCAGTTGGGGAACCTGGACAACGAAAATGATTAAAACACTGACCCTTCTGAACAGGTAGAGTAGCAATATAACGTATTTGAGGGAGACAGTTTTATTTGCCTGGTAGCGTCAACACCTACACGAAGTTCACAGAGCAGCAATAAAAAAAGGAAAAGAAATACAGATAAAACGCTAGAAATTTCAACAGTACTTGATAATTATTTAAAAAGAAAAAAAAGAACAGGTGATACATGTGATCACCTAACATCTTATTTTAAGGCAGTCGAGGACACTGTCAGAACTTTGAGTTCATTGCTTCAAGTTCAAATTAAGAGAAAATTTTCTCAATTACTTTCCGAGTATGAATTGATGAACATTTCTTCGAGTATATCAGAAAGTACTCCACAGCCTAATGAACTTTTAGATTTAATGACAATAAAATCATTGTCACTTTGAACAGAGGTGTATACTTTTATTTATACGATTATAATTAGTAATGTTGTTGTTGTACTGTACTTATTTTAATAAAAATATCAAAACAATATAATTTAAATATAATAAAGTCCCGTACTTTAAATACCTCGGAGAAATCATCGTACCGACAGGCATTGAGAAGATCTCACAGCAAAACCGTCTCCAAAAAATCAAGAAGATATTATGGTTAGTCCAAGACATCTATTATAAAAAATCTATGTCAAGACAGACAAAAATTCGGCATTACAACACGGTTTTAAAACCAATAGTCCTTTACGCAAGCGAAACATTGACACTTAACAGAAAACAAGAACTAGAAAAAATCAAAAAGGAAGAGAGGAAGATCATCAGAAAAATCCTAGGACCAAGAAATACCCAAGACGGCTACAGGCTACAATCAATCAAAACAACAGAAAAGTTTTCAAACATTGAAATTGACATGAAGAAAAGACGAATGAAATTCTTTGAACATCTAACGAGACTACCAGCAAATCGACTGTCAAAAAGGATTTTAGATTATGTTAGCTCACTAAAGAATTCGACACCTTGGTTAGACGAACTTCGAAAGGACATCAGAAATGCAAACATATGAACAACAGACATTTTAGTACCTTAGACACCTTAGACACCTTAAGACACAAAGTAGACAAATGGGAAGTTTCATTAGAGCAACCAAAGCAGTACAGACCAAAGTGGTCGGAAGAACGGAAACAAGCCTTTTCGGAAAGAATGAAAGCTTATTGGAGAAACAAGAAAAACGCCAAGAATAATTGATTGAGTTGTTTGCTTAACGTCTTCCATTATTGGGAGAATACGATAATAATAATAATAAAAATGGGAAAAAATTACTATGTGAATTTTCAAATTACAAGAAAATAAATAAAAAAAGAACTATGCTATATTTTATACTACATTCTTTTCTTGTAATATCAAACAAAATTAAAACAATGGAAATTACTAACCTCAAAGTCACTGCCAACCGTTCTTTTCGTGAAATGGATTTTCTAAAATTAGTGTCCTGTTTCTTTATAATAGGTTCAATCAAATTGAGTAGCTCCACACATTTTTCGTAACTCATGCGAAAATAACGAAAAAATCGTTTGCTGTCTTTTGTTAAACGATTGAAGAGAGTGTGAAACTCTCCTTCTTCATTTCTTGCAACATTTATGTCGTGCACCCAAAGCCTTTTTTTCTTTTTTTTTACATTCTTCTTCAATAAGTGCCAATGCAATAATTACTGCTTCTTCTTCACTGTCGCTACTATTCATACTCATATTACACAATATTTTCAACAACTATACACAACAACACTTTCACAACTATACATAACCTGACAAACTTGTCAAAGGGTTCGGTGTGAGTGTGTGGAAAAGTGACGTAGCTGAGCGGATGCAATGTGTGGAAAAATGACGGAGCTGAGAGGAGCGGAACCGATCGTATCTGATGTGAGCTGAGCGGAGCGAACCCAGTGTGCGACAAGCCTAATTGTCACTTTGGAAAGATTTCTTAATGATCTTGATTCATCTGAAGAACACATTGGTGAGACGATGGCCGTTTTGAAACAGGGGTCATTAGCAAACTTTCAGCTTTAGAAAATGAAATACACCACATCGAAATAGACTTGAAGGAAAAAGGACTTTGAAGCTTTTATTTTTGAAGTTTAATACAATTAGTTTCTAAAATAATATTATAATAGATTTTATATTATAATAGAATTTATAAGAAGAAGAAAAAGAGACGATGTTTGTTTTGTTTGTTTAAGTTAAATTGTATATTTTTTTTGTTCTGTTTTTATGAGAAGAGGATATTTATAATACTTATAGTAACAAAGTTCTGTTTAAGAATGTAGTTTCTGTTTGGTTATTAATACTTTTATAAAAGATGATAATTTCAATTTCAAAATAAGAGTAGATTAAATAAAGATTTATGTAAATTTCTTTCTTACAATAAAGTTTACATTCCATCTTTTACTAATAATTACTAATCTGGTAATACTGCGTTCCCTTAGTTCATCTACTATGTGCTGTGTTTTATTCAGACTGTTTAGTCTTATTGAACTTTATCGACAATATCGTCTTATCTAGCAAGGTTTCTATATTTCCTATTTGTCTTAAACATAGACCTTGTCCTATATCTTGCTATAGATTCATTATCTTTAATTAAGATCAAATTGCCTCTATTGTCACGCTTACACAGCCCTCTTTGTTAAATACTCTCAATTGACTGTGCTTTAGGAAATATTATCTCGAAATAATAGCAAATAAATAATGAACAAAAAGAACATGATCTTCTAAGTGACATCAAATATTCACGGTTTTTTAATAATTGATATAGCTTGAAATGATCAATAACCATCTTGAGCAGTGTATTGGCAATGACTCGCATCAATGCATGTGTCCATGATTTATCGTTTGCGACACAATGACCGTTACGACAGCTCAATTATCGCAGCGCTGCCTCTGTGTACCGATGGTATAAATTTTATGGTGTTCCAAGCGTGAGAAATGATTTTTGGTAAATTGATATGTACCCAAAGTAGCGACTAATTAAAACACAACTGAATGGAAATAAATAAGACAAAAATAAAAATTATTCTGGCATAGATTAGAAATTTACGCTATCATAAATATGGAAATAAGGAAACACAAATCTCCTATTTAGTTTTAGTTAATTTGTTCCAGTATATGTCTAGCCTTATATTATCTAGTTAATTTATTGTGATTTATAAATCTATATTTATTATTATCTACACAAGCTATAACAAACTAATTTTATTCTCTCTTGTATCATTTATATTAAATTCAGAGATTTGTTAAGAAAAATAAGAAAAGTGGATTATTATTTAAATTAAAAAAAAATAATTTCCTTCAAGAAATATTTGAAGAAGCAAAAATTTTAACACAATAATTTAAATTTTATAGTCTTGTTAGAAAAAATATTAGTCGCGATATTTGATAAGATAAACATTCCGATTTCATAACGAGAACTGTTATAAGTAGACCGATTTAACATATAAATGATCTTGAGTGATGGCGTAAAAAATTCTTAGAAGTGAAAATGATGCGAGTCGGTAAAAGAATTAAGTAATTTGATGCCATCTAATGTGGAATATAATGGGGTGAGTCCGTGCCAAGAACGACGAATGTTTTGAAAAAAAAACGAAGAAACGAGAAATTCCACTTAATAAAATCATTTGCATTGTCCAGAAAGACCATAAAGGTATTATAGCTACAAATTCCTCAGCCTCTGAAGACACAAAAAAATGTAAAAAAAATAAAGAAAAAAATGAGTATTATTATAATGATAATAATGCGGAGAGTTTGTTACACCAGTTTTATTGTGACATTTATTCGGATGTTGCACCGACATTTCGTCTCTTAAACGAAACTCGCGATGTCTTTACGATAAGCATCTTTCCTCTTGTTCATGTTGTTAAACCGTGGCGAACAATTTATTCATACATTCCGCACGTGCTAAACAATAAACGCTATTAAATAATTGCTTATATTTCGTATTTATTTATTCTAAAATTTATTTTAAGAATTTTACGGTTTATTTTCGAACTATGTTTTAAATTAAAAAATCTTTCACATATTACAAATAATTTAGAATAAAATATATTTAAAAATCTAATTCCAATAAAACGTGTTTTATAAATTGATATTAATTCTAAATGTCGTTCTAGAAATCCCAATGATTATTCAATAACTATTTCTCGAAATAAAATATCTATTTTGAACAAAGGCATACCAAATAATGTAAAATTATATTATTTTTTATTATATTATTATTATAAGCCAATATATGCTTATAGGATTAAAAGTTAGCCGTTATGTGCATATAAAGTACTTTTAGTCTGTTAATTTTACTCCGGTAATAGCATGGAAAATAAAACAAAAATATTGAATAATAAACAATATAATATTTATTTATTTTTTCGTGACATGCCAATCTTATAAAAAATAGTTATTTATAATATGTTAAACAGAAAAATACATTGCCTTTCAAAAAGAAAAATCTACAACAAGTCTAAAATGTCGATTGCAAAAATTGTCCTATCGGTTGCTATGTGAATAAAGCATTTCAGTTAATAAATTACTAGAAAATCTAAATGTAGTTTTGATCCAACTAACAATCAGAACCGTCCAACGCATATGGTTAAAATAACATAATCTAACCTAACCTAGCAGTCAGAACAGTCCAACGCACGTGCAAATGGATTGTTGGTTCGACCGGAACCTTTAGAACATTTATGCGTTGGATGGTTCCAACCAGTTTGTCAGTTGGATTATCTCGTATGCATGAGATTAGAAGAAGTTCAATCAAATAGCTATAGAATGAAAAACTGAAATAAATGTGTCAAAATTTCTAATATCAATTTCAAATTCGAAGGATGATGAAATTTCAATGCCTCTTACTACCAACATCGGTGTACTACAAGGCAGTGTATTATCACCAACGCTATATGATAAAAAACATGGGTGAAGCAAGGATGGGAGCCTTCAGTTGCAAATGTAATGTTAAATGAGTGGCTTTGGTGAAGACAAAACCACGATAATAAATGTAATATCAGAGCCAAATCCCAATAATGAGGGAGACTCAATACCAATCATTAGATCTACCCTTCAAAAAATAACTACGTTGGACGGAAGGCGGAGGACTGCTCCAAAAAAGGACAGTTGTACTGGCGCAGGAATCTACGGACCATCCTTGGAGTACAGTTTATATGTACTCCTGGGATCACATGCCACGACATTCCAAGGGGAAATACACGCCATCGTGATATGTGCCCGTGAAAATCTAAGTATGGACTAGAAAAGTAGAAACATTCTCATTTTCATGGAGAGTCAGGATTCTATTAATGCATTATCGTTGCGATGACATGATGATCACAATATGAAACTGCTTTCAGGACTTTAAGACACTAGCGAAACACAACAAGATCACGCTTATTAGGTACCGAGTCACAATGGACTGGTAGGAAACAAAATGACGGAAAAGTTAGCAAAAGATGGAGCTAACAAAGCAAACATCAGAGCTAACATGGATTCTACATTACTAGACCCATGGTCCGAAATAAAACCTTTAATTGGGTAGCATCTGAGCACCGGTTAAAGTGGGAGAAAATGAATGGTCGAGAAACACAGCAAACGAATGCTAGAAAAAAAAATTTAAGCTTCAACTATTGAAATCCTGTGACTGTGAAGGAAGCAGATTACTTTTTCTACTCACAGGACACTGCCATCTACGACCACTTCTACATAAAATGGGTACCTGGAAAGAGGAACCATTATGCAAGCTATGCAATGAGGAGGATGAAACTACCTCCCATATACTATTCCATGGTGAAGCAATTGCATGTAGTAGACAAGATCTTAACATTACAGCAAAAGAGATCCCCGTGGAGAATATGTCAGATGGACTCCTAAACCTAATACAGAGACAGGACTTATTTGCATGAATGGAAGAATGTGGGGAAATATAATAGGTCTAATAGGGGGTGCTAGGCAACCGCCGAACCAGTTAGACGTGCAAAAATTTGCTCGTGGAAATTGTGTATTTTGAGTGGTGTAAAGTTCATAGGGAGAGAAGTTTATAGTGAAAAACAATTAGTTAACATTGGATTGGTGTTAGTGTAAAAAAAATGTGTATGCACAAAGTGAATTAGTGATTTACATTTTGAAATGAATTTCTAAATTTGACGTTTAATTAATTTGACATTTGATAAAAGAAACCTACTAGAAATTATGAATAAACAAAAAAAAACTAAAACAGATCTGGACCTAGTAATATAATAATACGTACCCCTTGAACATCTTTGGTAAACAATGGCACGGAGCCTAGCACCTGGGAAGAGTGGGGTGGACAGGACTCCTTAGCCGTAGTGAAGGCGACCTGTCTAGGGGAAGGGCTATCAACTTGGGTAGTAGCGAGCCACTGTCCAAGATACCATGAAGAATATTCTTCAACTGAGCATGAAGGAAAATCTCGCTAAATGCACTATCCCAGGTGGTAACCAATCCACCGTCACCTATGGTGACGTTAGCGGACCCTCAGATTCTGGGGAGTCCACACCAACATGCTTTAAGGATGAGTCGGAGCATCCTGAAATCACCGGACGTAAACTCCAAGACCAAGACGGCAAAGCTTCTTCGCAACATTTAATGCCAACTAACTGCTAAAAGTGGGTAAACTGAAACATTTGGCTGATTCACTAACACGACACAACATAATACTGACAGCAGTATAGGAAATCAGATTTACGGACGAACATGCATTATAGCCTTGTAGACTTCATATTCAACCCAAAAGACCTACCCAGATCCACCAATCGTTCTCCGTTGCGGTTGGTTCGCTTATGCGCCGGATAATTGCGCGCTATGTTTCCGTATTTTTTCTCTCTTCCCAATTGAGCATTGAAGTCACCAAGCAGTATAACGGTGTGCCTTTCTGGAAGTTTAGAGATAATATCTTCTAAGTCTTCCCAGAATTTATCAGTTCTGTCTGGATTGCGTCTGTTGTCCTGGTTGATTGGGGCATGTACATTGACTATACTATAGCCCTTGTTTGCGCATTTGAGAGAGAGGGTAGATACACGACTACTCGGGGAGGTAGAGTCGGTGACTGAATCCTGTAACTGATTATAAATCCTGTACCTAAGTGGGGTACGTTCTTCCTTACAAGCTGACCCACTTTTCCTTTGAGGATTCTGTAGCCTTGGGACTATAGCCTTGTGAATTCAGCCCCAATGAAGTGGAATTCTAAAAAGACCAAGGAAAATTGGCATAAATTTTTGGAACAAAGAAAGGTTACGGCCAAGATATTTCGAGGAACCAAACGAACCTTCACACAGCTTTGCTAAGGATAATTCCAGAGATATCTTTGGAAACTTTAAGCTGGCACTCAGAAAATACGCTCCGCCAAGCCTCCACTTTAGAGACTCACAAGGCAAACTGGCTTATAACGACAAGGACAACTGCCACCTTCTGGATCAGTACTTTCAAAATCTACTCAACTGTGACCCACCCAGCGAAGACTTCGACTATAAACAAACCACACCAAACCCGGACTCGCTTCCCCCTTCATTGGAAGAAGTTGGCCAAATCATTCAACTTCTTAAGAATAATAAGGCAGCTGGAGAGGACTCTATCGTTGCTGAACTGTGGAAAGGTGCTGGAAACAATGCCGTGCGCAAGCTAACCGAGATCATTCAGGATATCTGGGAAACAGAGAAATTACCACCGGATTGGAAATCCGCTCTGATCCATCCGCTTCATAAAAAGGGAGATTTTACTGACGTAAACAACTACCGTAGAATTTCTCTCGTCCCGGTAACATAAAAGATTCTCTCGATGGCATTACAAACAAGGGCAGAAAATCAGTTGGATAGTCAACTGGGAGTATACCAGGATTGCTTCAGGAAGACCCGATCCTGTGTTGAACAGATCCTCAATCTTAAAACTGTACTTACATACTCCAAGATGAGAAACCGCAAGGTTGTCGTCACCTTTGTTTTGTTTTTTTTAAGACCTACGATTCCATTGATAGAGAAACGCTTAACAAAGTAATCCAGGACCTAGCACTAGACAACAAAACCCGCAGACTCATTCTAGAAACTTTGACTAACACCCATTCCAAGGTTAAATTTAGAGACGAGATTTCAAAAAGCTTCGAAATAAAAACTGTAGTGAGACAAGGAGATGGACTTTCCCCACTTCTCTTCAACTGTGTCCTTGAAAAGGTTTTGAGAGAATGGCGCAAGAAACTGAACAATTTGGGTGCTCAGAATTGTATCTACCTGGGACGTAAGAACGATGGACTGGTTGTAGATTGGTTGTAGATCTTACGACCTGGCCTTTGCAGATGACATGGCACTGTTTGCTGATGCTCTTGAGATGGCAACAATGCAGGTAAACTGCTTCAGAAAACAGGCTGCCAAAGTGGTTCTTCAATTGTCGCTGGAGAAAACAGAATTTTGCACCAACATCAGAGAATCAAACAGAGAAATGTTACTAGAACAGGGAAACATCAAGAGGACTGAGAAATTTAAGTATCTCGGCGAATTGATTGAACCCAACTTATTGGAAAGAGCATCATTATCCAAGAGAGTCAGCAGGTTAGAACAAGTTTCTCGGATGACTAAGAACACTTACAATAAGAAATGCCTGTCACGCAACCTGAAACTTAAGCACTACACATCAGTCTTACGACCAGAAGCCCTGTATGCCTTGGAGTGTCTTTCCTTGAACCGAAGGGGTCTAATAGAGAAATTGGAAATCAGAGAGAGGAGAATCTTCAGGAAGATCCTAGGCCCGGTAAAGGAAGATGGGGATTCCCGAAGACGGCATAACTCTGAGCTCTACGTACATATTGAGATGCTCTCTGACTGTGCAAGGAAAAGAAGGGTGGCTTTCTATGGCCACGTTGCAAGATTGCCTCCAAACCGACTAACCAACCGTCTGTTCACCTTCTGGCAAAACAAGAAGCTTCGTACCACTTGGCTGACAGAGACCGAGAAGGATATTAAAGAACTGGGAATAACAGATCTCAAAAAGAGACAGTCTGTGAGACTCACCCTGAAGGAAGTCCGTGAATTTCAGGAAAAACCTCGATGGAAAGGTACCTCCTGGACAGAAGAGAGAAAGGAGTTACACCGGCAGAAGATGCGACAATACTGGGCAAAGGTCAAAGCCCAACAGTTGAACAAGCGTAGACAGTTGAACCAAAGTAGGCCTATTAGAAAGAAGAAGAAGGTCTAATAGGCTGAAATGTTTTGAGGGCTAACCCCCCGGGACCACATTGGTTGATGAAATTAAAAAATCGCCAACCCTTTTTTTCGTTCTACAATTGTTTATATTTGTTGTTAATTTAGATTATTCTTTTAAATTTTTATTTAATGATCTTTTTTTTGGCAATACATTTTAATAAATACATTAGAATAAGAGCCATCATAGATTACAAATTAAACATTAACGGAATAGGCGTTTCCTTAGTAAATATTTTAACAATCGATTCCATAACAATTAACCATAACAATTCCATAGCATTTCCCTTTTCATTCATACACACTTTCCGTTCTCCACCCTAGCCTTTTCTCTGGTTCCTTCCATTCATTCCTTTTACATTCTTCCATCCAATATTTCCATCTATCCTCTCCTGCCCCACATATTCTACACTTCCTACATTCTTCACTCATCCAATACACCTAAACTTTGCTAGTATGACCTGCGCGTCTGATTCTTTACTTGACTGTACAGAGCCGGCCGTGCGCCGTCTTCACCAGCCTAGGCGCCAAATTTCAAACTCCAAAAGTGTGAAATGTCAGCAATGACGAGCATTACTACAAATTATCATCTTCGAACGGGACGTGTCTATTCACGGAAATCTTAGAACTAAAAGTTTGTTTCGACGAACCCCATTCCATCCGTAGAAAAATATATCTTAAAATAATATTCAAAGTAGATCAATATGTTATAGTATATATTTACCGATATATGTATACATTTGCCAATTTGATAGGTAAATGTGAATTTCATCTATGATTAGCTTCAAATGTACACATTTTCCAACGTGTTTACGTGAAAATTAAAAATATTTGACATAAATAAAATACACTTGTATTTTATTATAATTGTTAAAAGATCAAAAAGTGATTTAAATTATTTATACATTTGTTTTATACTATTTGTATTTTATTCAAACACTATTTTATAGTAATATTAGTTATTTATAATAACGCATATTAATTATATATCATATTTTATTTGTTATTGTCACCTAACTCAAAACACAAATTAACAACTAGGAACTTAATAAAGAAAACTATATACCTATGTTATGGTCAGTACAAAACCTGGAATTTTTATTTACAAAGATGAAACGTTGCAATAATTTTAACGATATTTAGATTTAAACCATCTAGAAATAGATAATCTAGATATAGATCAGCAGCTTGAAATATGAAAATGAATGAAGACTCAACATCTAAATATGAAAAGCACTCAATTTAAAGTAAACTTGATGGTTAGACAAAATTAGAAGTTTAAGTTAGAAATATGCCCTTGTTTTACGAATTTAAGCAGCGATTCTGTTTGATAAACAGTAAATGGCAGCGATTTGTAACGTTTCGTTGGTTTATTTACCTTGGGGTGCAAAAAATGTAAACGAAACGGGTTGAAGCGTAATCAGTGGAAATAAAGTGAGTTTAAACACGAGTCGGAACGTTATTAGTTATTGGAGTACTATTGTGGGGTGTGTATGAATAGTCTTGTGAGCAAAATTTCAGAAATTCAGTGAATTTCATATTTATACAACAATATTTATACAAAGTTCTGTTAGTTTGTGAAAATATTGTTGAAATTTCTGCTATGATGGGTGAGTTTTTGCTTTGATTTTTTAGATAGATTTATTGAAAATTTGTTAAATTGCAGAAGAATAAAGTTGAAGATTTTTATGTTTATAAAATTTGGCGAAAATTGAACAAACTTTATTACAATTTGTAGGAAAGTATTAGGACTTAAGTTCGATGAAAATTCTTTAAAATTATGGTAAATTTGTTGAAAAATATTGGGAAATCAATAGAACTAACTAAATTTTATAAATTAAAATAATCCAAACCAAATGGAAATTTAAGTAAAGCGTTTACAATGTTAGATAAAATATGTTGAAAATCTTATTAGGATTCAATAGGATTCTCACAATACTGTTTTAATTAAACGCGGGAAATGGATAGAAAATGTAAATTGAACTCACATTTACCAACCTATCTGGGAAATTTGTACAAATATTTACTAGTAAAACGATAAATAGGCGTTGGTGATAATACGCTGCCTTGATGATTACACCGCTGTTTGTAGTGCGGAGCATTGAAATATTAATAGTCTAAACCGCGGATAGTTTTTAGATTTGGTCAATGTGGCAAAATAATTTTGAAACATACATTGTAATATAATGTTGCCGGTAGCAACTTACATAACTTTGGAAAGCGAAATGGCGATTACGAAAACTTTATTGAGAAAATTCCAAAATAAAAACCATTTTGATGCTGCTTTCTCTAATCGTAGAATGTTTGTGTGGGGATACAATAGATGTACAAGGGTAGCATAACAAGTCGCCGCCTGTCTTATCTTTTAATACTCTACGTAGGCAAAATGCGCCCCTCCCAGGGGCCCTTATCAGCCGCCCGTATGGCCAGCCCCTAGCTACGCTGCTGTCCATATCCATATAGTCACCATATATAGTTATTTCTATTATACGAAAATCTCTCGGCACAGTTGCCTGAAAAGCTGCCCGAAAAAACTTGAAAAACTGCCTGCAAAATCTGGAAAACTCGACACGGGTGCTAAATTTTTACCATACACTTGCCTATACTTTATAGTTAAATCTATCTAAACATTCATTCATATACCCTCACTCATACCCTCACTCTGGAAGTCACCTTGTCGCGGTGTGAGGGCTTAGTTTCGCAACAAACCGTTAGACGTTACCGACTGGAACACAACTCCGGTCGGAGCGGTCAGCGGAGAGCGAACGGCCGAACTTCCAAACCCTTAATCGAAGGTGTCATGCGACCCGTGCCAAAAGGACTGGTGGCCAAGGACAACCGGCAATCGCTAACGGAGCCCCTCTGATACCTGGCGACCTCAGAGGGTATTAAGCCATACCATGTCAAGCGGGGTTCTGACGTGGCGGACCTTTTGTTCCCTTGCCACTCGTGGGATTTATATGAATTTCAAAAGTAAATATAATTCATGTGTGCGGGACCTAACCGACACAGAGAACAAGGAAGTCAGCCCGGATTACCGGGAAGACGACCTTGACCCCACACTCGTAGACATGAGCAGTCCAGCCATGTCTACAGAGGCAGAGGAAGATGTTCTTGTGGGGACAGAGGAGGACTTGCCGCCTCCTGTCACAAAACAAGAATGAGCAGCAGGCGCACCAAAATAGCCCAAGTGAACATCCACCATGCCAAAGCAGCCTCAGCTGTGATGACTAGGATGTTCACTAAGCAGCACCTAGGGCTAGCGCTGCTGCAAGAATCCTGGATCTTCGGAGGTAAGATCAGAGGCGTTAGCAACAGGGAATGTAAGTTAGTATGGGACAGCCGTGAGTTCTCCCCTAGAACTTGCATTATGGCAAGGAAGAGCATAAATTACTTATGTTTTTCAGAATTTTTAACGCGGGATTTAGTTCCGATTCAGGCCCTCATCAAGACCGTGGGCCTCCACCGCGAAGTAGTGATCGCATCAGCATACTTCCCGGGCGATGGTAACTGCATACCACCCATTGAAGTACAAAAGCTGGTGAAACACTGTATTAGGAGAAGGCTGCCACTCATCCTGGGATGTGACGCGAACGCACACAATGAGATATGGGGCAGCACGGACACTAATAAGAGAGGTGAATACCTCATTAAAGAAAATTTTATTGTGTACAAAGTTGGCGACACACAAACCTTTGTCACTAAAGTCAGAAATGAGATACTGGATATTACGGTGGATATTACAATCACCACGGCATTTGAATCCAGCTGCCCGGTAAAAACCGTGAAGGAGCATAAGGATGAAAAATTGTGGAAGAAAAATTAGTCTACATTAAGAACAAAAGTACGTAGGCTTTTCAACAAAGCCAAGCAATAAGGAAATTGGCTAGAATACTCCGAGGTGCTTACCACCTACAACAAAGAGATCAGAAGTACAAAAAGGGAAAACTTTTCTGAAAACATAGATTTTTTGTGAAAACATAGAATCCAGAGCGGTGGCAGCTAGACTGCACAAAGCACTAGCGAAGGATAGAATGGAAATGACAACCACTCTCAAGAGACCGGATGGGACCTTCACGGAGGACGAAGAGCAAAGAGCTCTCCTCCTACTAGAAACCCATTTTCTGAGATGTAGATGATATCTCCCTTTATCCGAGGGCTTGATTCAACCACGGAAACCAAGTCGGGCTGACTGGAGGAGGGCAGTGTCCATCTGTACGGAAAACCGAATCAGATGGGCTATCGGCATTTCCCAGCCCTTTAAGGTCCCAGGTGTGGACGGACTGGTTCCTGCCTTCCTACAAAAGGGAGAGAGAGAGAACTAATGCAGAATCTTCTAAATATCTTTAGAAGTAGTTTAGCGCTCGGATATATACCGCGCTAAGGTGGTATTCATAACGAAGGTGGAGAAGAAAGACACCACTCAACCGAAGACATTTAGATTCATTAGTCTAACATCTTTTATGTTAAAGACAATAAGGAAGGTAATTGATAATTACCTTAGGACTATAGTGCTGGTAGGTACACCACTACACAGCAGTCAGCATGCATACAGGGCAGAGAAATCCACAGAAACCGCCATGTATCAGCTGACAAATGAAATAGAAGCAGCACTAGAGACAGAGGAAGTAGCGATTTGTGCCTTCTTGGATATAGATGGAGCTTTTGACAACACCTCAGACGCGGCTGTCAATGCGGCCCTCGAAACAAGGAGTATCGACAGCACTATCTCATTGTGGATGGGAGAAATTCTGAGAACTAGAACAGCGGAGGTGTCTCCGCTGTTCTATGTGGGAAGAGACACCATTTTGATCTCCACAACTCGAGGGTGCCTACAGGGAGGTGTACTATCACCTCTAATGTGAAGCCTGGTAGTTGATGAATTACTTGTCAGGCTAAACGACCTAGACATCAAATGTCAAGGTTACGCCGATGATATAGTCATATTGGCCAGAGGGAAGTTTGAGGGAACGCTCTGTGAAATTGTTCAGAGAGGCCTCAAAGTAGCTAGTAGATGGTGTCAAACAGTGGGACTAAGACTCAACCCGAGCAAAACCACGGTAATACCATTTACTATAAGGAGAAAACTAAACTGCCTACAGCCCATACTCTTAGATGGGAAGGCAGTAGAATACAAACAGGAGATAAGGTATCTGGGTATCACACTAGATAGCAAACTCCTATGGAATAGACACGCTGAGGCAGCGGTAGGTAAAGCCAAACGCGCCCTAATGGTGTGCAGAAATCGGGCAGGAAAAACGTGTGGTTGTGACCCCACAATCCTGCGATGGATGTACACCATGACAGTGAGTCCTGCAATCACTTATGGAGCAGTTGCGCCGGGAAGTAGAATCAAGCTGGCCTCTATGAAGAAACAGCTTTGGGGGGTCGTGTCCGACAGCAGCATTGGAGCTGCTGCTGGATCTGACTCCGCTGCACCTTGTGGTGGAAAGAGCCGCCAGATCAGCGATTGTAAGGCTCAGCAAGGAAGGAATAGGCAGAGATAAAATAATCGGGAGCAGAGACCGAAACAGCCTCGCTGCCAAGTTCCCGTAGCTGGAAGTACCAAAAGACAAAATGGTATGCAAATACCACATCGAGAAAAACTACACAGCAATGTATAGTAGTAAATCCGATTGGAGCGTCGAATCCTCAGCATACCACATAGAGCACATAGAGCAAAATGCAAAATGCTAAGTGGTATACAGATGGTGGTTCGAAGACAAATGAAGGTACTGGTGCAGGAGAGTTTGGACCTCGTACCAAGTACTTCGAATACATGGGAACATCCCGAAGTATCTTCCAAGCAGAGGTACACGCAATCGAAAGATGTGAACAGTTTAACCTCGGCAGGAATTATCGCAAAAAACGAATTGCTATCCTGTCAGACAGCCAAGCAGCCATTATGGTCATTAGCTCATACACCATCAGATCCAAACTGATATAAGACTATCTGGAGAAGCTAAACCAGCTTGGCAAAGATAACAAAGTAACGCTATACTGGGTACCAGGACACACTGGTATAGACGGAAACGAAGAATCCGATCACCTAGCAAACAAGGGATCCAGTAGCCCCTTTATAGGTCCGAAACCCTTTTGCGGCACCAATGTGAACACCATCCACAAAAGTTTAGATGAAGAAACAAGATGAAAATGGATGAAAACCTGGAAAGAACATCCAGGGCTAAGGCAGTCCAAAGTTATGCTGGGAACTTTTAACCAGAATAGAACAAAAGCTTGCCTGAAATTATGCAGGAATAAGCTTAGAATTCTGACCGGAGTCCTGACGGGACACTGCAGACTTAGGAAACATCTCAAGGCCCTAGGCCTAGAGGAGGATGACGGATGCAGATTATGTGGCTCAGAAGAGGAAACCACCATACATCTGCTCAAAGACTGCGGAGCTTTACTCCGCAAGAGACAGATGTACTTTGGGGCTCACTGCTTGAACACAGAGGAGCTGTAGGCCTTCAATCCCACCCAGATCCTGAAATTCCTAAAGGAATCAGGATTAGAGGAGGCGCTCTAAATGGGTAAGTACACCAACGCTTGGAGGAGGAGGGTGGGGTACAATAGATCTATAAAGGTCGCAGTACAAGTAGTCACCACCATATCTACAATCTACATCTAAACATTGATTATGTCGTCTTTATCCATTTAATTACCACATATTTAATCATTACAAATAAACAAATCTTGTCTAAACTACTCACAGGTTACTACTAAGAGGTTAGTTTTATCTATTTTCGTTCCTAAGCTGAATTTTTGTTTAAAATAAGTAAATGTGTAAAACTCTCTGAACTCTTCTTTTCTGCCTATTTAATATCTTCTCTATATGGTCTTATGGAATTAGTATTGTCTAGATTTATTTGTGATATTTTCTATCGAATCTTTTTTGGCTAGACATATCTCAAATAAAGTTATAAAAATAAGTCATAAGCAAATACTATTAATTGTTTAGTTTTAACTATTTGGACTTCTCCAGTTTGCTTTGTGTTTCGTCTCTTCGGACTATGCTAGTTATTTCGTTTCTCTAATCGTTGAGTTTGTTTTATTGTTTACTAGTCATAAGCCTCTAGTATAGTTTATTTGTCTTGTCTAACAAGTATTGCCTACATGGTCTTATCCTAAAATTTGATGAATCATATTTATCAAATAACCTCTTTTGTATCAAGTTTAGGTTGACTAGTCATGTTTAAGTTCACTATTTTTGTCTATTATAGTATATCTGACTCGTTCTGAGTGGTTACGGCCGTTACTACCTGCTACTCCGCTAATATAACTTGTTAGTTAAGTTATATAAATCTAGACACTTAACACGACTCGAGTTTCGACTTCTGAAGGTCATTTTCAAGTATCACTTGATCAATTGGTCACTTGAAAATTACCTTTAACTGTTCAAACTCGAGTCGTGGTAAGTGTCTAGGTTTATATAACATCACAAGTTAATTATACGTGTATATTTACAAAATTAGTGGGAAAAATAAAGCGAGTTAGCCATTTAACGTTTGTAATGAATGTACTGCAATATTTTATCCAGACCTCCCCTTTAATCCTTTTTTTTATTTTAGGAAATGTTATGTATATATAATGTTATGTTATGTATAAATATTATGTATATTAGTAATAGCTAATTATTTGAGATCTTGACTATCCAGGCCCTATATTCTTTCTGCTGTGGAAGCTATAGAGCTATAGTATAAGTATAACTTTGTGTAATTAATAATATATTATATTTACCTAGTTGTTATATACCTTGTTTTGTCCATCTATTTTAAATGCCCAGTTCTGTCCGTCTAAGCTTCTATGTCTAAACTTACATTTTACTAAACTGACAATTTCGGTAAATTGTAAACGGTATTTTCGGTCGGTGCTAGGTCAAACTTTGTTATTTTTTCACTCAAGGCTTTGACTTTGTTTCTAGGCTTATCTCTTTGGCAGACTAGATTAGATGAGACAAATCTGGTTTAGTTTCTCCTTATTTTAAGGCTAGTATTAAAAGTAGATATTAGCTATATTTTTCTTTTTCTTTCCAATTCTACATTGTTCGTGAGATTTATAAATACGTTCTAGAATTGGACAAAAATACATCTCAAAACTTATTATTATATTACTGAATTTCATTAGTTGTGCTTTTGTTAAGTTTGCTTAGGTAGAATATAAATAAATAAATTTCGCACGTTGTAAATAGTAAACACGCTATAAAATAATTATTGCACACACGTATTAAATCACATTTCTCGAAATTAATTTACACGTGGATTTATAGCCCACGCAAAATAATTTATCGATCTACATATTGGTATTGTATGTTTTTGTAATACTACATTAAATGTTATATATAGCACCGTAAAGAATATTCTGATTATATCTGTTATTATTTAGTACATATTAATTGTTTCGTACAAGGTGGCAGTTTAAATCATTCTTAATCTATACCGCAACATAAAAAGCCATGGACCATAGCCTTATGCAATAATTATATGTTATTTAGTCATTAAGGTCTTACGCCTGTGGGCACAGGTGCATGAAATATGGTATTAATAAAAACAATCTGGAAAATATATGAAAGGAAAATATATTTTAAATTAAATCCACTCCATATATCCAGGCAGAATTGTCGTTAGACCAATGAAGCCAGATTTATAAAAATGGGCATATTAAATATTTATTTGAAACTGAACACCAGCATTTACACAATATTTATCGATTAGTAAAGAGTTGAACAACCATTTCCTATGAGAACAGTTGCAATTCGTCGCGGAATGGATTTGTAAAGTGTCTTAAAAGTTTCAAACGAAGTCCTCCCACTTATGTAACAAAACATCCGCCAATTGCTACAGCGATGTTGGAGGTGGAATTTGCTCCTCGTTCTCTGCTCTAAAACCCCCCATAACTTTTCTATGATGTTGAGGTACTGATGCCTTACAAATCATCTTGCAATAGATTTTGCAAAAGGGTAATGATCGGGCCAGCTGTATACCACGATATAACCGCCCAAATCATAACTGAACCTCCCCCGCGCTTGACTGTAGGAAGCAGGCAAGAATCCAGATCGTAGGCTTCTTTTGGTGTTCTCCATACATGAACCCGGCCGTTTCTAGGAAACAATGTAAACGATGATCCATCGAACTATACCACATTCTTCCAGTCGTCCACTGTCCAGGTTTTATGATCGGGGCACCACTTCCTTCGCAGCTAGGGCTTCACACGAGAACAATATTTTTCTCGTCTCGTCTCGTCTCGTCTCGTAAAAGCGAGACGAGAACAAGACGAGACCGCATGTGGTCTCACTCTCGCGAGAGCGATATCGTATGTGGTTTCGCTCTCGCGAGAGCGAGAACTCATGTGGTCTCGTCTCGTTTCTGATCCCGGCCATACTTCTTCTTTAATCTTTGATTCTAATACGGGCAGCGGTAATATTTTCTTGCATAAATTTGAACTGCGGGCTCGGGCAAGTTACATTTCAGTATATAACAATTAAAGGAGGAGATTTCGTAATATGAAATAGATGTCGTAGACAATTTCAAATTGTGTTCGTTTTTATTATTTTTTTTTATTATTATATTTTTTAATATATATTAAGTCAACAAAATAGAAGGTTTATATAAAAAGACATGTATGGTGTGTTATCGCTACATTTTTAAGTGGATGGAACAAAGCGAAATTAGGAGAAATTAATAGTAACCAAATAGAAAATTTATGTAAAGAGACAGTGATTAGTTTACAATAAAATGAATGATTACCTCGTTTTGGACTATCTTAACAATAAGTTCTAGCAAGAACGATATTTGGCGGGATTAGACGAGACGAGACAAACGGTAACGAGAGCGAGACGAGACAAACGGTTACGAGAGCGAGAGCGAGACGAGACTTACGGTTACGAGAGCGAGAGCGAGACGAGACTAACGGTTACGAGCGCGAGAGCGAGACGAGACTAGCGGTTCCTAGAGCGAGAGCGAAACGACAGTAATTTTTTACACAACTAACTAGAGCGAGACTTTTGAAACTCTCGCCCTAACTCGTCTCGTGTGAAGCCCCATTCGCAGCTTAGCGTTGGCTTTCGTTATGAAAGATATGAAACAGATTCTAGCTCTTCCTTGAATGTTAGCTTTGTGAAGCTCCTGCCGAAACAGTATTGCTCAAGTGTTTTATGTTGCCTGGTCACAATCCTTTTTAATATTCGTCTGTCTCTTTCAATTACCTTCGACTTTCGCACACTATTCCTCTTCGTTGATGATGTTTTATCTTGTTTTGTAAATGCTGTCAATATTGTGAATACGGTCACTCGTGAAACAGTTGAGTCTTTTTCGTCATAGATGCTCTCGTTAGCCGCGCACCAACGATTTGTCTTCTTTCGAAGTTTCAGAGATCACACATTTTACCGACAACTGGTCTAAAAAAAGAACTGTACTTCACGCACTACAGCCGCGTCCCAGAATTTACACGTACACAGTGATGCCAACCTGCAACAAGCCGTACTCTATTGCATGATGTTCATATTATTTTGTACGACTACTGTATATAAATTTATAAACAGATACGGCGGACTATAGAAACCAATGGTTTAAAATTAAAGTAGACAGGGCTTAACTAGCCAGATGAAACGGATAAGGCTAGATGCACAAGTTAGGAAAGCTGAAAGCTGAATGCAGCTGAAAGCTGAGCAGCCAAGTGGCACTACGAACATCTTCAATCGCGATGAACTGAGTCAGGTAAAAGTTAGTCTAACCATGCTTCTTGTTGAAACATTTGGTGATATCTGATATGACCAACTTCGTCCATTGGCCTTTTTCGGACGTCCACCATTTTTGTTGCAGTTGACTCATGCAGATCGGCTCATTCTTTTACCAGGAGCTCTATGAGGGCTATACCAGCGATTATCAATGCTGCTTTCCCCGATACCGTCTTGTATACTCTGCAAATTCTAATTGCAATTTTTCTTTGAATTCTCGATAGTTTGTAGACATTGCTTTCTACTGTCATGCTTTTAGCCCATATTGAGGCAGCATATAGCATGGTGGATTGTTTGACCGTGCGAAGGAGCTTACGTTTGGAACTATTCGTCCCATCTAGATTGGGCATACTTCTATCCAATGTCGCCGTTATCTTCATGACTATATCTACTGCCTTTGTGAGGTTTGGTCCAAAGGAAAGGCTCTTATCTATGACTACCCCGAGAAATGAGATATCGTTCTTTGGGCTTATATATGTATGTTGCATTTCTTTCTTTTTTTAGTTGTGGTCATTGGCATTTTCTTCTAGCAGCAACGCGCGAGGCCCTCAGGTTGGATATTTTGTCTGATCACATTGTACTAGTTTCCTCCTAGTTGGTCAACCTATCTTAGGTAGCGTTGAATTACATGTCCTGCTCATTACCTGAACAAGAATATCGGCATTTTAATTGTTGTACCTGCAATTTCCTCTATTAGGCTATTTTGTGTTCCGTTTCTCTAGGTTCAGCCATCGTTAAACTAAAGTTCAAATCTAGCAGCGACCCGGACTTATTGCCATATAAATTATTTAATGAATTCAAGAACGAAATAGAACCCTAATCATTGACATTATTAATAACTCTATAGAAACTGAAGAATATCCTGAGTTACTAAGAATCTAAAAATAATGCCCATATAAAAGAATGGAGATTAGACAGACATTATGAATTAAAGGCCAATATCACTTTTATCGGAGCTATAAAAAATAATGGAATATTGTATCGAGAAAGAATTAAAATATTTTATCGGCAAATACTATTTAATTCTTAGCCCATAACTTGGCTTTAGAGCTGAAAAAATCAACGGCAATCTAGCGAATACTAGAGGAGATAGATAAACATCCTCTGAGGATTTTTGAGATATCTCCAAAGATTTTCAGTGTGTATCGCATGAAAAACTTTTAGAAATTGTATATAGATGCGGGACTGGAGGCAAAATTGGTAGATGGTGCAAATCAGTTCTACACAAAAGAGAGGAATATGTACAAATCGAAGCCGTCTGTACAAAAAGTGAAATCAGATGCAAATGAGTTCCTTACTGACGTTTATTAATAGTTCTCTGCCAGCAACCTGTATTTAAACATTAGAAAAACTAAATATATTATATTTCAATTAAAACGTAGTTTGCGAAAAGACGACTTAACATTAAAAATAAGAAACGCAACCATTCAAAAACCCAACACAATTAAATTTTAGAAGCCTCCACTTCAGAGACTCACAAGGCAAACTGGCCTATAACGACAATGACAACTCCCACCTTTTGGCTCACTACTTCTTCAGTAAAAATCTACTCAACTGTGACCCACCCAGCGAAGACTTCGACTATAAGCAAACCACACCAAACCCGGACTCGCTGCCCCTTCGTTGGAAGAAGTTGGCCTTCTAAGAACTTCTTAAGAATATTAAGGCAGCTGGAAAGGACTCTATCGCTGCTGAACTGTGAAAAGGTGCTGGAAACAATGCCGTGCGCAAGCTAACCGAGATCATCCAGGATATCTAGGAAACTCTCTCTTCCCGGTTACTTCTCTCGTCCCGGTAACACACAAGATTCTCTCGAAGGCGCTAAAAACAAGGGCAGAAAATCAGCTTTATAGTTAACTGGGAGTATACCAGGGGGGCTTCAGGGAGATCCTGTTTTGAACAGATCCTCAATCTTAGAACTGTACTTGCATACTCCAAGATGAGAAACCGCAATGTGGTCGTCACCTTGGTTGATTTTAGGAAGGCCTAAAATTCCATTGATAGAGAAACGCTAAACAAAGTACTCCAGGAACTAGGGCTAGACAACAAAACCCGCAGACTCATCCTAGGAACATTGACCAACACCCATTTAAAATTATATTAAATTTAGAGGCGAGATTTCAGAAAGCTTCGCAATAAAAACTGGAGTTAGACAAGAAGATGGACTTTCGCCACTTCTCTTCAACTGTGTCCTTGATAAAGTTATGAGAGAATGGCGCAAGGATCTGATCAATTTGGGTGCTCAGAGTGGTATCTATCTGGGACGTAAAAACGATGGACTGGTTATAGATTGCCTGGCCTTTGAAGATGATATGGCACTGTTTGCTTATTCTCTTGAGATGGCAACAATGCAGGTAAATTGTCTCAGAAAACAGACTGCCAAAGTGGGTTTTCAAGTGTCGCTGGAGGAAACAGAATTCTTCACCAACATCAGAGAAGCAAACAGAGAGATGTTACTAGAGCAGTGAAACATCAAGAGGACTGAGAATTTCATGTATCTCAGCGAATGGATTGAACCCAACTTATCAGAAAGAGCATCATTATCCAGGAGAGTCAACAAGTTAGAACTAGCCTATCGACTGAATAAGAACGCCTGCCAACAAGAAATGCCTGCCACCCTACATGAAACTTTAACACTACACATCAGTCTTACGACCATTAGCCCTGTATGCCATGGAGTGTCTCTCCTTAAACCGAAGAGGGCTGGTAGAGAAATTGGAAATCAGAGAGAGGAGAATCCTCAGGAAGATCCTAGGCCCGGTAAACGAAGATGGGGAATTCCGAAAGCGGCATAGCTCTGAGCTCTACGAACATATTGAGATGCCCTTTGACTGTGCAAGGAAAAGAAGGTTAGCTTTATATGGCCACGTTGCAATATTGCCTCCAAACCGACTAACCAACCTTCTGGAAAAACAAGAAGGTTCGTACCACTTGGTTGACAGAAACCGAGAAGGATATTAAAGAACTGGGAATAATAGATCTCCAAAACAGACAGTCTGTCAGACGCACCCTGAAGGAAGTCTCTGGATTTCAGAAAAAAACCTCGAAGGAAAAGTACCCCCTGGAGAGAAGAGAGAAAGGAGTTACACCGGCAGAAAATTCGACAGTAATAGGAAAGATCAAAGCCCAACTGTTGAACAAGCGTGGTCCAATGTAGGACTATTCTTAAGAAGAAGAAGAAAAGACAATTTTACACAAATCATTATAAAATATAAATAAATGATAACTAGAACTTTATAAATAATAACTGGTTACAATAAATCAGGTAATTAAGGATATAAGTACCGCTAGAGCATTGATTGCAATTTAAAATGTAATTATTTGTAATTTATTATAAACCATTTAAAAGTTTTCAGTAATTATTTTATCTAGATTTCTGGTTCAATTCAACATACATACTGACGTTCACTAAATAGTTGAATATTCTTGTTCTAGTCTATAGGAAACTTGACTAACTAGTTATTTGCCAAATTGTTCCAACAAGTGTTAATTTGTGTCGCATTAAACACTTGTCTTAAAGGTCAAATTATAAAGTAGCTTATAAACATCTGCGATTTTCTTAACTATATAAAATTAGAATACGTTAATATAAAGAATAATAATCTCCAGTTAATTCTACCAAAGTAAATTAGTTTATGCAACCAATAAATAATGGAAAGTTGTACCAAATGTCGGTTTAGGTTTTTATTATGAAACCATTAAATTCTATATTATCCAGTGATTAATATTTGTTTATAAATAAGTGTATTTATGCAGGCAATAACTACTGTTTTTATTTCACTAGAAATTTCCGAGTTTTGATGTAATTAAAATGTGAGTCGAAGGCAATATTAATATTCACCATTAAAGATAAACTTCTTGTTTTTAACAGGAAACTTAAAATTTTATTGGGAAATAAAAACCTTGTGAATAACACATTTCAAGAAAGCTTGGAACCAGAGAAACTTTAATGAAGCAAAATTCCTGTCCTATCGTTTGTCGAAATCAATTATTAGCAGAAAATTACGGTTGCCCAAAAAATAAACTACAAGACAGTCCCGATAAAAATTAGTTAAGCTTTGCCACAACCACGACAAAGAATATTAATGAAGAAATCGCTAAACGTAAAAAGATCATTAGCGTCAAATATAAAGTATGAATTATGTGACACTGCATGATAGCTTATTTAAAACTTTATGGGATACTAAATCCGGGTTATTAGCGCTTAAAAGACGAATACAAATCATTAGATTAAAAAAGATGAAGAAAATGTGTAGAATATAAAAGCGTGTCAATATAATATCTTTATTATACGGGGAAGGTGACGCGCCGATGGAAAATTATTGCTTCTATTCTTTCAAATCTAAAGCAAATAAATTCATGTAATATTCCGGTGCACATGTTCATTTTTTTTTCGAAGTTTATTACCACTTTATTACCAGCTTATTTTAGACTCTGCATATTGATTAACTAGATATTATACGCTATGTATACAAGTTAAAATTATATTTATACAAGTTAAATTTATATAACAATTTCTAAGACTCTTCAAGCACAACAAGGCAGAGAAAACAAACAAAACTACACAAGGAATATTACATAGTCAAAACTGAATTAACAATATTAGAACTAAAATATTATACAAACAAAACTAAACGGACAATACTAGAGAGACAAAACAAGACAGAAAACACAAATTGCAGACCAATAAGAATTAGCTCTCAATTCTTAACTGGAAAACTTAAGACTTTTTGCCCTTACCAATCTTCCTTGTCTAGAATTATTTGTCTAGTCTTATCTCTGTAATCTTGTCTATCAGGTATGGTCTATTACGTCGTGTCTATTACGTCATGTCTTCACCGTTTAGTATTTTCTGTCTAAACTTGTCTGTCTAGTATTGCCTGTTTAGCCGTGTCTGTCTAGTCTTGCCTGTCTAGCCCTGTCTGTCTAGTCTTCGCAATCTTTTTTTTAAGGAAAGTTTATTTTATTTTTGAATAAAATTTACAAAAAACAACACGACAAAAATCATAAAAACCATCCTTTCACATTGATTTTTTTACACTGGCATCCGCTCTGGCACTTCTTCGGTATGGGCTGTCGGTTCTAGTTCCAGGTGTCTTTCTATTTAGTTTCTATAATCTTCCGAATGACGGTATACACTTCTTTCCGTGACTTATCCGATCTTGTTAGACTCTCCATCATGTTGTACACATTAAACGTCCTTCCAGTAGTGTGCTCGAAGTTCGTTCTATCTTCTATCCAGTTTGGGCATGCTTAAAGCATATGGTTTACATAGTCTACCTCTCTGTAGTAATTACTGTGGTCCTTGTCCACTTTCCTGGGGCCAGACAAGTATTTTCGGAAACAGCCATGGCCTAACAAATCTTGAATTAAAAAGCAATTTGTATCACCGTAGTCCCTCCTTGTCCAGTTTGCTTCATCTGGAATTAATAAATAAGTCCAGGGTCTATACGTTGAATTATTCCTTCTTTTTGCCATCTTCTCATCAAATTTTCTCGGGCTCTCCTGGGGCCAGACAGGTATTTTCGGAAACAGCCATGGCCTAACAAAGGCCATGGCCTATCTTGAATTAAAAAGCAATTTGTATCACCGTAGTCCCTCCTTGTCCAGTTTGCTTCATCTGGAATTAATAAATAAGTCCAGGGTCTATACGTTGAATTATTCCTGCTTTTTGCCTTCTTCTCATCAAATTTTCTCGGGCTTTTAGCTTTTCGATCCCGTTATATATTTCTCGTCTTTCTTTGATTTGGAACTTTACAGGAGCGATTTCTGCTATAACTCCCACCCCTTCCGTTAATATTGTTATGTATGCGCAGCATACACAGACTACTCTAATACACAGCAAACATACAAATCTAGCAAAGCTCAGAACCCTTGTTTAGTTTCAGTAACAATATATTTTGTTAGCGTGAATTTTGTTCACGGTAAATTTGTTCACGTGATGCACGAATGTTAGCTTTGTGTCCAGCCATACCCCCAAATAAATTTACTGCTGCAGAAGGGGTTACCGCAAAACCTTAAGTGATTAAAAGTGATCGGGGAGGTCGTTCGTTTAAATGTTGAAAGTACTGACTCCGTCTAACTTATCGCCAGTTGAAGTTGCAGCTGCTCCAGCCAGTTTAGAACTCTTTGTAGTCCCGTATACATTGGGATGGATGCAGCTGTATACATTAGGATGGATTCTTCTTTTGCGGTTACCACCATCGCCACGTGGTGAGCGAATCCAATTAAGGTTATACCCTCCGCCATTTCGGTTTTCAGCAGATCGTCATAAAGTACAGCTACAGCGTGCTTGTAACCCTGGACGTGAAAAAAGCTTTCAATTCGGTCCCATGGAGCGAAATCATGGAGGCTTTGGAACTAAAGAGAGTAGCTCCCAACCTTCGAAAGATGATGGGTAGCTACTTAAATGACAGGGAGATAGTGACTGTGGAAAGTAAATCTTCAAAATGAGTGCGGGTGTTCCACAGGGTTCGGTTCTTGGGCCGATAATGTGGAACATATTTTATGGTGTGGTTTTGAGATTGAGGCTGCCAGACGGGGTTACACTCGTCGGGTACGCTGATGATGATCGCTGTCGCTATAACGGAAGAAGCGATAATGAATGAAGCAATTAGTGGGATTGATGGGTGGATGCACGACAAGGGCTTGCTCTGACTCCCTACAAAACCGAGGCGGTCCTGCTAATTGGGAGAAGATAGCTGCGTAAACTGACCGTGCGAATGGGGAAAGTTGACGTACCGGCTCGGGAATCTGTAAGATACCTTGGGGTAGAGCTTCAGCGAAATCTCAGAGTGTCCAATCAGGTCACCCGGGTGGTGAGCAAGGCTACAGTATGCGTCAAAGCCCTTGGACGGCTGATGCCCAACATAGGTGCGCCGCTGGTCTCCAAGAGGAGGGTTATGAATGCGGTCGTGCACTCCATTCTCCTGTATGGGGTGCCGGCATGGATAAATGCGTTCAGGATTGAATGTTATATAGCGATACTGATGAGAGTGAAAAGGTGTATGCTGTTGCGTATGTGCAGCGCATACAGTATAATTTCTGGCGACGCCATGGCGGTCGTTGCTGGAGTTATCCCGTTAGACCTTCTGGCGCTTGAAAGGGTGAGAGTTATAGAAGGTAATGACCCTAGAACTGAAAGGGAAAAATCAATGCGTTTATGGAAAGAGCTATGGGAGGGGTCGGAAAAGGGAGCCTGGAGTATCGATGAAAGGGGGAGGTGAATTATCACCACATCCAGGCGCTTACGGGACATGGAAGCTTTGGGTCTTACCTAGTGCGCATCGGGAAACTGGTTGAGGCGCACTGTAGGTATTGTGGAGCGACTGCGGACACTGCAGAGGATACCATCTTGGAGTGCACTAGATGGGAGAGCATGAGGAGCGCAGCATAATGCAAGGTGGGAGAGAATGTAAATAAGGAGAGTATGGTGAGAATCATGCTTCGCAGTGAGTATGAATGGGGCGTGCTGACTGGCATGATAGGATATATAATGAGGAGAAAGGAGTAGGATGAAAGGGACGAGCCTATGGCGGAACGAAGGGTTGCTACGCGCGAGCCGTGCGTGCCAACGCCGGGCCCCCTTTTATGCGAAGAGGGCGCACAAATTTATTGTAAAAATCTGATGCGAGGGGGATCACGGCGATTAACGGCGCGCCCGGCACAACGAGTGAATGCGGATGAATGCTTTGGTCATGAAAGGGTGAGGAATATGATGAAATTGTGCCAAGTTTGGATTCCATCACGTTCTCTCCGGTTTTGGCTGGGGGAGGGTCTGAATGGTGGGGTTTTTTAGTGGGTCGCCCCTTTAAGGGGGGCAGCCCCACACTACCACTCGGCACGGGTCGGGTGGCGTCTGTTTGCAGATTTTCACCTCCAGCACGTGCAAAAAAAAAAGATCGTCATAAGGTATGTTCCAAAGCACGAGTCTTCTCTATCTAGTCTTCTCTGTCTAGTCTTATCTGTCAAGTCTTGTCTAACTAATCTTGTCTGTCTAGTTTTGCGTGTCTAATCTGTGTAGTCTTGGATATATTCTTATATGCCCTATCTTGTATATCCAGTCTTGTCTGTCTAGTCTTGTTTGTCGAGTACTACCTGTCCATTTTGCTTGTTTACTCTCGCCTGTCTAACCTTATTTGTCTAGTTCTATATGTCTAGTCATGTCTCTCTAGTACTGTCTATGTAGTCTAGTAACCCTAGCCTTGTCTAGGCTCTTCCGCTCTTGTTTGTCTATTTTGTATGTCTACTCTTGTATGTCAAGTCTTATATGTCCACACACTAGGCATTGTCTAGTCTTATCTGTCTAGTCTTCTCGGTGTTGTCTAGTATTTCTATTTTTTTGTGTCTTGTGTCTAGTCTTGTCTCTCTAGTCGTACTTTCAAACTTCTCTATCAAGCCTTGTCTATTCAGTCGCGTCCGCGTCCGTTCGGTCTCGTCTTTTCAGTGTCATCTGTCTAGTCCTGTATGTTAAGATTACATTTACCCAAACTGAAAACAAAACGTTGATATAACACTAACAGTATGATCTAGGAGACATAAAAAGCTCACGGTTAATACGTGTATTAGATACCTATGCTATGTAAGCAATTACGAAACTATACAGACTGTGGAAACAAATCTATCTTATAATATCTTTATATCTTTAAATCCATAATCTTATATCGGAAAGGTGACGGGCCGATGGAAAATTATTGCTTCTATTTTTTCAAATCTAAAGCAAATAAATTCATGAGCACATGTCCATTTTTTTCGACGTTTATTACCATTTTACCGGCTTATTTTAGACTCTGCATATTGATTAACTGGGTATTATACGCTATATATATATATATATATATATATATATATATATATATATATATATATATATATATATACATGTTAAAATTTATATAACAATTTACAAGTAAAGATTACAAGTAAAGATTAGAGAGGCAAGACTGAATTAAAAATATTAAAAGCAAAGTATTAAACAAACAAGAGTACACGAACCAAAGTTAACAAAGCAAATAAACAAAAATAAGACAGATAACATTAAATGCAAAAGACTAGACCAATAAAAATTAAGTCACAAGTCTAAACTGGCCAACTTGACTTTTTGGCGCTACCATTCTAACCTTACTTGTCTACAATTATTTTTCTAATCTTGTCTCTCTGCTCTAGTCAGGACTTGTCTATTATGTCTTGTCTATCTTGTCTGTCAAGTCTTGCCTTTCTAGTTGTACCTGTCTGTTCTTCTCTCCCTAGTCTTCTCTATCTAGTGCTCTGTATAAAGTCTTCTGTGTCTAGTTGTGTTTGTCTAGTCTTCCCTAGTCTAGTCCCTGTAATCTTGTCTAATTAATCTTGTCTGTCTAGTTATGCCATATCTTATCTATCCAGTCCTGTCTGTCCAGTCTTGTTTGCCAAGGATTATCTGTCTAAATGTATCTGTTTATTCCTGTCTGTCTAGCCTTATTTGTCTAGTCTTGTCTCTCTCGTATTGTATATCTATTTTTATATTATATAGTAGTCTAGTCTGCCTTGTCTTGTCACTACACTCTTGCACGTCTATCTTTCTGTCTATAATGACTGTCTAGTTTTGTTTGTATAAAAAACATTGTTATAAGACTAATAGTATGATCTAGGGGCATATAAAGTTCACAGCTAATATTAAATTTTGTTTTTTTTTTTTGGTTTTTTTTTGATCTAAGAACTTTTGAACTGTTTATTTTTTGCTGTATTAATTTGGATATTTTTATTTTCCGTTTCATTCTGGTGTCTTTTTTTTTTTGTTTTCTTTGTTTTTATTTTTTGTTCTATACTTGTCACAACACTAATGTACGAACGGTCGTGTATTTACATTTATGCCAATAAAGGATTATTATATAATATTAAATTCCTATGGAAGCAATTACGAAACTAGACAGACTGAGGCGACAAAATCTATATTTAGATAAAAGCAGACGTGTTTAAAAAATAACACCTTTTATTACCTTTTTATTACTAGCTTATTTCGGACTGTGCATATTGATTCACCTGTTGTGCAAAAAGAAAGAATAAGACAAAATACAGAATTTGCACGCAATGCTATAAATAAATAAATAAAAAAAGTATAAAATTATGCACGACACGTTTATTTCATTCTTTTTATTTATGCGAGACATTTCGGGTAATTATAAATTTGTAAAGTCGCAAAGATAAACTTCGCACGAGTATAGAATTTATTTATTTAGAATATGGTAAATTATCCTAGAGGGATTTATGTACGGATTCGAAGGAAAATTAATGTGGAACACCTGAGGGTTCCATAAGGTTAAAACAATGCTTTATGTATAGACTGTCTCTCTATATACAGAGAGAACCTTGTCTAAGAAATATTTAAATATTGTCGGGAACTAATATAATGAACTTTTCTCCATTTAGTTTGCTGAATTATGAATGGTTTAAAATAGTATACTTGCTTATATTATAATTAAACCTCTGCTTAATCTATTATGAAAATTACATTATCAGACTGAGCATAAAATAAAAATTATGTGAAGTTAAATCATCTTTCAATCCACTTTTTCTCAAGCACGTATATAAAAAAGGTTTAAATTGTGCTTTAATAGTATTTTATGATACAATTGTATGAAGGGGCTTTTGCGGTTTCGAAGTTTAATCGCAATGAGTGAATGAATGAGTGAGTAAATAAATTATTCTACTCACACATCAAAATAAACACATTAATAAGTAAATTATTATATGTGGTCAAATATAATGTTAACTCGCGTTAACTCGTAGATTTTCCTTCGAAAAATAATACTAGTAGTGTTATTTTACATGTATATTTATTTTATATTTATATTTACTGGAATCTTCTTCCTTCATCTAAATCATATATAGTTTGTATAAATCTTTTTTATGTGTGTCTGCATTTATTGCCTGAATGTTAAATAAGTTGTAAAATTAAATGGTAATGCCATTACTAAATAACAATTGTTCGTAAAATATTCAGTTTATTGTGGATGCAAGTTTCGTTTGCCAATTTTATTTTAGAAAGTGGCAATAAAATGCAAAAAACAATGAAAACATTTAAATATTTCGTTCTATCAAAATCAGTCTGATAAATAATGCAGTGATTGCAGCCAAATGCAAAATATGATAATGGCCAACTATTTGCTGGTATGCTTAAATCGCAATATAAATCTTTATTGGAGGAAACAAGACAGATTTTGTAGTCTGCTAACTATAAATTTTGTAAATGTAAAAATATATCAACAAATAAAAATGGCAAATTCAACCTTGGATATAATATAATATACAATAAATTATAAAATGGAAAACCCGTATCTTATAGTAATAATACACATAATACATAGATAATGGATACAACTAATCTACATGATGAGGTCTACATATTTTAGAACTTAGCCTAAATAAACATGAACGGACAAACTTTATTGTAATAATAATAAACTTACCTTATTTCTAAGGAAAGGCTTTTAACAATCAGACGAATATATCGTCGAAGAAACAAGGTCCACTATAACATTTGTAGATGTGTACACAGTGACGAGTCGACAAATGGACGTTTGCTAAGCAGGAGAATTTTCCGTTGGCCAATTCTTAAAAAATGGATCAAATGGCGCAATCCATTAATTCAGTCGTGTTTTCATTTTGTGTCAACTTCTTAATAGTGAATTGCATACTCTTCTCGCTAACTTTAGATAATTAGTTCATTATAAGCAGAATATATGTCTAACTCTACAATTAATGTCCCCTATATTCTTGTCCAGCAACATTGTATACTCTTTGTCTACTCGTCGAACGTCGAAAACAAGAATCTGGAATAAGAAGGCGACGATTTAGTCGATTTAGTTGACAAACTTAACTGTCGTTATTGAAGCATATGTTTTGCTGATAATGACAGCCGACGATTTAGTCTTTATTAAGCCATTATCTATATAAAATAATCACTAACACAACCAATTTTAGCAGGACTGGTGTTAGTTGAACTACACAAAGGCACTATTACAAATGCAACTACGGCTACGACACGATAACGACACTATACACGGCTACGACACCACCTTTCAGAAGTTTTGGCTTTTGATTTTGATTTGGCGATAACTCAACATTTATTTTATAGAAGCTGGCATGAAGAGATTGTGGAAAAACTTAAACATATATTGTGTGATTAATGTCCAATAAAAGCTTATATTCAAATGAGGAATTAGCAGTGACGACAGTACAATGAAAGAACAAACTTTAAATTTGTTACTAGCTACTAGTTTCGGCGATTCAAAATTTAATAAGATTTATAATAAGAAATCATCAGGCTAGCCATCTTGGTATTGGAGCGATTGTAGATCTCGATGTTGTGTTTGATGTCTCCACCATATTCGGATTTTATGTTGTGCAAGAGACTCATAACTGTAGAGAAACCAATAACCACACAATATTAATCAATTAATCACATAATATTAATTTCATCTGGTTCCTCTACAATTAGGTGTTTCTTACACAAGAAATCCAAAGAATCCGAATATGGTGAAGACATCAAACACAACATCAAGATTTACAATTTACTACCAAGATGACTAGCCTGATGATGGTCACGACGGTTTAAATTTGCTTTGTCTAAATGACATAAACGTTTTATTAACCATTATGTACAGAATAATATACAGGGTAGGCTATTTAACGTGTGACGTGTTAACGAGTGAGGAAAAAAATGTAAAAAGCGAATTTTATTGTTTTCGAAGGGCTGACACAGTGGTTAAAAATTATTTTTTATCAAGGTCATAGTTTATGCGTCCTCAGGGTCATCAATGGTTTTTAAAATGGGAACATGCTATTTTTTTATGAGGACAGTGTAGCCACTATTCAGACAAATCCAGCGACTCATGATACCGAGCTTGACAAAAATAATCTTTAACCACTGTGTCAACCATTCAAAATCAATAAATTTCCCTTTTTACATTTTTTTGTCACTCTAAGGGTAACGGAGATATTTGGGTTGGTCACGTTAAATGGCCCACCCTGTACAGCTTCCGTCTTCCTATAATAGGTTTCATTTTGATTTTTTTTAAAAGGAGTATTTTTATGCAAAATCATCGGATGTTTATTTAATTGTAAAGAGGAGGTTGTAAAGAGTCATTCATTTTGTTAAACAATTAGCCAAATAACCGCCACGGCTACGCTTGTAGGACCATATTCTTTTCATGATATTTACCAATCCGCACATTTGCGGCTGTATTTCCTCAATAACTTCTCGAATTCCATCTTTGAGGCCTTGAATCGACTGTGGGCCATTGTCATATACCTTATCTTTCACGTAGCCCCAAAGGAAAAAGTTTAGAGGGGTTAAATCACAAGATCTCGGTGGCCAATTGAGATCGCCTTTTGGAGAAATAACACGGTCAGGACACTTTTCATGTGGCACGTAGCGCCGTCTTGTTGAAAAAAACGTAGTTCACGTAAATATCTTCCAATTCCGGTCATACAAAATCATTAATCATCGTTCGGAAGCGCAATCCATTCACCGCAATAGTTTCTCCAGCCTCATTTTCGAAAAAGTAATGTCCAATGCCCCGCCAGAAACCGCACTAAACAGTCAGACGTTGAGAATTGAGAGGTTTTAAACAGTAACTCTTGGGTTTTCCTAGCCCCAATTGTAACAATTCTACTTGTTAACGTAGCCTCCGTAAGAAGTGAAAATGGGCCTCATCCCTTAAAATGATTTTTCCGACAGTCCGTCTCTCCGCAGTTTAGCTCAGAGGCTATTAGAAATATAAAGCTATAGTTTGGCATGAATATACAGATTAGTCACTCCGACAATGTGGTAAAATCTTGAAAAGAAAATTTTTAGGGTACATCCTCTGCACGTAAAGTCGGGACGTTCTATTTTTTTCTAGTCTACCCCATGGTCTGGGGTGTCGTTGGATAGGTCTTTCATAAATATTACAGGTTTGTGAAAACAATATTTGGATTAAGAAATCCGTTTGTGAAACATAATGCGTTAAAGTGCTAATTTTTGTTAGGTTAGGAGTCCAGTGTTTAAGACTTGAGTCTTAAGTCATAAGAGTAATGCCGGGTTTACGTTGAACTTAATGTAACGCGACCCGACGTGATGTGAAGTGATTTTTACGTTAAGGTATTACATAAGATATTACGGGCGCCATAAAGTGCCGCAAAACAGCGTGTATGAACAGTGACATTTGAAAACCATTTCACAGTTGACAGCATTGGTACTTGTTAAAATGAATCTTGTTGTGCTGCATTATCAATGTTATTTTGGCCGGTTATGCATATCTTGAACTGCGGAAGAGGAAACGAGTACGAACCATTCGTGTGAGAAAAAAAATTCTTCTAGAAAGAATCTAGTTTGGTGACGGACATCACCTGCTAGATGAACTTCTTGTTTCTGACCCACACTTTTTTTATCTACACATGGATGAATGTCGAAAGGTAAGATTAAATGATTGTCTGAAACAAATAATATGTTTTGCTTTTTTAGGTTCGAGTGCCTACTTCCTAAGTTTGGTTGGTCCACTATTAAAGAAGCGACAAATGTACACTGCTCTTTCACCCACTCAGAAGCTTGGTATGACATAGAGGTAAGATCGTCAATGTTTACTTTAGTGTAATTTGTCAATTTCTCAGAAATGATCGAATTTGTAAGTTGGCTTTTGTAGGTTCTTGGCAGCAGGAGACAGTCAGGGAACTCTGAGCTTTTCTTATCGATGTTGTCAGAGCACTGTCTGTAAAATCCTGGCCGAAACAACTCGAGCACTTGTGTTGAATAGTATATTTTTGAAGCCTCCAGCAAATGAAGTGTAGTGGCGTGATGTGTCTGCTGTATTTTGGAAAGAATGTCAGTTTCCACATTGTGAGGGGACCTTCGATGGGGGGCTCCACAAGCTTCTCAAAGTGTTTATTTTAATTACAAGGAGACATTCAGCATGATTCTATTGGCAGTTTGTGATGCACATTACAACTTTATTATTCTAGGTATAGGTTAGTTTTGATTTATAGCTAGATTTGATTTTTTTATTATTTATTTTTTAGGAGCAGAAGACTCAAAAGGTGACGGTGGAGTTTTCCTGTCGTCTGAAATGGTTCAGCGATTAAGCGATTATGGATCTCTTTGCTTGCCAAATTCAAGTAATCTACCAGGAACTGAGATTGATAGGCCCTACTTCCTAGGAGGACATGCAGCTTTTCCTCTAAAGCCTTTCCTGAAGAAACCCTATGGCGGGCGCAACATTCTTCATGATGAGTCTGTTTTTACTTTCAGAATGAGCAGAGCAAGGAGAGTTATTGAAAACAGCTTTAGAATTTTAGCAGCTCATTGGAGGATTTTCCGTCACCCCATTATTGCTACTGAAGGGAATGTGGAAAGCATAATTGAATGTGCTATTTGCCTCTACAATTTCATCAGAAAGACAGGTGACAGGAAACTAAACCAGGAGATCTGTCTTTCTTCATTTGTGAACCAAAAATTGGCAACTGGCGAAGTGGTAGAGGGCGAATGGCATGACATTGTTGCTGAGGAAAATGGAGCCATTATCAATGGTCTACGGATGGGCGCAAGAAATGCTGCTCTTAGAGTTGCACAAGAGAGAGATGTACTGAAGGAGTTTGGGCCTGGAGCTCTACACCATCAATATGCAATGGTCTCCCCAAGATCTACACTTAGTGCCATGAGTTTTGAAATCAGATAAATTTAAAAAATAAACTTGAATAACACATTATTTTTTAAATTACATTTACAATTAGCATAATATAAAAAAAAATATATAAAAATTATAAAATTTAAAAAAAAATTATATATATATATATATGTATATATATATATATATGTATATATATATATATATATATATATATATACATATATATATATATATATATATAAAAATTACCTTCTATATAGAAGTCTCAAGTTCTTATTTTTTACACTTTTCAAACAAGCTTTCGCACTTGTCCCGATCACCCTCTCAGGATCACTTGATGTCATAGATGCACTTTATGAGGCCATTGCCATTTTCAGATTGGTGTGTCTCTCTTAAAACATCAGCTGTCTGATCGATATATATATATATATATATATATATATATATATATATATATATATATATATATATATATATATATATATATATATATATATTATATATATATATTATATATATATATATATATATATATATATTATATATATATATATATATATATATATATATATATATTTTATTTTGCACCGACCTGTAGGCCCTAGATATGGCAAACTTGCAGCTGCTACTGATCCAGACAATGGTGTAACTGATGATGACTATTCATCATCTTGCTCCTGCAATAATATTTCTATATTGCTACCTGGAGATAGCAAAGGTTCACTTGTTGATTACATCGTTGGCGACACCAACACTTTAGGTTCGAAATTGTCCACAGATCTGCAATCAGAGTAAATTTAAACAATAACAATAAACTAATGATCGATGTTAAACTTACTTCTTTTTTCTAATATGGGGTATCAGGAATTACAATTTTTGCAATAAGGGCCATTCTGGACTGGTTGATGCCGCTGCCCCTGACCTCCCCTCAACCAGTACCTCCTACAGATAAAAAATGCTAAAAGTAAAAATGTACATTTATTCGATTAAAATAACAGCTTTACACATAAACATAAACATAATTTATTTAGAAGAACATTTTTTAAAGCTGTTTTTAAATTTAGATAAGTGATTAGATAGCACTTTTCGCACTGAATTCGTGAATACCCTCCAATGTCTGAAACTTACAGCGCTGCTCGTTGCCATTCTTATGTATCGGCCAGTGACCAAGGTTATCAAATCTTATGTCATTACTTGTAAATTTCTGGGACTGTCGAGCAATGGTATACCTCGTTTCGGCGAACTAATTAGGCTATCAGAAAGTACTAACATGCTAAAGTTCTGCTATTGATATAGTAAACTCCAACAAATCCCATACATTTTACTTATCACGGGTTTGGCTTTCCTTTTAGATATTGCTTTATAACAAGTTGTCCTTTGAAAGGTATTATTGATTCATGATTGCCAAGATTTTCTTCGATTACCAACTCTTCACACCGTTTTTTGAAGGAATTGAGGATTGGCCGTACCTTCCAGAGTGATTACGATTTCGTTCTCCATTTACATCAACAATGTGTCAGTTATTTCATAGGGATTCAAATCGGTTACGAGGAAATAGAATGTCATCTACGAATTGTATTCTTGTGGCAGGTGTCCAATGCATCCTCAGTCTGGGAAAACGAATTATACCCATGAATATATGTAAAGCTACAAATTTTCTAATGTCCTCTACATTTGTGTTGAAATTTTTTCCGCCTTTGTGAATTGAATTCATGTTTGTCTTTTTTGCCAAATCAATAAATATTTTATTTGGGAAATATTTCTCAAAATATATCATCGGAGAATGTTCCTTATGAGTATTTACCTCATTTTTCTCAGATGGAGTAAAAACATTGTTTGGTGGTAAAAACTCATTTTGAAAAAGACTTTATGTTCCCAGAAAAGCGCATTGGGTGTATTACACCCAGTACTAGTAGTGGCAATTGCGTACCTAAATTTCAAGATGCTACGACTAGGATTATTTAGGCACAATCCCCACACATTTTATGTTTCGCATATTATACATATCTTGTACTTCACATACCAGTCAAAATCAAATCAATTATTTGTTTTGATTTGACATGATTTTTGGTTTGACACATTAATTATTTGTACTAACCAAATGTATATTTGAAGTTATTAGCGTCCATCTTGAACAACGTTTAGAAAATGCGTATTCATATGAATCCTAATTCAAAAGTTGCCTAAACTGCTCAGGGATATTCTTTAAAATACCTTGTTGGAAGAAAAAACAGTCATAAATAGTAAAAACATAAATAGCCATAATAAGTAGAGGCTTGCAATTTTTACGGTGGCAAATGCCAGCGGCATGTCTGAAAAGTTTAAATCTGTACTAGGCAAAGTTAGATGGACAGTGTTAGACAAACAATACAAATCAGAGGAGGCTATCAAAAGTGAAAGAAGGCTACTTATAAATTGAATTAAATTACAGAAGTCAAAATGGTTTTGAACCAGGGATGGCAAAATCCATGGCACATGCGCCAAGCTTGACACGCTATATAAAAGTTATATTTGCGAGAGATAAGTATTGAGTAAACTAAACAAATGAATGAGATATCAAATAAAATTATCTTTGAAGACCAAACCATTCAAAATTATACCGCAAAATTCAAAGATTGTACATGATCCGGACCTTTCTGAAGAAATACGGAGCCCTGGGCAAGATATTTTTATTAGATTTATAGACTAACTATAAAGTAGATTACTAGACTAACTAAAACATGCATGTATCTAAATGAATTAGTGGTATATAGAATGATGATGTTCTCAGGTGTAAATAATTAATTTAGTTATATGCACAACAAATTTAATTGCTCTAGCTAGAGTCACAGTCGAGATCTAGAGTTGTAAATATATATCTTGAATAGTTAGTAAAGTTTAGGTTTAGTAAAAATCTATAGCATATCTATAGTAATAAAAGCTTTTATTTTATAATTTTGAATACTACACGGTCTTGTATTTAGAACTCCATATCTGGACCACAAGGCTAGATAATACATTTCATTTCGATGTGTATGTAACTAACTAAACTTGAAATAATTCACATTGGACTAATAACATATTGGGAGGTAGGATTTGAAATGTTGTTTGATTGATCTCTTGAACTATGATATCTACCAGCTGCCCTCTTCTGCCAGAAAATTTGCTATTTGAGTAAATTAATATCAATATTTTAAAATTCATAAAAACATAACTGTTTTATAGTAATTTGGATATTTAATTGGTCGTAAAATGAGTATTTCCAGTATAATTCTTAAAATATGCAAAACATTTTTGCATAATATCCTATATAAGTCTTAATTATGTAAATAAAATCATTATTTTTGCAATTCGGAAAGTGCTATTATTCGTTTAATTAAGTAAGTGAAGGTGCTTAAAACATTCATTTTAGCTCTGTCTAATTAAATATTGTGTTTTATTGGTCGTAAATAATTTCGTTAATGTGGCCACATATTAATTAATTATACACGTAAGAAGCTTTAAATGGATTATAAACGGATTTAATGTTTATTTTTTAATAGGTATTTGCATACGACGAGAATTACGTTATGTCAATTAGCAATGTTTTTTCTTTACTGATTTGTATTTGGACGAAACGCCTTCTATTTTCAGTTTTAATTAGTTGTTTTATAATTTATTGCTTTGAAACCATTAATTAAACATCAATTTTTATATCGCATAATTTTAGAATTTGCAAAACAACTAATTGTGAACCAAATAATATTATACATTGAATATTTCATCTTATTATCCTCTCATAAACAAAATACTAATCAGTTTCCATTTCAATTTTTCAATCCGTAATTGTTTTGTATCTGGTTGTGTTTCTCTAGACTTATGTCTCTAGATTTTTCTGTATAATCTAGTCTGTGAAGTCTTACCTGATTTCGGTAAATATTTTGTATTTATTATTTATTTATTAACCTACTGGCATATAGAAACCACATAATAAAAAAATATAAATTTAAAAAATAAAAATACCAAAAATATCTGTAACTGACACAAAATAAACTACAATTTCCTTTATAATACACCTTCTCTGTTACCAGTTTGCTCTTTCCATCTTTTTATCCGTCTCAGCAGTTTCAGACCCTTTCCGCTATCATTCATACATTCCTCCCATATCTTTCCTTCCCGCCTCTCTCCCTCATTCCATTCACCCCTTGTACACTCTTCCATCCAATGCTCCCAAGTATCCTCTGCTATCCCACAAACACTACACTTTCTATGCTCCTCACTCATCCAGTATCTTCTTCCACGCTCCTCACATCCACACCTATACCTTGCTAACATGACTTGTGAATCGTCCTCTTGATTTACACTTAAATAGGTCGGTAACCGCCCATGTACCTGCATCTTTACATACCCTTTATGAAAATTACTACTTTCTATTTTGCTTTGCCGCTCCTGTAGGTCCACTTCTTGCAAAAGTTCTACCAACCTTTCGGCCCACAGTGCCCTTTCCTGCTCCACCTCTTTCATACAATTTCCTCTTATTCTTACCCCAGTCACTCCTTTTCATACCGCCTCCTCCCACTCTATTTACCATTCTAAAAACCTCTTTTATTAACCTTTCATTTCCCATTTCACTCACCTTATATTCATACCTTATGACCTTTCTTGCTGCCAAGACTGCCACCTTGCACGCATTCACCTCCTGGAGGACGATGTAACCAGATGTCGACCTATCAAGCTTCAGGATTTTTTTGAAAAACTTTAACTGGACTCTCTCTATCCTGTCCTCCTCTCTCGTTCCCCAAAATTCTGAGCCATACAATAAAATGCTTCTCGCACACACCCTCCACACCGTCTCAGCCGACCTGAAGTTTACTTCGAATTTATTTCTCCATTCATTCCAGACTCGCCCAGCTGCCACCCACGCTTTCTTCGCTACATACTCCACATGCTCTCTATTGCTCCATTTCCAAATACATACCCCAGATACTTAAACTTTTGCACCTCCTCGATTTCCCTCCCTCTCCATTCAAACCGCTCTTTCTTGAACTTCCCACCTCTCTTGAACCGCCCGCATCCATTTAGGTTTTTCCACATTCACACTCAAATCTCTCCTTTCAAAAAACCCTCTCACCCTTTCAATCACCTCTCTCAATTCCCCAGCTGTCTTGGCAAATACCACTACATAATCAGCGTATGCTAAACTCCACATTTTTGTTCTCCCTATCACTACTCCTCCAGCTTGCCCGTCTGCCAAAACTCTTTCCAAATCAGCCACATAGAGATTGAAAAGTGTGGGGCTCAGTGGACATCCCTGCCTCAGGCTCTTTTTTATCTCGAAATATTCCGTTACACACTCAATCACCCTGATCTTACACACCGTTTCCCTATACACCTCCTTCACATTCCTCCTCACCCTCTCCGAAATACCCTTTTTAACCAAACATTCATACATTCTCCCTCTATCTACGGAATCATACGCTGCTTTCAGGTCGATAAAAAAGAGCAAAAAGGCTCCCAGATCTAATTTCCTGATCAATTATAAATCTAAGCGTTACGAGTTGCTCGACTGTGCCTCTTCCCTCTCTGAATTCTGCTTGCACCTCTGGTATTAATTGCTTATCCTCTGCCTCTTTTCTCATCCGCCCTTCTAGAATCTTGGCGAACATTTTGGAGGAAGAGTTCATCAGCATGATACCCCTATAATTCTCCACCCTTTCCTTGTCCCCATTTTTGTGGATTGGCTGTATTATCCCCTCTTGCCAGCTCTCTGGGATACCCTTTGTCCCTTTCCATATCTTGTTGAACTCCTCCGTAAGCTTGTCGATACATTTCTCTGGTACCAACTTCCACGCTTCATTTCCAACTCCGTCCAGTTCTGCCGCTTTCTTCTGCTTTAAGGCTGCAATTACCTGGTGTACTTCCCCGGCCGTAATTTTTTCTTCACCTACTTCTTCAACAATCTGCTCCCTTCTAACACTGTCTATCTCTCGATCCCCCAAATTTATCATCCCACAAATGTTTTGTATCTGGTTGTGTTTCTCTAGTATTGTGTCTCTAGATTTTTCAGTATAATCTAATCTGTGAAGTCTTACCTGCCCAGTCTTTTTTGTATAGTCTTGTATATTTATCATTGTTCAATATAGTATTAGCCTAGTTTCGCCTGTATTCTTCCTCTAATCTTAATTTCCTAGTGTTAGATATTAATGGTCTAACCCAGAGGTTCCCAACCTTTTAAATATGTTGTACCGGTATTTCGCAAATTCAAGTAATGGCCTTATTTTTTTCTCAAAAGCTTTCTCAAAAACTTTATCGAACAAAAAAAATTATTCCTAACGTTCATTTTATTGAAAATTCATTTTTTTGGCAAAAACTTTGGAAAAACAGAATGCAACTCTATATGTACACCATGCTAGTAATGTCATTTTCTGGGCCTACCCTGAAAAAGATTTCAACGAAATAAATAACAAAATTAAATATATAGATGTATTTATCTTTAGTTCAGACTTTGTAAATTGAAAATTAAAAGATAACATTTATTCTTCTTTCCTTTGAAAAATTAAATTTAGTTAAATTCTGTTTCGAGGCCACCACAGAAAAACGACATTACATTAGGATTGTATATCCAATTGCAATAAAACCAATTAAATTCGTAATAGTATATTACGTAATGAGAGTTGTAAGGAGCATATTACGTACGAGCGGAACAATTACGCGCGACCCGCGTAGCGGGGAGCGCGTAATTCCGCGAGTACGTAATTGCCTTACAACTCGAAATATGTACTATACTTTATCTACGACCACACTATTTTTTTTCTATTTAATAAGAAAATTATGTTTGATGTAACTGATATAGTGATTCATCGATATAGGCAACACAATGTACGCAGTATCAGTGTCAAATGAAATAATTTATATTTACTTAATAATTTATAATCTGTTTAATTTCATTAATACCTATTAATACCTACTGTATTGTAGCAGTATCGTTTTGATTTTTAATGGAGCAGTCTATATAGCCTTCTGCTACTGCAGACGAACGCCAGCCACTATGCCTTTTTAGTGAAAATAAATCACCACCGGAATCCACAAAAATGGTGGCTGACGAACGTCTGTAACAATGTCCTGTATAAAGAAAGATTTTCTTCCAGCAAATGAAGATAATTGGCAATTTGTTTAGTATAGAGCCAATTTTATTTATTCCATTGCTTAGTGCATTTCTCATTTTGATAATTTAAAAAAAAAAGACTGAATTTTGTCCATATTTCGAGGGCGTAGGTTAATATATTTTTTTACAGGTTTGGTAAAATTCTTTCGGCAGCACAAAAGATCTTTAAGTTTTTGTTTTGGAATCAGGAATTTTAATGATCAGAGATGTTCCGGTGTCTTCTATATGGCAGGGTTTGACATTTCGCTTGTTTTCTGCAGGCACCACTAATGCCAATGATAAGAATAATCTAAAATTATATAAAAAAATATGTCGTTATGCCCATTAGAGAGCATTATAAGTTAAAAAAGTAATGAATACCTTCATCAATAAATATTTGTTATCCGGCGAATTATTGAGGAAACTTTTGAATTTCTTGAATGGTTAAAATTTTTGATTTGTTGCTTTTAAATCCATCAGATTTTCTCTTTAGTAAAGCTATTAACTTTGAATGTTTTGAAATGTCGATGTTGTGCTTTATATTAATTGATGTCTGAACCATTCAATAAATTGCCCAAAGTGAAGATCACTGTTTGAGATAACTCATCAAAGTATAATAAAACATTTTCTGAAAAGGATTTAACTTTATGCTTCATTCTCCGGTCCATAAATTTTCTATATGCATCCTCGTATCAATCCCGAGATTTAATCCGTAGCAAATTATGGGCAGCTTGTTTCGCTTTTTCAACAATTTCGGGCGGAGTAGCATTTTCTATTTCGCTATCACTGGACATCACTGGACTTTAATTTTTATAATTGAAAAAAAATATAGTGTTTATGTATTAGTTTGACGTTTAATTTTTTTTGACAAATAACGGAATGTATTGGGTTGCCTATATTAATGATAGTAGCAGCTCTCAACCAATCAACGAATTGTAAACCAAACGCACTAGTGTGTTATTGAATCATTAAATAACATTAATCGCGGACTGTTACATACGTGTGTTGTAAGATGTATTGACATAATCCACGATCTGTACAATATTGGGCAATTATAATAGTGGTCGTAGATAAATACTTTTATTATACTAAATATAAATGTATGTAATGTGTAAAGATATTATAATATTTATTGCAATTATGTGAAGCTTGCGCCTGTTTATATTTTACCAGCGAAGAAATATCGGGATCAATTTTTGTCAGTTTCAGGCGTTTATCAGGCTCAATATTGAGCAATGATCTATATATGTTTTTCATTGCTGCCATAATTGAAAAGCCGGTTTCGCATAAATATGTTGTACTGAATGGCATTAACAATTTCAGAGCTTGGCATTAAAGTTCTGGATATTCTGCCCGAACAGAAAGCCAAAATGAAAATAAGCTTGTGCTCTCAAACTTTAATTTACAACCACCGTAACTTATGAGGTCTATGAAGGATTCTTTATCAATTACGTCATCCGGAACTTCCGCAATGAATATAAAGGGATTACGAATCCAATTTTGGGAAGAAAAATCTTCTGTAAAATATTTTTCAACCCAATCTGACATCGATATTAGATTTTGCTTAATGTCTTAAAATCACACAGTTTGATACTGATAAATTGTTTTCTTCAGTAAAATTGCAGAGAGAAAAAGCATACATATATTCTCTCTCTCTGATTGCTGTATCATTAACTGCAGTTTTCTTTTAAATGCTAATATTTGATCGCTGAAGTCAAACAAAGAATTATTAGTTCGTTGTAAACTTAAATTTAAATCATTTAGTCGAGAAAATATATCGGAATATCGGATAGGTACGTCTGATTGTGAATCGTCTCGGTTAGTCTGAATAACCATTCCTCATTGGGAAAATTAACTTTTTTGTAATCTCCAGAATCCTTAAGAAAAAATAGATACCTCGGAGCGTAACTCAAAAAGTCGAATGAGGACTTTTCCTCGTGAGAGCCTCGGTGTGAAGCAAAAGTGTTTTATGAAAACTCCCCATCTCATTGCATAGAATTGTAAATAGGCGGGAATTAAGCGCTTGATATTTTATAAAATTAACTATTTTTATGCCTCATTGAGAACATTTCTTAAATTTACAGGCATATTTTTTGTGGCTAAGGCTTCACGATGAATAATACAATGCGTAGATTTGCATTTCGGTGCTATTTCTTTAATTTTAGTCACTACGCCGGATAAATTTCCAATCTTAGCTCGAGCACCATCGGTGCAAACTCCAACACATTTGACCCAACTTATATTATTTTTAATTAAATAATCATTAATTATTTTAAATATTTCCTTCGAAGTTGTTCTCGCAGATAACAGTTTGCAGAATAATATTTCTTCTTGAATATCATTATTGAAATCTAATCGAACATACACAAGTAATTGTGCCAGATTGGAGACGACGTTAGTACTTTCATCTAGTTGCAGAGAATAAAATTGACTTTCTTTTATTCCCTTGATTAAAATGCTTTCAATCTGTAATGTCATATCTCCTATTTGCCGTTTAACAGTATTGTTGGACAGGGAAACTGTCAATTTCCTTAGCTGCCTTATCTCGAAGCACACATTTGACGATATCCTTAGTTGCAGGTAGCAACAATGTTTTTTAAATTGTGTGTGGTTTTCCACACTTGGCTATACGCAAACCTGCTAAATATGATGCCTGAACACAATTAGTGTTTATGTTACTAAAAGAGAACACAGCTGCTTTTTGAGTGGACAATTCTGAATGTTTTCTTTAAAAAAAAATCAACTGGTTTATCTTTTAAATTGGGATGTTTCGCTAATTAATGTCTCTTCAAAAGAGAAGGCTTCATACACCCGTTTGATAAACATTCATAGCAAGTAACACACTGTGGAATAGGTTGAGTCTCCGTGCCAGATTTCATTGAGAATCCATACCTCATATAATCAGGATCGTACTGCCTAATCCAAGTTTATTTACGTTTTGTTTTCGATGGTTCATCTTTGTTTCCCTCTGAAGAATTATCTGAGTTGGAATAACTACATCCAGCCTGCGCTAAAAATCTCATTATATGGTCCTTGTCCCTATTTGGTTAACTCCCAAAATCTACCCGACTGGTACGTGGCAGAAAATGCAACTAACGTGTCAGCTCAGTGACGTTGCGCGGGAAAACACTATAGAAAAATCAAAATAAAGGTTATAACCCCAAAGTTTAACATTTTTACAAGTAGAACATTTGTAATACTTTTAAAATGGAATTGTGTATTGTTAAATTAAGGGAGATGCAAGAGAGTGATAGAATGAATGGTTGATGGATCTGGGATTGTTAGCGAAAAGGTATGTTTGTATTAAGTGTGGAGATGATATGAAATTGGCGAAAGTATTTTGACAATAAATACCATAAATATGATATGATAGAACAGATAGATAGTTAAAATAAAAAACTTACGTTAAAGTTTTTACGTCTCGTTGATTATATTATTTTACACTTCACTTACTTCACTAGACTGCATTGTATCAAAATATTCACTAAATAATTTCAAATATTTATGTAACCATGTAACACCAGCATCTATATACAGTGCATTTTTTTTACTATGGCCATGTTAAAAATTATACCTTGTGTTAACTTAATGTACATAAATAATTGAGCTGGAAGTATCAAGATGCCTAAATGTCACTTTGTGTACTGGCAAATAATTTATGTAAAGTTAATTTTTATTTCACATATTTATATGTATATTTATTACCAGTTAGCTGTTTTTAGCAGAATATTGTTTAGCAGACCAAGTAGAATATTTAAAAATATTTTTTTAAAGAAATTCTTTAATAAATTATTTTTTTCGATTATTTTCTAAATATTATGTATTATATAATAACATGAGTCCCAGAAGTCCTGGAATCCACTCTTGCCATGAATTTTTCATTTCTTAATTTCAGACATAAAATAAAACAAATTATGAAATGTCATTTTTAAGTAGTTGTCAGTGGTCTTGAGGATATGTCGCATTGTTTTTAGTGTTCAACAATTTCATTAGTTATAAATAAAACGCCTTCTCATAAATTTAACACTGATTTATTTTATACTGTTGTGAATTATAAAATTAACAAAGAAGAACAAACATTACAACAGAAGTTGAATGTGCTGTTCATTTTCACGAATACACAAATTAATTATCTGTTTTATGTTATTTAAACCGGTCTTACTTTTTAATACTTTCTTATTTATTTAATTTAAAAATGTTCAAAAAAGAGCAGAAAACTTTTATTGTCGAAAGTTATATTCGTAATGGTGGATGCCTGGAAAATGGTGAATGGGAATACAGTATCGACCCGTGCTTTGAAGAATTTAGGCCACGTTTTCCTATGGCTGTATTTAATAGGAATCAGCTTAGAAGGCAGGTATTACGATCAGTTGATTGCTTTCGAAGTACTGGTAACATTAACAACAAATCAAGAAGTGGAAGAGCTCGTATTAATAACAAGAATATTATAAACAATATCAGAAATGCAGTCCAAGATGAACCTACAACTTCAATTAGGAGACTAGCTCAACAGTTGAATTTAAGTCGTACCCCCACTCATAGGATTATTCGTCAAGATCTTCACATGAAACCAAATAAGTTGCAAATGTACCAAGAACTTTTACTACTCGATTATAATAAAAGACTGGCCTACTGTCGGTGGTTCAATGAAAATATGAACGACGAAGTGTTAAATTTTACATTTTTCACTGATGAAGCCTGGTTTCATCTAAACGGATACATTAATTCCCAAAACATGCGCATGTGGAGTGTTGACAACCCATATTTTTTTAGAGAGACCCCATTGCATCCACTAAAAGTTGGTGTGTCGTTAGCAATGTCAAGACGCAGAATTATTGGTCCAATATTTTTTTATGGTAATTTAAACGCTGCCACTTATATAGCCACTATTTTGCAATTATTTATTAACGAACTATATGATGATAATCTCCAAATTGGCTTCTTCCAACAAGATTCTGCTAGACCGCACATTGCCCTTGAAACATTAAATTATCTTAAGGAATTCTTCGACGACAGGCTAATAAGCAAAGACCGATTTCCACCACTTTCTTCTGATGTAACTCCTCTGGGCTTTTTTCTTTTTCCATATTTAAAAAAAGTCAGTATTCAACAGTCCAGTGCATACAGTAGAAGATCTGCGAAACAATGTAATAAGAAAATGTGAAGAGATAGACAACACAGTATTACAAAATGTGTTCCATAACATAAAACGGCGTATTAATTTGTGTATTCGTGAAAATGGACACCACATTCAAAATCTGTTGTAATGTTTGTTCTTCTTTGTTAATTTCATAATTCACAACACTATAAAATATATCACTGTTAAATTTATCAGAAGGCGTTTTATTTATAACTTATGAAATTGTTGAACTTAACACTAAACACAATGCGATATAACCTCAAGACCACTGACAGCCACTTAAAAATGACATTTCATAATTTGTTTAATTTTATGTGGCTGAATTAAGAAATGACATACTTCTTTAAATTCATGGCAAGAGTGGATTCCAAGACTTTTGGGACTCATGTTATTAATATCATTAATTTAATTTTATAACTCCTATAAATATTTAAATATCACTTATTAAACATGTTTAGAAAGGTTTGCAAAGCTCTGCAGCTATTCTAACCATTGAAAAATAAAGTTAGCAAGAGGTAATTATTTTAGCATGTAAATCCCTATGACCACACTTAAAAAAACGCACTGTATAAACTAATAATTGATTTAAATGTACATATGTATACAAATCTATTCTACACTTGCTACAATATTGCATAAATAAACACAAACTGATACAAATAATACCCCAATGTTCTTTGCAAATTTATTGTAAACACGTGAGGTGAGTCACGTTGTTATCTATCACCGTAGAAAGACAAAGTATTCGCATTGAAAAAGAACAGACAAAACGCTCGGGCTTGACATGTGTGTACCGGTACCGGTATGCGTACTACAGGTTGGGAACCCCTGGTCTAACCTATGTAATTCCAGTCTAATCTAAATATCTAGCTAGCTATATTAATCTTTCAAATTGATATACAGGGAAATTATCAAAAATTTGAAAAGATCATCAATAAGTACTGTAAAACAAAATAAGAACATAATATGAAAAGAAGGAGTGGAAAAAATCAGGAATGTTCTATCGTCATTAATAAATACAGTGTTGATCTAACTTCTTATCAATCTTAAATCTTATTAATCCTAAATCTATTTATTTATATAACATCTTAAATTAATCTTAAACATTAGTCTTATTATTCTACTACATATTTCATATATAGTCTCGTTTGTCTACACTTGTTCCTCTAAAGTCGTCCCTATAGGATAGCCTGTCTATATTTATCTAGTATTTTCTTTATGTCTTATCTCACTAGTCTTGTCTAATAAGTAATATATGTATAGTTCTGTCTGTGTATTCTTCACTGCCTTCTCTTGTCAGTTTAGTTTTATTTATGTACTTACTTACTTACTTACTTACTCCTCGGCGCTACAGCCCATGAATGGCCTTGGCCTCTCTGACGATCGTAGCCCAATCCTGGCGATCTTCAGCTCGTTTCCTCCATCTTCAGACTCCCATCTTTCGTAAGTCATCCTCTACATCATCCAGCCATCGTTTCCGTGGTCTCCCTTTGCACCTTTTGCCACCTGGGTTTCCTCTGTGTACCTTCTTGACAGACCTGTCATCTGGCATTCGCTCTACATGGCCCAACTATCTTAGTCTATTACTCTTTATTTCCAAAACTATGTCAGCATGACCGTATAGTTCTTCCAATTCCCTATTTTTCCGTATTCTCCATTGTCCTGCGTCATTCACTGCCCCAAAAATATTTCTTAGTATTTTCCTTTCCCATCTTCTCAGACATTCCTCTTCTGCCACCCTGATTGTCCATGTTTCTGAGCCATACATTACCACCGGCCTTATAACCGTTCGATAGACAGTTATCTTCGATTTTCTGCTCAGGCTACGTGACTTGAGAATCTTAATCAGGGCCCAGTATGCTCTGTCTCCCGCTGCAATCCTTGCTTTTATTTCTTCACTTATGCTGTTATCATTAGTTACCAACACTCCCAAGTTCTTAAACTTCTCATAACTCTCATAGTTGACTCTATTCAACTTTATGAGTTTGTCTTTCACCGCTGTATTTCTCCTGGAAGAGAGAAGATATACTGTGTTTTGGCGCCGTTCACTCGAAGCCCCAATTCTTCTGCCTCCTTTTCTAACCTACACAACCCATCTTCCAGCTCTTTAAATCTTCGAGACAGCATACACACATCATCCGCATACGCCAAATTCTGGTTCATGCGGTTAAACAGAGTACCACCTGGGTTGTTGGTCTCCACTTTTCTCATCACAATCTCCAGTACTATGTTGAAAAGTAGTGTGGATAATACATCGCCCTGTCTTAACCCTTGGTTGACTTCAAATTCCTTCGTAAGTTTTCCTTCTACTTTAACTTGGCATTTCGTTCTGTTGAGGGTCATTTGTATCAGACGTATTAGCTTATATGGACACTCCATATCCATCAGAGTCTGATACAGCTGTTTTCTTCTCACGCTATCATAAGCCTGTCTGAAGTCCACAAAGAGCTGATGTATATCCACATTATACTCGTAGCATTTCTCCATTATTTGCCTTATCGTGAAGATATGGTCGGTCGTTGATCTACCCTGTCGAGAACCACACTGATAATCTCATAGAATCTCTTCTGCAAAAGGAGTGACTTTTATCTATGTAATTTGGATAAAGAGGGAGCTTTTGACAACACCTCACACGAGGCTGTCAAGGCGGCCCTCGAGAGAAGGAGTATCGACAGCACTATCTCAAAGTGGATGGGAAAAATGCTGAGAACTAGAATGGCAAAAACACAAGTGGGAAGAGATACCATTAAGATCTCCACAAATCGAGGGTGCCCACAGGGAGGTGTACTATCACCGCTAATGTGGAGCCTGGTAGTTGGTGAACTACTGGTTAGGCTAAACAACCTAGACATCAAATGTCAAGGTTATGCCGATGACATAGTCATAATGGCCAGAGGAAAATTTGTGGGAACGCTCTGTGAAATTGTTCAGAGAGGCCTCAAAGTAGCTCGTAGATGGTGTCAAACAGTAGGATTGAGACTCAACCCGAGCAAAACCACGGTGATACCATTTACTAGAAGGAGAAAACTAAACTGCCTACATCCCATACCCATAGATGGGAAGGCAGTAAAATACCAACAGGAGATAAGGTATCTGGGTATCGCACTAGATAGCAAACTCCAATGGAATAGACACGCTGTGGCAGTGGTGGGTAAAGCCAAACGCGCCCTAATGGTGTGCAGAAATCTGGCAGAAAAAACGTGGGGTTGTAACCCCACTATCCTGCGATGGATGTACACCATGATAGTGAGACCTGCAATCACTTATGGGGCAGTTGCTTGGGGAAGTAGAATCAAGCTGGCCTCTATGAGGAAACAGCTTGAGAAGATTCAAAGACTGGCGTGTGTTTGCATCACGGGGGCGATGGGGTCGTATCCGACAGCAGCATTGGAGCTGCTGCTGGATCTGACTCCGCTGCACCTTGTGGTGGAGAGCGCCACCAGATCGGCGATCGTAAGGTTCAGCAAGGAAGTAATGGGCAGAGGTAAAATAATCGTGAGCAGAGACCGAAACAGCCTCACTGTCAAGGTCCCCTGGCTGGAAGTACCAAAAGACGAAATGGTATGCAAATACCACTTCGAGAAAAACTACACAGCAATGTGTAGTAGTAAGGCCGATTGGAGCGACGAATCCTCAGCATGCCACATAGAGCAAAATGCCATCAAGTGGTATATAGATGGTTCGAAGACAAAGGAAGGCACTGGTGCAGGAGTGTTTGGACCTCGTACCAGATACTTCGAATCCATGGGAACATCCCCAAGTATCTTCCAAGCAGAGGTACACGAAATCGAAAGATGTGCATAGTTTAACCTCGACAGGAATTACCGCAAATTATGGGACTGTGTAGGGAAGCTGAACAAGCTTGGCAGGGATAATAAAGTAACGCTATACTGGGTACCAGGACACACTGGTATAGACTGAAACGAAGAAGCCGATCACCTAGCAAAGAAGGGATCCAGTAGCCCCTTTATAGGTCCGGAGCGTTTTTGCGGTATGACCGTGTACACCATCCGCAAAAGTTTAGATGAAGAAATAAGAGGAAAATGGATGAAAACCTGGAAAGAACTTCCAGGGCTAAGGCAATCCAAAGTGATGCTGGGATCTTTTAACGAGAAGAGAACAAAAGCTTGCCTGAAACTAAGCAGGAACAAGCTCAGGATTCTGACAGGAGCCCTGACGGGATACTGCAGACTTAGGAAACATCTCAAGGCCCTAGGCCTAGAGGAGGATGATGGATGCAGATGCTGTGGCTCAGCAGAGTAAACCCCCATACATCTGTTCAAAGACTGCGGAGCATTACTCCGCAAGAGACAGATGTACCTTGGGGCTCACTGCTTGAACACAGAGGAGCTGCAGACCTTGAATCCCACCCAGATCCTGAGATTCCTAAAAGAATCAGGATTAGAGGAGGCGCTCTAAATGGGTAAGTACACCAACACTTGGAGGAGCAGGGTGGGGTACAATAGATCTATAAAAGTAGCAGTACAAGTCGTCACCACCATATCTACAATCTACAATCTACATCTATGTAATCATGTCAATCTAGTCTTACATCTTGCATCTTGCCTATCTATTCTTATCTAGTATTTGTCTTATTTGTGTAGTAATGTATGTATGTCTAATCTTTTCTTGCTAGTCTTGTTTATGTAGCCTTGTATCATCTAAATGTTTACATTTGTATTAGTTCCATATTTAAGACTTATTTATTCTTTTGTTCAGTATTATCAATTAAATGACTTGTTTGTCTAGTTTGGTTAGAGATATTTATTTAAGGCAAAATATGGTAAATTAATTACGGAATGTTTTTTATATGTTTTGGTATAAAAAACAAAGTGTCATGCTAATTATATTTAATTGCGTTTGAAGTCGTCATAATTTTAATGTCTTAATTCATGGGCATACATAAAATATAAGGATATGTGTAATTTAAGCGGAGATTTAGTTTTGATAGGTTTGTGCGTCGGCTGCCGTGGATCCGTGCCTACGGTCCTTCGCTCGAAACTTTCTTCTGGCGTTCTCGGAACGAATTTTTCGGATTTTTTAAAACAGGTACAAATGTAAGAACATCTGTTTGTGTAGATTTCACTTGACGATTTAATAAAATTGTCAACGGTTTTTAAGACGTTGTTTAACCTTTTTAGTATTTTTAATTAGCCGTTTTATTTTACACCTCCACTTAATTACTTTATTTATAAGACTTCTTACACCGATAGAATACAACCAAAACTATTTCTCTTCTTCTTATCCTATTCTCCTTAATTAAAAATTTATTCATTTAATTACCTTTCTTGCATATTATCCAGTTAAAATCTTGACAAACCCTACAATATAATAAAAACTTAATATATTCATATTTTAAGTATTTTAAAACGAGATAATAAAATTGGGTACTTCCATTTGAATTTTTAATTTTAATTACTATATGTATTATGATTTATTTTTTATTTACATAAAACTAGGACAAATTTAATTATAAATTCTTGAAGCTACATTACAAAAATCTATATAGCTAGAACCATACTCAATAACCTTCTAAACAGCATTACTATAGCTACACTAACAGTCGCGCTCTTATACTTTTTACATCATTTATTAAACCTCCTTTCTTATACAATTTGCACACACTTTTCATATTGGGAGTATGTTCTTTAATTTTGTTTCTCAAATAAAATATTATGAGAATATAATACTGGCTAGCCGAATATCCTAAATGAACAAAATGAACCAAAATGAACCTAAAATTACAAAACTTAAAAAAGCTAGTCGGCACTATCCTTCAAATAAATGATACTGAAAATTATGAACGCTGCGTTAGATATTCAATTAAAAATATATAATATATACCTAGCTTGTTTGTATAGAACAGTGATTGACAAAGTGTTCTAGGTGCAACATGGGCGACCACAAATTGTAAGTGGGGCTCACAAGTTGTAGGTTGGCTTGACTTCACATAACAATGTATGAAGATACTAATACTCAAAATACTGATACGAAAAAATTCCGGTGATTTCTAACAGGCTGTATGTCACAGGTGAAAAATATGAAAAGAGACCCACAATGCATAGTATGGTCGCTTTAATGTCTAAAAGTAACGATGATGACTTGCGGGCATCTCACAATATCTCATTACTTACAGTGAAATCTGGAAAACCGCACACAATCGGAGAACATTTAATTTAACCCGCTATTGAAGAGGTTTTAAAAACTGTTCTACACAAACCTCTATTTGGCGTACTCTAAAGATTTTCTTTAAGTAACAACACTATACAAAGACGTATTGGTGAAGGGAGCTCTGCTGTTGAAAGCATCTTCTCTAACTATCTGCAAAAAAACTCATTTTTCTAATATATCGACGGTCAACTTTGACGGGTCAACTTTCCCTGGTAATGAAGCATTATTATTAGCATATGTTCGATTTCTTCTTCTTCTTCTTCTTTGGAATAGGCCTAATTTGGACCACGCTTGTTCAACTGTTGGGCTTTGATTTTTACTCAGTATTGTCGCATCTTCTGCCGGTGTAACTCCTTTCTCTCTTCTGTACAGAGGGTACCTTTCCTTAGGAGTGTTTCCTGAAATCCACGGACTTCCTTCAGGGTGCGTCTCACAGACTGTCTATTTTGGAGTCTCTTATTCCCAGTTCTTTAATATCCTTCTCGGTTTCTGCCAGACAAGTGGTACGAACCTCCTTGTTTTGCTAGGAGCTGAACAGACGGTTGGTTAGTCGGTTTGCAGGCAATCTTGCATCGTGGCCATAGAAAGCTACCCTTCTTTTCCTTGCACAGTCAGAGAGCATCTCAATATGTTCGTAAAGCTCAGAGTTATGCCGCCTTCGGAATTCTCCACCTTCCTTTACCGGCCTAGGATCTCTTCTCTCTGATTTTCAATCTCTCTACCAGACATCTTTGGTTCAAGGAAAGACACACCATGGCGTACAGGGCTTCTTGTCGTAAGACTGATGTGTAGGGCTTATGTTTTAGGTTGCTTGACAGACATTTCTTGTTGTAAATGTTCTTAGTCAGTCAATAGGCTAGTTCTAACTTGTTGACTCTCTTGGATAATGATGCTCTTTCTGATAAGTTAGGTTTAATCCATTCGCCGAGATACTTGAATTTCTCAGTCCTCTTGACGTTTCGCTGCTCTACTAACATCTCCCCGTTTGCTTCTCTGATGTTGGTGAAGAATTCTGGTTTCTCCAGCGACACTTGAAGACTCACTCTGGCAGCCTGTTTTCTGAGACAGTTTACCTGCATTTTTGCCACCTCAAGAGAATCAACAAACAGTGCCATGTCATCTTGAATGGCCAGGCAATCTACAACCAGTCCATCGTTCTTATGTCCCAGGTAGATGACCATCCAAGTTGATCAGTTCCTTGCGCAATTATCTCATAATCTTTTCAAGGATAGGTTTTTAGGAAAGTCCATCTTATTGTCTCACTCCAGTTTTTATTCCGAAGCTTTCTGAAATCTCGCCTCTAAATTTAACCTAGGAATGGGTGTTGGTCAAAGTTTCTAGGACGAGTCTGCGAGTTTTGTTGTCTAGCCCTAGTTCCTGGAGTAGTTTGTTAAGCTTTTCTCTATCATTGGAATCGTAAACCTTCCTAAAAGCAACAAAGGTGATGACCACCCTGCGGTTTCTCATCTTGGAGTATGCAAGTATAGTTTCAAGATTGAGGATCTGTTCAACAGAGGATTAGGTCTTTCTGAAGCCCCCCTGGTATTCTTCAAGTTGACTATCTAGCTGATTTTCTGCCCTAGCTTATAACGCCTTCGAGAGATTCGTGTATGTTACTGGGATGAGATAAATTCCACGGAAGATGTTTAGATCATTAAAATCTCCCTTTTTGTGAAGTGGATGGATCAGAGCAGATTTCCAATCGGGTGGTAATTTCTCTGCTTCCCAGATGTCCTGGTTGATATCGGTTAGCTTGCGCACCGCATTGTTTCCAGCACCTTTCCACAGTTTAGCAAAGATAGAGTCCTCTCCAGCTGCCTTATTATTCTTAAGAAGTTGAATGATCTGGTCAACTTCTTCCAATGAAGGGGGCAGCGAATCCGGGTTTGCTGTGGTTTCCTGATAGTCGAAGTCTTCGGTGGGCGGGTCATAGTTGTGTAGATTGTTAAAGTACTGAGCCAAAAGGTGGCAGTTCTCCTTGTTATAAGATAGTTTGCCTTGTGAGTCTCTGAAGTGTAAAGGTTTGTGTAAAGGTTCGTTTGGTTCCTTAAATTATCTTGTCTGTAATCTTTCTTTGTTCCAAAAATGTATGCCAATTTTCCTTGGTTTTTTTAGATGTACACTTCACCCAGGCTGTCTGCCTTTGAGCTAATGCATTGTCATAGTCTTCAGTCCACCACGGATGCTTGCTTATTCTAGAGAGGGGCGAGTTCATTGGACGCCTTGAGCAAGAGTCTCCTTCAGTTGGTCCCAGCTGTTTCCAGCAAAAACAATCAGGACATTAAATATTGACAGCCTTTATTGTCCGTCTCCAAATTTGTCGCTAATATAATAAATCGAACATATTAAAAATATGTCATAATAATAATCGAACATAAGTCTCATTTATTAGAATGCTAGTGCCGACTAGCTTTTTTAAGTTTGTTATGTCTGTAGATCAGTATTGTTCAGTCTCTGACTTACTTTTTGACTGCTCTTGAGTCGCTTTACGTCAAATCTTAGCAGTTTGGAGGTTCTGTGTAATCTGGTGTTTCAAGGTTGGAGTCATAGTTCGACCTTTGAGAGGTATTGGTCTGAGTCCAGAATGGCGCTTCTTAGTACCTTCACGTTTTGTAGCTCCTTCTGATATTTTCGTGAAATTGCTATTTCAACTATGTGAAATTCACCCAGGTTGTTATTAGGTAAAATCCAAGTCTTCTGCTTCCTTTGCAAGTGTTTGAAGGCTGTAGACTTCATGAGCAACCCAAAAGTCCTACACTAATCCACAAATAGTTCTCCGTTGCGGTTGGTTCGCTTATGTGCCGGATAATTGCCCACTATGTTTCTGTATTTTTTCTCTCTTCCCAATTGAGCATTGAAGTCACCAAACAGTATGACGGTGTTCCTCTTTGGAAGTTAATATCTAGAGATAGAGATATATTTTAGAGATAATATAAAGTCTTCCCAGAATTTGTCAGTTCTGTCTGGATTGCGTCTATTGTTCTGGTTGATTGGGGCATGTACATTGACAATACTGTAGCCCTTGTTTTCGCATTTGAGAGAGAAAGGATGGATACACTGTTCGGGGAAGTAAAGTCGGTAACTGAATCCAGTATCCTGTCACTGATATATACTGGGAGTATTTTCTTTAATTTTGTTTCTCAAATAAAATATTATAAGAATATAATACTGGCTAGCTGAATATCCTAAATAAATTACAAACTTAAAAAAGCTAGTCGGCACTAGCATTCTAATAAATGAGACTTATGTTCGATTATTATTATGACATATTTTTAATATGTTCGATTTATTATATTAGCGACAAACTTGGAGACGGACAATAAAGGCTGTCAATATTTAATGTCCTGATTGTTTTTGTTTTAAGGAAAAATCTGTTCCATTTTCAAACATTATTTCGGTGGCAGCAGTGGAGCTCATGCCCAGTTCACTAAAAAAAATATACCATTATTAGTAACTGCAATGTAATATATCAACCACCGACAACACCTGAAAGCGAAAAATTTGAGTGATAGATTGCACCAATCGTTACAATTTGTGATTAAGGTAGTTTAAAGTAGTTAAACAAGATAAGAAGCAATGCGTTGAATGAAGAAAAAGATGAAGACATCCAATGAAAGGTGCATGTTTAACAAGATTTTACTGACTTTTTGAATCAGTTTTAGTGTTTCTGGAAAGTAAAGATTCAGATTTAAAAGAAAACCTGATCAAATTGAAAGCAGAAATCGCGTATTATGACATATGACATTAATTTGCAGTTACAAGAGAACAGTCTAAATTTAATAAAAACTAAGGGTGTAATTTCGGCTTTTCTCGCAAAATTGAATTTTATGAAGCAAAAGATTAGTTGGCGCAAATACTCCCAGTATGTTTCCAAACTTGTGACATGCAGAATGTCTTGATGAGGATATTCAGGCATACGTTCAACATTTGTTGCCCTGCATGATGACTTCAAACGTAGATTTGAAGATATTCTGACGATGGAAATACCACCATGGATCATAAATCCATGTGATTAAACGGAAGTAACGAGTGTGGTATTACTATAGGAGCTACTTGAGCTTATTACCAATGAGGAGCTGAAGGTAAAATTTAAAAAAGACTATCAAACATTTTAGCTGCAGGCAGCAATACCAGAAAAATATCCTGGGCTATGGGAAATTGCGAGAAAACATTTGATAGCTTTTCCCAGAATATCACAGAACGGGAAGATTTACGGTTATTCCTTACAAAACTGAATCAAAATTTTGATAATATTGATAATTTGCTGTCAATACATCAACTACATAATTTTTTTAATTGTTGATTTGCATTGTTAAAGTTACGGTATTTTATTAATGAATAATGTTAATTCTATTAAGTCTGTAGTCATATTACTTTAATAAATAGAACACAAGACATACTCAAATTTGAATTTTTTTTTAATAACATCCACTTTGGGACGGCTTTACTAATTAAATCAAGGGAGGGACACGGAAATCTTCTGTTACTCTTTAGCACACAGCGCTCAAGATGCATTGTGTGAGCCTTTCGCTACGTCAAAGCAAGTAACGAGAAAGGTCAAGACCTAGTATGACAGAGGCTGAAGCGGCTCACACGAAAGGCTCACACAATGCATCTTGAGCGCTGTGTGCTAAAGAGTAACAGAAGTGGATGTTATTAAAAAAAAAAATTTTAGTAGGCATTGTCTACTGTTATAAATAGTTGTCAATTAGAACAAGACATACTATTTTTCTTTTAATTTTTTTCCAGTGCGAAACTATTGTTGGAACTCAGCCGCGGTGCAAATTTTCATCGTTATATCTAATCGTCACATTTTTTGACGAGATTGGGAATATGGTGGAAATGTAGCAGCAGGGAGTCCACCGAAATCAGTGAAATTTTGAAAGTGGTCTACGAGAAAAAAAAGTCTGGGAACCTCTGGTATAGAACATTACTTCACTTATAACCCCACAAAATGCTATATTTGGTAACTAGGGCGGAAAGTTGTCAATTTCACGCGAAAGCGAAATTCGAGAGGGCAAGTAACAATACCGCCCGTGTTACAAACAATATTTTTATTACTCATGCGAGGGGATGTATCTTACTTGTTTGGGATCCAAGGGTCATCCAGAAAAAATGGAATCAAAAATGAAGAATTTGCTTTTTCAATTGTCTCCAGTGGTGTGGATTCGTCATATAAACTCCGGTATCACCAAAGAATTTACACTCATTTTAAAACGTTTTCTTTAATTTTTATTATAATTTTGTAATGTACATGACACTTCAGGTCACTTTTTTAATCTCGAGGTCTTGATTGTGTTCATTTTATTTTTATTTATTTGTTTTTTGTGATATAACCTTGCGATATTAAATATTTGCGTGCGTTACCCAGGTTCTCTTATTAAAAAAACATGCGTTGGGAAGTACTTCGCACGCATGAGTAATAAAAAGTAATAAATAAAGAGTAAAATTATAACTTCTTGAAAATTATCGATAGGATCAGATTCAGGTGGAATAGTTTTTCGCGATGAGCGCCGATTTCGCGGTTTGTAACCTAACCTAACATATTCCATCAAGTACTATGTTCAATCTGCGTATTAAAGATATAGTTTTGTTGATCTAGATTTATCTATATCCGTCTATAACATTCGTAATTGATTATTTTATTTATTTAGAGAGCGAAACACTTAGACAGTTCCGGAATGTTAGTTTATCAGTTGTCAGGAGCTTTTATATTCGCTTTTATTTTAATTAAATTATTTTATTTCACTTTTTTAAGAATCAAATTAGAGGACAAACTCACAAGCTAAAACTTTTCATATGTATGGGATTTAATTCCTTTTATTTTTATAGTAAAAATATTGAATAAAAACTAGTGGTTCTAGGAACCATTAGTAATCATTATATACCTATAGTAATATATTTGTAATTCCTTATTGAATAAGAATAAGAAATTTATTGGTCCTTTTCATTGTGATTGCAATATTAGACAAGTCGAAATACAATACATATTAAAAACATGGTTAAAGATAATTGGTAAAGCAATACATTAAAAAATAGATATAACAATATACAAATTATACTAAAAGGTTTAGCTTGATGCTTCTAAGTAACTTTAATTTTCTTTTGCTTTTTTAACAATTAAATTATAAGACTAACTAAAACTATACTTATGTATGGGATTTAATTCCCTTTATTTTTACTAGGACCAACTATAATCATGATATATTTTTTAAATTCCTTATTAAATAAATTTTATTTTGCCTTTTAATTTCAAAACTATCTAAAAACCCTAGGGTTAAACAAAATGGTCTTATGTGCTACAATATAGCGCTTTAATTATTTTAATTCGTTCTACACTGCATGATATTACTTAGTAGGTAGTATAGAAAAAATATTATTTCCTGCCTTAAGGATAACTTAGTCTATAGCTGAAAATTCTTTATGAATAAATATTAATGTTGAATTATTACTAAACTATGTTTTCCTATAGCATGAGGTTTCTAAGAAATTTGAAAAAAAAATCTAAAATATTTTAATTGACAGGAAGATACCAATATTAAAATACCAATATTAATGGATCTCTCAAAATTAGTTCTTGAAATTATACAGACACAAGTCCTGTTCTTTCAGTCTTGTAATATCCAATTAATTTTTTTTTGCAGTCGTGTCATCAAACCATATTTGCTCGCTTTATTACAAGCGCATCCGCAGTATAAATACAATACAGTGGGAAACAGTTTATCAACAACAAAATGTTAGTTAAGCCTTATTAGTTACATCAAAGATTCTGAACATTAAACGTTTTCGAAGAAATTTGAGTAAGACCTATGAAGATAATTAGCCGAGGACGTTTTATATTCAGTTACATAAACCAATAAATAATTGTCAGAAAACGGGAATAAAAAAACGTCATTTAAAACCATTTAGTTAACAAACACGCCTTGAAATATGTTAAATTTCTTTTTCTTCCTTAAAAAACAGTTTGTTTTTCTTTTTAAACATTCTTCATCAATCAGAAACAATGGACACGTCGACTAAGATGAGGCACGAAAACGCTGTAGCGTCAATTTATAATGACAATGGAATGAAATGTTTACTAATAACGACGTGAATGCACACCGACTACGAAATCGTCGCAGTGTGTTTGCTGGAGAAATAAAATCAGGCAAAAGGAACAAGAAAACTCAATTGATTCTGCGATCTTGTTTTAATGGGCCGCGATGGAGCGTGTGAATGGATGGAGAGTTTGTAGGCTAATTGGTCGAAGAGATACCTTTATGGTAAGCAAAAAAATGTAATTCATTAATTTCTTACTCATATATTTTATCTTGTTTGTTTCTTCGACGAATATGTTTAAATGCATATTCAATTTAGAATATCCGCTAAAACCAAAGACCTGACAATACAGGTATATCATCGTAGAAATGTTGAAAATAGTTTCGTTGAAAATATTTTATGGATTTGTTGTAGAATTAGAAAAAATAATTAACCAGTCATTAACGATTTCACTAATAACAAAATACAAGCACAAAGGAGTGAAACTTTGTACATATGATACTAAGGTTACAAGGATTAATATGTATTGAGCTATTAGATAATTTATTCTTAGCAACTATTATGAAGCGTCAGAGACATCTGAAACCTCTATATAATTACAGGTACATTCTGGCTCAACTTCTCAATACTGATCTCTTCCTGATTATTTATTTATAAGAAAAGTAGCGAATTGTTTCAGATTTTACCACTCTGCATAGATAAATTTAAATATCCTAGACTAACTCCATAATATATTTAAATATTCTAGACTAATACTTTCCTAATTATCTTCATACTCAGTTTCTGGAAAAATAGATTAATTATGGAAATTCTAAGAATAGCTCCAATGTGATAACATTGGTTTATTTATATTGACATACATTTCTACCAATTTTTATTAGTTTATCTCTTGCAAGAGGTTTGTTTCCTAAACTCCAAAAATGTCCAATGCTTCCTAGTTGTGTAAGTTGAAACTTAATTTGAGGAAAAAATAGAACAATTACAGAAACAATTCAAGTTAAAAACAATAAAAAAATATTTTTGCTGGTTTTTGTTAGTATAGCTCTGCAGGATAAACTACAGTGTAAGAAGAACTAGACTAACTTCAAAATTGTCAACGTTTCCTAATTTAAGTTTTAATAGTGTAGATAATTAGATAATTTTTCAAACTAAATTTTTACAAATTTTATTAGACTATCTAGAAATTAGTTATAGATCAATTTCACTTATAGATAATTTTGTAAACTATATTTTCACCAATTTTTATTACTTCCACAAAATCTAATACCTCTTTTTCTTTTTCAGCCTTTCCTTGCCCATCTGAGTAAAGGCCTCTTCCAGACATTCCCATATGTCTCTATTTTAGGCGAATTGGTACCAGTTTCTGCCTTTGCATTTGATATCCTCAAGCCAACGTTGCTAAGATTTTCCAACACTAAACTTTAGCCTTCATTGCCATTTCTCCATGCGTATTGTTCACTTGTGTTTTGTCTTTTGTCGGGTTTTGTCTTGCTATGTGTCTTTACAATATCTTTTACTTACGTCCGCGCTCTTATTTCGATATTACGTTATTTCTCTCTTTAGCCTATTCCGAGCATGGATCTTTCCATTGCTATTTGTGATGTGCGTAGGCGTTCTGGGCTCCGTTTGGTTAAAGTTGCGGTTTAGTAGGTAGCTATAGGTGGTCCTCCTCGGTAGTGTAGTGACAACATAGCAACCTAGCAATGCGGGAGATCCGGGTTCGATTCATGGTCGGCTAGGCAACAACTTGGGCGGTTTTCACTAACCGTCCGGGCTGCCCACCCTGAATGAATGCGAGATATGCTATACCGGGGTGGCGCATACCAAAAGACAAAGTTGAATAGGGGGTTTAGTAAGAGCTTCCCATAAACCACTTAAAACAAAGGTGGGTACAGGTAAGACACAAGCATTGTGTCTTACTTGTAGCCACCTTTTTCTTAAGGTTGCTAGATACTTTACTACTTTTAAGGATATTTCCCAACTTCCCGTATGCTGCCCAGCTCAGTTGCACTCTTCTAGTAATTTCCGCAGTCTGGTTTTCCTTGCCCAACTTGATGGAGTGACCGAGGTACACATATTCCTTTACCGTATTATAGAGATGTTTATCGATAGTTTTGTGTAGGTTGTCGTTACTAATTGTTATGGTTTTATTTATGTTCAACTTTAGACCTACTTTCATGGATGCTTCTAGTAGTAGTTGATTGAGATTCTGTCTGTTATAAATTACAAAACTTAAAACAGAATTGGTGAAACCATCCTACGTATAGATAATCATACAAACTTAAAACAAACGGAACACAGCCTGAATATATAAATATATTTAGCCTTTCCGGAGCTCTATAACAATTATTAAGGCTTTTTAGGACTATCAAAACAAATCTCACATGAAATTTGTAAGTTATTTTACAGCTTTTACTTCATTGTTTTTAAGATCATGTCTTTCTGATAACTTAAGTGGATAGCCATCTGTGGACGCGTTTGAAAAAAAGTTTGAAAACTTAAAACTGTCGAAGAAAAATAATATTTAATCCAAAATGTTTATTGTTTCCGAACTAATTTCAGACTCAATTTTAGGACAACTAGACAAATATTTATAATGTCATAGACAAATTAGATAATTTTTAGGCGATTCAATAAATCCTATTCGTTCAATTTACCTATTGGGAGTATTTTAGTTAATTTCGAGCATTAATGCAGTAATGAATGGAATCCAAATATTACTTAATAATTTCCTTCTTCTTGAAAAGAAGGGACAATTTTGCAAAAGTTCTTAGTGAGTTTAACCTATTAATGTCCCTTTTGTGAAAAGTAGCCCTATAATACATCGAGTCGACTCCTCAAAATTCCCTGTCGGAGGCGAGAAATACCAAACAAAGATAAAAATGCTTATCATATAAATCAATATAAACAGATGTCGCGCAGCATATGACATGCCACAGAAGAAAAACTACAAGATGACATCTTAGTGCTAAGCGAACCAAACAAAAAAAAACAGTAAATATCGTGGAATGGTTCACCGATGAAAAGATAGCCACAACAATAATAATTATTAATAAAAAAAATGGCAATTGCACGCTCAAGCAGTGGGACAAGCTTCGTTTGGGTAGAAGTGCAACAGTTTAGACCGCATAGCTGCTACGTCTCACCGAACGAGTCCTTCCTACAACTAGCAACATCCCTTGCGACACTAAGCAGCGATATAAGAGGAACAACAAAAGACATTGTTGTAGCGGGTGATTTCAAAGCTAAATCAACGGAGTGGGCATCTCAAAAAACACACCACCGAGGTGATATGATAACAGACTGGGCGGCTGAAACTGACGTCTTGTTAATGAATGTCGTCTTATCCAGAATGAGGGAAACAAAAGACATTCGCGACAGCGAAAATCGCGAACAGAGTTACAGGATGGAGGGTCCTCGACAAAGAATCCCTCAGTGACCACAAATATATATTATTCAAAGTGCCGAATGAACCCTGCACCAAACAACATAAACAATACAACTGGCACACGAAATGAAGGAACCAACAGTGAATACGAGGAGGAACTAATTAGAAAAAATAATAGAGCATGCGATCTATCTATGGCCAGGAAAAAACAAGCTCAAGCAGAAAACAGGTATGCTGGTGGAACGACAACATTGGACGTACAAGGACAGAGTGTATAAATAATAGAAGAGTAGGTATACCAAACAGCAAGAAGTAGACAAAGCGAAGATGACAAGCTTGTAACTCTACAAAAGAATTACGCGGCCACAAAAATAGAACTAAAAATAAAAATTAACAAATCTAATCGGGATCACGGGGCGAAACATATAGGATCACTCAAAGACATTTAAAAGTACTGCCGCCACGCCTCCAGCTTCCAGCACACAAAATACACGAGATAGTAGAAGTTCTCTTCCCAACACAAGACACTCCAAAGCGGAAACAGCCGACAGTCCATACTACCGTAGAATTCACAGAAGACGAACTGAAAACCGCCTGCAATTGACTTCGTACTGGCAGTGCTTCAAGATCGGACAAGATACCTGTAGGAATCATTAAAAGAACGGCACACCAATACCCACAAGCTGCACTTGCATGAATGAATGAACACATTAGGCAAAATGACTGAAGTATCTGTAAAAGTCATGTCGATATTTACAAAGGATACGGAGCTACCCAAACAACCGTACGATCATACAAGAAATAGAAAACGACGCAAGACAATACAGCATCACCAGTGGGGTCCCTCAGGGATCGGTCCTGGGCCCTACACTCTGGAACGTGATGTTCGATGGAATGCTCAAAATGGCACAACTCGAAGGAGTAACCACAATCGGATATGCATATGACCTAGCACTAGTCGTAACTGCAAAGACAGAAAAGAGCCTGATGCAGAAAGCAAATATAGCTCCCGAAAAAGTAAACAAATGTATGACAAGTAAGGGATTAAAACCTGCTTCTGAAAAAACAGAGGCCGGGCTTGTGAGCGGTAAAAGACAACTCTCACCGATATCCTTTAGGATCCAAGAGACGAAAATCAAACCCGGGGAATGGGAAAAATATCTGGGAATCGTATAGAAGGAGGATTAAACTTCTCAGCACACATAAGCTGCGCTGCCTCAAAAGCTACATAAACCGCAAACGCGCTACAAAAGCTGATGCCAAACGTCGGAGGTGCAAAATGTATCAAACGCAGGCTGCTTAGCTCAGGGGTCCACTCCATCATGTTGCAAGGGGCTCTTGTGTGGGCTAATGCACTGAGAGAGAGAAAGAAACAGCAACTGGCCAAGGTTCAAAGAAAAATGACACTACGGGTTTGCAGTGCATACAGGACCGTATCTGGAGACGCAGCTCTCGTAATACCCGACATTGTCCCCATCAAGCTGACTGCGCAAGAATGCATGTCTTGCAAAATATGCACGGGGACAATGGACCAGATTACTAATCCTGGACCCAATCAAATGGAAAGAGAGAAAGCGCGAAGAATCCAACTTCCACCTGACACAGATACTCACGGAACATGGATGTCTCAAGGGCTACTGGCACAGCATTGGCAGAGCAAGAGAAGCACAGTGTGACTACTGCTAAGAGGACGACAGCGTGTAACACACTCTATTCAGCGACAGATGGGAACGTGAACTAGCAACGATAATGAAGTACGCGCTGCTAGAACCAGGAATAATAACAGACCACATGTTAAGAACGGAAAAAAACTGGGACAACGTGAACAAAGCGATAAAAGTCATAATGATCCAAAAGGAGGAAGGCGATAAGTTAAGACAAGCCGAAGAGAGGAGGCATCTGAACATACCCACTGGGTATAATATAACATACACCCTGCAAAAAAAGAAAGCCCTATAATACAATACCTAAAAATGCCTGCAAAACATTTTTTTAAGATATTGAGTATTGTGATATTGAGGAATGACATTCCTGATTCCAATGGGGCTTTGCTCTCAGGCAATATCAGCAGTTATGACGATTCAGCCCGTACCACCCACCTGAAAAAATCACATTATAAGCAGAATTTTGATCATATTTGCAAACGTTCTAAATTACTTGGAAACATTTACCGATATTGCAAAAATTCTAAATGATTTTTCTGTTCATATCCCCTCTGTCAAAAATAGCGCTCTTAATTCTTGCAGAATTTTGATCATTTTGACATCCTAATTTATTTGGCGAAATTACAATCTTCTTCTTCTTGAAAAGAAGAACCAATCCGATTTTGCAAAATTCTAAGTAAGTTTAACCTGATATGTCCCCTTTGTGAAAATTGCCTAATATTTCAATTCCTAAAAATACCTTTTGTCCAATTCCAGTGGGTATTCCAACGATGGGTCTTCCAATAAGAGGTTTTTTTCAATAGCCCGCCAATTTAACAGTTGTCATGAGTCAACCTGTAACTACATGAGAAGTAAAAACTACGCAATTAATAGAAATGGAACGATATATACTTTAGCAACGCTTTGAGATTATTAAAATTCACTAGAAAAATGTTAAAAATTTCGAGGTCACAGTTCGCAAAACTAAAGCATTTTTGGGTCGTCGTGAACCACCTTCTCGGCCAGCAATTCTGAAACTGGTGGAAAATTTTTAGCTGTTGGGAAAATTTAGTGATGTGAAGAAACGAACTAGTGCACGTCGCTCAAGAACAAGTGAGAATATTGCTGTTGTAGCCCATAGTATTGAGGAAAACCCAGGTCTCTCCATTTATTGTCGTTCTTTGGAATTGGGCGTTCCACTAACGACATTGCACTGTATCTTGTATAAAGACTTTGGTCATAAGACTTTTAAAGTTCTGCTAACACTAGAACTCACGCCTACCGACTATCAAAAACGTCGTGTCTTTGCTGATTGGGTCCTTTAAATGCATCAAACTCATCTGAAAATTCAACGAAAAATCATTTTGAATAATGAGGCTCATTTTTACCTCGGAGGCTAACACCTCTAGACTCTTTTCTTTGGTGCTAGGTGAAAGATAAGATCTATTCGGGCCAACTATCGATTCAGGACCTCTAAGATGGAATTTGTCAAGTTATCGAGGACATACAGCCGCAAATGTAATGTGGAAATGGAAAATTTCATGAGAAGGATATGGTCCTGTAAGAGTAGCCGTGGTGGCCATTTGGCTAATATTTTTTTCCATTATTAATGGCAAATCTTCCTTTTTGCAATTAAATAAGCATGCTATGATTTCGCTTAAAAATACTCGTGTTTTTTACATATCAAAATGAAACCTCTTATTGGAAGACCCTTTATAAATCGATAAAAAAAATCAAATTACATTTCATTTTACATTACATTTTGTTCCGTACTAAAAATATGGACCTAATAAAAGTATGTCTTCAAATGATTTGAAGAAAAATCTATATAGTACAATGTCTACAGGACAAGAGTAAATGAACAAGTATGTCACTTGAAATTATTTTTAGTTGAACAATACACAGAACAAAGAATATTTAAATAAGTACTTCTTCTTTGATTTATTTTGTAGAAAGTGGTAATTGTAAAGAGAGAATCCATAAAAACCAAATACAAACAGTAATTTGTATTAAAATGTCTTTATAAGAATGCATCGATATCGTATTTAGAATTTTAATCAAGTAAAAAGATGATATTTTTACATTGTACATACAACTAGCTCATGTATATTCAAATCCAGTAGTTTTATGTACGTTCTTTCTTTATTATTATTATTTCGGTACGGAATGGCTACCGAATTTACAATTTAAACTGTCCAACATATATCAAAGACGTGTTCATACGAAGCTCGTTTAAAAACACGTGCGCGTAGATACGCGAGCGGGACGCGTACATACGAGGACTAACGTCAATTCTTTTGATTTAATGTCGGACGGCAGCATTTTTAGCCATTACAACACATAAAACTGGTTTTCTCGTTTTCCTGCTTTTCATATGACAATTTTTACTTACAGTTAGTTAATGTAAAACGAGAATAATAAAAAATAGTATCAGGTGGATCAAGAGATTTCTCTTATCTCCGAGAAGTCTTAACTAAGCTCGAGAACCAAAGAGTGTCATATTTCAAAATAAATATTTTATTGCGACTGAAACTAGATAAGATTGGTTATTGATTAAATTATAACTAACTAGCCATTGATGAAAATAAAAGATTGGAATACTAATTAGTCATTCAGAATTATGGAAATTAATTAAAATATTTTGTCACAAATTTAAAGAATATAGTAAACAAAATTTAATTTAAAAAACTTCGTTTACGCACAACAAATTTGAGCTTCCACAGAAGTGACAATTTTCAAAAAATATTTTCTATTCTCAATTGCAAACATGAACATAAAATAATAATATATTGATGCTAGGGCTTCATACGAGATGAGACAACGCGAGAGTGAAAAAAAATCAGACCTAAAATAACCTAACTTAACCAAACGAGATCTCGTCAACTAACGAGATCGCCTCTACTAACTACATATCTTCTACTAACGAGATCTCGTCTCCATCTCGTTAGTTGTGAAAAAATTACTCTTGCTTCTCAATCTCGCTCTCGATCTCCAGTTTGTCTCATCTCGTTCTCGCTCTCGTCTCGTCAAATATGGTTCTTATTGAAAAAACAATATATAGCCAGGGGTGGGCTGCCAAATTTTGAACAATCGGCTCGCTAATATTTCGAAGATAAAAAAAACGTTAAATGAGTACATTGTCTTCATTTATTTTTGTACAGTAATTGTGTAATTTGAGCTTCTGAATTGTGCTTGCTATTTTTTAGTCCTTAAAATTGAATGAGGTAACTGAACATTTTTCAGTTGTATGTGTCTATAAAGTCACAAAAATCATTAACATCTTCTTCTTTTTCTTTTGAATAGGCCTACGTTGGACCACGCTTGTTCAACTGTTGGGCTTTGACCTTTGCCCAGTATTGTCGCATTTTCTGCCGGTGTAACTCCTTTCTCTCTTCTGTCCAGGGGGTACCTTTCCTTCGAGTTTTTTCCTGAAATTCACGGACTTCCTTCAGGGTGCGTCTTACAGACTGTCTGTTTTTGAGATCTGTTATTCCCAGTTCTTTAATATCCTTCTCGGTCTCTGTCAACCAAGTGGTACGAAGATTCTTGTTTTACCGGAAGGTGAACAGACAGTTGGTTAGTCGGTTTGGAGGCAATCTTGCAACGTGGCCATAGAAAGCTACCCTTCTTTTCCTTGCACAGTCAGAGAGCATCTCAATATGTTCGTAGAGCTCAGAGTTATGCCGCCTTCGGAATTCTCCATCTTCCTTTACCGGGCGTAGGATCTTCCTGAGGATTCTCCTCTCTCTGATTTCCAATTTCTCTACTAGACTTCTTCGGTTCAAGGAAAGACATTCCATGGCATTCATAGCTTCTGGCCGTAAGACTGATGTGTAGTGCTTAAGTTTCAGGTTGCGTGACAGGCATTTCTTATTGTAAGTGTTCTTAGTCAGTCGATAGGCTAGTTCTAACTTGTTGACTCACTTGGATAATGATGCTCTTTCTGATAAGTTGGGTTTAATCCATTCACCGAGAAACTTAAATTTCTCAGTCCTCTTGATATTTCCCTGTTCTAGTAACATCTCTCTGTTTGCTTCTCTGATGTTGGTGAAGAATTCTGTTTTCTCCAGCGACACTTGAAGACCCACTTTGGCAGCCTGTTTTCTGAGGAAGTTTACCTGCATTGTTGAGATTTTAAGAAAATCAGCAAACAGTGACATGTCATCTGCAAAGTCATCATTAACATCTATTTGAAACTTTAAAATTTCACATGATTTTCTAACCATTTCTTCACCTTTTAGCCATGGTGACATAATTTTATCTAATGACCAGGTAGAAGGATCTAAAATCTCGAAGAGCTGCACAAAATTTTCATAGTTATCACTGTTATTCTTCTCATTCTTATCATCATTATCCACACTATTATGCCACACGATTATATTTGGACTCATTTCAGTTCATTTTGTGGCTACTCCAGATTTTCTTCCTAACATTGCCGATGCACCGTGTGAACAGAATTCTATGAGATTTCTTTGTAAATAATTTTTATCAAACCCATTTTACGTACGCACATGATGTGTGTAGTGTGTTGCGCACATGATATGTTTACGAGTGTGTGGCACATCGGCACGATGCGCATATTTTGCATAAACATACTATTAAAATGGCTTATTTTGTTAGTTTTAGGGATAATTTAACAAGCGGCTCGTTGAGTTTCAAAAATTTTAACAACCGGCTCGCGCGAGCCGGACCGAGCCGGCTCCAGTCCACCCCTGTATATAGCTAAAACTTATTGTTAAGATAGTCCAAAACGACTTAATCATTATTTTTTTTGTAATTAATATAGAAATGCGTGGTTATTTGTTATATAGATAATTGTTATGTAATAAAATACAATTTTATAATACTGTATTCATTCATACAGGTTACAATATTTGAAGTTTACGAAAAGGTTACGAAACAATGAACCTTGATTATTTAACTAACTGAAATTTTACGCTTTAAGGCAGAAGATGACCAAGAATTCAAACATAATGCTTGCATCACATCATCCTTTAATGATGAGCGTATTTTCATAATCATATCACCTGCTGTAGAGAATAATCTTTCAACGGCACTGATATTGCCATTTTGCTAAATAAATCCCTGGGAGTCTTGGAAAAAGTGTGAAAATAGTGTTCATGAAACTCTATTCACTCTAAAACTCGATTCACTCTAAAATATTTTAAATACTTAACAAAATCAGCTTTCCAATGTATTGAAGTTTTTGATGAATTATTGCATAGATTATAAATATCAATACATTTTTTAAATGATTTACCTCCATTCGGACGACCAACTTTTCGGATTCTCTCTCAAGATTGATATTATTTACATACAGTTTATAAACTTTATCAAAATATTGAACAGCCTAATTTTTCATTTTGTTATCCCATTCCGTCTTGTCAAATGTCTCGATTTTATGTCGAGAGTCTAAAATTAAACAATATTTTTTTGGAAATGTTTTAACATTTTATCTCTTGATGCTCGAAAAGCAATAAAAAAAGTTTCATCCACGAAGTAAATTAAAGGCTTTAAAATCTTCGTAAAAATATGCATACTAGGTTCGGAAACGAAACAGAGGGATTTTCGGATAGTTAAAGACTAATTTTCAAAAAAAGGTCCGACATATAAATTTGTTTGTGAGGGGGACACATTTTACAAGAAAATTTGTAGCCAAATCACTTAACCCTTTCGTGCTGGGACCACTACCCCTATAATTTTAAATTGCACGGTGGGGTGATACCTCATTTGAAAGTCCATTTTGCCCTGAATACTAAACGGTTAACATTTTCCGAATTTATCGATTTGTTGTCGAGATTATTTAATTTCAAACGAACGCGTCCTTCGTTTAAAGGAAGTCCAATTATTCAATCTGTCCTTATAAAAACTGCAGTGAAGGAAAAAAACACAATTCAAAGTTAGAAAATATTTTTATTAGTTTAACAAATGCTCAAATTGTGCGCCACCAAATTCCATACAAAAATACAAATTCTGCTCGAAACGTTCTCTTACATTTTTGAGGATTTGTGGCGCAATTTGACGGCATTCTTTAATAATGCGTCGACGTAACTCTTCCAGAGACTCTGGCTCAATTCAACTTTTTAGATGACGCCACAAGAAAAAGTCCAAAGGACCTTAATCAGGTGAGCAGGCCAGCAATTCCATAGCACCTCTTCGTCCATTCCATTGTCTCGGGAAAGCTCTGTCCAAAACTCCCGAACAGCCTGCGTATAATGTGGTGGCGCTCCATCTTGTTGAATAGTCAATGGTCTTCTAATAAACTATCACCATTGTCTTTCAAAGACATAAACTAAAAACGCGTTCATAACTTGAAATTAAATAATGTCGAAAACAAATCGATACATTTCGAAAATTGAAAAGTGATAATAACATCCACTTTGGGACAGCTTTACTAATTAAATCAAGGTAGGAATACGGAAAACTTTTGTTACTCTTTAGCACACAGCGCTCAAGAACCTATGCCTTGTGTGAGCCTTTCGAAACAGAAGATTTCCGTGTCCCTCCCTTGATTTAATTAGTAAAGCTGTTCCAAAATGGATGTTACTATCACTTTTCAATTTTGAGTAGGCATTGTCTAGGTGTATAAATCGTTGTCAATATAAACGGGCTTTCAAATGAGGTATAACTTACCCCACCGTGCCATTTAAAATTTTAGGGGTTGTGGTCCCAGCGCGAAGGGGTTAAGTGATTTGGCTATAAAAATATCCCTCACCAAAATGACCGTTGCATTTTAGTGCATCAAAATGTAATGATAAGAAACCATAAATGTCTGTATACAGACACTTTCTTTAATAATATTTTTTTCTTTTATTTTCTTTTATAATTTCTTTGTAAAACGTGATTCATATTTCCTCTTTGAAATTCGATTCGATCGACAAATACGATTGGTGAGGTTTGTTTACAAAAAAAGATTAAGTTTTGTCAAGTTGGAAATGAGCTGATGTTCATCAAACGCATCAACAGATCTTCATAAATTATCGATAAGAACCTCCTCGATAACGTCAGCTTTAAAAAAAATCGCATCAAAATCGGTCCATTCGTTTCGGAGCTACGGTTCTATAAACTGTCACATATACGGCCCGATGGATAGACTGACAGACAGACAGACGTACAGACTGACAGACAGACACATCAAACTTATAACACCCCTCTTTTTTGTGTCGGGAGTTAAAACATGAACGAAATAATTTCACTATATACTAATATAACGAAATTAATACTAATATATATTATACTAATATATATATATATATATATATTATACTAATTTAACTTCTATTTTATTATACGAAATCTACTCTTTTGATTGTATATATATATATATATATATATATATATATATATATATATATATATATATATATATATATATATGTTGTATTTGAGGTTTTCGCGGATAGATACCTGTGTTGTATTGTTTTCTCGGGGATTCCGCGTTGATGCTGAGGGTTGGCTCTGAAGAGAACCGGATTCTCGACTTTTCGACAAACTAACATTCGCCATTCTCAAGAGATATATGCGTTCGTACGGGTCATACTCAGTATGCGTCTAACGGTTGACCCTTACGGACGTATATATCTCTTGAGAATGGCGATTGTTAGTTCGCCGAAACGAGCCCAGAACGAGCAGTTCAAATTTATGCAAGAAAATATTACAGCTGCCCGTGTCAGAGTCAACGATTCAAGAAGAAGTATGTATGCCATCAGAAACGGGAGTCTCGTGTCTCGCGAGAGCCAGACCACATACGATCTCGCTCTCGCGAGTGTGAGACGACATAATGTCTCTCTCTCGCCTAAAAGATTTTCAAAACAGTCTCGTCTCGGTCTCGTCGCGGTTTTACGAGACGAGACGAGGCGACAAAAATATCGTTCTCGTGTGAAGCTCTAATTGATACAACGAATAAAAAATAAGATCAACTTCCGTATTATAAAAATGTACAAAAAGCTAGATATCAAATAAATGTCTATGTAAGTTGAATATTATGGTGCCGAAAGACTAATTTTTCTGCATTTTGAGGCAGTAGTTTACTTCTTTTCTTCCCGTAGACATTCCCAGCTTCATAGAAAAAACCCTCTGAATAAACACAACTATCTGGCGCAGACATTTATTTTCACCAAACATGGAAATTTATCTTTTCTTGCGTGCCACGGAGTGCATGGATTGTAGTGACGTGATATATTCTTAATACTTAAATATTAGTTATTTACATTAGAGTGCGGAAAAGTTGTTTTTACTATGCGACAGCTCATTTAGCTGGAGGCTCCATTAGCTGGAGCGTTGTAAAATCATTTACACGCGAAATTTGCATAAAATTTTTTGGTCGACAATTATTATTTAAGTACAAACAGATTTAGATATTTACAATATTGGATTTTTTTTGCACAATGCTGCAAAATATGGCTACTATGCGTTAAAGTGACTTTACCGAATAGCAGCCGTACTTAGCAACATTGTGTGTAAAAATCTAGTTTAGCTTGACGTACACACGATGTCAAAAGTAGCTTTACAATTCAGAAGGGCAAAAGGGTTTATTACAGTTGCAACTGCATTCTTTTATATCAATGTCCATCTCCTCCAACGACCCCTTCGAAGCAATCCATAAAAGATGAGTGGATAGTCTTCAGTTGTTGCTCTTCAGTTCTCATCCTCTTGGCCGCAATAGAGGACGAATTCGCACTATCGTGACTGCTTGTTTCGCAGTTTCTCTTTATGTTATCTATCAATACTGCCTTATTTTTTTTCTTTGAAGTTGCATGGTGAAAACATTTATTTTAAAGCGTTGGTCTAAAGCTGTGGCTAACAAATAATCTTTACTTGTTGTCCCCAAATCATTCTTAGAATCCTTGTTGTATGACAAGATACCTGGCTTAATTTGGGTTTTAGCTCTGATGCGCTCGTTTTATCGCATTAATGTAAGACAACATACGGTATAATTTCAGAAATGCAAGCCAATCCGGAATTTGTAATTTTTGTTTTTTCCCCAAATCGTTATAATTTGAAAGTTAGGTAGTTTTTTTATATATATAAAAAAAAACTAATCAATACAAAGATTATTAATTCCAATAAAGTCCAATTTTGTTTCGATTGTAGTATTTAACATCATTAATGAATACACATTAAAAACTAATACTTTGTGTGCAAGATTGAATGAATGAATTGGAAATTGGATAAATTTTATATATTGAATTAGATTCATGTTTAATGCATTTCATACAATATTCTTAATTATTATTTCAAGATAATTATATTATATTTCCATATAAAACGACAAGGCAAAACATAACAAATCAATAATAAAGTTGATTGAGTTATGATTGACAGGACTTAATTAACATAACAATTATGAATTAATTACATTTACTTCATGGCATTATGTGACATTTTCCTTTTAGAATTCTTAATGATACAGCAAAAACAACAAAGAAAACATGAATTTTTTTGAAACTAAGAAACTTACAAAACATTATTTAATATCTATCTGCCTGTCATTTCCAGAATTTCCAACTTATTCACCTTCGAATTAATAAAAAAGTCTTGTCCGGTGTTGTCAGGTTTTCACAAGACCGGATATCTTGTCCAGTCTTGTCCGATTTTATCCAGTCTTGTCCGGTCTTGTTTAGTCTTGTCTCGCCTTGTATGGTGTTGTCTGGTGTTGTCCGGTCTTGTTCGAGCTTGCCGGTCTAGTCTGGTCTTATCCAGTCTTGTCCGGTTATGTCCGATCGTGTCCTGTCTTGTCTGCTCTTGTTCGATCTTGTCCGATCTTGTCCGGTTTTTTTTAGTTTGGTTTGATGTGATTACCGGGTTTGCAGACCCTTCACCAACACTGCGGCCTATTGGTAGCCTATTGTATTCTATCACATGCACTTAGGCCCAGAAAACCTGTTGTTATAGTAAATTGCGTTGTTATAGTAAATTACCATTTTTCACATTTGTCTTTCTGGAACAAATGCGGCCGGACGCTGGGAATAGAATTCGGGCCTCTATACTCGTCAAAAAGCGCTTTAACATGAGGCCACGAGCGCGAACACTACGCCACTCGCGCCACTCTTGTCCGGTAGTGGCCGGCCTTATTTGGTCTTGCCCAGTCTGTTCCAGTCTGGTCCGGTTTTATCCGCTCTTAACCGATCTTGTCTGGTATTGTCCGATCTTGCCCGGTCATGTCCACTCTTGTCCGATCTCGTTCGGTCTTGTCCGGTCTTGCCCGGTTTTGTCCGATATTGTCCAGTTTTGTCCGGTCTTGTTTAGTCTTCTCTGGTGTTGTCTGGTGTTGTCCGGTCTTGTGCGATCTTGACCGCTCACGTCTGGTCCAGTTTTTGTTCGGTCGTGTCTACTCTTGTCCGATCTTGTGTGTCCAATCTTGTGTGTTCGATCTTATTTATTCTTGCCCGGTCTGGTCCGATCTTGTCTGGTTTTGTCCGGTCTTGTCAGGTCTTGTTTGACCTTGTCCGGTCTTGTCCGGTCTTGTCCAGTCTCGTCCGTTCATGTCCGGACTAGTCCTGTCTTGTCTGGTCTTGCTTGGTCTTGTCCGGTCTTGTCTAATCTTATTCAGTCTATTCCAGTCTTCTACGGTTTTTCTCGGTCTTGTCCGATCTTGTTCAGTCACGTCCAGTCTGGTCAAGTCTTCTATCTGATCTTGTTTGGTGTTGTCTGATGTTGTCTGGTATTTTCTGGTTTTGCCTAATCTTTACCAGTCTTTGTCCGGTCTTGTCCAATCTTGTCCAGTCTTGTCCGGACTTGTCCGAACTTGCCCGGCGTTGTCCAGTCTTGTCCGGTCTTGTCTGGTCTTATATGATCTTATCAAGTCTTCTCCTGTTTCGTCTTGTTATGCAAAAATGTTTACATTGACATTACATACAAGACATTTTTAACAATATTTATTATGAATGTTGCTTTGTAATAAATAATTACTTAATAACGTTTGTGTTTTAAATCGGCTGTAATAAATCGTACACCCTATAATATTTACTATTTGTCTAAAAGACTCTTGTTAAGTAACGCTTCACTTATTTTATTTATATAATTAACAAATCTTATACATTGCATCTCATATTAAATGTATTATTATAATATAATACACTTGAAATAGTTACACACTTTGTAAATATTATTTAGGTATATTATTTTTGTTTCGCATTATTTAAAACCTTTGCATTCGAATTTTTAAATAAAGCGATTAAAAACCTATGCCAAAGGAAATAAATATTATTCTCGTGAGCAGAATTGTCCAGCCCTGTCTAGTCTTCTTCGTTCTTCTCCAGCTTTGTCTTGTCAAGTCCCCTATCCCGTTCTCTTTTGAAATTCCTTAATATGTTTTATTTTAATCATGTATTTTTGCTACTAAACTCTTCTAGATTATTACATATGTATGCGCAATCCTTGTTAAAAATTTCAATTTGTTATTACTTTAAAATATTAAAAATATCTAGTTATAATTTCAATTACCAAACAATTAGACATCTTATTATCTTACTATTTCGTTTTGTTTAAACTTATCTTGCTTGTATATTTACAAATGGTTGTGCTTCTTATAACATATGTACCTATCTTGTCTATAACTTGGATAATAGACAGATGCCTAGCGCATCTATAATATGCATGGACTGTAGGTATAATATACCTATTAAGCCGATGAAGTGAGTAAATAAGTAGAGGAAAATAAAAATTATTTCCTCCTCATTTGCATTTTATCGAATAATTACCATTCAATTCAAGAAATTTACATTCGTAATAAACGGTGTCTGTTTCCTACATAAAGCGTCCCAGAATAAATAGTACCTACATAATAAAGTCTCCCGGAGTAAATTACACTAAACGGATTACCACGAACCTAATAGCGTAGAACAATTACTTAAATAATAGCGACCCGGTAGAAAATGGCTACCGGATCTTATTTCCTCCGGGGGAAATCGCCAGTAAACATCTACCCTAGCATCCATTAGACCGTTACCTTACTTCATCAACCAACTAAAATTATATCACAGTCTATCCACTCGCTTAGGATAGTTTAACAAAGGGGTTTGTAACGATGTATTTATCAGGAGTTTAGACTGTGAACAACCAGGGGTTGTTTGTCGGACTTTTTGCGGAGATTTCGGGGTGGTTTGGCGCAGTCTGCGTTCCAGGGGTTAATGCGGATTGTTCGCTTAATATTATAGGGTGATTTTGTAAGCGAAGGAATAATAAAATTATTTGGATGAGATGGAGGGCGGCGATTTTTATGTTATCATTATGTGATTTTTCTGGGAAATTAATTGTGTTTTCTGTTCCGGAAAATTTAAAGTAATTTTTATAAGAAATGGTCTTTTATATAATGATACAAATTTATGATACACTATAAAAGAAAAGAACAAGAAAAATAAAGTCTTAAAATCTTTTTTTTTCTTGAATCATTTAACAAACATTTGTTTTTGCAGTGGCCTAACTAGTGATTTTGAACCTTTAAACAAATCTATTTACGTTGACTATTGACGACGCTATTGACATTTAGTTGTGAAGCTTGTTCTAATATGCGTTGTCCAATTAATTTTATCGAGAAGGTCTTGTCTAATTACACATTTTACTATAGAATATATATTTTTTATTACTCATGCACAAAAAGTACTTCTTGGTGTACTTCCTTATTTAATACGAGAAATGTCACATCGCGTTGTATTTCCACATTACCTGGGTAACACACGCAAACATTCAATATCGCTAGGTTACATTTAAAAAAGCAAATAAATAAAAATAAAATGAACAGAAACAAGACCTCGATATTAAAAAAGTGACGTGAAGTGTCAATTGTGAAAAAAAGTGATTTTTTTTTTCATAACAAAATAATAATAGAAATTAAAGAAAACATTTTAAAGTTAGTGTAAATTCTATGGTGACACCGGAGTGTGAGTGTGAGACACCTGAGTGAGTTCTTACGACGAATCCACACCACCGAAGACAGTTAAAAAAGCAAATTATTTATTTTTGATTCCATTTTTTTTGGATTGGCCCTGGATCCCTAACTTGTAATACAAAATATTGTTTGTAACACAGGCGAAGTTGTCAATTTCCCTCTCGAGCAAATGTGTGCCCAATTTCGCTCTCGCGAAAAATTGACACCTTTTCGCCCTAGTTACAAAATATACTATTTAAAAAAATCTTGATAGACTTTTTTGGCAAGACAATAGGAATAAATTTGTTTTGAGAATATGTTGTTTATATATGTTGATAAACTTTGATAAGGAAACTAGGCGGACAAAATTTTATTGCATACAACTTGGTAGATGATTAAGATTGAGAACAGAAATCGGGACGGATTTGCCATGGTAGACAAAACTTGATGATGGAGTAAATAGTTTAGATTTAATCTACATATGTTAAATACATGTATAAATCTTAATAGACAAAGCATTCTAGACAAAATTGTATTTGAAAAAGCTTGATGCATACAATTTTCATATGTTCATAAATATAATATATTGTAAGTATAAAATAAATTTGTCTTAATAGTCATAACCACATAACCTAGACAGCTACTGTCCGTAAATATAAAAATATATAAATCTAAATAGCTAGAATAGACAAAACCAGTTTTAGTTCAGTTGTTGCTACAAAAGGCGAAACCTAGACGTGAAAATACGGCTCCCTAGAACTTTTATAATTTACTCTTAAATACAGTCTAGATAACTCAAAATGTTGCAATACTTCTACGAATTTTCTTCACAGTTGCTGTAAGTGTTGCGAATGGTGTAACGAGGTAATTCCAACTGATTAATCAATGAAAGATTTGCAATGAGTTTGCTTTTGAGAAATCTTTTAATATAGACAAAACACCCAGAACATAAAGTGATGAAATATACTTCGTCGTTATCAAAGAGATATTTGCTAACAGATAAAAGGATAAATAAAACAACGTTCTAGAATATTATGCCCTACAAATTAAAATACTACGCCACTAGAATATCAAATACCTAACCAAACCAAACCAGATTAACAAAATTATGTTACACTAAACATCAGGAGGGTTAGCCCTTGATACTCTGCGGCCTATGGTATTTACGAACATTGTTTAATTCATGTAAATAGATCCTGCCACTGTATTAGGTCTAGGATTCTATGTGCAATGTTCTTCACCGCGATCTTCTTGGCTGTAATATTTAGCTTGTAAGATTATATGGGAGGCAGTTTATTTGAAGACACATTTTCAAATCTAGAAATCGCATTTACAATCTTTTTAAGCATGATGGTAACTAACTGCAGTACCGAAAGCTTCTTTTCAAAATTGAAAAGAATAAAAAATGAATTAAGAAGTATTATACAATGCTTCAAGATATATTAACCAGTTTGTCGTTCATGTCCATAGAATGTGTATGCTCAAAAACATAAATTTTGAAGAAGTGATTTTTTTTAAAAGCTTCGAACAAATCAGACTGGTTGAAATTGAACAAGACTTCAAGAAAAACAACACCAGAAACTATCACAAGAAATTTAAAGAAGAACTCCAAAACTATCAAGCCCCCAGCCTCTGCTTCAGGCGTACAAACGGAACACTAGCAACAAATAATACAGAAAACTGTGAACTACTTGCAGAGTTCTTTAAAGACCTCCTAATTGTGGAAATCCTAAAGAACAACTCACTTTTGAGAAAACCACACACAATCCAAACTCGGAACCTCCTACATCAAGAAGAAATTTGAAGAAGTCAAACAACTAATTGGAGGACTAAAAAACAACAAGGCGCCAGGAGAAGACGGAATAATTGCTGAAATATTAAAATTAGGTGGTAACAAAGTAGCTAGAAGCATTCAAGAAATCAAGCAGAATATTTGGAGTACTGAGAAAATTCCTGAAGAATGGTAATGTGCATTAATTCACCCACTTTAAAAGAAATCGGATAAACTAGATATAAATAACTACAGAGGAATTTCTTTAATATCAGTCGTCTACAGAATTTTCTCGAAGTACCTTCTTAATAGAATAGAAGAACAGACAGACAGCTTAATTGTAGCATACCAGGCAGGATTCCGAAAAGGAGGACCTTGTGTATAACAAATCCTAAACTTAAAAACTGTTCTACAATTTCGAAAAACCAAACAAACAGAAATTAATACCTTTGTTGACTTCAAAAAGGCGTAAACTCTAAATATATGATAATTCACAATTAGCTTGGTTTACCTTCATTAGCCATTGGTTTGAAAGTTCTTCTTGCTAATATTCCCCTTGAAGAGGTATTTATCGGTATTTTTTTATATATAAACATTTATTGGCATTTTAAATTACAATAAAATTATACAACCCAATTACTAAAAAAATATAAACTTAAATGAAAACTCAATACCGCCCTGATATAAACTCGAATGACTTTTATAATCTCCCTAACCTCTTTCCTCTTTGCTATTTCCATCTTTTTATCCGTCACAGCAATTTCAAACCCTTCCCTCTTTCATTCATACATTCCTTCCACTTCTTACCTTCCATCCTCTCTCCTTCATTCCATTCACCCCATATACCCACTCCCATCCAATGCTCCCACATATCCTCTAATGTCCCACAAACATTGAACTTTCTATGCTCCTTATTCATCCAGTGTCTTCTTCCACGCTGCTCACTCCCACACCTATATCTTGCTAACATGACTTGAGCACCGGTCTTTTGGTTTGCGCTAAAATAGGTGGGTAAACGCCCATGTACCTATATCCTTACATACTCTTTAAGGAATTTACTGCTTTCTATTTTGCGTTGCCGCTCCTGTAGATCCACTTCTTGCAAATGTTACACCAAACTTTTATCCCACAGCCCCCGTTCCTGCTTTAGCCTTTCTAGCCTCCTTTTCCAGCTAGATAAACCACCTCTTTCATATAATTTCTTGTTGTTTCTGTCCCATTCACACCCCTTCTTACCGCCTCCTTCTACTTGATTTACCATTCTAAACATCCCTTTTATTAACATTTAGTCTCCCATATTGCTTACCTTGAATTCAAATCTTATGAAGTTTTTCGCCGCCAAAACAGCGACAAGGTCGCCACCTTGTGGCTGTGGATTCACCTCCTGGAGGACGATGTAACCCGGTGTCGACCTGCCAAGCCTCAGAATTTTTTTGAAAAATTTTAACTAGACTCTATCCCGTCCTATTCTCTCGTCCCCCAGACTTCTGAGCCATACATTAAAATGCTCCTCACACACACCTTCCACACCGTTTCAGCCGCTCTGAAGTTTCCTTAGAAATTATACTTCCACTCGCTCCAGATTCGCCCCGGCACCACCCACGCTTTCTTCGAAAGGTTCTTCATATGTTCTCTATTGCTGCACCCCTTTCCAAATACATACCCCAGATACTTCAACTTCTGCACTTCCTCAATTTCCATCCCTCCATTCAAACCGCACTTTCTTGAAATTACCACCACTTTTAAAACGCATCCATTTCATCTTTTCCACATTCCCGCTCAACTTCACTTTGAAACTCCCCCATTCACTTTTCTCAATTCACCTGCTGTCTTAGCAAATACCACTACGTCATCGGTTTATGCTAAGCTCCATACCTGTCTGCTCCTACCATCACTCCTCCAGCTTGCCCGTCCGCCAAAACTCATGTATCAGAGTACAAGTATATAGGTGTCATTATTGATAATGGACTCAGCTTTATTAGAAATGCAGCTTTTGTCATGAATGGAATGTTAAATAAATCATATTTATTAAGTCGTCATCAGCCTTTATGTCCCAACTCCTTAGGCGCCAGCCTCTTCTCTGCCGCATATGCAACCTCAGCACTAAGATTTGAATATGGGGACCTACAGTATAACGTCGAATTCGATTGACAAATTTCCAGAGAAGGTGTTAGGCAGTTGAGACACCACAGTTGCCGGATTGGTTAATTGAGTGTGATGGGTTGCAGCCATTAGTTGTTAAATTTTGCTGCTTTGGTTCAGTGTGGGATTTGAACCACAGCTGTCTGACATGTGCTTAGTGTTTAGCTATGTGAGCCATCACCAAACCTATTCATTAAGTACTGTTCTCAAATGTGTGAGTTTACAAACTAAATTAGTATATAGTTGTCTGGTATAAGCTTTCGACTTATTAGATTAAAACACTCGGAATTATACAAAGCAGATGTATGCGCAAAAGAATCAAATGTTATATATACACACCTGTAAATTCTATGTTACAGTGTCTGGGATTTATGTCAATTAAACAACCAATAATTTTATATAAAATTAAAAATGATCTCATAGCAAAGTATATAACAGACAAGGTGTCATTTGTTAAAAAGAAAACTAACTATAAGTTTAGAAATGAATGGCTTCTCTACTGTAAAATCCTCTGCAATTAGCAGATTCAACTCAACTCTCAACTCAACTCTCTGTCCTAAGCAGAGGCCTGGTTCAGTAGAATATGCTGCCTCCTGTACTGAAAAATTGTAATAAACAGGTTTAATTATTTTCTAAGGAACTATCTTTGCTAACAATTATACCTGTATTATTTTAATAATAATTTGTTATTCATCAATCCGAATCGTTCTTCAATCCGAAGATTGGTTGGCAGCAATTCTCCACTCAGCTCTGTATTCAGCCTTCCGCTTCATATCTTAATCTCTTGAGCAGCTCCTACCCAGAGATCCGATTGGGGGGTCATTTTACCTACGGTTAATTTCACTGAATCATGACTGAATCATAGATTTTGAAATCTAGAAGGGTGCCTCTTAAATCAACATAGATTTTTAAGGACTAACCTGTGAATGCTAAAAGAGTTGGGTTAAAGACGGCCCGGCTCATAACATAGTTTGCATAATGGTTCTTCTTTCCAGAAACCCATTTTTAAATGTCCTCGTAGAGGGCAGAGTTCTGTGAGTAAGCCTGTCACAGTTGTTACGTACTTCCTTGCCAGTAGCACGATTTCATCAAATACAGCCTACGATAAGTTTTCTATCATTCATTTGACCATTCAATTTGTCCCACTGTAGTTGGTGCATCGTTGCTATTTTACGGATTTTGTTTCGGGCTACGGTTTTGGTAATGTAGGATTCCCTGTTTGCAGTGATGCTTGCTTTATTAGCTCCATTCTTAGCTATTTCTTTTACTACCAGTCCCGTGTGACTCGGCATCCAAGCAAGTGTAACCTTGTTGTATTTCGCCAGGGCCTTTAGGACCTAAAGGTAATTCCATTTTGCTTTATATTATATTTCATGGCATGCTAAAGCATTAAAAGCAGGACGTCCGTCAAAATAGGGATGTCTCTATTTTGTGTAGTCCATCTATAAATTTTCACGGGCACCTATCATGATGGCGTGTTTTCCGATTTCCGCTTCGAATATCAGGACATGTGACCCGAAGGGCACATATGAACTCTACTTTATGAACAGAGGAGGAAGGCTAACCATTACCTCTAGAGCTGCAGTTGGTGCGTTTCTCATCGATCCCGTAATTGATAAGCAGGCCAATCTTTGAATAATGCAGAGTTCCTTGATGGCCTGTTTTTTGTTATAGTTTGGTTCACCATACTTTGAATCCATATGGCATAATAGGTCTAACTGTCATAGTATAATACAGTGTACCGTGCTTCGTTTTAGTCCCATGATTTTCCATATGTACTTTTGGTCATCATCAATGTCATTTTGCACATATTGCTAGCTTCTTAAGGTGTTGATTCCAAGTCAATTTGTCATTCAGAGTTATATCTAGATACTTGACTTCCTCAGTTACCTTTAGACTTTTAGATTTATCGGGTTTTACGCTCATTTTAGAAAATTGGGAGTGTTGGTCCTTCCATTTTTTCCAATTTTGTGGTTGGTACTAAAGTGGATTTTAGGGGATTTACCCGAAAGTCTACTACCTCTCTACCTCGTTCCGTGTCTTTTGCATGAACTCTGCTATTATTGTGAGAAATTTACCTCTAATTATGATGATGAAAACTATGTCATCCGCATATCCTTGGGTCTAAAATACTTGGTTGTTTAGTGACACAAGTAGGCTATTAACAGCCATGTCCCACAGAAGTGGCGATACAACTCCACTTTCATGACACTTGTCATTATGTCACCCGCCTGTATAGTCTCGATATTTCTACCCTGCAGCATGAATTTTAGACATGTAATTCATGCGATATTTGCACCCTGACTAAGCTGCATTCAGTATACTCTCGAACGATGTGGTATGTGTTATTGTCAAGGAAGACATCAATTCTTTGTTTTCTAATGTGTTTTCTATTATAACCGCTATCCCACTATTTCCAAAGTGTGTTTCCCATCGAATGTGCCTTTCCCGTTTGGTTTCTTGATAGTACCAACCGGATTTATCGGGTTTTTACTAGTCCTTGGAGTATTTGGAATGTCGATATTTCAAATGTGCTTTCGACCTCACATAATCTTCACATAGCTTCCTTCAAGACTCCCTTTTAGATCTGCATACTGATTTATTATAGTCAGTCAGTGTTATCAATTTAGGTCTGATATAGAGCTTCTTAGATTTGTTTTTCTTCTGTTATAGTTTCTTGCTCTACCAGCTCACTTCTAACTTCTAGGTTCGCTTCACTTGTGGACAACTGACTTAATAAGAACTTAATAACCTCCTGGATTAGTGTGAAGATTTCCTCAATATTATGTGCATTGGTTATATTAGTTCTTAGTGACCTTGTGTATAGCAAAGTGACCTTCTTATTAAAGCGGAACATTGCTTGAATATATAAATATATTCAAACTTTTCGAAGCTCTATAATATTATTAAGTCTTTTTAAGACTACAAAACAAATCTCATGTTGAAGCACAACAGATATTTGTCTGTTATTTACTAGGACTCAAGTCACCAGGAATCAAATTACGTTCGTAGTTCACTTTCGTGACACAAACCAAGAAAGTGAACGTTCTGCTTTTGTTTGTTCTGCTTTAGTAAGTTGGTATGATACTATCTACAATTTGTTTAGTTTCACCTCTATATTCAATAATCATTTAAATCAATAATTGAAATTAAGTTCAGGTCTTTCCACACACATTTCACATCAAAACCTATCCTGCACAGCACAGCACATGGTTTGCAAACTAATGTAAGTGTATTCCATTTTATAATTCCAAAGAGCAAAGCTGCACTTATCAGAAAGATCTGATCTTAAAAACAATGCAATTTATCTATTTATTGTTTAGTGTTGCGAAAGTGAATTAAATCTTAGTAACACAGACAAATATCTGTTGTGTTTCAACATGAGATTTGTTTTGTAGTCTTAAAAAGATTTAATAATATTATAGAGATTCCGAAAGGTCGGATATTGGTATGAAAAATGTCTGATAAAGGTCGACAGTTGGTATGATTCTATTACAATAATCTTCTGTTTAAATTTTTAAAAGTTAATACTAAAGAATTAAATTCCATTGCAGAGTATACAATGCAATGGGACTCACTTACCCAAAGAGGAAGAAAAGCGTCCTCCTAGGAAAACTTTGCGCAGATGAGTACAATAGGAGCAACAAAGACTTAACTTAAAAATCTGGAGGGAACTAAAAAAACCACAAATTACCACAAACCAAGAGCGATGGCGGCATGTAAAAGAAATTAATGTAATGTAATGCGTCTGTCCATGATACGCCACTGCCCCACTAGTAATTTGCTTCGTAAACATGCAAATAGCAACGAAAGCAAAATATTATAAACATTAAACAAATGACAAATTTAAGGGTTTATTCTAATTTTTAATTAATATATCAGACAACTTAACCGGAATTATATCAAAAATTAAATAATTTCAATCAAACCGGATGCGAAAAACTATAAACTATTTGGAGAGAAAAAAATGTAATATTATATTAATTGATTTGAAGGTACAAGATAAATCTTTCAAATCAATTTTTATCATGAATATGGAAAATGTCTAGGCCAATATCAGGTTTCATTAAACGGACCCATAATCTATTTAATTAAACCCGTTTTAGAATTTAATTTATTGAAAGTTATCGAGCAAAATTACCACTATATTAATTACAGTCTACATTTAATTTTTTTATTCTAAATTACTGTACAGTGATTTCCTTTTGCTTTTTCTCTTTTGTCAATTATGAAATTATTTGTGAAATATATTTCCCATTTTTTAAAGTCGTAGGCAATGAGTTATCAAACATTTTAGTCAACTTAAACAATTCTTTTACTAATGCATTTTTATTAGTTATATTCATTAACAAATTACTAAAACGATATACTTAATTCAGTAATTCAAGATAACAAGGGATATAAGACTATATAAGACTATTAATTTAATGTCCTGCTAAATGCGCTATATGTACACAACATGTATAAACATATAACAGAATGATAAAACAAAATTAGGACATAATCAACAAAAAAATTATTTCAAACCAGAGAGCACATTTGTAGCTGGGTGGATCTAAATTGCACTTTTACTCATCGTCAGTTAGAAGGAAAATGTTTAAACCAGTGGCCGCTTGTTCAAACTCTCTATGCTTAGAAGAGTTCTTTCATACGATTTTTGTTCATTATACGATTCAAAGCTTTTTCCTTCCTTTCCGAAAGAAAAAACCATTAAATATGATATAATTTTGCTTGAAAAAGTAATCATTGACAAGTATGGAATTCAAGTAAATTAAGTTTGATACGGAAGTACAATGAAAATGTCCGAGCATCGAAACTAAAAACTCAACTAAGAAGACGCAATTATTCTGTTGCTGAATTCGAAATGAATGCAACAATGAATTCGAATTATTTATATTTGTTCTAAATCTAAGATTCGTTGATGGACAATCTAAATATTGATCAAGATAATGAACAGGAACTCATTTTGTTCTGAACAACGTGAGACCCTTTGAGTCTTTCAAGTCATGGTCGCTTAGCTGTATTTCTGCCTACTTGCTGTCTATAAAAGAATTACAAAATCAGTGGTTTCCGCTAATGAAAACTAATTAAAAGAGGTCAATCAACCAATGAAACTGAATTGTGAGTTCATGAGTTCATAATCCATGTTAACAGGAAAAATCAGAAAATTGTACGGATGCGAATGGTAGTGAACTACAAAAGGGGAAAAGCTAAAGGTAAATTCTGTAGCATCAATATTTCATGAAAATAAATATTAGGAAATAATTAACTATTTCCTAATAATTCGGCAGGCGAGGATATGAAGACCCGATTACATAAACCTACGTAACAAGCGACAATCTAGAGCGAAATATAGCTTGAATATATAAATATATACAACCTTTCGGTAACTCTATAAAATTATAATTATACTTTTTAAGACTACAAATGAAATCTCATGTTGAAACAAGTACTTTAACATGAGATTATTAAGAATATTTTTTATTTATTATGAATATTTTAAATTAAAATCAATAGAAGAGGACTTTAAGCAATATAAGTTACGAAACTATTATAGAACGTTCAAACAAAAGTTGACAAAGTATTCTTCGCCATCGCTCCACTTTCTTAATGAAAATGGAGAATTGGCTTATACTATAAATGCAAACTGTAAAATCCTTGCAGTATACTTTTCTAAATTACCTAACAGCGACCTACCACAAGAAAAGTTTAAGTTCATAAAATTAATCAAGATTTAACCCCAGCGACTGTACAAGAGATAAAAGAAATCATTCGATCACAAAAAAATAACGAGACTTCAGGAGAGGATCAAATAACTGCCGAATTGTGGAAAAATGCAGGAGAAAATTGTATCATAAAATTGCACGAAATTATGTTGGGCATTTGCCAATCGGAAAAAAAACCCTCGTATAGGAAGTTAGATTGGAAGAGCGATAATCCATTCCATACAAAAAAAGGAAGTAAAACTGACCCAAACAAGTATCGAGGTTATAATTACCCTTCTGCAAATCGCATACAAAATTCGTTCAAAAGTTTTACTAAACCGTGCAGAGATCCAAGTAGATATTCAAATCGGTGAATATGAAGGTGGATCCAGGAAGGGACGGTCATGTGCAGAGCAAATTTTGAATTTGAAAAACATCATACAATATTTTCGCAACACAACTAACAAAAGATATGTATGTCATAACGTTTGTGGATTTCCTGAAAACATATGAAAGTATAGATCGTGTATCACTCTTTAATATTTTCACAGAATTTGGAGTTGACCAAAAAACAAGCAATATTATCAAAGATACACTTACGGAGTTAAAGGCTAAAGTAAAATTTATGAGTGAATTAAATGAAGAGTTTGAAATAAATAGAGACGTCCGTCAAGGCGATGGAATATCTCCATTAGTTTTCAATTGTGCCCTGGAAAAGGTTTTTAGAGAAAGGAGAAAAGCAGGGGCACATCTCACCGACTAGGGCCAAAGATTACGGATATTCAAATGACTGTCTAGCGTTTGCTGAATATATGGCACTATTTGCTGAAGACATCTCTGATGCACAGAAACAGGTCACTATCTTGGAAGAACAAGCAGCAAAAATAGGGCTTCATATCTCTTATGAAAAAACTAAATTTATGACTAACATAAAAAATGCTTCCCATGAAATTTATATTAACGCTAACAAAATTGCTAGAGTAAAGGAATTTGAATACTTAGGCGGGTTACTATGGGTTACAGAAAATGGAAATGAAAATAAATCTGTAACATCCAGAAATGTAACATCCAAGAATCCAGAAAATGGAGGTTCCTTTTCAATACACAAAAAATGTTTATAACAAGCAATGCTTGTCATGGAATAGTAAAATTCGAGATTACTTAACGGTGATTAAACCGGAAGCTCTTTATGCTTCAGAAACGCTCAATTTACCACTTAAAATATTAAAGGAAAAATTAGAGATTGAGGAAAGGAAAATTATGCGAAAGATCTTAGGAAAAGCCCAGAAAAAAAAAATATATACCTATGAATAACATAAATCTAAACTTACCGATACCATGAGAATGAGACGAATTCAATTTTTGGGCCATTTAGAAAGAATGAATCCTACGAGACTGACTTACCGAATACCACAAATTTCTGCAGAACAAACGTACAAGACCAAAGTGCTACAAACAAGTGGAGAGGGACCTAGTGGAGCTTAAATCGCCAGATTTGATGAATAGAAATGTAATCAGGAATTTTGTTCACACCAGGGGACTTCATTCAGGAGGATCAGAAGAAACTCGACATGCATGGTCGGAGGAACAGAAAATACAACAATCCATGCATATGAAGAGCTATTGGGCAAAGAGGAAGGATCAACATATGTTGATTCCTCGTAGTTCTACGTTACCTATCCGCCAGAAGGAGAGAATTATATTATAGCTGAAAAACACAAAAATAATACTGAATCTAGAACCCTGTTACGGCTTGGTATGATTCTGCCCCAATAGTATCTTTAGGACCTGCATTCGAAGAGTCCCAGATGGGTACCCCATTCGAATCCAATGGGCTATTGAAAAGTACTCTGTGCGGTAAGCCCCATCACGTGGATTGTACACGGAAAAAAGTACACTCTAAAAATTACAGTTTAAATAGTAGCATCGGCCTTACTAATTTGAAACTGTAAAAACTAACAATTACTTTTTTTAAATTACTGTTTCCGGTATTATTAGTAAATAAGTTTTAATCATTACAGTATGCGACTGCAATCTTTACAAATTTGTATTCGTAAGGCCGCTGCTACTATTTAAACTGTAATTTTTAGAGTGTACTTTTTTCCGTGTAACGTCCCCGATTGGTACATAGAAAAGGTTACCGATTTCATGCCCAAACATGCCCAAACATTTCATGCCCTAAAGAACTGCCGAATCGGTTAATTAAACCCGTGCCCGTCTATTTAGAAGGGGCATTGCGAAGAAGCCCGATACTGATAGGGCATAATCATATCACGCCCGACCTGGTTCCTGGTTTCATTTCAACCAAGGAAATAGTATAATAAATTTAAGAAACAAATTAGTCGTAACCTGGATACCTAGAACACTCATAATTTGAAGTTACAGTTTAGTTCCTTTTAGAATACCGGGATAAAATTCCAAATGGTATTAAAGTAATGTCATATATATTGGCTTATTTATATGTAGAAAATCGAATAGTTTAGATGCTTAACATACTACCAAAGTTCATAAAGTATCGAGGAATAATATTTACATATAAAAGACTAGCTTATAAATGCGATGTTTATTTTAATATAATCAGTATAAATAAATGGGTTTTATGATGTTTTATGAGAAGATGAAAGTAGTTAAAGATGTTTAATTAAGAAGTTTTTGGTTAAGTATGTTGCTTTACAAAATAAAAGTGTTTTTGTGGTTGCGAGGGAGTGGAAAAAAGGGCCATGAAATATTTATCATTGTGTTGGGATAAAATATGCGAATCGAATGTTTGATATTCAGTCGGTGATAGAGGTGTGAGTTGGACATTCGTTAGAAAATATCAGTCGTTCAGAATTTCAATAAGCGAGCGAAATGATGCCTAAACGTCCGGCGATAAGTTAGAGGCATTCATACCGAAAGGCCCTGTAAATGTGTGTATGTTTGCGAGTGGATTTTTTGCGATCGGATATCTGTGCGAGGACCGCTTGGAAGAGTTAACGAATAAATCGTTTTTTATCCGATTTAGCTCGGACATGAATTTATGCGTTTCGCTTGCGCGCTGCTCAGATTGACAGAAAATCTGGTGTTGCGACTGTGACAACGTCACCTTTATAACTCAAACAGCGCGGACACATTCTCGTCGACAAAATGGCGGCAAAAAACAAACGAAAATACTGCCGGTATAAATCCGAAATTTAAATAAGACGCGCCCCAATGGACCAATTGTGTTTTGTATCGAATAGTTGTAACAAGTCAATGCGGCCGAACGTTTGGATTTTCTCTTATACATATATATTCCTGTTATTTCGTGAGAAAACGCATGTTTCTGTCCGGATTCATAATGATGGCTGCCACTCGCACGTGTTTCTTCCTTTCACATCTACCCGTCCCAACGATCTCTATCTATCAAAATCGTTTTGTGGTTAACGAAATACAAACCGTCCATACAATCAAACAATATCACATATCAACAACAACGTTAATATAAATGCCGGCGATTATAAAAGTCGTCAAAAAAAAAATACTTTTCCTTTCGTTATATTTGCGGGTGGGATATTTTAATATTTAAAAAAAATTCCAGCCGTTTAACCAATCTAACAATAATAACCAATTCAACCATTTAACAATAATATTTCAAAAAACAATTTTTATTACTCATGCGCGAAAAGTACTTCTTGAAATAGATTATTTAATACGAAAAATGTTACATCTCGTTGTATTTCCACATAACCTGGGTAACGCACGCAAATATTCAATATCGCTAGGTTACATTAAAATAAACAAATAAATAAAAATAAGATGAATACAATCAAGACCGCAAAATAAAAAAAAGCCTAAAATGTCAGAATTTTTTTTCATTACAAAATAATAATAAAAATTGACAACACGTTTTAAAATTAATGGAAATTCTATGGTGATACCGGAGATTTCTCATGACGAATCCACACCACCGGGGACAATTGAAAATGCAAATTCTTCATTTTTTTTATCCAGTTTTTTTATGGCCCCTGGATCTCAAATTTGTAAGATACATCCCCTCGCAAAATATTGTTAGTAACACGAGGGAAATTTTCAATTTCTCTCTCGAGCGAAAAATGGATAACTTTTCGCCCGTAATGTAAAGCAAAATTTTCTATATGATTTTGTAGGCAAATTTTATATTTGGAAATTATTTATTGTAGAATATTTGGAATTTTTTTGGATTTTGAAACATCAAATAAATTAAATAATTGGTACAACAATAAAAATAAAGAATATTGTTTTTAAAGATCATAGATATATTACAAGTATTATTTTGATTTTAATTTTCATAATTTTTGGTTTTCATGGATTTAATTTTATTTGTGTTAAATATCTCTGGTTAATTGGCATGGATGTACGATATTCAAATCCATTATATTATTAATCGAACGGTATTATGTAATAAAAGTTAAATATCTTTACATTTGACATTTTATGCCTTTCGAAATGTATATGAGTTGGGCATCATTATATAAAGTTTTTGTAACATCAATTTCAATTTATCGCAGTAAATCATGTTGTTGTCCGACTTTTTACTCATTACCGAGTGCTTCGATTGATGACTTCAACAAGTCCCGCTTGATTGAAAATTGAGGTAAAAAATTAACATTAAATATTTGTCCATTCATTTACATATTTTAATTGTTTCCCTTGCTTTCCTCCACATAAAAGTAATATTTCGCTTGACATTTTCCTAATATCTAATCAGGATTTAAATAATTTCGATATGCTTAGTTTAACCTACCCTTGTCAGATATCTTTAGCAGAAAGAATGAAAATTTAAGAAAAAAATATTTGTCCATTCATTTTTACATTTTTTTTTTCTTATATTGCTCAACGTAAAAGTGATATATCGTTCGATATTTTCATAATAGCTAAATCTAGATTAATTTTCTCAAATCTGCAGTTTAAAATACTCTGATCAAGTGAAAACTTTCATGTGAAACATTTACAACATGTACTTTTACAACTTTAATATAGCTTCCCCTTTGCAGATTAATCTTACGACATGTTACAGTTGTCTATGCCAGGGGTCTCCAAACTTTCCAGCCTTAGGGCCATACTGATTACTCCAGTGAGTTCCGAGGGCCAAAACCATATTATCATTGTTGCCGGTGGTAAAAAGTGAAATAGTCCACTGATGAAAAAAAAAAAGTCCGAAAAAGTACGCAACGTTTAAAAAAGGCATATTATTAATTTTCCTCATTATCATATCGAAATTATCTGTAAATCATATCATGTCATTATCTGTAATTTCTAGATTAGTCGTAGAATACGAGCCATGAGGAGTAACGTGACACGACATCTGGTGGACACAAGCGGAAATAGGTAGTACCTTCTATCGCTAACAGATGGCGCTAATAGCATGTACATAATAATCTCGTTGGTTCGAGAAAGTTCTGGTGTCTTCCACTCACTTCTAGATGGCAGTAATTGGAATATATAAGAAGGCTAGTGGCGCAACCACAAGTCAGTTCCTATGACACTGCTGTGAAATAAAATAGTGCGTACCTCCTTAAAACGTGTTTGTGGTGTTTAAGTTTAAGACATCTTTGTAACAGTATTTTAATTTGAATTGTTGCTTTTGTGTGTGATTAAGTAGTATGGAAAAAAACGAAAAATTGATAGTGAATGCAGAAAATTCAAAGATCAGTGGAACATTCAGTATTTCGTAATTGAGTCCAGTAACAAGTCGCTATGTTTGATTTGCAATGAAAGCATAGCCGTTCTCAAGGAATATAACATTAAACGTCATTATGAAACAAAACATTTTCAAAATTACTCAAAATATACAGGAAGTTTGCGGACAGAAAAATTCGAAGCTATGAAGCGCGGATTGAAATCGCAGCAATCTTCATTTACAAAACTCAAAACTGAACAAGAGGCTGCAACTCGTGCCAGCTTTCGTGTGGCTCTTGAAATTCCAAACGTGGAAAACCATTCACCGATGGAGAAATGATCAAAGTATGCATAATTGCAGTAGCCGAAGAAATGTGCCCTGAAAAGGTAAATTTATTAAAAACACTGTGGCTCGAAGGGTAGAAACCATCGCTGAAAATATATCCTCTCAACTGTTCGACAAAAATGGACATGTTGAGTGGTTTTCTTTGGCCTTGGATGAGTCAACGGATGTGTCAGATACTGCTCAGGTGTTGATTTATATTCGAGGAGTAGATAAAAGCTATGAAGTGCATGAAGAACTTCTTGATATGTATAGTATTCATGGCACAACTACTGGTACAGATATTTTTAAAGGAGTTGAAATGGCCATTAATCAAAAGAACCTTCGATGGAAAAACTTGAAATGTATTACAACTGATGGAGGCTAAAACATGAGTGGGAAAGATAAAGGAGTGGTCGCTCTTGTGTCAAAGGCTGTAGAAAATGACGGTGGTTCAAAACCGTTAGTCTTACATTGTATCATTCATCAACAGTCTTTGTGCGGAAAATGTTTGGATATGTCTGAAGTTCTGAAACCAGTCATATCAACTGTTAATTTTATCAGATCTTTTGGGCTGAATCACCGACAATTCCGACAATTTATTGAAGAGATTGGAGAAAATGACTAAACTTATCATACTGCCGTACGTTGGCTTAGTTGTGGGAAAGTCCTTCAGCGCTTTTTTGAACTTCGAGCAGTGATCGAAATTTTTTTGAATGAAAAGCATCGCCCTCTTACTGAATTACAAAACAACGCATGGCTGTGGAAGTTAGCATTCTATGTTGATTTGACGAAACATGTGAACGAACTGAATTTGAGATTGCAAGGAGAAAACCAGCATCTTCCTGATTTATACACTAATATCAAATCATTCCGGAAGAAATTGATACTGTTTCAATCACAACTACGAAGTAAACATTTTAAAACATGTGAAATATTCAGCCACACCACTGAGACTGAGTTTCCTATCGATTTTGCAATCGAAACTTTGAGTGCTTTGAAAATAAATTTTGATACTCGTTTCTCGGACTTTGATGCCATTGCGAATCAAATTAAGATTCATCAGAATCCTTTTGATACTGACATTGAAACCCTAGCCCTGGAACTTCAAATGGAAATGATTGATCTACAGTGCAGTGATATAATTAAGAACAAATATCAGAACTCATCTTTGTTGGAATTTTATAAGAGTCTTCCACTGACACAATTTGATAATTTGCATAAATTTGCTCGTGGGCTGTTTTCTGTTTTTGGTACTACTTATTTGTGTGAGAAGACCTTCTCCAAAATGAAGTACACAAAAAATGTTTAAAATCTAAATTAACTGATGAGCATCTTAAATCTCTTTTAATAATTGGTACAAGTAAAATTAGTCCACAACTACAAACTATTGTCAGTGGAAAATCTCAATTACATAAATCTCATTAGTATTTCATATGTCATTATGCTTGTTATAAGTTATGTTTTTATTTAAAATGTATAAAATGTTAGTTGGATTCATTTCAATAATTTGTTAGTTATTATATACTGAAGTTAAATTTTCTGCATATTATACATGTCTTTACTTATTACAATTCTGTGTTTCTTTATCGAACTTATCACAAAAACAATAACAATAAGCCTACAACAATGTTATGAGTAGTTAGCCCATGACCATATCAATGTAGATGTCATATTAATAATTATTCAACATAAAATTAGAATACTTCAGTAAACTAAATTTAATTTGCTATAAAAAATATGTTCTTTAAAAGGAGTTTTCAAGTATGCTAGCTCTCCGCGGGCCGGACAAAATCTGTCCTCGGGCCGGATGTGGCCCTCGGGCCGTAGTTTGGAGACCCCTGGTCTATTTGATTGCCTGATGTATGAAACATTGCATGATCCGCATGGTATCTCGTACACTCCTTGTTCTTCTAGCGGAATTTTGTAATTGGGGTTTCGTAAGATTTGTGAAATTTTTCTGTCTGTGTTGTAAACGGTCTTGATATCGTACCTACCCAGTATTCTGCTGATTTTGTCTGTTGTTCCTTTGACGTATGGTAAAAAGGCTCTTTTGGTAGTCTCTAGTTCGTTCTTATCGTTAGCTTTTGGTTTTTTGCGTTTTTTCATGATTGTGTTTTTTTGTCTTTTTGGGTAACCATTTGATATCAGAGCTCTGCGGAGTTTGGATGTTTCTTTATTTTGGTGTTCTGCATCTGCTAATTTAGTGGATCTATCTGTAAGTGTTTTTAACACCCCATTGAGTTGTGCTGGGTGGTGGTGAGAGTTTGCATTTAGGTATCTGTTGCTATGTGTCATTTTTCTATAAACAGTGTGACCTAGAGTTCCATCTTTCTTTTGGATTACTAGCACGTCTAAAAATGGTAACGTGCCATTTTGTTCTATTTCCATTGTCCACTTGATCCTTTGGTGTAAGCTGTTTAAGTGGTTCAAGACCTTATATAATTCTTCTTTTTCATGTTGCCAGATGACTTAAATATACAAAATAAACTTTATATTTAATAATAAACAGCAATTACTGAATTAAACTGAATGATTAATATCTAAAAGATAAAGAGCAGGATATATATTTTTATACGCTGAGTGTAAAAGTAACGTTTTGCAAAATTCTGACACGAAACCATTTGTTTGGTTTGTCTCGCCCTATCTACAAACATCTCCGAATCATCAAGCGTAGATGCTTTGGCACACAATTCAATTGAATCGGACGTACCGGGATAATCTACCAATAGTTAAGTTAACATTCAGTTTTTAGTCGCTTTTTAGTTTTTTGTAGGACTGCAGGCCTTTAGCCCCTGACACTATAGGTCTTGACCGTTTCATAGTCGCTTGCTTTGACGCAGCGAAACGGCTCACATGGAGTATCTTGAACTCATGTGCTAAAATTGACTGAAGATTGTCCGTACTATTGTTAGACATCATTAGATCGTGCTCTTTGTTTTTTAGATATTAATCCTTCAGTTATGTTATGTATGACCTACATCTTGTGCACTGACACATTAAATCGTAAATTATTTTTACAATATATTAATTATATATATATATATATATATATATATATATATATATATATATATATATATATATATATATATATATATATATATATTGTATTGTTTTCTTGGGGATTCCGCGTTGATACTGAGGGTTGGCTCTGAAAAGAACCGGATTCTCGACGTTTCGGCGAACTAACATTCGCCATTCTCAAGAGATATATACGTCCGTGCGGGTCAACCGTTAGACGCATACTTAGTCGAAGTATGCGTCTAACGGTTGACCCGCACGGATGCATATATCTCTTGAGAATGGCGAATGTTAGTTCGCCGAAACGTCGAGAATCCGGTTCTGTTCAGAGCCAACCCTCAGTATCAACGCGGAATCCCCGAGAAAACAATACAACACAGGTATCTATCCGCGAAAACCTCAAATATATATATATATATATATATATATATATATATATATATATATATATATCCATATTTTAAGATCAATTGCCAACGATCTCTGGTATGTAGCAAAACAATTGATCCAAGAAGACCTAAGAGTAACTCCAGTAGGAAGAGAAATCCAAGAAATAGTCAAAAATCACCAAGAAAAAGAATCTTCTGAAAATCCACTACTAAATATACTACCACAACACTTCACGTCTTCAGAAGATTCAAGAGACGCTGGACAATCGACTCATAGCGGTTTAAAGAGGTCTTAGCGATGGATAATTTAATAAGCTTCTGTATTAAAAAATGTATATATTCTTACTCACATTATTACTCACATTAACATTAGTTTCTTCAGATTTCAGTTCGATTTATACAGTTAAAAAGATAAAAAATCACAAACTCATTGAAATAGAAAGACATCAAGAGAAGATGGAATAACGGAAGAACTACTGAGAAATCTTTGACCACGATCATTACAGGAAATCACTCAGATCAAGAGGATTTTTTTTTTAATTTCACTCAATTTTAGCAGGCGATTGATAGTGAACGGAAAGAGCTAGCGCAATATAATTTGCATATTTGTAATCAGCAGCAAAAATGCTTTCAGAAACGTTACATTTTGCTGTTACTAAAAAATTAACGATTTTGGCAAAATCGATTATTGACTTCTTAATCCAAAGCTTCCCAAGAATTGTTATATACGTTTTTCGACTAATTTTGGAACGTTGAATCGATTGGTGAAGACTAACAGTCACAAGAGTGTATTTTAGGGTATAGTGTATTTATTGTATATTTTATTAAATTAATTATTTTTTGTTTTTGCCTGTTGTTTTTGTACACTATTATTGAAGACGAAGTCTTTTTGCCACGGGTGGCGCTAAGCGCGATCATGCACTGTTGATAATGGGGCGAATACGTCCCTGTAGGTCTAGAACGCAGGCGCTGTGCGAGCCAATGGGCTCACGCCAACATTCTACGATCACGCAAACGCACTAGGAGTTTAAATTCATATATCGTATAAGCAGTGTAAAAACAAAATACAATCAATAAAAATCAATACCCGAATGTATAGAGTTGAAAATAAAAGTACAAGTGAGAAATACCTATAACAATCTTCTTTTAACGATAATATTCACATTTTGGTGCCGAAACCAGGGACGATAACGTATAAAGTGTGTGAGTGTTATAATCAGAACCATAACGAAGAAAATGGATTTCTCATTAAGAAAAACGTACCGCAAACAACTAACGCTAATAATTAAAGAAGCAGAGGAGCTGATGAAGGAAGAAGATATTGATGTGGACAATATTCCAGTAGTTATTGCAAGGGTAAAGGCTATTCGTGATCAGCTTGGAGTTGTCAATGAAAAATTAGCGCCAGTATTCGATGATGGTCAACTAGAGAATGAGGGCAAAAAAATGTGGAGTATAACGACAATGCAGTGAAGGTAATCGCAAGATTAGAACAAAGAATGTATCGGCAGACGCAACTACCTGCGTTTGTACTGATTGTACTGCCAACTTGAAAAATTACCGTCAAATTTAATTAAATCAAGCCTGGGTAATCTTACCATAGTCTGGCGCTGACTAATTTGTACATGTGCCGTATCCTCTTGTTGCTGCATTGTTATTGGCAACGAAGCCGCACCAACCCCGATTTTGGTTGAGGCGATGTGTAGACATCGATGTTGGAGTATTTTTCGTGACATTGTGTGATTGTAGACGATATCCTCGTCTGTTAGTTTTGGGACAAGGATTTTTCGGATAATTTTTCTTTCAGCCTTCTTGATATTCTCTATGTCTCCGTTGTAAAGAAGGTTTAATAGCTCGCTGACGAGTATTTCAGATTTGATAACTGTCGTGTAGTGTCGGACTTTTGTGTTAATATTTATGCATTTTTTATTGTAGATGCTCGCAGTTTTCCCATATGCTTTCCATTTTGAGTTCCTTTCCATTTTGAGTTCCCGTGCTTTTTGTGCTAATCTTTCTGTTTCTGTAGTGACTAAACTTGTTTATTGTGCCGTATTTTGTAATTATATTTTCTGTTTTGATGTGTTTGTGGCCATGAATTCGGTTTTCGAAAAGGAAATTTGTAGTCCAGCTTTCTTGGCACATTATTTTAGGACTTCGATTTGATATGGATTGCTGTTTGTTACTTTTCGGAAAGGATTGCGAGATTATTAGCCAAGGCTAGATATGTGACATAGATGTTATCCTGTTGTTTTCCTAGTCTTAGGTTAGGATTAATTGTCCAAATTTTTCGATTTTCCAGTTCTTATTCTCATGCTTTGATAACGGGGAGAGGCTATCGCCCTGCCGGACACCAGACCTGATGGGGCAAGGTATTGCGATTTCTCCGTTGAATTTGACTTTGGAAATTGTGTTTGTTAGTGTTTGCTGGATGAGACGTGTTTTCGGATCCAGATTGTTTTCTTCCAGTATATTAAACAGGGATTGTCGGTGGATGGAGTCATAAGCTTTCCTGAAGTCGACAAATGTTAGATGGTTGGGAGATTTCGTGTAGCTCGATTTTTTAGTATAGATTTCAAGTTGAAAATTTGCTCGGTGCATTATCTGAGTGGTCTGAAACCTGCTTGATATTCCCCAATTAGGGATTCGAGTTGTTCTTGTGTGCTTTGTAAGAGGCAAGCAAGTAAGGATAGGATTTTGTAGGGAACGGAAAGGTGGGAGATTCCTCTGTAGTTATTCACATCAGATTTGTCTCCTTTCTGTGGAGTGGGTGGATGTGTGCGCATTTCCATTCGTCTGGGAGTTCTTCACTTCGCCAAATTTCCTGAATGATCTGAGTGATTTGATGTAATGATCGTGGTCAAAGATTTCTCAGTAGTTCTTCCGTTATTCCATCTTCTCCTGATGTCTTTCTATTTCAATGAGTTTGTGATTTTTTTATCTTTTTAACTGTATAAATCGAACTGAAATCTGAAGAAACTAATGTTAATGTGAGTAATAATGTGAGTAAAAACCTAACCTAAGACTAGAAAAACAACAGGATAACATCTATGTCACATATCTAGCCTTGGGTGATAATCTCGCAATCCTTTCCGAAAAGTAATAAACAGCAATCCATATCAAATCGAAGTCCTAAAATAATGTGCCAAGAAAGCTGGACTACAAATTTCCTTTTCGAAAACCGAATTCATGGCCACAAACACATCAAAACAGAAAATATAATTACAAAATACGGCACAATAAACAAGTTTAGTCACTACAGAAACAGAAAGATTAGCACAAAAAGCACGGGAACTCAAAATGGAAAGGAACTCAAAATGGAAAGCATATGGAAAACTGCGAGCATCTACAATAAAAAATGCATAAATATTAACACAAAAGTACGACACTACACGACAGTTATCAAATCTGAAATACTCGTCAGCGAGCTATTAAACCTTATTTACAACGGAGACATAGAGAATATCAAGAAGGCTGAAAGAAAAATTATCCGAAAAATCCTTGGCCCAAAACTTACAGACGAAGATATCGTCTACAATCACACAATGTCACGAAAAATACTCCAACATCGATGTCTACATATCGCCTCAACCAAAATCCGGGTTGGTGCGGCTTCGTTGCCATTAACAATGCAGCAACAAGAAGATACGGCACATGTACAAATTAGTCAGCGCCAGACTATGGTAAGATTACCCAGGATTGATTTAATTAAATTTGACGGTAATTTTTCAAGTTGGCAGTACAATCAGTACAAACGCAGGTAGTTGCGTCTGCCGATACATTCTTTGTTCTAATCTTGCGATTACCTTCACTACTGCATTGTCGTTATACTCCACATTTTTTTCGCACTCATTCTCTAGTTGACCATCATCGAATACTGGCGCTAATTTTTCATTGACAACTCCAAACTGATCACGAATAGCCTTTACCCTTGCAATAACTACTGGAATATTGTCCACATCAATATCTTCTTCCTTCATCAGCTCCTCTGCTTCTTTAATTATTAGCGTTAGTTGTTTGCGGTACGTTTTTCTTAATAACAAATCCATTTTCTTCGTTATGGTTCTGATTATAACACTCACACACTTTATACGTTATCGTCCCTGGTTTCGGCACCAAAATGTGAATATTATCGCTAAAAGGACATTGTTATATGTATTTGTCACTTGTACTTTTATTTTCAACTCTATACATTCGGTTATTAATTTTTATTGATTGTATTTTGTTTTTACACTGCTTATACGATATAAGAATTTAAACTCCTCGTGCGTTTGCTTGATCGTAGAATGTTGGCGTGAGCCCATTGGCTCGCACAGGGCCTGCGTTCTAGACCTACAGGGACGTATTCGCCCCATTTTCAACAGGGCATAATCGCGCTTAGCGCCACCCGTGGCAAAAAGACTTCGTCTTCAATAATAGTTTACAAAAACAACAGGCAAAAACAAAAAATAATTAATTTAATAAAATATACAATAAATATACTAAACACTAAAATACACTTTTGTAACTGTTAGTCTTCACCAATCGATTCAGGGTTCCAAAATTAGTCGAAAAACGTATATAACAATTCTTGGGAAGCTTTGGAATAAGAAGTCAATAATCGATTTTGCCAAAATCGTTATTTTTTTAGTAACAGCAAAATGTAACGTTTCTGAAAGCATTTTTGCTGCTGATTACAAATATGCAAATTATAATGCGCTAGCCTTTTCCGTTCACTATAAATCGCCTGCTAAAATTCAGTGAAATTTTAAAAAAATTTCGAGTAGAGATCTTGGAAAGTAAGGAATTTCCCGTGGATAGTCTGAATGTGTTAATAGGAAAATGACCTTCTGAAAACAATACCGCATCTAGCTTTTGATTGTCTGTAACCGTTTCTGAGATATCGACTTCATCAAATCGAGAATCGTAAAATTTCAGTTTGAAATTTCTTGATGAATGATTGAATCTTTCCAAACAATTTGCACATCGACTTGTTCATTTTGTCGAGTAGTTTATGTATGCCGAGAATGATTTCGTTGCTGTTTGCCGTTCTTGAGAAAATTGGAAAAAACCGAAAAAGTACATTCTTTTCGACAAAATTTTTCTGAAACGAATTTTATGTAAAATTTTCGAAGGAAATCGAAGTGCTCAAAACAATTTTCGCGTTTATTTCTCTCTAAAGTTACATACAAGCAAGATATAGCCTATATTTTGGCCTTGAATCCCTTCTCAATTTATGCACTTTATTACAGTGCCGAGCATAAAATTAGGGTCACTCTGTAATTTGAAGTTTTTTTTTAATTTAATAGTTTTTTTCGTGTTTTTTCGGTTGTAACAGTTTACTAACTAATTGCTTGAATAAAACAAAACAAAATTATTTTTCAAAGTTTATTGAAAGTAATGAAAATGAACAATTTTAATTTGATGTGCTAAGTAATGAAAATGATCAAGTTTACTTTGATATGTTTTTATTGAAACAAAAGAAAGTTTAAGGACAGAAAAGCATTTGTTTCTGTGGTGTCGTCTGTCTGTTGTAAATTGTTGTCATTGTTAGTGTTTTAGAATGAGCATAAATCCACAAATTGTGGCAGCTTTAGACGACGGTCGCGGTCAGCGCGAAACTGCGAGAAACGTTGGTGTAAGGCTCTCAAGTGTGCAACGAGTATGGTGGCGGTTCGAAGAGACAGGTCTGCTCACTCGAGGATCTTGTTCAGGCCGAGACAAAACTCCAACAGCTAAGGATGACCGCTTTCTCGTTTCTAGTGCTTTGAGAAACCGAACGGTCACGGCAGTTTCGCTTCGAAATCATCTGCAAAAAGTGAGAAATGTAAACATAAGTGAGTTGGCAGTTAGGAGACGACTTTATGCCGCTGGATTATCTTCTCGAACTAGAGCTAATGGACCGCCGCTTTCCCGTGCACACCGGATTGCGAGGCTGAATTTTGCACCAGAATACTTGCCTTGGACAATAGCGGATTGGAGACGCGTATTGTTTTTCTATGAACCGCGATTCTGTCTTACGGGCTCAGATAGACATGTAAGAGTGTGGTGACGACAAGGCGAGAGATATGCTCAAGCGTGTAATGCCGAGCGACTGCCATTTGGCGGAAGATCAGTTATGGCATAGGGAGGCATATCTTTTGACACTCGCACGGAGTTAGTCTATATCGAGAATGGGACGTTGACTGCGCATAGGTATCTGACAGAGATTCTAGAAGACCATGTTTTGCCATTCATGGTTATTCTTGGAGACGGCGCAACATTTATGCATGATAACGCATAGCCCCATACTGCTCGGATAGTTACTGAGTATCTTGACGAGTGTGAAATCACGCGATTTGTTTGGACAGCTCGCAGTTCAGATTTAAATCTAATTGACCATATTTGGTATGAGATGGGAAAACTTTTAGGGAGACATGTGACAGCCCCCAGAAATTCTAGAGAGCTTCGCGACATACTGGTGCAAGAATGGGACAATCTTCCGCAGAACGTGATCCAAAATCGAATCCAGAGCATGACACGTCCTTTGTAAGCTGTTGTCGCTGCCAAAGGAGGGAATACGCACTACTGAAGTCCTTAAACTTTCTTTTGTTTCAACAAAAGCATATCAATGTAAAGTTGTTCATTTTCATTACTTAGCATATCAAATTAAAATTGTTCATTTTCATTACTTTCAATAAACTTTGAACAACAAAAACCTTTTGTTTTATTCAAGCAATCAATTAGTAAATTGTTAGAACCGAAAAAACACTAAAAACACCAAAAATTTCTAAAATAACTTCAAATTATGGAGTGACCCTAATTTTATGCTCGGCAGTGTAGTTTATGTAATAATAAAACACTTTTTTAATTACCAAAATATAGGTCAAAATACGAATAAATATACGAATAGAGCGAACTACAAATACAAAAAACATCATGAAAAGCAAGAACATAAGCACAAATACTAAAAAGTTATACAAAGCAACAATCAGAGCGGTAGTGACCTATGGGGTAGAGACGATTAACCTAATAAACGTAGAACAAGAAAGGAATTTCGAAAGGAATATTGTCAGAAGAATACACGGATTAATCACTGAAGGAGAACAGAGAAGAATGAACTGGGAAGTATAAATCATCCTAAAATGAGAAAATATAGTAAAGTCGATAAAAGTACAAAGACTCCGCTGGTATGGTCACAAAAACCGAATGGAAAACAACTGTGTCGTAAAGATGATTACGATGTGGAGACCGGAGATTAGCGGAGCAGGAAAAAATAAAATTTCTTAAACTGTTAAGCATGCAATCATTCCCTGGGATAATATTTCTTACAATGTTTTAAGCGCACAGTGGTTGGCGTAGCACTTTTAGCTGGACAAAATTATTTTCGTTTTAAAATTGTGTTAATATGAATCGTACTGACCGTAAATTGCATTAATTTTCATGGTTTTTAATCAAAGCAAGGAACGTACTTCAAAAATATTATTTATTTAAATTTTACAGTTACAATAATTAAGCATTTGTAAAAATACAAAAAAAAACTAAATGCAATATTACAAAATTATGCTAAGCTAGTCGTCTTCATCACTTTCTTAAGATGAATCTGCTGCTGAGTAATCATGATCAGGATCATGATGATCAGTAATTTCTGAACTATTTACATTTACTCTGTATTTCCAGTAATACTAGGGGGTATTAATAAACTTAAGGGAATTTTGAAGGGCCTTTTTTCGCGGGACTTAGCCCACAAGCCCTTAAGCTTCTTATTGTAGAGTCAGATTTTATGACATGTTAAATAAATCTCTAATCGTGACAATACGTGACTGCTTTCGAGTATTGTGTTGACGAAACCTTCTGCAGTCCTTGTTTCGGGCTTCTTGTGCTTCCTCGGAAAGCTGGCCGATAGGCAACAAAACAGATACAACTTAACTATGATAACTTCTGAATTGTGAACGAGGATTTTTTGAACAGTAGCAGGCATGTAATACATTGGATAGAGATTTTTATTCAGTTTTTTTGCTTCTGCTGCAAAAGCCTGAAATTTCTCAATATTAATATCAAATCCTGAAGATAAAGCCCGAAGTATAATTCCAATTTTTGATATTAATGTAATATCTAATCCTGTAATATCAGCACTTAGTTCTGGATTATCAAAACTTTCGAGCGGTATTTCAATCATTTGTATTGCCATACGCTGTTTTTGGCTTATCTACAATTAGCCCAATTTTGGCTTTAAAACGGATTTTTATTTCTTCAGAACGTTGCTTCACTCTAACTTTTTCAGATTCAGATCAAATTTGCCTCCCAGGGCCTGGTAAGCGTTCTTAAGAAGTAGTTGGCAACACTTTGGCAATAGACATTTAAAAAGACATATTTGAATCCATTAGCCACTCCGAGTTCCTCTGTAGAAACCGCTCTTTGTTCCTTCCACAGCTCCTCCACTTTTCAAAAATTTTGGACGAAAATCGCGTAATGATGGCCTTCATGTTCTTTAAAGATTATTTATTTGCATCCCTAACATCCTGTATTGTACTGATAAATCGAAAAAATGCTTCATTTCTTGTTTCCTTTCCATGTTTCAGCCATTCCACAAATAAATCAATTTTCGATATGGCGAATATAAAGAACTTTTCAGACACGCAACTTTTCCGATCTGGAAAAAAAATTAAAAATAAATAGTTGCTCAAATATATCGCAAGCATGTTCCCTATCATTATTATGTAACTGAATGCAACTATATTATACATTAATTCTAGAGGGCGACGAGGGGGTATGTGACTTTTTTTCTGGCAAGTTGAAAAATAGGCAAAAATCTGAGTACTTAAGAAACAATGTTCAACTCCAACTTTCAACTCCAATCTCCATAATGTACAAATAGCACCGAACTTTTTGAAAACACACAATAGAATTAAATGGACAAATGTCCAATCTCGTTTTCTTATATAAACATATTTTATTATGGCTTGTCATTAAGAAGTAATGAGGAAAAAAATCTGGAATTGTCTTATCAAAGTGTTTTTTTTGTGAATTGTGATAATTATATTCCTCGAATTAATTGGTTGTTATTGTCCACTTAATTTGCTCTTTTCAACCACTGTGCTCCGATCGAATTTCCGATTTCCAATAATTTCTTGTCTCACAGACTTGACGAATTCTTAATTTTTAAAAATTAAGTTAAAATTTCAATTTTCAATTTTTCTAAAATATATAATTTTGTGTTCATGAAAATTAAATTTTGCAAAAATGTTTTTTATCAAACAACAAATAAATAGTGTAAAATTCAACGTTTTTTATCCTTTTTAACAGACGTGTAATTTTGAATTTTTACAAAAATTAAAATTGTCTATTTTTTTACAAATTCTACACGAATTTGTAAAAAAAGACAATTTTAATGGAAATCAAATTTTGCAAAAATGATGCAATTTTTTTTTGCATTATTTCGTTGTTGCATTATCTTCTCGGCAATCAATTTTCTGAACAGTTTTTAGGACTTGTTTATTACAAATCATCCGTTTTATATCATCCATCTATATCATCACATTATCATCCAATATAATAAAACAATAGTAAACTTGGAATATAGATTTATCATTTATCGCCGACAATAAATGATGAGTCTATTCGGAGTTTAAATATAAAATGAATTATTGCATGGATTTTTGATGAAATAAAACAATATACCAATTTGAACAAGTAAGTGTAGTTACTGTTATACTTTTATTTCGAAAATTCCTAAAATTAGTACCTATTGCAATTGACTAGTAATAATTCGTTTCATTTTTAGGCACAGATTTCAAATGTGTTTATTTTTTCGATCGATATAAACAAAATATGTACCTAAAATAATGATGGAGAACATGCTGAATGGCCTTCTACTCTATGTGTTGTACACCTCAGATATCTCAGAAACATCAGACACAACCATACGATCATTTGCAGACGACACAGCTCTACTAACTAATCAGTATCTAAAAACCAAAGTAATTTTTTTATTAATCAAAATTCAAGTAAATTATAAAAATATCAATTTATTCTATTTTATTAAACTAATAAAAAAAAATTTAACACAAATCTTAATTTAATTTTTTATTTTAAATTATTTATATGTAGATACATAACAATAATTTAATAAGAAAGTAAATTAAGGAAGTTTTTTTTTTATTAATTAAATTAAAATTATTTAAAACCTAATTTATAATATTTTAGTAATAATTAAATTTAGTATTCATTTTAAATAAATTTTTATAAATTTATCAATCTAAGCTAATTAGAAAAGAAAGACGTAGCTATGAAAAAAAACGACTAGAGGAAATACAACAAGAATTTATAAAGAATAATACTAGGAGTTTTTACAGAATTTTTAAAGAGAACCTAACAGGATATCGACCATCAAGCCTGTGCTTTCGTAGATCTGCTGGTTCAATGGAGACAAACACCAAGGCGAATTATCAAATTTTAGCTGAGTACTTCAACAATATTCTCAACTATGACCCCCATCCACCAAGTTTATTTTTGAACAATCTGAATCAAATCCCGATTCCGTGTCGCCTTCCTTCCAGGAAACAACTGACATCATTCATTCATTGGAAACGACAAGCCCCTGGGAAAGATGTAATCATTGCCGAGTTATAGAAACTGGCTGACGACAACCTAATCTCATTCGCAGAATACACAATATAATATGTGATGTTTGGGTGACTGAACAAATCAACCCCCCCCCCCCCCCCCCCCGGGTTTGGAAATGTGCACTTATAAACCTGCTTCATAAAAAATGTGATAAGATGGACCCGAACAACTTTCCCGCCTACCAACTTACTTAGTACTTTCCCTCCTACCAGTAACGTAAAATAATTCTATTAAAAGCTCTATTGAATAGACATGAACCTCAAGTAGACCCACAGATAAGAGAATACCAGGCAGGTTTTCGTAAGGGGCGCTCATGCACGGAACAAATTTGGAATCTGAAGACAATCTTGCAAATACGATCTTGTAGAAACACCATGATTACCTTCGTCGATTTCAATAAAACCTACGACTCCGTCGACAGACTCTCTTCAGCATTCTGGAAGAGTTCAAAGTTGATGGTAAAACCAGGGCATTAATTCAACAAATTCTCATTGATACTACATCAAGGGTTAAGTTTAGTGGAGAAATTTCTCAACTTTTTGAAATACATACGGTGTTCGACAGGGAGATGGACTTTTACCCATCCTTTTTAATATGGTTCCGGAAAAAATAATCAGAACTTGGGAAAAAGAGATTGAGGGAATACACATTGGTAAAAGAAGAGAAAATAGAGCTAATATCAAATGTTTGGTGTATGCTGATGATCTTGCTATATTTTCGAATACCAGACAAGCAGCAAAGCATGCACTTGAAAAATTACACGAAATTTCACAAAAAGCTGGTCTCCTGATATCTTATGAAAAAACACAGTATAAAGAACGATCTCAGTCCTACAATCTACCCATAAAGACACGATATGGTTCTGTATCCAGAGTTTCCCAGTTTAAATACTTAGGAGAAATCAACCAACCGTCCGGCCTATATATAATAGCAAATCAAGAAAGAGTAAAAAAAATACAGAGAGCCTACCGACTTACTTGGAAAATTATAACAAAAAATCAATATCTGTTAATGCAAAATTACAACACTACAAAACAGTCGTTCTTCCTGAAGCACTTTATGCCGCAGAAACAACACTAATTCATGGTCACTCAAAAATCAAAGAAATAGAGAAACAAGAACGTAAAATTCTCCAAAAAATTTTGGGCCTGTGAATAAGGAGGGAATATGGATTAAGAGACCATCATCAGAAATGTATAAAACGTAGAACCTATCACACGACACTTTCAGAAAGAGACGAGATAATTTTTTGGTCACATATACAAAATGGACCAGCACAGAATTACAAAACAAATTTTCAACATTACCTTCAACGGTAAAAATAGGTCCAAATGGATACAGGAAACTGAAGAAGACCTCAAGCAGCTAAACATTACGATACACGACATGAATGATCGGGTTAAATTTAGAAACACCATAATGCACCATAAATTTGATAAAGAACTGCTCCCAAAGATGAGAGAGAAAAAGTGGACGGACGAACGGAAGAAAGAACATAGTACACGAATGAAGAGGATTTGGGAAGAACGTCGCCGCATGACTGAGTTGTCATGAATTTTGTTCAAGTTTACACGCTCTCTTTAAGGGAATGTACGATAGTAATATTATATATCCACTGGAAAAGTGGTAAGAAGAGAAATCCAAGAAATACTCAAAAAAGAAAAGAATCTCCTGAAAATCTACTACTAAATATACTACCACACCACCTCACGTCTTCAGAAGACTCAAGAGACGCTGGACAATCGACTCATACCGGTTCAAAGAGTTCTTATCGATGGATAATTTAATAAGCTTCCATAATAATAAATGTATATATTCCGATTACTCACATTAACATTAGTTTCTTCCGATTTCAGTTCGATTCATACAGTAACAAAGATAAAAAATCATAAACTCATTGAAATAGAAAGACATCAGAAGAAGGTGGAGAACGTAAGAACTACTGACAATTTTTGGACCACGATCATTACAGGAAATCACTCAGATCATTCAGGAAATTTGACCAAGTGAACAACTCCCAGACGATTGGAAATGCGCACTCATCCACCCACTCCACAGAAAGGAGACAAATCTGATGTGAATAACTACAGAGGAATCTCCCTCCTTTCCGTTCCCTACAAAATCCTATCCTTACTTGCTTGCCTCTTACAAAGCACACAAGAACAACTCGAACCCCTAATTGCGGAATAAATATCAAGCAGGTTTCAGACCACACAGATCATGCACCGAGCAAATTTTCAACCTGAAATCTATACTAAAAAATCAAGCTACACGAAATCTCCCAACCATCTAATATTTGTCGACTTCGGGAAAGCTTATGACTCCATCCATCGACAAACCCTGTTTAATATACTGGAAGAAAACAATCTGGATCCGAAAACACAACGTCTCATCCAGCAAACACTAACAAACACAATTTCCAAAGTCAAATTCAACGGAGAAATCTCAATACCTTTCCCCATCAAGACTCGTGTCCAGCGGGGCGATAGCCTCTCCCCGTTACTCTTCAACATCGTTTTATACAGAGTTATCAAAGCATGGGAATAAGAACTGGAAAATCGAAAAATTTGGAGACCCATAAGACTAGGAAAAATACAGGATAACATCTATGTAACATATCTAGCCTTGGCTGAGGATCTCGCAATCCTTTACGAAAATTAACAGGACATCGGAAACTTTCCATCAGATCGAAGTCCTAAAAGAATGTGCCGAGAAAGCTGGACTACAAATTTCCTTTTCGAAAACCAAATTTATGGCCACAAAACACATCAAAACAGAAAATATGATTACAAAATACGGCACAATAAACAAGTTTAGTCACTTCAAATACTTAGACAAAATTATTGAACCTACAGGAACAGAAAGATTAGCACAAAAAGCACGGAAACTCAAAATGTGTAAAGCAAATGGGAAAATTGTGAGCATCTACAATAAAAAATGCATAAATATTAACACAAAAAGTCCGACACTTCACGACAGTTATCAAATCTGAAATACTCGCCAGCGAGCCATTAAACCTTAATTACAAAGGAGACATAGATAATAGCAAGAAGGCTGCAAGAAAAATTATCCGAAAAATCCTTGGCCCGAAACTAACAGACGAGGATCGTCTACAATCACACAATGTTAAGAAGAATACTCCAACATCGAAACCGATTTCCACAAACGACGAGTAAAATTCTACGGGACGTTATGAGGTGACAACCGACTAACAGGGAGAGGTTTGAAGTACCTATAGAAAATGAAAACGACAACAGTCTGGGTAAAACATGTCCAAATTGATCTAAAACCCGCCAACATCTCATCGACAGACATCCAAATTCGAAAAAAAAATCAGACACAAGGTCTACAGCTGGGAAATTATATCAGAGGAAAAATTAAAAATAATAAGAAGAAAATGGTCAGATGAACGTCGAGCTAAACAGAGCGAGATGATGAAACAATTCTTGAAGAACAAAAGAAATAACAAAAACAGGTCATACTTTGCTTTGTGATCCCTTGTGGGTTTAAACAATGTAAATAAAGAAATAAATAAATAAACTCATTGAAACTTTCTGCTTTGTGCTTAAGAAAACTGTTTCAGAATTTCAAAATCTTTTTATTTTTGAGGTGGACAAGGCACAAAAAAGGCTGAGGTTGTATTAGACAATAAATTGGGAAATTTTTATTTTGTCGTGAAAGGTCAATTTCGAATATTTTTTGACAATGTAATTTGCTTCTAAATGAGTAATTTGATAAATTTGTTATAATACAATTTCTAAACAATTTGTTGAATTAGTATAGAACTTTAATTCAGTTTAATAATTGAATAGCTTTCAAAACGTGTTTATATATATTAGATTATTTTAAACTAAATTAATGTGAACAATATATTCTTATTTTTATTATATTTTAGTAGACAGTATTTCTCAACGGCTTTTAAATTTCTCTAAATTTAAATATTTTGTGGAAAGCAATTAGAAAATGTAGTTACATGACCAAAGCATCAACATAATTAAAAAATCGTGATTTTAGTCGATCAATGTGGCTTTTAGATCAGACACAAAAAAACAAATTCAACTAGTTTTGCAAGAAAATTACTGTTATCCTGCTCGTCAGCATATTTAGTAGAATGCGGTTTTAGTACTGTAAATGACTTGTTACTAAAGATAAAGAAATCGTCTGGATATCAAACCGTGCATATTTTTCGATTGGAATTGACTTAATAAGTACCACAAATAATACGCTTTGCAGCAAATATCAAGCTCAAGGCTTACATTAACATTTATATTCTCGAGTTGGTTTCGATTTGTCTGTCATATTATGTTCAGTATACAATTTGTTTATTGAACAAATGTAAAACTTAAACTAATTTAATCAATAATCTATTATGAATTTGTTTTTTATTCACATAACGTATTATCAGAATTTCAAAAATAAAATCATCAATGTGCTATTTTTTAATTTGTATTAGATTTAAATAATTAGATTGTTATAAGATAATATACGCCATATGAACAACATTGTTAGACATTTTTGTTAAATTTGTTGCTTTATTGACTTCAATAATATTCTTTCTTTTTATATGTTTCATTATTATTTTATTTTATTATTATGTTCCAAACAGTTTTTTGAAATAGTACAGTATTATCTTGATAAACCGACACATACGAAACCAGAAAATCGCCGGATTATAAGTACATTCCGGATTATTGGGAGTTAAGCGAAAGAATAACAATTTTACAAATTTTATGTATAATTTATTTCAAAAATAATAAAATATGTACCTATATACATATGTGCATATAAAAAATATGTGTACAAAACATGTTATACAAAATAATCAGAAACCCACTCTTGCAACTTTTTGAGCACTAACACATTAGCACTTGCTATGGCGTTTTCTTCTGCCCATTTCGTACAAACATTGAGTGCGTTGAATGCGTTACCGTTGGTTACAGTTCGCCGAGTTGTAACATTAAAGTTATCGTTAGCTTCGTCCATCCGTGTAATAAATTTAGCTGAGGATTTCTTCATCAGAAAGGGACAAATTTTCCTCGCTTGTGTCTTGAAACCAATTTTGATGTCATCGGTCGTCAGTGTAACATCCACTTCACATTTGTTCCTTGTGTATCAGTCAGTCCGCTCATCCGTTTAGCGATTTAGCATGAAAAACATTTTTGGAACAGAGCAGTCCTGTGTGTGTTCCAAATCTATTTTTTTGTAGCTAGGTTGTTTAGATTCAATAATTCTTTTATAGACAAAAATTTCGTGCAGCTTCCTAGTCTGTGTCATGTCCTTCCATTTGTTACCTATATTAGGCAGTACACTCTGCTTTATTTTTAAATTGTGTGCGGAACTAATGCAAAGTTATGTATCTTTTGTACTCGCCTGGATATTTCGTAATCTAAATAACGTCCCAAAAGTCTTGAAATCCACTCTTGCCATGAATTTGAAGAAGTAGGTCATTTCTTGATTCAGACACATAAAATTAAACAAATTATCAAATGTCATTTTTAAGTAGCTGTCAGTGGGCTTGAGGTTATATCGCCTTGTTTTTAGTGTTAAGTTCAACAATTTCATTAGTTATAAATAAAACGCCTGCTTATAAATTGAACACTGATTTATTTTATAGTGTCTATAGTAGTGTGTATATAGTGTATAGTGTGTATAGTGTTTGTAAAGTGTGAATTATAAAATTAACAAAAAAGAACAAACATAACAACAGATGTTGAATGTATTGTCCATTTTCACTAATACACAAATAAATTCGCCGTTTTATGTTATTTCTACCGGTCTTACTTAATTCATTTGATTTAGAAATGTTTATAAAAGAGCAAGAAACTTTTATTGTCGAAAGTTATTTTCGTAATTGTAGACGCCTGGAAAATGGTGAATGCGAATACAGTATCGATACGTGCATTGAAGAATTTAGGCAACGTTTTACTATGGCTGTATTTAATAGGCTTCAGTTTAGAAGGCAGGTATTACGATCAGTTGTTTGCTTTCGAAGTACTGGTAACATTAACAAGAAACAAAGAAGTGAAAGGCCTCGTATTAATATAGAGAATATTATAAAAAAACATCAGAAATGCAGTCCAACACGAACCTACCACTTCAATTAGGAGACAAGTACAACAGTTGTATTAAGTTGTACTACCACTCACAGGATTATTCGTCAAGATCTTCACATGAAACCATATAAGTTGCAAATTTACCAAGAACTTTTACCACTCGATTATAATAAAAGACTGGCCTACTGTCGGTGGTTAAAATGAAAATATGAACGACAAAGTGTTAAATTTAACACTTTTCACTGATGAAGCCTGGTTTCATATAAACGGATACATTAATTCCCAAAACATACGCATGTGGAGTGTTGGCAACCCACATTTTTTTAGAGAGACCCCACTGCATCCAATCAAAGTTGGTGTGTGGTTAGCAATGTCAACATGCAGAATTATCGGTCCAATATATTCTCTATGGTAATTTAAATACTGCCACTTATAGAGCCACTATTTTGCAACGAAATTTATGATGATGAACTCCACAATGGCTTATTCCAACAAGATTCTGCTAGACCGGACATTGCCTGTGAAACATTAAATTATCTTAAGGAATTCTTCGACGACAGGCTAATAAGCAAAGACCGATTTCCACCACGTTCTTGTGATCTAACTCCTCCGGACTTTTTTCTTCTTCCATATTTAAAAAATTAAGTACTCAGCAGTACAGTGCATACAGTACATCTGCGAAACAATGTAATAAGAAAATGTGAAGAGATAGACAACACAGTATTACAAAATGTGTTCGATAACATAAAAATGGACAACACATTCAAATTTGTTGTAATGTTTGTCCTTCTTTGATAATTTCATAATTCACAACACTATAAAATAAATCAGTGTTAAATTTATGAGAAGGCGTTTTATTTATAGCTAATGAAATTGTTGAACTTAACACTAAAAACAATGCGACATAACCCCAAGACCACTGACAGCTACTTAAAAATGACATTTGATAATTTGTTTAATTTTATGTCTGGAATTAAGAAATGACTTACGTCTTCAAATTCATGGCAAGAGTGTATTCCAAGACTTTTGGGACTCACGTTAGTTATCACATACCGTGTCTGTATAAATATACAGCGATCTTTCAAATGAAGAAACAAATATAATTACTTTCGTCTTCTCTGGGCTAAAATTAAGGGAATGCGGTATTGAAAATTTGGATATAGATAGGTCAAAATTTATTCTTTCTTGTACCAGCTTTGCTTCTTGGAGATGAAAGGTGTTCGAGTTAAATAAAAGTTGCTGATAATATTTTAACAAAAGGTTTATTCTTTATATTCGTAAACACGTGGGATCAAAACAAAACATATATTCAACTTAACTGACGTTTTCAAGACAGTGTTACCAACTTAAAAAGTAATACCTACCAAATGTAATTACATTGCCAGTTTACAATACCCTCCCTCAATGTATTTACATTTCAAAAATAAAACAATTCTAAATTATGGTCTCTAGACCACTCTTCTTAATACATCTATCAAATAACTCTCTATTTAAAGCTTTTGTGAGCATGTCATCTGGTTGCTCACTAGTATTTATGTACTTTACACATATTTTATTATCTTTTATTAAATCTTTAACAAAATGAAAACGAATATCTACATGCTTTAAACGTTTAATAGATTTAGTGGCTGCAGTTAATATTGCTGATTGATTGTCAAAAAAATATTTACCGGGCAAATATTTTGGAAACCAAAATCATTAAGCACATTTGTTAACCAACAAGCTTCACTGGCAGCTATGCTCATTGCAACATATTCTGACTCAGTTGAAGACAGGCTCACAGATGCTTGTTTCTTAGAACTCCACAATACTAAACAATTAGAGAACATAAACATGTACCCAGAGGTGGACTTTCTGTCCTTTAAGTCACCACCCCAATCAGCATCACAAAAACCTTCTAAACCTACATCTGTGCATTTATAAATTAACTTATAATCTAATGTATTTTTCACATATCGTAATACTCTTTTCAAAGTAGTTAATAACACATTATTAGAACATTTTTGATATCTACTTAACATTGAGACTGCAAAACATAAATCTGGTCTAGTACCTTGTACACCATACATTAAGCTTCCTATTATTTGCCTACACATTTTCTCAATATTTTTATCAAGAATTTGTTCTTCAAAAATTTTAGAATTAAAATTACTATCCATTGGCGCAGCCATGGGTTTACAATTTTCCATTTTAAACCTTTTGAGAACATTCTCTAAATAGCTTTTCTGACTAAGTTCAGTAATACCAGATTTTAAGTTTTGATTTACATTAATACCTAAAAATTCAGATATTAATCCCAAATCCTTCATTTTCAATTCCCTATTAAAAACCTTTTTAAACTTTGTAATATCAGAGTTGTTTGTTCCGAAAATTAATAAATCGTCTACATATAGTAATACAAACATTTTATCTTTTCCATTATATCTATAGTAAAAACATGAGTCACAGTTTGATCTAAGAAAATCCTCTCTAGTCATTACTGTATTGAACTTACTATTCCAACACTTAGGAGACATTTTGAACCCATATAGTGATTTATTCAGTTTAACAATATTTTTATTTTTAGTGTAAGCCCCTTCGGGTAACTGAATATAAATATCCTCTTGGATTTCCCCATACAAAAATGCCCCAATTACATCCATTTGAAAGATTGGTAAATTCAATTTAGTAGCAATAACAACAAAGAGTTTAAATGTTGACAGCTTTGCTACTGGAGCATATATGTCTTGATAACTAAACAAATTATCCTGTTCAAACCCTCTTGCGACTAACCTGGCTTTATATTGATCTGAACCTTTAATATTTAACACCCATTTACTACTTACAATTTATACTTTACAATTTTACTTGGGTCAATTAACACATTAGACACTTTCCACGTATAATTATCAGTTAGTGTTTGTAGTTCTCTTTCTATGCCCCCCCTCTATTTCGAAGCATTACTCCTACTCATAGCTTCTTTGTATGTCACCGGATCGGGATCTACATTAATGTGCACATTGTTACACTTATAAAAAGAGGTTGGTTTCCTTCTTCTCTTAGGTCCCTCACTGTCGAGTGGTGGAGTATTATCTTCTGTTAATGAACTCAACTCATCCAGACAAGGTTCATTTTCACTTTCAGGTTCTGTTTCAAAAGACGAACTTTCCTAAATATCACTTTCTCTCACACAAACGGCACCTTCTGATTTTTCAGTTTCCTCATTTACCACAATTTTAGTCTCCTGTGATGATTGGTTTTCTAAAGTTTCTATATCAGTTGATTCTTGCACTTTATTAATTTCTTTTTCCATGAACACTACGTCCCTTTTTATTTCTACAGTATTCTTTTGTGAAAAATAAATCCTATAACCTTTCACGTCTTCGCTGTATCCAACCATCAGTCCTTTTTCACCTTTTTGTCCCACTTTCTTCTCCTTTCTTTAGGGATGTGTGCATATACTGGTGTACCAATTACTTAATGAATATCAAAATTTTTGTTTGTCCACACTTCAAAGGGGAATTTTCCATCTTCTTTACTCTTTCCAGTCCTAGTAAGTACAAAGGCCATCGTATTTATGGCCTCTGCCCATAGTTTTCTCGGTAAATTCTTTGCTTGCAGCATCGTTCTAGCAGCTTCAACCAATGTTCTAATCTCTCTCTCTCCGCTTTACCATCTTGCTCCGGTGTGTATGGCACTGTAGTTTGATGATTTATCCCGCGGCTCGAGAACATATCCTTGACCTCTTTTTTTACAAACTCCGTACCATTGACACTTCTGAAAATCTTAACCCTATTTCCAGTAACATTCTCAGCCTTGTTAAGAAAATCTTCAATACTGCTCTTGATTTCGTATTTATTTTTAACAAAATAAACATATCTGAAGTTTGAGTAATCATCTTCCAATAACCCACCTATCGACATTTCTTCCATCGGGCCACATGTATCAGCATGTATCAATTCACATGTCTTTGTGCTAGTGTAATCACTTCTTGCGAATGGTAAACGTTGATTTTTTTCCCAGTAAACAACTTTCACACTTAGAATCTGAAGTTTGTTTGGCATCGATGTTGTATTGCTGCAACACTTTGCTGACATAATCGAAGTTTTGATGAGCTAATTTTTCATGCCACATATTTAAGTCATTCAGATCTGTTTTAGCAACACTTGCAGTTTTGTATTTAAATCGTAAATCCATATAATAACTACTTCCAACTCGATTTGCAACCGCACAAAAACACCATTTTTTTTAAATTTACAGTTCTCATCTGTCATCATGACATAACCTTTTTCAGTAGCTCGATTTACTGAGAACAGATTAACTTTCAGATCAGGAACAAACAACACATTATTTATGATAGTCTCAACCCATTCTTTTCCATTTCGCACCTGTACCACCATCTGTCCGCAGCCTAACACACTTATTGCCATTCCGTTACCGACCATGACTGATTTTTATGAAGTGTCTGCAATAAAATGTGTAAACAATGCATGATTAAAACACATGTGCTCATCTGCACCAGAGTCCACCAGCCACTTATATTCTTGATACAGACCATTTTCTGTATTTAACACTACAAACGCATTACTTTTCTTACGATTAATATTGTCCTTATTGTTTCTGAACCAACACTGTGATTTATAATGTCCCGACTTACCACAGTTAAAACATTTGTTATTTACATTCTCTTCACTGTTCTTTTTATGACTTTTACACTCGCTTTGGAAATGTCCTATTTTACCACACTTGAAACACTTTCCAGTCTTTCTATTTTTCGCCACAAAAGCAGATGATAATGAAGTTTGTTGTGATTCTTCGTTCTTCTCCATTAGCCTTTCTTCTTCCATTAGCAACCTGGCTACTAAATTATCCAAGGTTTGCTTGTCGTCAGGAGCTGATTCCCATGCAGAAACGAAATGTTTGTATTCTTCTGGCAGCGGCATGAGTACTTTAGTTATAACAAACTTGTAAGAGATCTCTCCACCCATTTGTTTCAGATTGTTCTGCAATTCTTGAATCTTAGACAAGAATACAGACATTGCAGTGCCTTTTTCATATTTATACTGGAAGAATCTTTGTTGAACAATGTGAATGCTGGTTTCAGTCTTTTGTTCATACACACTCTCTAACTTTCTCCACATTTCGGCTGAAATTGAACAAGATATAATATGTAACATGGTTCTTCAGTCATCTTTGTGACTATTAAAGTCTGAGCTTTGACATCCTGGTTCTCCCAAGCAATTTTCTCCCCAGCTACTTCTGGTTTTGTGCGCAGACCTTCAACAATATCCAGCCAATCCTGCCCACGCAACAGCACTTTGGTTTGGAGTTTCCAAATGTTCCAGTTCCTTGAACCTCCCAGCTTCAAAACATTTAGACTGCTGTCCATCTTGATTAATAAACGTTACAAGATTCTCTTTCTTTTTGTTATTTTTATTTACTTTGCCTTCCTGCACAAAACACGTTGCGGTTTCAACCTAACCTCAATTCACCAGTTAAACACAGTGCAGTATTTTAACAACTCAGCAAGTTTTACAAAGTCACACGAGGCAAATGTGCCTGGGCCCATAACCTGTTCGAGTTAAATAAAAGTTGGTGATAATTTTTTAACAAAAGGTTTATTCTTTATATTCGTAAACACGTGAGATCAAAACAAAACATATATTCAACTCAACTGAAGTTTTCAAGACAGTGTTACCAACTTAAAAAAACTATAAGTAATACCAACCAAATGTAATTACATGGCCAGTTTACAATAAAAGGTATATAAATTTGCGTGCCATCAGCATGTTGGTACTGTTTCCCAAATTTGATTTGATTGCTCAGATTAACCATGCATAATGTGAATATAAGGGGGAGCTACGGAACCCTGTGGTACCCCTTTAGACAGTTGGCTAAGGGGACAACTGGCTGAGACAGGTTGTTGTGGATCTTAACTTGCTTACTTCTATTACCAAGATAGCTCTTGATAAAACTTACGGCATTCGATGACAGTCCCATGTAGTTTTTTCTTAATTTACCATTTAATTGCTAATCATGTATCAAATTCAATTATGCGTTATATGCTATTATATAGGCGTTAATATATATCATGTTTTGTATTTGTTTAATTTTTACTTATATATAACATATTTTTTACTTATATAAATATATTATTTACTTTTTACTTATATATAATGCAGTTATAACATAAAATATTAAATAGCGATTAAATTTTACCCGTTTGAATGCCCCAATTTTTCGCGCGCTCTGGATGACATCACAGGGCACGTTCAGTATTGTTAACTATATGCTTAAACAGTTGTTAGTTAGGAATTTTCAGTTTAAATTTCAAAGCTTTTTCAATAATGGGAAAAGGTTAAAGCTAAATTTAGACATATTAAGCAACTATATTGATGTCTATAAATTGATAAATTTTAATGATGCCTTTGGGAATGGAAATCATTTACAATGAGTTATTTTACTAATATTGGACCATACTGGTCAGAATTGGATAAAACTGTACAACGTTACAGTGTTTGCCCAAGATTAGCCAGCATTAGGGAATACTGCACAAGAATAAATACGGCTAAACAAGATAAGATAAAGTTAAATAAGACTAAACAAAACCATCAATTACATATATGATTAAAGCTGAATTTAGCCATATTAAACATTACTAATACAGTCTATTCATCGAAAAACTTGACTGATGCCTATTAATCGACAGACTCTACTGATGTTATTGAGTGTTTTTAGGACAACCAAAACAAATCTCTGAGTTCATGTCACTCTCACGAAAAGTTAAATTAAACAATCTAACCTCGAGACATCTACTAGGCTTTCAAGTTGTGTTTCATAACAGCAAAGCTGCACTGATAAGAGATACATGTCGAAACGCGTCTGCAGATGGCCATTCACTTGTTAGAGAGAAGTTAGTAGAAGGATGTGATCTTAAAAATGAGATTTGTTTAGGTAGTCCAAAAAAGACTCAATAATATTATAGAGCTCCCGAAAGGTTGAATATATTCAGGCTGTGTACCCACTTTATTAAGTTTCTACTGATGTCTTTGAAAATGAATTAGTTTTTTTGCAATTATTATTGAACAACACTAGACATTAATTAATTTATATGAAAGGGAAAAGGGTTTGGAATTGCTGGGTGACAAAATGTAATGGAAAAAATGGAAATGGAATTGCTGGGTGAACAGGTATGGAGAATGGTAGAAAATTAAATATATATATATATATATATATATATATATATATATATATATATATATATATATATATATATATATATATATATTTGTATTTAGTCTTTAGGTAAATTTATAAAAACAAAATAGATGTCGGCAAAGTAGATGCAAAAAATAGAAGGCTAAAGAAGATATAGGGTTAGTTTTGTTTATCCAAGATTAAGCAGAAATCGGCAAGATTAGGCAAGATTTGACAAAGCTAAACAAGACTAGACACGACTATAGAGGATAAAAAAAGACGAGACAAGAATAAAAAATCTTATTAATATAAGATCGAATAAGAATCAACCGGACCGAATGAAGAACCGAGATCGGGCAAAACATTATATAAGGCAAATCTTTGACAAAACTTCTTGGACCGTCTTGGTAATAATGGAATTGAAAGGGAAGCACACAAAATTGCTACATAAAGGTAGAAAGTTGCGAGACGCATCGAGGACTCTCTGGAAGACCCTGTACATTCTTGTCAACGGACATAGGTGATGAACTTGTTTGGTTTTCTTAAAAGGACGTAATGATTTTAATGGTTTTAAAGAAGTCTGGAGCAATTCAATTTTTCACTGTGAAAATATAATATGTAAATTCATGTTTTAGACATGGAACATATTGGGAAAATATTGAAAAGAAAAATAACGAAGGCTTTAAAAAATATTTTCTAATGCATAAATAAAGAGTGTTAGTGAAAAATGTTTCTTTCTTTAATTTTATATTTCCAAATTATAAAGTTGTTACATCATAAAAATAGAAAATTCTCGTACACAAGAAATATCTTTAAACATGAAGGGAGAAAAGCTAATTTTGAAAATATTGGGTAGGGTTGTTCGGTCTCGTTTTTCTTCATGAAAATGAACGGCTTCAATTTATAATTCAATAAAACTCAAAGTTTTGGCATTCAATGCCGACTAAAATAGTGCAAACCATTTTTTTTTTGCAGAAACTTGATTGCAGTTCGAATCCACAAAACTAAGTAATTTTGTTAATTTGCCATTCATACAGCTATACAGATATTTGTCGGAGGGTGTTAAATCTGGAGAATATGGTGGGTCCTAATCTTATATAGGGGTCATTCATTAAGCGCTTCCTATCTTTAAATTTAAATAAAACAAAGTGTGTGTGAGATATCATCGAAATTTTCTGTTTGTTTGAAAGCCCTATCGATGCCATTTTGTATGCAATATAACATCCTGCAAATGTCCAACGCGGCTTGGCTGAGTGACGTGCATCCAAAATGTCCAATTTTACATGACTCTGACGCATAAATCACGCTGAATTTGACCGATCGCATGAGCTATATTGGCTTTGAGGGCCGTTGTGGTTTGTGGCTTATTTGCATCGATATGCGACGTAAGAAAACCCCACAAGAAAAAATCTAACGGGGTCAAATCGCATTGTCTCGGTGGCCAGTTCACATCATCTCCACGTGAGATGCCCATGCCCACATATCACCGCCCTGTTGAAACCATATGTCGCTGGTGTCCTTATTATCCAATTGAGGCCAAAATAAGTTGTTAAACATCGACCTATACCGCTCGTCGTTGACGGTGATGGCCCGGCCAACGTCGTTCCCAAAGAAATATGGACCAAAGACGCCGCCAACCCAAAATTTACACAAAACAGTGACTTTTTCGGTATGCAATGGATGCTCTTGGATGTCACGTACCCATTCATCCAGAAATCGTTCTCATCGCGGAAAATGATTTTATGATGAAAATTAGGGTCACTTTCCAACTGTACCAGGCCCATTCAGTGAAAATACGTCGTTGTCTATAAACGAAATTCCACAAAAAAAACGAAATTACTTTCGGAACAAACCAATGGTAGCTTCTTTATCGCAATTTTCATGTGGAGCGGTATTTTATTTGTTGGACGGATAGCTCGTACTATTGCATAAACCAGGGGGTCTCCAAATTACGGCCCGAGGGCCACATCCGGCCCGCGGACAGATTTTGTCCGGCCCGCGGAGAGCTAGCATACTTGAAAACTCCTTTTAGAGAACATATTTTTCATAGCAAATTAAATTTAATTTACTGAAGTATTCTAATTTTATGTTGAATAATTATTAATATGACATCTACATTGATATGGTCATGGGCTAACTACTCATAACATTGTTGTAGGCTTATTGTTATTGTTTTTGTGATAAGTTGGATAAAGAAGCACAGAATTGTAATGAGTAAAGACATGTATAATATGCAAAAAATTTAACTTCAGTATATAATAACTAACAAATTATTGAAATGAATCCAACTAACATTTTATACATTTTAAATAAAAACATAACTTATAACAAGCATAATGACATATGAAATACTAATGAGATTTATATAATTCAGATTTTCCACTGACAATAGTTTGTAGCTGTGGACTAATTTTACTTGTACCAATTATTAAAAGAGATTTAAGATGCTCATCAGTTAATTTAGATCTGTAAACATTTTTTGTGTACTTCATTTTGCAGAAGGTCTTCTCACACAAATAAGAAGTACCAAAAACAGAAAACAGCCCACGAGCAAATTAATGCAAATTATCAAATTGTGTCAGTGGAAGACTCTTATAAAATTCCAACAAAGATGAGTTTTGATATTTGTTCTTAATTATATCACTGCACTGTAGATCAATCATTTCCATTTGAAGTTCCGGGGCTAGGGTTTCAATGTCAGTCTCAAAAGGATTCTGAAGAATCTTAATTTGATTCGCAATGGCATCAAAGTCCGAGAAACGAGTATCAAAATTTATTTTCAAAGCACTCAAAGTTTCGATTGCAAAATCGATAGGAAACTCAGTCTCAGTGGTGTGGCTGAATATTTCACATGTCTTAAAATGTGAAAAACATTTACTTCGTAGTTGTGATTGAAACAGTATTAATTTCTTCCGGAATGATTTGATATTAGTGTATAAATCAGGAAGATGCTGGTTTTCTTCTTGCAATCTCAAATTCAGTTCGTTCACATGTTTTGTCAAATCAACATAGAATGCTAACTTCCACAGCCATGCGTTGTTTTGTAATTTAGTAAGAGGGCGATGCTTTTCATTCAAAAAAATTTCGATCACTGCTCGAAGTTCAAAAAAGCGCTGAAGGACTTTCCTACAACTAAGCCAACGTACGGCAGTATGATAAGTTAAGTCATTTTCTCCAATCTCTCCAATAAATTGTCGGAATTGTCGGTGATTCAGCCCAAAAGATCTGATAAAATTAACAGTTGATATGACTGGTTTCAGAACTTCAGACATATCCAAACATTTTCCGCACAAAGACTGTTGATGAATGATACAATGTAAGACTAACGGTTTTGAACCACAGTCATTTTCTACGGCCTTTGACACAAGAGCGACCACTCCTTTATCTTTCCCACTCATGTTTTAGCCTCCATCAGTTGTAAAACTTTTCAAGTTTTTCCATCGAAGGTTCTTTTGATTAATGGCCATTTCAACTCCTTTAAAAATATCTGTACCAGTAGTTGTGCCATGAATACTATACATATCAAGAAGTTCTTCATGCACTTAATAGCTTTTATCTAGTCCTCGAATATAAATCAACACCTGAGCAGTATCTGACACATCCGTTGACTCATCCAAGGCCAAAGAAAACCACTCAACATGTCCATTTTTGTCGAACAGTTGCGAGGATATATTTTCAGCGATGTTTTCTACCCTTCTAGCCACAGTTTTTTTAATAAATTTACCTTTTCAGGGCACATTTCTTCGGCTACTGCAATTATGCATTCTTTGATCATTTCACCATCGGTGAATGGTTTTCCACGTTTGGAATTTCAAGAGCCACACGAAAGCTGGCACGAGTTGCAGCCTCTTGTTCAGTTTTGAGTTTTGTAAATGAAGATTGCTGCGATTTCAATCCGCGCTTCATAGCTTCGAATTTTTCTGTCCGCAAACTTCCTGTATATTTTGAGTAATTTTGAAAATGTTTTGTTTCATAATGACGTTTAATGTTATATTCCTTGAGAACGGCTATGCTTTCATTGCAAATCAAACATAGCGCCTTGTTACTGGACTCAATTACGAAATACTGAATGTTCCACTGATCTTTGAATTTTCTGCATTCACTATCAATTTTTGGCTTCTTTTACATGCTACTAAATCACACACAAAAGCAACAATTCAAATCAAAATACTGTTACAAAGATGTCTTAAACTTAAACACGCACAAACACGTTGTAAGGAGGTACGCACTATTTTATTTCACAGCATAGGAACTGTAGTATAGTGTCATAGGAACTGACTTGTGGTTGCGCCACTAGCCTTCTTATATATTCCAATTACTGCCATCTAGAAGTGAGTGGAAGAGACCAGAACTTTCTCGAACCAACGAGATTATTCTGTACATGCTATTAGCGCCATCTTTTAGCGATAGAAGGTACTACCTATTTCCGCTTGTGTCCACCAGATGTCGTGTCACGTTACTCCTCATGGCTCGTACTCTACGACTAATCTAGAAATTACAGATAATGACAGGAAAATTAATAATATGCAGTGTTGCCGTTTTGCGGACTTTAGTCCGATTTGCAGCCTTTTTTAAACTTTGCGTACTTTTTCGGACCTTTTTTTCATCAGTGAACTATTTCACTTTTTACCACGGGCAACAATGATAATATGGTTTTGGCCCTCGGAACTTATTTGAGTAATCAGTATGGCCCTAAGGCTGGAAAGTTTGGAGACCCCTGAAATAGACGAATACATATTAGACGAGACGAACACAAAAAAGCAGTAAGCCGACAAGACAAGACATCATCTCTTGCCCAACATGTAGCAACCACTGGACATACCATTAATTTCGACAACACCAGAACAATAAGTAAAATGGAAGATTACCATAAACGGATCATCATGGAGGCCATAGAGATAGAAAAAAGACCTAACAACTTAAACAAAAGAGATGATGCTCAACATGGAGATCAACGGTGCATGGAATAACAAGAGCAGCCTCACAAATATCAAGTGACATGGTCGTCAGCAAACAGTGAACTGTCAGAACTGCCTGAACTGTCAAGCTGAACGCAACATGAAGATGGCAACAGCGAGATTGCCGAAAGCTCGTGAAAAGAATTTTTCAAATAAAACGCGGGTGCAACCCCGAGAAAAAACCTAAGAAATCATATATATATATATATATATGTATATATATATATATATATATATATATATTTATATATATATATATATATATATATATAATATATATACATATATATATATATATATATATATATATATATATATATATATTTATATATATATATATATACATATAATGTTTTGGGTTTTCGTTAGGGTCATTTTGTTAGGGTCACTTAGACCCTAACATAGTCACAAAATTAAAATTTATTTAAAATTAATACTAAATCTAATTAATCATTCTACAAATTAAGTTATAAAATTTATTTAAAATGAATACTAAATATAATTATTACTAAAATATTATAAATTAGGTTTTAAAAAAAATTAATTTAATTAATAAAAACAAACTTAATTTGCCTTATTATTAAATTATTGTTATGTATTTACATATAAATAATTTTAAATAATAAATTAAATTATGATTTGTGTTATAAAAATTTTTAATTTTTTATTAGTTTAGTAAAATAGAATAAAATGATATTTTTTATAATTTACTTGAATTTTGATTAATAAAAAAATTACGTTGGTTTTTAGACACTGATTAGTTAGTACAGCTGTGTCGTCTGCAAATGATCGTATGGTTGTGTCTGATGTTTCTGAGATATCTGAGGTGTACAACACAAAGGGTAGAGGGCCATTCAGCATGTACTCCATCATTATTTTAGGTACATATTTTGTTTATGTCGATCTTAAAAATAAACACATTTGAAATCTGTGCCTAGAAATGAAACAAATTATTACTAGTCAAAATAAAATAATAATCAAAAATTAATCAAAATAAAGTAATTTCAAAAGGTACTAATTTTAGCAATTTTCGAAATAAAAGTATAACAGTAACTACTGTAACTTGTTCAATTTGGTATATTGTTTTATTCTGTCAAAATCCATGCAATAATTCATTTTATGTTTAAACTTCGAATAAACTCATCATTTTTTGTCGATGATAAATGATAATTCTATATTCGAAGTTTACTATTGTTTTATTATATTGGATGGTAAGGTGATGATATAAACGGATGATATGAAATAAAACGGATGATTTGTAATAACAAAGTTCAAAAAACTGATCACAGAAAATTGATAATGCAACAAAAGGACATATTGCAAAAAAATTGCGTTATTTTTGCAAGATTTGATTTCCATTTACACGAATTTGTAAAAAAAATAGACAATTTTAATTTTCATAAAAATTCAGAATTACGCGTCTGTTAAAAAGGAAAAAAATCTTGAATTTTACACTATTTATTTGTTTTTTGATAAAAAACATTTTTTCAAAATTTGATTTACATGAAAACAAAATTGTATATTTTAGAAAAAATTAAAATTTAAATTTTACCAAAATTAACAATTTGTCAAGTCTGTAAGAAAGGAAATTGGAAATCAGAAATTCGATCGCCGCACAGTGGTTCAAAGCAGCAAATTAGGTGGACAATAACAACCCTTTAATTCGTGGGATATAATTATTACAATTCACAAAAAACACTTTCTCATTACTTCTGAATGACAAGCCATAAAAAAATATGTTTATATAAGAAAACGAGATTGGACATTTGTCCATTTTACCATTTAATTCTATTGTGTGTTTTCAAAAAGTTCTGTGCTATTTGTTCAATATGGAGATTGGAGTTGAAAGTACGCACTATAGTTTAAGCATATTTTTATTCATTAAATGTTATATAAACCATTTTTTTTAACATTGTTTCTTAGATTTAGAAAGTACTCAGATTTTTACCTATTTTTCAACTTGCCAGAAAAAAAGTCACACAAAAAACTTAATCGCCCTCTAGAATTAATGTATAATATAGTTCCATTCATTTACATAGTAATGATATGAAACAAGCTTGCGATATATTTGCACAACTATTTATTTTTAATTTTTTTTTCCAGATCGGAAAAGTTCTGTGTCTCAAAAGTTCTTTATCTTCGCCATGTCGAAAATTGATTTATTTGAAGAATGGCTGAAACATGGAAAGGAAACACGAACTGATGCTTTGTTTCGATTTATCAGTACAAGACAGTATGTTAGGGATGAAAATGAACAATCTTTAAAGATCATGAAGGCCATTTCACATCATTTCTCGATTTTCGTCCAAAAATTCTTGAAAAGTGGAGGAGCTGTGGAAGGAACAAAGAGCGGTTTCTATAGAGGAACTCGTAGTGGCTAATGGATTGAAATATGTCTTTTAAAATGTCTATTGCCAAAGTGTTGCCAACTACTTCTTAAGAACTCTTACCAGGCCCTGGGAGGCAAATTTGATCTGAATTTTTAAAAGTTAGTGTTGCTTCACTCTAACGAAATAAATAAAAATCCGTGTTCACAGTTCAGAAATTATTGTATCTGCTTTGTTGCCTATCGGCCAGCTATCCGAGGAAGCTCAAGAAACCCGAAACAAGGACTGCAGAAGGTTTCGTCATCACAATGCTCTAAAGCAGTTACGTATTGTCACGAATAGAGATTTACTTAACATGTCATAAAGTCTGACCATGTAATAACAAACTTAAGGGCTTGTGGGCTAAGTCCCGCGAAAAAAGGCTTCAAAATTCCTTTCTGAAGTCCTAGACTTAAGAGTTTTTTAATACCCCCTAGTATTATTGGAAATATAGAGTAAATGTAAATAGTTCAGAAATTATTGATAATCATGATCCTGATCATGACTACTCAGCAGCAGATTTGTCTGAAGAAAGTGATGAGTCGAGCTTAACATAATTAGATTTTTTTTTAAATATTTCATTTAGCTTTTTTGTATTTTTACATTTGCTTAATTATTGCAACTGTAAAATTTAAATAAATATATTTTTTAAGTACGTTCCTACTTGCGTTATAGTACGTCCCTACTTACATATTAACAAAATTTTGCTCTCAAAATGAACGAAAATAATTTTGTCCAGCTAAAAGTGCCACGCGAACCACTGTGAGACGAAAACATTGTAAGAAATATAATCCCAGGGAATGCTTAACAATTAAACTGTTGTTTAATAAAATTGTATTTTTTCCTGCTCCGCTAATCTCCGGTCTCCACATCGTAATCATCTTTACGACACAGTTGTATTCCATTCGGTTTGTGTGACCATACCAGCGGAGTCTTTGTACTTTTATCGACTTCGCTATATTTTCTCATTTAAAGATGATTTATACTTCCCAGATCTTTCTTCTCTGTTCTCCTTCAGTGGTTCTTTAAGCCGTGTATTCTTCTGATAATATTCCTTTCGAAAATTCCTTTCATGTTCTACGTTTATTAGGTTAATCGTCTCTACCCCATAGGTCAATTGTTTTCAGAAGGTCATTTTCCTATTAACACATTCAGACTATCCCCGGGAAATTGCTTACTTTCTAAGATCTCTACTTGAGCGTGGAAATTTCTTAAAATTTTACTCAATTTTAGCAAGCAATTGATAGTGAACGGAAAGAGCTAGCGAAATATAATTTGCATATTTGTAATCTGCAGCAAAAATGCTTAAATCTTGCTATTACTAAAAAATAACTATTTTAGCAAAATCGATTATTGACTTCTTAATCCAAAACTTCGCAAGAATTGTTATATATGTACTAGAAGTCTCAAGATAGTGTATTTTAGTGTACAGTGTATTTATTGTATATTTTATTAAATTAATTATTTTTTGTTTTCGCCTGTTGATGGCGCTAAGCGCGGTTATGCGCAGAGCGAAAATTCCGCCTGCACTATGTGGTTGTGTCTACACATCAGTCAATTTTGTTGTTTATTATTATTCTTAAGTAGCTGAAGTCATCTTATTTCGAACTCAAAGTTTCCTATGAATACTAATTTGTTAGTTGCAGTCTTGTTTTCTCTGCTTACTTCCATGAACTTGCTTTTTACTTGGTTAACTTTGAGGCCTATTTCCCTTGTTTTTAGTTTTCCAGGCTTCATTTGTCTCTGGTTAGTATTGTGATTTCATCTGCATAGGTCATAACTTGTATGATTTTATTAATTAAAGTAATATAATGTAATAATCTTATTAATTAAAGTAAATTTCCTTTGGAGCAATACTCTCTAATTACAGCATCCAATACTAAGATGAATAATATCGCTAATAAACCTTTACACGCTGTCTTACGCCGAGATTTATTTTCAAAATTTCGCTTGCACCCTCCCGTGTTTATTACCTCTGCTTTTGAGTTCTTCATTGTCGTTTAGCCTCGCTATGTTTCCTGGTATACCTATTTGTGCTTTTCTTGGCTTTTATTAGATACTTGATCATACTTCAGGCTGTCAGGTGCTTGTTTAAAGTCGATATACATTATTTGTAATCCTAACTATGTCCGTACCACTTTATAAATATTCATACATTGGTTATTTCAAAAAAAGAGATGTATATGTTTAAAAGAGGATATATAAACACCGATGTAATAAAAATCAATAGGTAACAAGTTAATTTAAAATTTGTCAATAAGACGTTATATTTATTATGTCAATAAGGCGATATTTTTGAATTGGTTTATTTAATCACATGCAAATAATTCACATTAGACTTAAAGAATTCCACTCAATTTAAAAATTAATTGAAACTGCCTACATAACAGAGTTCAAAATAAATATTAGCTAACTCCTGGATAACACTAAATATTAAACTTACACTAAATATAGCATGCGAGTGACCTACAATATCAGCACCTCCATCGATGGCAATATAGAATATTGTTGTACTTCCGCCAGAGAAGTTTGCTAGGAAGCAAATCCCAATTCCTTTATTCGGCAAATGTGACCATCGTAGGCGTGATTGTATTTGTTCCACAATCGGTGGTTGCTCATCGCATCTGGCTCGGATTTCCTCATTTCGCAAGTTATCGCAAATCGAAACACCAATCTTAGTTTGTTAAGGTCCGAATGAAGTGAGATTGAAGAGTCCACGCTACTGCTCCTTAAAAAAGAATTGGTAGGATGAGCGTCCGAAATAAACGAATTTTGGTATTAGTGGATATGTTTTTCTTCTTCCATATGCACCATTTGAGTGACGCAAATGCTGTGAGCCCAATTATTTCAATTCCTTCACGTGTTCGATTTGAGTGCCATTAATATGAACATTGGCCTTAGATCCATCGGTCGTCAAAACTTTCAATAGGTAATGTTTTTCGCGTGTATTGGTATTTTATACATTATTTGTTTTACTTTAGAATCGATACAGCTGGAACGAATTTGACAAAAATCGGGTATCATTTGGACTCAATTTATCAGCATGGATGACATGTGATCAAGACATCACGAATTTAATAACTATTGGAGGCTTTCATACCAAATATTTTAGGCAAAAGTAGTTTCATATGGCTTCACCATATGAATCCATTCCTTTTTGGTTCAATTTACTATCTGTTAATTCAACAAAAACATGTCTAAATAATAACAGAAGAATAATAGAATTGAATGGAAACTAATATATTAATAGAAACCAATAAAAAAATGAGTATGAATCTTTTTGTAAAATATGATAATATAAAATGTAAAGCATATTAGGATTCGGTTGTTAACAGGTGGACAAAGATTTGATGTTATTTTTTTTTAAGTGAAATATTCTTATTCGGTTTGTTTCTGTTGTCGTACAAGAATGTCGCTCGTTTATTTAATACTATTGTATTCAGTTTAGGGAATTATAAATGTAAAGTGTTAGGATTCCGATGTTATGTCGCATTTTTTGTCGCGGCGATTTTTTTGAAGTATCTTCTCTCAGCCGTTGGGACCGCGATCGCCTCAACACGATAACGTAATTTGAATTTTTCATACCTTCTGGTTTATTTCAATAATTTGCTTTTTATTCAAATCGGATATATTTCATACAATTTCTCTAAGTTATAATAACACGATTTAAAAATAAAACAATGAAACTAGAACATAAATTGCAACAGAATCTCTACAATTTAAAAATTTTATTTCAATATAAAACTAAAAGAAGATTTTTTTCCATTGATTTATATAAACGTATAATTATATTTATTATCCCAATTTGGTATTCATATCATGTCTCAGGTGTTTTGTAAAATTAGAAGAAATATTTTGGAGAAATAGAATACAGGGGGAGACCATTAAAAAGATTCCGTGATAGCATCGAGAGGCTAGTCTAAACCGTACAAAAAAAAAACAAAGAAGAGAAAAAAATATGTAGTACAATTATGACACGTTGACTTATAGTCGTAAAAGAAAACGACTATAAATTAGATAGAAATCAAGACACCTGCATATAAAACAATTGATGGCACAAAAGAAGAATGTAAGAAAAAAAATATAGATAGTTTCATCAATTGAGCAATAATATTTTGCATAATTTACGAATTTATTTTTATGATGTCAACTTAATTCTCACTAAATTGATTGTTTGAAATATGACTACATTCAAATATTTTCTTAATTATTATAAGTTTATTATTGACAAAGTCGGTATAACATTGTGAGTGTATCTAATTCTTGCATCTAATTATACCTAGTCTAATTTAATCTTGTTTTTCTTTCAAATGAATAAAACATATTTTCATAAAAATATTGTGCCTAAAAATTCACATAATTACAAAAAATACATTTAGAACACGCTGCAAGTTTGTAGAAAACACATTTCTTAAAAAAAATTGTAAATTTAATATTTATATTTAGTATAGGCCAGGGGTGGGGAACCTTTTTATCACCGTGTGCCATTTTTCTTAAGTTTCCACATTATGAAATGGTGACGTGCCCAATTGCCTGAGTTACCATATTAGCCTGAATACCGTATCGGCTTGAATACGACATTTGAATGTATCAAATTCCAACCCGATTTACAAAAATTAAGGGTCAGAGCGGGATCCCTTTAACTACAGACCAATCTGTATTTAAAGCCAATTTTCAACAATTTTAGTATTTCTGCCTCGATTATCAAGTTTCTTGGAAAGTAAAAACATGCGGGCAAACAGACAAAACGTCTTCTGGAAAAGTGGCTCAACTGATACTGCTCTGTTGGATAGTGTTAACTTTATAATTACTTCTCTAAATTGTAATCAGGAGGTTCTTGCTTTATTTTACGACCTAAGTAAAGCATTTGACTCTTTTGATCACAACCTCCTTCCACAAACAATTGAAGATATTGGAATCGACAAGAACTGGGTAAAACCTTCTTTGCATCAAAGAGGACGAACAGTAATCGTAAACGGTTCAAAATCCGAAAGAAAATTAAAGAAGTGGGTGGCACCCCAAGGCTCTCTAAAGGGACAAACCCCATGCATGATATTTGTTATGATCACAAGCGCCTTTCACAAAAAATGAAGTTATTGGGATTAGAGGCGTCGCCAAGAACTGGGTAAAATCTTCTTGCATCTAAGAGGACGAACAGTGATCGTAAACGGTTCAAAATCGGAAAGAACATTAAAGAAGTGGGTGGTACCCCAATGCTCTCTAATGGGACCAATTCTATTCTTAATATTTGTTAATGATCTGGCGCAAACAAATAATGTTGAAATTATATTTTGTACGCTGCCGATAGCAACATTTCAATATCTAACCCAGACATAGGTACAGCAATTTCAAATCAAAAATTTAGGGGATGATGTATAAATCTTTAATGGACTTTAAATATACGCAAAACATACTTCATGATCATAGTTTACTTCAAAGGTTTGAAAGGGGCCGAAACGATAAAATTTCTAGGGGTAACACTTGATCAAAAGCTAAGGGACTATCATATTGTGCTTCGACATATTCGACATTAATTACTGTTTGTAATCTGATTCGAAACCTAACAGAATGTGATAATTTTGATTCTCGAAATATTTTAGGCCATCGTTCAATCTAGCTTGTTATACGGTCTGATATTTTGGGGACAGCAGCAAATATTAATGCGGTATTTAAAAAGATATTACGAGATGTTCAATGTACATCCTCTTTGTGCTTCATCAAGCACGGCATTTTAACGCTACCCTCCTTCCTCCAGCGTGCCAATAAAAACTTCCAGCGTGTCAGCTGTGACACGCGTGCCATAGGTTCGCCACCGCTGGTATAGGCTAATTGGTAAGTGCAGATATTCAGTTAGATTCAATTTAGCCTTAAGTTGAAATGTTAAACTATGCTTCTGTTATTAACCTAGATATAACATTGTAGTTTTCATATCTCGATTCTAAATTTATTCTTCTATGCCTCTATTCTTCTTCTTTCGAATAGGCCTACTTTGGACCACGCTTGTTCAACTGCTTGGCTTTGATCTTTGCCCAGTATTGTCGCATCTTGTGCGGGTGTAAGTCCTTTCTCTCTTCTGTCCAGGGAGTACCTTTCCGGGGATTTTCCTGAAAACCACGGATTTCCTTCAGGGTGCGTCTTACAGCCTGTCTGTTTTGGAGATCTGTTATTCCCAGTTCTTTAATATCCTTCTCGGTTTCTGTCAACCAAGTGGTACGAACCTACTTGTTTTGCCAGAAGGTGAACATACGGTGTGTTAGTCGGTTTGGAGACAATCTTGCAACGTGGACATAGAAAGCTACCCTCTTTTCGTTGCACAGTCAGAGAGAATCTCAATATGTACGTAGAGCTCAAAGTTATGCCGTGTTCGGAATTCCCCATCTTCTTTTACCGGGCCTAGGATCTTTCTGAGGATTCTCCTCTCCTCTGATCCTCTCCAGTTTCTCTACCATACCTCTTCGGTTCAAGGAAAAACACTCCTTGGCATATAGGGCTTCTGGTCGTAAGACTGATGTGTAGTGCTTTAGTTTCAGGTTGTGTGACAAGCATTTCTTATTGTAAGTGTTCTTAGTCAGTCGATAGGCTAGTTCTAACTTGTTGACTCTCTTGGATAACGATGCTTTTCCGATAGGTTGGGTTTAGTCCATTCGCTGAGATACTTACATTTCTCAGTCCTTTTGATGTTTCCCTGCTCTAGTAACATCTCTCTGTTTGCTTCTCTGATGTTGGTGAAGAATTCTGTTTTCTCCAGCTACACTTGAAGACCCATTTTGACAGCCTGTTTTCTGAGGCAATTTGACTACATTATTGCCAACTCAAGAGAATCAGAAAACAGTGCCATGTCATCTGCAATGGCCAGGCAATCTACAACCAGTCCATCGTTCTAACGTCCCAGGTAGTTATCACTCTGAGCACCCAAATTGATCGGTTCCTTGCGCCATTCTCTCATAACCTTTTCAAGGACACAGTTGAAGAGAAGTGGGGAAAGGCCATCTCCTTGTCTTAATCAAGTTTTTATTTGGAAGCTTTCTGAAATCTCGCCTCTAAATTTAATCTTGGAATGGGTGTTGGTCAACGTCTCTAGGATGAGTCTGCGAGTTTTGTTGTCTAGCCCTAGTTCCTTGAGTACTTTGTTAAACGTTTCTCCATCAATGGAATCGTAGGCCTTCCTAAAATCAACAAGTGATGATCACCTTGCGGTTTCTTATCTTGGAGTATGCAAGTACAGTTTTAAGATTGAGGATCTGTTCAACGCAGGATCGGTTCTTTCTGAAGCCCCCCTGGTGTTCTCCCAGTTGACTGTCCAGCTGATTTTCTGCCCTTGTTTGTAACGCCTTCGAGAAAATCTTGTATGTTACCGGGACGAGAAAAATTCTACGGTAGTTGTTTAGATCAGTAAAATTTCCCTTTTTGCCAAGCGGATGGATCAGAGCAGATTTCCAATCGGGTGGTAATTTCTCTGTTTCCCAGATGTCCTGGATGATCTCGGTTAGCTTGCGCGCGACATTGTTTGCAGCACCTTTCCACAGTTCAGCAACGATAGATTTCTCTTCAGCTGCCTTATTATTCTTTAGAAGTTTAATGATCTGGCCGACTTCTTTCAATGAAGGGGGTAGCGAGTCCGGGTTTGGTGTGGTTTGTTTGGTGTGGTGTGTGTTTGATTTTAAAGTACTGAGACAAAAGTTGGCTGTTTTCCTTGTCGATATAAGCCAGTTTGCCTTGTGAGTCTCCGAAGTGGAGGCTTGGCGGACCATATTTTCTAAGCTCTCTTCGATTTGGGTTAGTTGGTTCTCTATGCCTCTATTAATTTTCACAAATATATCTACATAAATATAGACAATAATGAGATTTAAACGTGGAAGACAATTTGTCTAGGTTCAAAATTGTCATGTAAAATTGGCTTACAAAAATTGGCACTAGAAACTTGCCTAACACAAATTATAATCTAGTTAGAGCATTCTAGATCTTAGAGCATTTTCACTAGTTTCTAGACAATTTAACTCTTATAAACAAAATAAAGTTGAAATATAGCCTGGATATATAAATATATCCGAAACAAATCTAATGTGAAATTTGTCAGTTATTTAATAGCTTTGAATCCACCTTCATATATCTCGAAACGCGTCTGCAGATTTTATTTCGAGAAAAACTACACAGCAATGTGTAGCAGTAAAGCCTCATGATAAAGTAAAGTATCCCTCAGGATAAAGCAGTAGATCCTCAGGATACCATAATGTGCTATTAAGTGGTATACAGATGGTTTCAAGACGAATGATGATGGTGGTGCAGGAGTGTTTGGGCCTCGTACCAAATACATTGAATCCATGGAAATCTACCCAAGTATCGTCTAAGCGGAGATATACGCAATAGAAAGATTTGCATAATTTAACCTCGACAGAAACTATCCAAAACTTAATCACCAACGGGGACAAACAAGGGATCTACTAATCTCTTTATAGATCCGGAACCTTTTTGTGGTAAGAGTATGCACGCCATCCACAAAAGTTTATATGAAGAATTAAGAAAACAGTTGATAACAATCTAGAGAGAGAGAACTTCTGGGGCTAAAAAATTCCAAGGTGATGTTGAGATCTTTTTACCAGAAAGAGAATTTTAGAATTCTGACAGGAGTTCTGACGGGACACTACAGACTTAGAGAGCAGCTCAGCCAAAAAAATCCTCACATATCTGCTCAAAGACTGCGGAGCTTTGCTCCGCAAGAGACAAATTCCTTAGGGCCCACTGCTTGAACGAAGAGGAGTTTCCTTGAATCCTCAAATCCTACCAAGATAATGAAATTCCTAAAGGAATAAGAACTAGAGGACACTAATGACTCTAAGTGGGTAAATATACCAACGAATAGAGAAAAGGGATGAGGTACCGTAGATCTATAAAGGCCCTAGTACAAGTCACCACCGACATCTACAATCTATCAGATAGATTTCTTAAGGCAAATTACCTTTAATTGGAATAGAATTATGGTTTATCAAATAAACACACTCAAATTTTAATTTCTGAATGGACCTAACATATGTTCGGAAATCTTGACGTCTCTCTCATTGTTTCATTCTTGATTCTGTCGTTCAGTGATATTCAGCGTGCGTTCCATATCTCTTTGTGTCGTTCTTAGTCAAATGGAACTGTTTTTTTGTGAGGCTCATTGTTTCGAACCCGTACGTCACTAGAGGTAGAATGCACATGTTGTATACTGTGCTCTAGAAGTTTATTGGTATATTCTCATTTTCTAAGATGTACCGAAATTTGACAAACACTGCCCATGTAAGTCCGATTCGCCTAGTGACTTTAGCCGTATGGTTCCCCTTCCCTAACATCATAGTGTGCCCAAGATGGTATATTGAAAGGTAGATGGTGTATTGGAAGGTATATTATTCCAAGCATTCGATGATATTGTTGTCTATGCAAATGTGGGGGTCGCAGGATCTCATATTCTTTGTCTTGCTTATGCTCATTTTATGCCCAATGCTTCTTGACGTCTGATTGAGTTTTTGTAGCATTCCCTCTAGTTCATCAGGGTCGCGTAAGATGATAACGATATCGTCAGCGAAACGAAGGTGGCTAAGGTATGTCCCATCGAACTTTATACCCTTCTCTTCCCATCTTCATTGTTTTAAAGCGTCTTCTAGGCTTAGGGTGAACAGCTTGGGTTCCCAGGAATTTGTTCATCAGTACCTGGACTGCGTTTTCCAAACTGCTTCCGCCCAGTTTTAACATTTCAGTTGTGATTTGGTCTTCTCCCGGACATTTGCCATTTTTCATTTTCTTACGAGCACCTCTTATTTCTTGGACAGATATTTCCGGTATATCCTCTGACCCTACGTTTAGTACTTTAAATGGTGTTATCGTTTCGTTGTCGGTTTTTTTTGACGAGTATAGGTCGGTGTAGAACTCTTGTATTACTTATGGTAGTTGTTGTAAGTCTGAGATTTCAAGAAGACGAAGACTCCGTCTTTGTTCTTAAGTTTGGTTATTGTTGTTTTTCTCTTTCAGAGTTTTGATCTGAGCACTTTCATATCTTACTTCTCTACTGATATCTTTGTTTATTTTTCTGTTGAGTTGAGCTGAGTTTTTTGTTGAGTTGTACTCATTAGTTCCCTTTACCATGCCTCTTAGTTGCTCTATATTTTTCTTGGTGGCTGTACTTAGTTTCGGGTACCCTACTCCTGCTATCCCACATATTTTCTTTGTAGCCACTTGGGTGACGTTTTTTATCATCCTTGCAAGTTGGTCTATGCCTATGTTTGCTATATTTGTGAGTTGTAAGTGTATCACCACTTCTTTCTGGTATTCTTCTTTGTTGTTTTCTAACTCTATACGTGTATGGAACCTCATTAGAGACTCTCGTGTTAGAGGACTATACGCAGCTTTGTTCGGACAATCGTGTGGTCGCTTCCTGTATCGAACCGCTTCAGGATTCCAACGTCCATGCATATTGATCTACTATTTGCGAAAATGCTGTCGATCTCATTTTTGACCGAGTTGCCCGGGCTCCTCCACGTCCATCTACGTTGTGGTGGTTTCTCAAAGAACGTGTTTAGGCCGTACAAAATCTTTTTTTCCAGAAAATTTGCCAGCATTTCTCATCTGCTGCTCCTTACGCCCGATACCTTGTTTTACAATATACTGGGATTCGCTGGAATTGCTCTTGCTATATCTTCATACATTTTCTCTACTTAATAGATTTCAGCTCGGGGTTCAGTTCGTCAAGGTGTTTTTTGCCCTTCTCAGAATCCGTAGGGCACACTGACGGGTCAGTGTGAGAATTAGAGTTAGACTCGCTACTTACCTGGGATATATTTTTAAAAATCGACTTGTTCATTTCATTTCATTCGAAGGTTTTGGAAAAATTAAAACACCGCGCTTGCAGGCGCTGGTTTCAGCCGCCCATTCTGTGTCAGACGCTGCTGTAGTGGATTAACTTAGTTTTTTTCTCACCTTTGACCTTGCCAGCAAGGGAGGCCCCACCAGGGAGCATATGCTCCCCCTGGTATCGCTTTCAGCATCCTTGAAAGTACTGAGTTCAAACATTGTAGTGTTCCCCAATTATTTACTCAAGCCTCAGTTTATTCTTATCATTATATACGCGTCATCTTTGATTTTTAGACATATCAAACTGTTTTCAAATTTTATTTGCCCCAATTTCTCCATTTCTCAAAACGAAATTTTATTCTCTGGACAACTTGTGTGTGCAATTTTTAAATTATAGACAGACAAACTTACACTATCTATTCTAGAGATAGTTCGACCCAATTTATAATTGAGTTAGGAAAAGGTTTACAAAATTATTAAAGTTTTAATTTGCAAACAGATTTTGTTCAAAAACTTGACCAATTATTTTTTGAGAAATCGACGATGAATTATCCCTCGAATTAATAGTAGGAGATACTGATCTAGAATGGTGCAAATATGAGTTTCTTTGCATGTAACATTTGCATAAAACCTAATTCTATGACGTGTGGTAAATTAAATCACATTTCCACAGAACTGAATCAATTTAACAAAAATCTCTCTGAGCAGACCCTTACAACATATTTACAAAAGTTGTTAGTTAAAATTTAACTACAAATTCAAGAGAAATCTAGAATACAATAATTATAGAAATATTCTACATTTGCAACTATAAGACGTATACTTGCATAATTCTCTTAATAGCCTCAATAAAATTAAGCCACTTAATTTTATTTAAAGACGAATCTCGCATCGAATAGTTTAGATGTTATATAACAAGTCTACGTAGACACATAATAACATTATTTATTGCCTATAAAGTTTATACGAACGAGTATTAGTTTTAAATTTAGAGATTTCTTTCTTCTCTTATTTTCTTATAATTTGTACTCTAGAGATATCTTTAGTATGGCCCTCATAGAGAACCGATATATGATCGCACGGTTTCATTACTTATTTTATTGCTCAGTTATAAATTTTAAATGTTTATATTGCGGGCTTAATCGATCGATAAAATGGATTTTCAATAAAATTTGAAATACAATTCACATTAATGGTGGCAATTAAAAGTATTATATTAAGAGCATGAGCTTTAAAAATATTTATCTCCTAATGCGTATTAGGCAATAATATAATAAATTAACTCTAATATATCTTCATTTAAATACACAGAGGTTTTTAATTCTACGCAATGATAAAATGTTGACAATTAAAAGAACTAATTTGTGCTGTATTCAAACATCATATTCTTACAAACGGTGACAAAATATGTATCTAAATCTACATTTTCAAAACAATTTAATTTCAGATTTTATTTTTGTCAATTTAACGCGATTAGTAAGGCAGAATATCACTGCATGTGCCATAAAATTTGAATATCCCCCTTTACTAATTATTTCGTTTCAAAAATATATAATTTCTTTACGAGAATTAAATTAATCGTCTGGTTTTCAGTTTGCCACTGCAGGCTGACGAACAGTAGAAAATTAATTAAATCTTCGCTTCAACCAATTCCTACTGTAAAACTGTACCAATTTTCACAAATTTACCTCAACTAATCTACTAATTTTTTACATCACAGTATTCTTAAGCTATTATTTGTGGCACAACGGTATTCATTTTGGAATCTCACTGCAGAGAGACGAATAGACGGAAATAAATCAAATTTTGAACATTTGGTAGTAAATGTATTTTGAATATCAGTGCCAAATTTGTCGAATTCTACTAATATTATCTGGTATTGTCTGGTTTTCCTTGGTCCTGCCTGGTCTTGTGTCTTATCTGATCTTGTCTTGTCTGCTTTTGTATGGTCTTGTCTCGTCTTATCTGGTCTTGTCTGGCCTTCTCTGGTCTTGTCTGGCCTTCTCTGGTCTTGTCTGGTCGTGTCTGGTCTTGTCTGGTATGGTCTGGTCTTGTCTGGTCTTGTCTGCTCTTGTCTGGTCTTGTCTGGTCTTGTCTGGTCTTGTCTGGTCTTGTCTGGCCTTCTCTGGTCTTGTCTGGCCTTCTCTGGTCTTGTCTGGTCGTGTCTGGTCTTGTCTGGTATGGTCTGGTCATGTCTGGTCTTGTCTGGTCTTGTCTGGTTTTCTCTGGTCTTGTTTGGCCTTGTTTCATTTTCTATGGTCTTGTGTGATTTTCTCTGCTCTTGTCTGGTCTTCTCTGGTTTTGTCTGCTCTTGTCTAGTTTTGTCGTGTCTTGACTGGTCTTCTCTGGTCTGCTTTGGTCTTGTCTGTGTTTACTATAGTCCGGTTAATCTTATATCGGTTTTTGCCTAAGATCAGAATCTTAGGCAAGAATGGTAGTGAGCCTTTAGATGCAGGTGCAATGGCACTAGGGAGGCTCTGGCGAGGTCAGGACACACCACGATAACTAATGTAATATCAGAGCCATACCTCAATATTGAGGGAGACTCAATTCCGAAAAGGCGATGTACCCTTCAAAACACAACTACGTTGGACAGAAGGCAAGAGAACAATCACATCTGAAGGTGGGATACAGACGGCTTCAAAAATGACAGTGGAACTGGCGCAGGAATCTATGTACCGTTCCTGAGGTACAGCTTATCTGTGCCCCTGGAATCACATACTACGGCATTCCAAGCGTAAATACACGCCATCGCGGTCTGTGCCCGTGAAAATCTAATGATGGAGAAGAAACAAAAAGACAAAAGTAGAAACATCCGCATTTTCACGGACAGTCAGTCCGGACTTTAACGTGCCATGAGATCTAAATCTAAAACAACTTGGAACTGCCATCAGAACCTCAAGGCTCTGGCAAGACACAACAAGGTTACACTTGCATGGGTCAGCCAGAGGGGACTAACAGGAAATGAAATGGCGGACAAGTTAGCAAAGGATTGTGCTAACAAAGCAAACATCAGTGCTAGCAGGGACTCCAACATTACCAAAACCATAACCCGTAATAGAATCTGTAAATGGGTAGCTACTAAGCACCGGCTACAGTAGGATAAAAGAAATGGACTGAAAAATAGCAAACGGATGCTAAAAATATCATCGGTCTCTTTAACTACTGAACTCCTACAAATGAAGATGAAGCCAATCATAATTGTAGCCGCCCTACTTACAAGCCACTGCCCTCGACGAGAACATCTGCAGAAAATGTGGAACTGGAGAGATGAACCACTGTGCAGACTATGCTAGGAAGAGAATGAAACTTGAATGAAAACAATAGGCCACAAGGCCGCAATATGTTTAGCGCTTACAGCCCTTGACCAACATTGGATGATATAAAAAAAGTCTTGGATTAGAAGTATTATCTATTTTCCTCGAATTAATCAAATTCTATTATAGCTTCATCTTTTTGACTAATACTCTAGTATAATAATAACAATTTGTATTGGCACAAAAGTAGCTAAAAGCTATCGTCAACAAGGTTTCTCTGCCAGATCTAATATAGTATTTTAGAAGAAGTATACAGTTCTAATTTAACAGATTCCACAGATTTAACAGTCACCGACTTTACCACCCCGAGCAGTCGTGTATCCATCCTCTCTCTCAAATGCACAAACAAGGGCTACAGTATAGTCAATGTACATACTCCAATCAACCAGAACAGCAGACGCAATCCAGACAGAACTGATAAATTCTGGGAAGACTTAGAAGGTATTATCTCTAATCTTTCAGAGAGGCACACAGTCATAGTACTTGGTGACTTCAATGCTCCATTGGGAATATAGAAAAAATACAGAAACATAGTGAACAATTAGCCGGCCCATAAGCGAACCAACCGCAACGGAGAACGATTGGTTGATTTGTGTAGGAATTTTGGGTTGCTCGTGAAGTCTACAGCCTTCAAACACTTGCCAAGAAAGCAGAAGACTTGGATTCTGCTCTTGGACACAAGGAAGACTTGGACACGAAATTCTCAAAAGGAAATACAAAACGTGAAGGTACTGAGAAGCGCCAATCTGGACTCAGACCACTACCTATCAAAGATCAAAATAAGACTCCAGCCTAAAAACACTAAATTAAACAGAACCTCCAAAATTGTAAGATTTGACGTAGAGCGACTCAAGAACAGTCTAGAAGTAGGTCAAAGACTGAAAAATACAAATCTAAACAGCTGGGACCAACTGAAGGAGACTCTTGTCAAAACGGCCAATGAACTTGCCCCTCTCGCTAAAATAAGGAAGCGTCTGTGGTGGACTGCCAGACTATGAGAATGCAATAGCCCAAAGACAGACAGCGTAGGTGAAGTGAAACTCTAAAAAGAGCAAGGAATATTGGCATAAATTTTTTGAACAAAGAAAGGTTACAGCCAAGATAATTCGAGGAACGAAATGAACCTTCACACAAATCCAACTAACCCAAATCGAAGAGAGCTTTGCTAAAAATAACTCCAGAGATTTTTTTGGAACCCTCAAGCAGACACTCAGAAAATACGCTCCGCCAAGCCTTCACTTCAGAGACTCACAAGGCAAACTGGCTTATAAAGTTTTGGTTCAGTACATTAAAAATCTACTGAACTGTGACCCACCCAGCGAAGACTTCGACTATAAACAAACCACACTAAACCCGTACTCGCTGCCCACTTCATTGGAAGAAGTTGGTCAGATCATTCAACTTCCTAAGAATAGTAAGGCAGCTGGAGAGGACTCTATCGTTGCTGAACTGTGGAAAGGTGCTGGAAACAATGCCATGCGAAAACTAACCGAGATCATCCAGGACATCTGGGAAACAGAGAAATTACCACCCGATTGGAAATCTGCTCTGATCCATCCGCTTCACAAAAAAGGAGATTTTACTGAACTAAGCAACTACCGTGGAATTTCTCTCGTCCCGGTAACATACAAGATTCTCTCGAAGGCGTTACAAACAAGAGCAGAAAATTATCGGGATAGTCAACTGGAAGAATACCAGGGGTTTTGTTTGCTTATTATCTTGAGATGGCAACAATGCAGGTAAATTTCCTCTGAAGACAGGCTGCCAGAGTGGGCCTTCATGTGTCACTGGAGAAAACAGAATTAACCCACATAAGAGAAGCAAACAGAGAGATGTTAACAGAGCAGGGAAACATCAAGAGGACTGAGAAATTTAAGTGTCTCGGCGAATGGTGAACCCAGCTTATCAAAAAGAGCATCTTTGTCCAAAAGAGTCAACAAGTTAGAACTAGCCTATCGACTGAATAAGAATACTCTCAAAAAGAAATGTCTCTCACGCAACCTGAAAGGTAAGCACTACACATCAGTCTTACGACCAGAAGCCTTATATGCCATAGGGTGTCTCTCCTTGAACCGAAGAGGTCTGGTAGAGAAATTAAAAATCACAGAGAGGAGAATCCTCAGGAAGATCATGGGCCCGGTAAAGGAAGCTGGGGAATGCCGAAGGCGGCATAACTCTGAGCTCTACGAACATATTGAGATGCTCTCTGACTGTGCAAGGAAAAGAAGGGTGGCTTTCTATGGCCACGTTGCAAGATTACCTCCAAAACGACTAACCAACCGTCTGTTCACCTTCTGGCAAAAAAAGAAAGTTCGTACCACTTGGTTGACAGGAACCGAGAAGGATATTAAAGAACTGGGAATAACAGATCTCCAAAACAGACAGTATGTGAGATGCACCATGAAGGAAGTCAGTGGATTTCAGGAAAAAACACGAAGGAAAGGTACCCCCTGGACAGAAGAGCGAAGGCAGTTATAACGGCAGAAGATGCAACAATACTAGCGTGATCCAATGTAGGCCTATTCGAAACGAGAAGAAGATACAGTTCTAATATACTTTTTTGTATTTAATTTTTATTGTGTTTCTAGTTTTCAAAACTATATTCTACCTATTTCTATATGTTAAAAAAAATAATCTAACAAAATTCGTATTTGTCGTAAAAAAATTGTACACAAATATATACTGCGGCGATAAAAAAGACAAGCTACGTTCTGTAGCAATTAAAACTAAAAGTATTTATTGTAGAATTAACAAGCAGAATATCTAGCAATAGTGTTACTGATAAATTAAAATTTCTATTTTGATTGTGTTCGATGTTGCTATTCTGTCGTGCCATTTTGCTATTTACCTAGTCTTGTCTCTCTATTGTTATATTGTCGCTGTTGTATTAACTTGTTATACATTTTATATAAAGAAGCGTACATCTGAGAAATATTCTGTCTTTAGGCTTGTAGTATTTATATTTAGTATGTAGGTTTAGAATACAATAAAAGGCTAATATAATTCAATTAGTTGCTATTACATTATTCCATTTCAGAAAACACGATTATGGAATTTGGTCCGCGCGGGCAAAACAAAAATGCGCGGTCGAGAAAAACAAAAGGCGCGGAATCGAAACATTCTTGCGGCGGCCGTTTGTTTCGGGCTGCGACATTCGCCTCTCGTATTTATTTCATTTTTTTCCTCGTTTTTGCTCGTGGTTCGCGTTTATTTTTTTGCTCGTCCGTTGTTACTTCGCCGTCTGTTTTGTATCAATCAAACCGTGATGGGGTCGGTCTCTGATGCTCTTAACTTTTATTCATTGTGTTTTGCCGGATAGAAATCATCCGAGACGCTGTTCTGACATTAATTAGTTGTCTAATGGGCATATGTTAGATTTCTTGAGGTTTCTTTTTGCTCAGGAGATCATAAGTTTTCAAGTAACTAAAAAAAAGTTTGAAATCATTATCGACCAAACGTGCCACTGAAGCAATCAAAATATATGCTAATTAATTTCTTACGTAACTAATGTTTTACTGTCCTTTCTTTTATATTTTTTTCTCTTTTAAAAAATATATTTATCAAATTGTTCTTAGAACAATACTGGGTATATAAACATTTAGAATACGCTTCTAATCACACATAATTGGTGGAAAAATGAAAACTAAGACCCACAAAGAAGAGAAACAGAACTCTTTCAGGACTTCAGGCAAATTTGATCAATCTTTGCTGTTGAAAGCCTGGCCTGCCCTGGCAGAATGAAGGACTGTCCTGCAATAATTTCATACATTCATATTTTAATTGTAATATATATACTTAACATACATTCCTGATTTCTCTATCGATATATTAATAAATGAATCTAGTTTACATGTTAAACATATTGAATTAGTAAAGAAAAGTACAACACGGTGTCATTTAAAATGTTTTTAAAAGTACAGATTGATTAGTAGACTAAATATAGACATTCGAGTATACAACTTACAATTGGTAAAGATGGGCAAGACTAAAATGTTTAATTATATATAAATGACTCTATGAAGCTGTGTACCTTGACAATCCATAGACTAATAATTCTGCCTAAACAATTTTAGAATTAAAATAATTACGTTATTTATTGCCAAAATAGGACGAAGCAAGTATGTAAAATGTTTTAACGAAATACAGGTTTCTCAGTTCCATCATTCTGGCAATCATCACAAACGGACGTAACATTCAGTGGACACTGGCAGCGCAGGTTTCTTTTGTCGGCGATTTGTAACCCTTTTAATTAATTTGATTTGTACAGGCCACATCCACCAGAATAAATGGTTTAACACGCTCGTTAAGATCAACACTTCGGTCACATACACAAACATTTACTTTTTTTCTCCGTTTAGTTTCTTCTAGGAAAAAATACATAGAATTCAATTTAATAGACAGATCGATTCTCAAACGCGACACGTTCATTAAGACGTTTAAAATGGGTACCAATTCATCTAATTACCCGACGAGATTTTATCTCTGTTTCATTCCAGTGCCTGGTATAGATATAAATTAATGTAATTAAATAGTTTCTGAATTCTTTAGGACGCGTTCGGACGCTTTTAAGTGTGCATATCGAGGAATTATAGAATTGTTTTTATATATAGTTTTTATGTAGACTAGATTTATAAAACGTATTTTATAAGGCCAAAAAAATACGAACAGTTTTTATAATTATAAAGGGTGTTAGGTAAATATGCGGTAAAAATTTAAGAGGTTATTCCTTGGCCTATTCTAAGAATATTTTATCTTACAATTTCTAGAAAACCCTTTTGTTTCGAATATGCAGGATGAACAATGTAAATGAAAGTATGGCGTACGCCAATGAGTTTATCAAGTACAAAAAATTGTTGACGATAACTTGGAACGGCTATTTTATCTACTAACGTACAAGTGGATTTCATTTGAATACGTCTTGTCAGTGATCCTCACCTGTATCGGTCGCAGTTGTTTGCATTGAGTAACGTTTCGCTGCTTGACGTGGATTCATTCATTTCATATATTTAACCGACCAAAAAATCTTCGAAAACATTCATAGACGTCTTCGTGAAACAGGCACATTGAAACGCAATCGAGGGCCAGGAAGATTAATGACAGTAAAAACGGTACAACTGGAACAGAATGTGCTGGACATAATAGAAGAAGATCTAAGTACTTCTACGCGACAAATTGCCAATACTTAAAATGAATGTAAGTCATTGGACAGTTTGGAAAATTATTAAGAGCAATTTGTCGTATCCATACCACATTCAACATGTTCAGGCACTACTACCCGCTGAGTATCGTCCACGTATTGCGTTATGTCAATAGCTTTTCCAAACATTATTTCTAATCCCTCAATTCCTGACACAGATTCTTTTCCGCGATGTAGACAGTTTCTCAACCATGTGTGGTCAGATGAAAATCCGCATGAGGTGTGTGAAGATCGATTTCAGCATCAGTTCTCCTTGAATGTTTGGGTTAGAATTGTGGGTGACTATCTGTTTCGATCAGCATTTCTACCAGCAAGACTTAATGTCGAGATTTATCGCAACATTTTGGAAGAAACACTGCCCGAGTTTCTGCAGGATGTACCATTGGCGACAAGAATTGCAATGTGGTTTTTGCATGATGGTGCACTACATCATTTCAGTTTGGTTGCTCGTGATTTTTTAACATCAACATAAGAAGATCGCTGGATTAGTCGGGGTAGGCCACAAGCATGACTAGCTCGATCTCCAGACTTAAACCCCCTGGATTATTTCTTATGGGGCTATCTAAAGTCATTTATTTATTCTACTCCAGTAGAGAATTTGGACGAATTGTGAAATGAGATAACTGCTAGGTGTAACTCAATTAGAAACAACCCTGGTGTGTTTGAAAGAGTTTGGCACTCAATGACGCGAAGATTGAATGCTTGTGATTCACTCTTCACCAGGCTGGAGTAAGTAATTCGAACATTTATTGTAGATTGAGCAAATTTACATGTACTTTTTAATAATAAAATGTTGTTACTATCGCAAATTTGTTCACCCTGTATTTTCGAAACAAAGAGATTTTTCAAGACAAAATATTCTTAAAATAGACCAAGGAATAACCTCTTGATTTTTTCCGCATGTATACCTATCCCCCTATATATTTTAGAAATATCCACAAATTTTCTCTTATTTTCTAAAGAAACCTAACCTAACATATACCTAACCCCCTGTATATTTTAGAAATATCCACAAATTTTCTCTTATTTTCTACTTATTATTAATATTAATAATAAGAAAAATTAATATTAATATTAATTTTCTACTTATTATTAATATTAATAATAAGAAAAATTAATATTAATATTAATTTTCTACTTATCGGTATAAGAAAAATAAAATAAAAATAAAAGTGTAACAAAATAAATATTCAGTTATGACAATGTTTTTTTCTTAAATTATGGCTATTGGGATAGCGTATTGAAGAATTACTTACAGTTTAATCGTTTTTTTTTTTTTTATTTAAGATTCAATACCAATCCCAGAATAATAAATTCATCCAATATCTATATTATCAAAATCGTCTCTCGTTCCTCATCTCTGTCACACAGAGTTTTGTTTAGCACTAAAGGTAAATCTGGTGGTTGATGATTCATGTGCAAACATTCCGTCAACTTTTTTGGATGGAATCGAATTTTTATTCATTTATTTTTCACAACCCGGTCATTATGCTAGTCTTAAAAAGATTAATATTATAAAGACAAGAGTCTATTGGAATAAAGACCATTCGCGAAGTGGGAAGTCTAATTACTACAACATAGAGTAGCCGCTATGAAAACTGCAAAGCAGTATTGACCAATGATAAAGCTATTTAATTAGCTTTGAGTGAAGAAATCTTGGAAAATCTTGAAAAACATTCTGTAGAGGCACCAATTATTGCTGACGACTATGACAAAATCAGAGTTTATCATATTATTGCATACATTTTAGTCACCACAGTGAATGAACTGAACAAATATGTTTAGACTATAAATGCAAACCTTTGATGAACCGTTTCATAGTCTTTTGCTTTGACGCAGCGAAACGGCTCACATGAAGCATCTTGTCCGTACTATTGTTAGACATCATTAGATCGTGCTCTTTATGTTTTAGATAATAATCGTTCCCTTATTTTATGTATGACTGTGCACTGTCGCACAAAATCGTAAATGCTCTATACAATATATTGATAATATTTTTGGAGCCGGTAGATTCGCAGTAGGTGACAACCCGTGCTCCACATAGGATCTGCCTCCTAATTTTGATAATTCCCAGATTGCTTTAGTGTTTGAATCAAGCATAATTTGCATGCACAAGGCTTCGAGTTGTCAATAAACATTGATCAGGTTAGTGCAAAAGTAACGTATGCAAAATTCTGACATAAAACCATTTGTTTGGTTTGTCTAGCGCTGTATCCACAAACATTTCCCAATCCTCGGGCATAAAAGCTTTGGCAAACATTTCGGTAAAACCGGAGAAGTGCGCATGTAAAACCCGCCTCTTTTTAAAAATAGTGCGCATGCGCCAATGAATGGGTGGCAGTGGCGTAGTGTAAACAAAAGTAATGAAGGTTACAACAACAATGCAGGCTTCAATGTAAGAGGGATTGGATGAAGAAAGTTGAGGAGAGAAGAAGAGCAATATGTGGGGCGGGAAGCAGGTAATCGGTTTAGGGATAAGAATTTAGTGACTTTCTTTTTTTTGTTTTTAGTTTGATTAGCATATGTTTCTTTTTTTTATTTTTTATTTTTCTCTTTATATTTTTATTTATACTATGTACTATATTAGTTTTATTTACATATGTATTGGGTGATGTAAAAATTTTGGAATCCCCATATATTCGCTAAGATAACTATCAAATTGATTCTTAACACAATTTTTGTGCAATGTTCTTTTAATTGCAGCCCAGGTGCCCTCAATTGAGTTCTTATGGTTACCTGTATCTGTCTTTTTGAATTCTTTGGAATGAATAACTGTCAGGTGATGAAATCCTTCATCCTCCACACAGTCGTAAGCTTTCCAACAAACGGAAGCAATATTGGTCCCTGGTCTAATGTTCTCTTTAATAATTGCTAATAACACAGTCGTACTCCGTTAACTCACAACTTAAAAAAAAACATTTATTCGTACCCCTTTCAATTCCTCCATTTACCCTCTACATGCTTTTATCTATGATACTTCCTTTACCAAAGTTGCTCTCAACAATTTCCACAGTCACTCCAATTCCTCCAAGCATTTCATTTTCTCTCATACATACATCCTTACAATATTCCATCCAATCAGTCACTGTTCGTAATCTCACACATGTGCTCTATACCTTGTGCAGGAGTTCGCTCAAGCCACAGCAATGTAATTTTCATGATCTGACCAAATGACAATCTGCTCCATTCAAACCATGAACCCTTTCTTATACTCCATTTAACCATATGTACATTTTGCTCTAGCCTTGTCAAAACGCCATACATACCCATCAATTCTTTTCACTTTTACCAATATCATTTCATCTCCACAATTAACAGAAAACATACCTTTTCGCAAGCAAACCTATATCCATTAGCAATTTAATCATTCTGTCAATATGCATATTAATTATATTATCTGTCAATGGCATTTTTAAAACTAAATTGTGAAAAACTAAAACAATCTGAGTAAAACAGTTACAGAAGAAACCAAAACAAAACATGTAACGGTTACAGTAAAATAAAACAAAAAAAATTAACGATTACAGTAAAATATAGAGGCCAAATAGTGTTCCCTCCACTGTGCGTTTTTATTAGTTACAAGTTCTGGCACGGAAGCGCTGAAGTTTACATGCGCAGGTCTCCGAATTAACCCACATTTCAATTGAATCGGATGTACCGGGATAATCTATCAATAATTAGTTAACATCCAGTTTTTAGTGTCTTTTTAGTTATTTTGTAAGACTGCAGGCCTTCAGCCCCTGACACTATAGGTCTCGACTGTTTCATAGTCTCTTGCTTTGACGCAGCGAAACGTCTCACATAAAGCATCTTGAGCTCATGTGCCAAAAGCGCACGAAGAATGTCCGTAGTATTGTTCCCTTATTTTATGTATGACCTACATCTTGTGCACTGTCACACAAAATCAAGTAAATTCTCGTTTGAATGTAATAACTCTCTCTCTCTCTCTCTCTCTCTCTCTCTCTCTATATATATATATATATATATATATATATATATATATATATATATATATATATATATATATATACATACTGAAGAAAACTGAAGAAGACCTCAAGCAGCTAAACATCACGATACACGACATGAATGATCGGGTTAAATTTAGAAACACCATAATGTATACCACTATAAATTTGATAAAGAACTGCTCCCAAAGATACCAGGAAAAAAGTGGACGGACGAACGGAAGAAAGAACATAGTGCACGAATGAAGAGGATTTGGGAAGAACGTCGCCGCATGACTGATTTGACATGATTTTGGTTCAAGTTTACACGCCCTCTTTAAAGGGAATTTACGATAGTAATAACATATGTATATTTATATATATACATATATATATATATATATATAAATATATATATATATATATATATATATATATATATATATATATATGTATATATATATATATATATATATATATATATATATATATAGAAGTTAGTCGTACAAAAAATTTGCTCGTAGAAATTGTGTTTTTTGAGTGGTGTAAAGTTCGTAGGTAGAGAAGTTTATAAGTAAGGGGCTAGGGGCTAACATTGGATTGGTGTTACTGTAAAGAAAAATTTTGTAAAAACAAAGTGAATTGGTTTCAAGAAAATTATATTTCGAAATGTCAAATTAATTGAATGTCAGGTTTTTGTTTTCTTTCTTTTTGGGATTAAAAAAAAAATTAGAAATATAATATGTGGGAGGAGATGGGGGAGGAGTAACAACCTCGTTAAAAAACCATGGATCACCTGGCCCGGGTGACAGTACCATGTGAGGGCCCCTTGCCAGGGTTACAATGAAGTCCTAAATGGCAGTGAAGGCGAAGATGAAGATCATCGATACGGCGGAACTGGCAGAAGAGGCACCCATGTTTTTCAGGATAGTAAAAGAAAAGTCTAGCTAAAATCCAGGCGCCTCTTAGTGGTATCGTCCCGCTTCCTGGTCCGCGTCTGACACCCTGTGGGTGCGGCGGCGACTCTATGCTGCAGGAACTAACAATCCCTGGTTCGAAGTACCCAGTATGGCTGGATCTCGTTTCATAAGCCAAACATGATTCGTGAGCGTAATAACAACAATACCCCAGGTGGTAACCAATCCACCCGTCTCACTGAGACGGCAACCAGGCTTTCGGATTCTTGGGAGCCTAGACAATCACGAAAATATGGGAGAGAATCGGAGCTCTCTATAATAAAAGTATACTGAACTCAATCAAAGATATCAACTCTATCAACAGTCGTCTAATGACCATGAGAATTCAGTGCGCCAATAAAAAATATACCTTGATAAACGTACACGCCCCCACAAACATGGACAACAAGAAGTATCCCGAAAATGTAAAAAAAAATTGGAACAAACTTGAAAGGGTAATGTCAAAAGTTCCAAAGGATAACATCCAAATTTTGTTAGGCGACTTCAATGCACAAATCGGCCGAGAGAAAGAACATAGAAAAACCGTTGGACTTTACCCGGCACACAAATTTACCAACAAGAATGGCACAAGACTCATTGAACTATGCCTACAATGCAACCTTAATATCATGTCCACATCCCTTAGGAAATATCCTAAGAAACAGAAAACCTGGAGATCCTCAATTGAATCCATAGGTGAATTTCAGATTGACCATATAGCTATTTCTTATCCCCTCCAGAAAAAGGTACATGATGTACAAGTGAGAAAAGAAGCAAACATCTACTCTGATCCCTATCTGACCAGAATTAAAGTAAAATTTAGTCCTAGAAAATACTACCCCAAGAAACTCCAACAACATAAATTTGATACGAAAATTATTCCCCTTTCCAATCTAAAAGAAGCTTGAGAAAATCAACCAGCGAAAACATGGGAAGAATTTTGTACCAAAATCACACAGAAGGCTTGAGAAACTGTACCCCTAAAAAAGAACAGAAGACACGCCTGGTGGAACTCTACCTGTGACCAAGCTCTAGAGATAAGAAAATTTGCATTTCAGAAATGCAATAGTAAAAAATCCCAGCAAACTCAACAAAAAATTTATGAATTCCGAAAACAAGTATCTAAAACCATCAGACAAGAAAAAAAAAACACATAAAAGAACAACTGAACTCAATTGAGGAAAACTTCAGAAACTACAGAACTAGAGATTTCTACAGAACGTTCAGAGAAAAAATCAAAGGATACATCCCGCAGAACCTATGCTTCAGGAAAAATGATGGGAAATTAGCCCTTACTAATGAAGAAAACTGCAAAGAATTAGCACGATACTTCTCAGATCTTCTTAATTGCCCTGAACCTACTGAAAGATTTTCTGAAACAGCCCACAGTTTCAGTCACCTAGAGTCACCTCCGCCAAACCAAGAAGAAATTCTGAATAACATTACACGATTAAAGAACAACAGAACCTCAGGAAGCGTTGGAATTGTGGCAGAACTCCTCAAGAACCTATGTCCAAATGAACTCAAGGAACTTACAGAAATTATTCAGGAAATCTGAAAAAACGAAAAACACCCCAAAGACTGGAAATGTGCTCTGATTTACCCACTCCACAAAAAAAAGGAGACAAAACAGATGTAAATAACGACGTAGAGAAAATTTTGTAGCCGACTTCAAGGAGTGAGGTTCCCCTACTCCTTGAAGTCGGCTACAAAATTTTCTCTACATACCTGTTTAAAAGAGTACAAGAACAACTCGAGCATAAGAATGGTAATGGTAATATAATAAAATTCATGGGAGAAATCTCAGAAGAATTCCTGATAGAAACTGGTGTCCGGCAAGGAGATGGACTATCACACATCCTCTTCAACCTTGTCCTAGATAAGGTGATGAAGGAATGGGAAAAAGAAATGAAAGCACAAAATAGCTGGAACCCAATAAACATTGGGACACAAAAAAACAAGCTCAAAATTCCATGCTTAGCCTTCGCAGATGACCTGGCCCTTCTGTCCAGCGATGAACTCGCAGCAATAAAGCAAATTGAAACTCTCCAGGAATGTGTTAGAAAAGTTAGGCCGCAAATCTAATTCCAGAAAACAGAATTTTTCGCTTCAAAACTAGACGTCGCAAATCTAAATACGAAATATGGTCCCTCATTTCAAATACCTAGGTGAAATCATCGCACCAACTGGAAACGACAAAATAGCTCAAAACACCCGTGTCCAAAAACTCAGAAGAGCATGTGGGAGAACAAGAGAAATTTACAACAAAAAATGTATGTCGCTCCATGTTAAGAATAAACATTACAATACTGTAATCAAGCCTGAAGCCCTATATGCAGGAGAAACTCTCACGCTTAATAAAAAAAGCGTGCTCGAGAATATCCTAAAAGAAGAGCGAAAAATCTTAGGGCCAAGACATTCGGATGATGATTACAGCCTTCAATCACGAAAATCTACAGAAAAATTATCTAATATTGCAGCAGACCTCAGGAAATGAAGAATTCTATGGACATGTTAAGAGACTCCCTGACACCAGGTTAACCCACCAAATTCTCGAAAAAGTTGACAAACTAAACACATTCTCTTGGACACAACAAGTAGGGGCAGACATGAGAAATGTCGAAATCCAACCAAAAAATATTTAGGACCGACACATATACAGAGAGAAGTGGAAAGTTGTTCCAGAGAATGAAGTACCAAAAAGATCAGGTACCAAGTGGACGGAAGAAAGAAAGAGGATCTTTAGTGAACAGATGAAAGCATCCTGGATCCTTTGCAAGCGAACCTTTATAAATAAAGCTTCGTGTAAAATAAATTATATATATATATATATATATATATATATATATATATATATATATATATATATATATATATATATATATATATATATATACAAGCTGTCCCAGCCAGCAATAGCGCTCCCATTAAGCTCCGCGAAAGGAGTTTCTCTGCGTTGCGGCGGATAAATGACTGGCTGATGACAACTATGCTGAAAAATAGTTTTTCGAATATGTCTATGCTACAAATAGAAAATGAAATAGTTAAATACGATAACCCCTGAGACAGTGTTAAACCGATTCAGCGAAAACCATATGAAGCTAAAGTGTTTTTAGGCCTTTTAAAATATAATAATAAGAAAAGGTAAATATATGTCACCTGCTTAATGTCTGTTTATTGTCGTTTTTATAAATAGCAACCATTCTGATTAAAAAGAACAAAGTCTTATTCGCTTTGGATACTTTCCCGCGGTAAAAAGTAACTTCCCTACGATACTATATATATATATATATATATATATATATATGATGGGCGATTGTGGACGACCATGTCTTGGGGTCCCAAGGCTACAGAATCCTCAAAAGTAAGTTGGTCAGCGGGCAATGAAAAACGTACCCCACTAAGGTACAGGAACAGTCGTGTATCCATCCTCTCTCTCAAATTAGCAAACAAGGGCTACAGTATAGTCAATGTACATGCCCCAACCAGCCAGGACAACAGACGCAATCCAGACAGACCTGATAAATTCTGGGAAGACATAGAAGATATTATTTCTAAACTTCCGGAGAGGTACATCGTCATACTGCTTAGTGACTTCTATGCCAAATTGGTAATAGAGAAAAAATACAGAAACCTGGTGGACAATTATCCGGCGCATACGCGAGCCAACCGCAACGATTGGTGGATCTGTGTAGAGATTTTGAGTTAGTTAGTTTGAGTTAAGTCTACATATTGGCACAAATTTTTTGAACAAAAAAAGCTTACAGCCAAGATAATTCGAGGAACCAAACGGACATTCACACAAGATCAACTAACCCAAATCGAAGAGAGCTTTGCTAAGAATAACTCCAGAGATTTATTCAGAACCTTCCAGTAGACACTCAGCAAATACGCTCATTGGAAGAAGTTCATTTAACTCCTTAAGCCAGATCATTTAACTCCTTAAGAATAATAAGGCAGCTGGAGAAGACTCTATCGTTGCTGAACTGTGGAAAGGTGCTAAAAGCAATGCCAGGGGCAAGTTACCCGAGATCATCCAGGACATCTGGGAAACAGAGAAATTACCACCTGATTTTAAATCGGCTCTGATCCATCCGCTTTACAAAAATGAAGATTTTACTGATCCAAACAACTACCTCTTGTCCCGGTAATATACAAGATTCTCTCCAAGCCGTTACAAACAAGGTCAGAAAATCAGTTGGATGGTCAACTGGGAGGATATCAGGGAGGCTTCAGGAAGACCCGATCCTGTGCTGATCAGATCCTCAATCTTAAAAATGTACTTGCATACTCCAAGATGAGAAACCGCAAGGTGGTCGTCGCCTTTGTTGATTTAAGGAAGACCTACTATTCCATTGATAGTGAAACGCTTAACAAAATACTCAACGAACTAGGGCTAGACAACAAAACCCGCAGCCTCATTCTAGAAACCTTGACCAACACCCATTCCAAGGTTAAATTTAGATGCGAGATCTCAGACAGCTTCGAAATAAAAACTGGAGTGGAACAAGGAGATAGACTTTCTCCACTTCTCTTGAACTGTGTCCTAGAAAAGGTTCTGAGAGAATAGCGCAAGGAACTGATCAACTTCGGTGACCAGGGTGATATAGTGTAGAGTGGTTAAGTGTCCTGGGACGTAAGAACGATAGCCTGGTTGTAGATTACTTGGCTTTTGCAGATGACATAGCACTAGTTACTGATTCTCTTGGAATGGCAACAATGTAGATAAATTGCCTCTGAATACTGGCTGCCAAAGTGCATCCTCAAGTCTCATCAAGAAAACGGAATTCTTCAGCAACATCAAAGAAGCAATTGACAGATGTTACTAAAGCAGGGAAACTTTAAGAGGACTGAGAAATGCAAGTATTTCGGCGAATGGATTGAACCCAACTTATCAGAAAGAGCATCATTATCCATGAGAGTCAAGAAGTTAGAACTAGCCTATTGACTGACTAAGAACACCCACAACAAGAAATGTTTGTCACGCAACCTGAAACTTAAGCCCTACATATCAGTCATACGACCAGAAGCCTTGTATTCGATGGATTGTCTTTCCTTGAACCGAAGAGGTCTGGTACAGAAATTGGAAGTCAGAGAGAGAGAGAGAGGAGAATCGTCAGGAAGATCCTAGGCCCGGTAAGGGAAGATGGGGAATTCCGAAGGCGGCATAACTCTGAGTTCTACGAACATATTGAGATGCTCTCTGACTGTGCAAGGAAAAAAAGGGTTAGCTTTCTATGGCCAGGTTGCAAGATTGCCTCCAAACCGACTAACCAACCGCCTGTCCACCTTCTGGCAAAACAAGAAGGTTCGTACCACTTGGTTGGCAGAAACCGAGAAGGATATTAAAGAACTGGCAATAACAGATCTCCAAAACAGACAGTCTGTGTGACGCACCCTGAAGGAAGTCCGTGAATATTAGGAATAGCCCCGAAGAAAAGGTACCCCCTGCACAAAAGAGAGAAAGGAATTGCACCCGCAGAAGATTCAACAGTTGAACCAGCGTGGTCCAAAGTAAGCCTATTCGAAACAAGAAGTAGAAGACGTCCCAGTTGATCCCTCATTAAATGACTGTGGTTAGTTCAGCTGAGCGGCTAAAACCATTGCTGCGCAAATGGCTGCCCCTTACATCAATTACTTGACAAAAGTGCTTCACACTATCTATGGGTTTCTTGACCATTTCCGTTGAATATTTTGACCATACTTTTGTTTGGACCTCCTGTTTTTTTTTAATTGTTGTTTGGTTTACTACTCTATGGTGTTGTTGGTCAATTAATACTAGGTATGATGATTTGAGAAGTCGCATCAAGAAATATCGGCAAAATGTTATTTATTAAATCACACTAAATTAAATTAAAAAAAATATATATATATTAATAATATGTAATATTAATAATATATAATATTAAATTAGTACTTGTATTGGCGCAAAAGTAATATATCATCCGATATAAATAGCCCTTAATTTTCTTATATGGTGGTTAAATTTGGTAGTATTTTGACATGTAAATTGAAAAACAAAAAAATTATAGCTCAAGAATATGGAAAAGTTGGTCAACTAGTGGTTATTTGTCATGAGTAACCAGATTACTTATTTGACAACTCCAAATTTTGTTTCTTTGAGGTTTTTGAAGAAATAATTTACGCGAATAAACCGCATACTTAATAGCAACTAACAGACAATTTTCAAGGAAATTCAACAAAATCACGTATCTAATCCAGCAAATTCTTCACAAAACTATTGAAAATATTTGTCTCTCCTCTATTTTGTTTGAAATGTTCTCTTTATTACTTATTTAATTTAGTTGTTGCAGTTGCTAAAAATATGTTGTTGTCTGTAATTGTTTCAATATAGATCGAAGTACTAAGTCCTTCACTCCTTCAGCATCGAGAACGCTGCGACGAAATTTCTCAATAACTGCTAACATTACACATTTACTGGATACCTTTATTAAACTCTTGTCGAGACTTTTTCACTGTCTGGTTTGACGTGGGCCATTATCCCGTGCATTTCCGTATGAACAGAAATAATGTTGCTTAATGCTACTTTAAACATTTTGACCTCCGTTGTGTGAATCATTTTCAAGACGATTTTTTAACACCAGTACAATGTAAATAAAAAATAATCCAAATAAGACTAATGCATGCTGCTCAATCATATCACTCTAAATTTCTATCAAATTTAAATACTGTATTTACTGGAAATTCTCACCTACGCTTGCAAGTTTTTTTTTTCTCTTAATTGCCTTCTGTGTATATGTTCCAAGATCTATTATATCTACAGTGTGCACATTTAACTAGTCAACTATCAATGTGTTTGCGAATTTATGTTTTTCTTTGGCGGAATAGAAAATAAATGTTTGCTGAAAAACAACAGTGATATTTTATTGAGGAAGGTATAAAATTGAAAGTAGAATTTTTATACGGTTTAAAATCCGACTCGGGGGTGTATTTTAGTGGTCGGTCGAAATCAAAAAAAAAACAGAAAATAGAGATACAGAAAATAGCGATGGCCGATTGAAAATAATTGTCGCGCCAGTTGTATCCGTTGTTTCAGAAACGGACAATCGGTCCCGATTGGGTCGTATCGCTGATGCCATTCAATTTATACGCCGCCGATTTTATATACGCGAGTATTGTTTTGGGAGGAATAAAATAAGAAATACACACGATCCTTATTCGTTTCTTTTTTTTTCCTTTTTATAGTATTTTATTTTACACGGTTTTCCGGTTCGCTGGAAACTCGATACGGAGATGGGAGGGATCGTCTTATATATCTATGATTTTTGTTTAGTTTATCGGAACTTGTTTATGGCGACATATTGCGCGGAAACTTCTCCGAGGGGTATTTTGCTTTATGGCATATTGGATCTTCTATGTAAACATTATATAATACATCTGGGGACGCTCCACGTAAACCGACACCGATTTCGCGACGATATTCTTCTGCCGGTTTGTTTTTATAAGCCCTTTATCTATCCGATAGACATAAAAAAAGATTTTCATCGCTTTTTCCAAATTTATGTGTTTCGTAAAACCACAAATTTTACTCAGTACAATTTCTAGAGACAGAATTTATATCGACAAAAATTAAACAAAACCAGTAAAAATCTATCACTCATAGTGAAAAACAAACTTCTAGATAACAATATTGATAATAGACTAAACAGGCAAGAATATTGAAAGTAATAATGAGTAGAAATGTAAAAAAGAATATAAATCATCATCAACTCTCTAGAAATGGTAACTATAATTTATCATAAGTATCATCATTTGATATAGCTGCTATTCAAACTTTAATAATGTAGCGATATATTGTCCTCCGCATGCCAGTTTTTTACGTTTTATTAGTAAGTAAACACCTAATAATTAACATCTAATAGTTTAAATCTTAACAGCATTATTGCGGAAGACTTCAAAATTGACTTCATGAAACTAATAAAAAAAAACACAATAAATAAAATCATAGCTTAAATCATTTAATGCAGTTATTACTTTAGAAGATCTTACATTAAAAATATTAAGTAAAAACTGACTTCATAAAAACAACGAAATGTCACATATCATAATCATAACACAGGCCTCATAAACAAAAATCCTATTTTTAATAGAAAAATAAAATGTATGTAATACATGTTTCAAAATTTAAAGATGTCTTGAAATAATAATCATACATGAAAATTTATTCAATTGAAGTAAGTGAAGTTACCAAACAATGGTTTATGTTCATGAATCTGTTGCTTAGTGCCTTCAGCACTTCAGCTTTCTGGAAATCACTCGTAATGTGAAATTGAAATCAAATTATAAACTTGCGTGCATAGAAATCGGTAAAATAATAAACCCTCTGTAATCTTTTGACTTTAACTATTTTTTTATAAACTATTTATTAAATGAAATAAAGAAATATACCGTTTGAAAGACAATTTAATAAGCTTTAATATGAGTTTAAATTTACCAAGAATGCTTATGGTTTATAGGCGCAGCAACCGCTAAACAATATCGAACGTGTTTATGTGGTGGTCATAACGAAAATAACAAGCTTGTGAAATTGTAATTATTACCTTTGCAATTGAAATTTACACTTTATTCGTATTTCTAATTTGATTACTTTTGAAGAGTGTTAGTTAAACGCAACGACACGGGATGACACACTGATTTACAACGGCACGGGATGACCGCTTTATTGATCTTCACCTGAATGCTGTTCAACTACAACAACAGCTCCGTGAAGTACGAAGAGTGGCTATTAGTCAGCGGACAGTAAGACGAAGACTGCAGGAAAGTAACTTGACCCCTAAGACTCCTGCAGTCTGTCCAAAACTTACCCCAGCTCATCGTTAAGCACGCCTGCGTTTTGCAAGCGATCATTTAAATTGGACGTTCGATCTATGGTAGCGACCGACGAAAAAAGTAAACCGGAGACCGAAGAAGTGTAAGAGAACGATTTGCAGAACGTTGCATTGAAGAGCGCACTGCTTATGGTTCATGATCTGGCGTGCAATTTGTATGGGGGCACGAACCGACCCTACTTTTATAATTAGGGCCGCCAGTGATCACGGAAGAGGAGGTTTAGCGGGTGCTAGATACATCGAGGAGATATTAGCAGTACATGTGGTACCTTACGTCTACTACATTGGAGAAGAATTTATCATTATGCATGGCAATGCAAAGCCGCACACCGCAAGAATCGTGCAAGATTACATTACATCAGCAATCGGTTATGGAGTGGCTAGCATGCAGTCCTGACCTAAACCCGATAGAATATTTATGGAAAGAGCTTAAACGAAGAATTCGAGCTAAGCTTTGTGCCGCAACTTCAATTTTTTTTTGTATAACATTGTTGTCATTATAATAAAATCTAAAGTTTAATAACAATTTAAATGTGAATGTTTCGTTTTAACTCTTCCGGGGTGTCAGGTCGGTTGATAGACTTTGAGGCAGGTGATAAACTTTAGATTCAACTTGACCCTATAAGAAATAATGCAAAGCCGACAAATCCTAAGAGCGAAAAGGCCACAACTGAGCCGCACGCTAGAAAATCGGATGACCAGGAAAAAGTCTCCTAACACTCCCATAGATATATTGGATACATGAGGCCTGGGTAATCTCACTGGAGCGATGGAATCCATTAAGAACCTGTGTAGTAGCATCTCCACATAACGGTCGCTATTAATATCCACTGCGTTTCCCATTTGATCTTCAAAATAATTCGGTCCAAATGTGTCAAATTCTCCCCTGCGGCGATAGAAACTCCCATCGGGCGCGTCCCCAGGTGGCGGATATGGGACTGCTCAGCAGATATGTCGGTAGGTGGAAAATAAAATACTACCCGCGGACCCAACAAACACCAGCAACAGTACCAAGATTTGTCGGCTGGTAACAGCGTCTGTTCCCTATGTTAAGGGCGGCTTCAGAAGGCAAACCGGGAAAACACAGAAGCAAAATCCCACGAAAAGTTACATGGAAGTTACAACTAACACACAGCGCTCATTTTCCGGCTCATCGAGGGTGCTAACAATCCCCGGAGGTAAAACAAAAAAACACATTCAAATCGGGACATGAAATGTCCGCAGCATTTACGATGCTGGTAAACTAGCAAACCCCTCTAGCATCTGGCAACTAGCACCATCAGAGAAATGAAAAGATTGAAGATTGAAAAAACCTTAAAAAACCTTCATAGAGTAAGCGAAACATTCTGGCCAGGTTCAGGTAAATTTGAATTGGAAAACATAACTATATATTACTCAGAAAATGATACTCATAGACAAAAAAGGTTTTGGTATAATTGTATCAAACTACTTAGCTGATTCTATAACTGCTTTTACACCAAACACAGATAGGAGCAATGCTATTAAAAATAAAGGCCAATAAAATCCAACTTCGGAATCGAGTGAAGATGAAATCGAAGAATTTTATTCCCAAATCTCCGAATTATTACAACATACAAAATCGAACTAACTGACCATGATTATAGTGGACTTTAACGCGGACTTTTACACGCGGACAGTGGACTTTTAAGTTTGATTTGTTAAAATAGATGGAATAGTTGGTGGGTTTGGACTAGAAGATAGAAACGAAAAATAACTCAAATTAATAGAATTATGCCAGGGAAAAAACTTCAAAATAAGCAATACTTGGTTCTGGCTCCCGCCCAGAAGACTATACACCTGGTAATCTACACAAGACAACCAACAACATATCGTACGTAACCAAATCGATTGGGTACTAATAAATAAAAGATTTGCTTCAGCAATAATCAGTGTATGCACATATCCAGGAGCTGACGTGGCTTCACATCACACCCTACTGAAACCGAAACTCAGAACTAAGATCACATCAGAACGCAAAACACCAACGAAACAAAAAAAAAATGATCTTGAACAACTGAAAAATCAAAATATTCAACAAAATATTTCTAGGAAAGTCAACAACAAGTTGAACGAGCTTGATTGTCGGAACATAATCCATCTGGAATTGTGAAGTCAAACAGCCGAAATTTTAAAAATCGCATCAAAAGAACTCCCTACTAGAAGTAATGAAAGACTAGTCTACAAGAACAAATATGGTGCAAAGTTCAACAGTCTGCAAAGAATCATATGATCCAAAATTTGGATGGATGCACTACATTAACAAGATATATGATGATTCATCAAAAACCATCAACACGGACCACCAAAGACAAGAAAACTGGATAGGTCTTCCAATTCACTAAGGGAGAAGCAGTCGGTCCAGATGAAATACCATCCGAAATCATTAAACTGTTTGACTGTGAAAACCTTACTATCCTCGAAAAGATCTCTGCTAGTATATACGACACAGGCATATACCCAAATGAATGGCTGAAATCTACTTCCATTCCATTACCGAAGTGTAATAACGCCAAAAAATGTAGTGAGTATAGGTAAATCAGTCTAATGAGTCAAGTGTTGAAAATATTTCTTACAATATAATTTCTTAGAATATATAACTACATAATCGTTTATTCAAAAAATGCGAAGAAATGATGGTAAGAACACAGTTTGAATTCAGAGAGGCTATGTAGATACGAGAAGCTGTTTTCGGTCTTCAAGTTCGGGTCCAAAATTGTAAAGATGTTCAAAAATATGTCTGCCTTTGTTTTGCCGATTATGAAAGTATTTGATCGCGTACAACATGATAAACTCATCACAATCTTAAGGAATATAGGTCTCCACAACAAAGACGTACCACTTATCAAAAACCTATACTGGAATTAAAAAGCTGAACTAAAGTTGGATGATGTGATCCTCGAAAATCTGATAATCAACGGAGATGTTCGTCAATGATGCATTCTCTCCCCTGTTCTGTTCAATATCTACTCTGAAAAAGTTTTTAAAGAAGCTACAAACTTTGTAGACAAAGGCATAAAGGTAAATGGTGTTTACATTAATAACATTAGATACGCTGGCGACATAGGATTGATAGCGGATAGTATAGAAGACTAACAATGTTTGGTAAATAGACAAAATGAAGAAAGTTAAAAAGCGAAACTATGAACCATGAACATCAAGAAAACCAAATTCATGATCATCAGTAAAAATCGTCTGCCATATGCTGTAATTACAGTCGAAAACAAAGCTATCGAATGTGTATCTAATTTCAAATACCTAGGTTGCTGGCTTAATGAAGAATGGAATTTTGATAAAGAAATGAAAAAAAGATGTAGAATAGAGATGGCCAGATCTTTTTTCTGGAAATTCAAGAAAGTTATCGGCAATAGTACCATCGACATCCATCTTCGTAGTCGTTACGTAAGATTTTATGTATGGTCCACTCTTTTATTTGGTTTCGAGACTTGGACCTTGTGGTGTTACCGCCGTGGTGTTACCGAAGATTAGGAAAAGAAAGAGAGCTTTTAAAAATAGTTAAAGAAGAAAGACACAATATCTTAGACATATCATCCGTAGGCCAAAATATGAACTGCTGCAACTAATTGTGGAAGGACAAATTGAAGGCAGCAGAGGAATTCGGAGGAAACAAATGTCTTGGTTGAGAAACATCCGAAACTGGACTAGATTGAGAACAATAGGCGAACTAGTCCATACTGCAAGATATAGGACAATGTTTAAAAACATTATATTAAATTTATTGTAATTTAAATGTAATTATATGTGATTATGTAACATTAAAATTTGAATAAAAATGTAAAGAAGAAGGAGAATTTTTCCAACGTCGCTGGGTTGATTGGAATTGAGTTGATTGAAATTTTCTTCAATTCTGTTCCTAACTTTCAAAGTATTCACTTATGTTTAAGCAGTTTTTTTCCTCTCTGCAAGTTTAGTATCAAGAGAAGCTGTTCGACGATATTTCTCGACCCATCTTGCAAATGTAAACCTCTGATAAGGCTTGATTGAAACCGTCTCTGAGTTTGAAAAATCGACGTCGTTTTACTAAATTGCTCTACACGAGCAACCCATTTTTCAATCGGCCACCACTCTATTTTCAAAAAAGGCTCGCTGAATATTAGACAGTTAAAATTATGGCAAATACGTTATTACTTTCTTTTGTTTTTGTTAAGTAAAAACAGGACATTCATAATTTTTCACCCTTTATATTGAACGCGCATCCGCTGAAGAAATTGTTAACTTAATATTCCATTATATAAACAAAAAGTTAGGAAAATAATGATGAAAGCTCGCTAAATTTGATTTTGGTGGTGTACTCAGAAATTGATTGAGTCATTAAAATACATACTTCATTAAAAAAGGAATCTTCCTGAATACATTGATTAATAGTATTCCGTAACTTAACACCTATCTTTAAGAAAGGAGACAGTCATTAGAAAATCATCATTCGCTAAACTTTTTGAGAAAATTGTCGCAACTAGAGCTCTGTCTTTAATAAATGCAATATTATTTGTGATACGCAGCATGGATTCAGATTAGGAAGAAGCATAGAAACAGCGTGCTTCACTTTCTTAAAAACGTTTTAAAGAGCCTCGACGCATGGAAAATCCCCTGTCTAATTGTATTCACCTTTATAAGGAATATGATACCGTGGATTATAATATGCCTCTCAACAATCTCTAAAAAATATACTGTAAGAGAAATTTCTCTCGAATTATTTATAAATTAATTATCGAACAAAACTGAAGAGTCTAAAATATCTAAACAATACCTTATTAACCATGAATCAGCCAAATCCGCATTATTAACCATAAAAGTGGGTATATCACAAGGTAGCATACTAGACCCGCTTCTATTTACAATTTATCTACACTTAACCGCAAAATTAACGCACCACTAATTGTTGTCAATATTATCATACATTTTTAAAAACATATAAAAAGATAAGAATAGAACACATAAACAGAATTATTTTGATAATAATAATAAATTTGACTTAAATAATTGTGTAGAAAAAACGGAAACCAAAAATATGGTGTATTTAACAAAATAATGTAAAATGAGCATTATTATTATACACACGAATACAGCTTCTTTTGAAACGTTTTTGGCTTATTAATAACAAGTGTTACAATATGTTGTTTGACATACTTTCATACTTGACCTTGACCTTGACATACTTTCAATTAGAGATCTAATCGTTTCTTGAGGGATATCTTCCCATACGCGGATAAGACTTTGTCGCAACTAGTCTAAGCTGTTAGGTGATGGATGTTGACTTCTAACCCGTGATGCCATTATGTCCATTAAATATGCTCTATTGGGTTCAGGTCTGGACTGCAGGCTGGACACTCCAGCACTTGAATATTAACATAAGTTAAATATTCAGTAACAATATGTGCCGCATGTGGCCAAGCATTATCATATACGAACGAATCCATTCCCAATGTAAGGTGCAAAAGGTACCACAAAATGTTCTAAAATGTCTGTTATGTATCGTTCAGAATGCAGACGTCCACCATCAACAATCAAAAGCTCTGTGCGAGCTGATAAAGATATTCCACCTCATGCCATCACTGAGCCACCTCCATTTAAAGTGGTTTCTCGAATGTTACAAGCGCAACATCTTTCGTTTGTCTTTCTGTACACTCTTGGGTGGCGATCAAAACTTACAAGGAAAAATCTTGACTCATCTGTAAATAATACCTGCTCCCAATCATGGATTTCCCAATCCACGTGCCTCCTTGCAAAAGCCATTCGGTTTTTTCGTATGAATAAATTGACAATCAACAAAAGAAAGAAACAAACTTTATCAACTTAATCAACAACTTAATCTTTATCAACAGAACTAAAAGATTTACAAAATATTATCCTAACCAAGTAACCATAGGCGATGACATTTTAGGTATTAGTAGAAACATAACACTAGGAAAAGAGATAGACACTATTTATGTTGGGACACGCATGTAAAAAATCTGTCCTCAAAATTAAATAAAATGCTATATGCTCTACGTGTCCAACAAAAAAAATATCGGCAGCGAAGTGCTAAAAATGATATACTATTCTAACTTTTACTCGTATCTGAGGTTTGAAATTATTTTATGAAGATATGAGAAAAATACCTCCGAAATTTGCAGATTACAAAACTAGGCAATACGGATTATTTTTAACCTTAACTAAGACAAAACCTGCAGGGCATCTTTTGAAAAAGGCAATACCTTGACCGTAGTTAGGAGTCTAAAGTTTGTGAAGCACTCGTGTTCATTTTAAACCTAAAAACTTTGTTGAGATTTAGAAAACCCTAACACAAATACTCTATATGCATATTCTGTTCCTAACGTGCAAAGTAATGATGTGTGTGTTTTAGCAGTTTTTTTCCTCTCTGCAAGTTTAGTATCATTACGGGAAGCTGTTCGACGATATTTCTCGACCCATCTTGCAATTGTAAACCTCTGATAAGGCTTGATTGAAACCATCTATATTATACTATAAACATGCATATATTCATACTCTAACACGCATACTAGAATAAATAATTCAGACTACATACTTACCACTCATTACTTAAGTAAACAAACAAATTTTCAAATATATTAATGGAATTAAACCCTATGCAATTAAAGAAGCTTTTGAATCATAATATTTAATAAGAATATTTTACATTTATTTTAAATTTTAATATTTTAAATTTTAATTTTACATATTTCTTTTAGCGTTACAATGTATATGCATATTTAGCTCTATGGAAATACATGGAAATTATGGAAAAACAACTATGGAAATAAATTTAATTTGATTTGATCAAATTGTCTGACTAGGCAGACAAAACAAGAGGCAAAATACTACAAATTTAATAATTGGCAGGAATTAAAAACAACTAAACTTATACAAACAGGAAAATAAAACGGGATTCAAAAAACACTATACAGACTAGAGTGGTAATCATGCAGACTTGTCGAAATCATACAGACAGGGTTTAACAGGCAATAAAGTACTTTTAATTGTTAACAGGACTTAAGAAGCAAGCCTAGATAGAAAAAATAAACCAAAAATATCATTGAGATTAGACTAGACAGAAGATAAACAACACAAAAATAAGCTTATGCAGACAATTAAGTAGAACAAGACAAATCTAGACAAACAAAGACTAAATGGAAAATCAACAAATGATTAATTTCCATTTACATATTATAGGTGGTAGTTATTTGTCTAAAATTGAAGTATGTGATGATAGGGGGTTCGAATAACATGCAATAAACACGAGTGAGATGAAATCGATTAAATCATAACGATTCTTATGCGGGGGTAAACCGCGACATGCTGTAGCAATTTGCCCCAGGGGAGGGTAGCGATTTCGGTTCCCGTTGGGCGAGTATCTCACTGGTCCGGAGGGTTGAAATTCGCCCCACGGATGAAATTGCCGGATTATAAGCTAGATTTATCGCTCGCAATGAATTCATTTGAATTTTAATAAATTTATTATTTGCTCGCTGGGGCTTCACGATCGAGGGGGCGCACCCGCTATTTTGTTAAGGGATCTGTTTTAATAGAGACACAATTGGCTTGTTTACTCAATTTGAATAAAAAAAATATGGCTTACATAAAACAATATATAGTTTCCTTGTCTGGTTAGTCTTTTCCGCCCAGTCCAATGTGTCTAGTCTTGTCTGCCTAGTCCTATCACTGTAGTCTTGTCTGTATAATCTTGTCTGCGTAGTCTTGTCTGTCAAGTCTTGGTCTGTCTAGTCTTCTGGGTTTAGTTTTGTCTAGTATTTTTCTGTATTGTGTATCTAGTGTTGTTCGCTTAACCTTGTCCGCCTAGTCCAGTCCGCCTAGTCTTGTCAGTCTATTTCTGCCTGTCTAGTCTTGTTTATTAAGTCTTGTCTGTCTAGTAGCATGTGCCTTATTTAATCTGTCTAGACTTGGCTGTCCAGTGTTATATGTCTATTCTCTTCTATCTTGTCCTGTCTGTCTAGTCTTCTCTACTCTATTGTTGTCTGTCTAGTTTTCTCTGCCTAGTCTTGTCTGTCTAGTCTCTCTGTCTAGTTTTGTCTGTGTAGTCTTGTCTGCCTATTCTTGTCTGTTTAGTCCTGGATGTCTAGTCTTGTGTGTCTAGCCTTCGACGGCATCCTAAGAACTAAACTGCCAGAGGGCGCCACATTAATTGGATTCGCAGACGACTTGTCACTTGTTGTAACTGCCAAAACCGAACAAGCAATAATGAGTACAGCAAATCGTGGAATAGGCACAGTATCACAGTGGATTGTGATTAAGAAGCCAAAATTGGCGCCCGAGAAAACGTAGGCAGTGCTACTGACAGGGCAAAGAAATACTAAGACCAATAAAATTTAAAGTAGGAAGCACAGAAATAGTCCCCAAACCACATATTAAATACCTGGGTGTTATAATAGATAAAGGGCTAACATTCGCTGCACACCTTACTGAGGCTGCAGAAAAATCTCTAAAAACTCTTGCAGCAATGATGCAAATTTTTCCAAACATAGGAGGAACCAGAAACTCTAAATGCAAGTTACTGGGCACGGTAGCGCAATCAGCTATGCTATATGGTGCACCATTGTGGCCAAATAGATTGGAAACAAGGACCAACCTAGATAATATAGCATCCGTCCAACGGAAGATTGCAATATGTTCAAAGATTGAGGGTGTGCTGTGCATATCGTACTGTGTCCGGAAAGGCAGCAATAGTTCTCGCGGGCATTGCACCTATTGATTTGCTGACGAAAGAGATGAGAGAAATAAAAAAATTGGGAAACAACTTATATGCTAGAAAGAAAGCAAGAAGAAGCCTAGTACATCAATGGCAAGAAAGATGGACAAATACGGAGAAAGGACAGTGGACTAGGCTATTAATTCCTGACATAAATACATGGACTAAGCGAGAACACGGAGAAGTCAGTTACCACCTGACACAGTTCCTAACCGGCCACGGTTGCTTCAGAGACTTTTTACACCTGATCGGAAGAGCGGATAGCCTGTGTGAATACTGTGGTGAAACAGACTCAGTACACCATACAATCTTTGATTGTTATAGATGGGAGAACGAAAGGACCAAAGTTGTGAAAAAAATAGATACTCCATTAAATACATATGTCCAATGATGTACAATCATTGGACATATGCTAGAGGATAAAGAAAATTGGGAGAGGGTACCGAAATTTATACAAACAATACTATCGACTATTGATGTAACGAATACCATTTTTTAAGCATTCGCAAATGCGAATGCGAATATCTGCGGCCGATATTCGCGAATGCGAATGCGAATATTCAGTTTTTAAATTTGTTTTATGGATTATAAAAGATTCCAAATCACTTTAAGAATTCGTAATGGATATTTTATGATGGGGTTTGTTTCTATAATCCGTCGGACAATTTGTAAATCACGTAATGGACTTTCCGATAGGGTTTTTTAAGAATTTGGAAATTTAGTAATATAATTGTTATGACCAGATTATAGAAACAATACCCCACGAAAGATTCCTCATACCTGGAAGGAGATATAAATAAGGTTTTTGCACCCCCCAACAACGGATCAGTTCACACCGAGACACAAGTTAGTGATTTGTTAAAATGAGTAAATCAGTTTCTACTTCTAGTAAAATATGGAATTATTTCACGCTTTGTGAAGCTGAAAAGCTAGATGCAAGCTATGTAACAATAAATATTCTCGAAAAAGAAGAACTACAACAGGTATGAGAAATCATTTGAAGTCGATGCATAAAACCGAGTTTGCTGAATTGGAAAAATGCGATAAAGGTAAGCAGGATGCAATTAATACACTTGCACTTACATCATCTTCCCAGGAAAGTTCTAAATCTGACACTAAACAGATGTCGATTCAAGAATGTTTCGAAAAAACGAAACAGTGGGATAATAAATCTGTGAGGTCCTTAGAAGCTGATAAATCAATAAGTGAAATGATTGTGTTGGAAGACTTGCCATTTAGATTCGTGGAATCTGTTGGATTCGTAAGACTTGTGAAACACCTATGTCCATCGTATAATTTAAAGTCACGTCAATATTTTACTTCTTTTATCTGCGATGAATTATATGGCAAAGTGAGCCAGAAAATCCACGAATTACTGAAATCCTTTGAAAAAATGTCATTTACTAGTGACATCTGGTCCGATTCTTGTTCTGGGGTTTCACTACTGAGTTTTACTTGTCATGGGATTACTGAAGAATTCGAAAGAAAAATGATAGTGTTAAAGGCAGTTGTGTTCAATGACAGCCACCATACCGGAGAAAACTCGTAAACTTGAAGGCATGTTGTCATCATGGGAAATACCTAAAGAAAAATTGAAATGTGTAGTTACGTATGCAGGCACAAACATAAAAAAAGGTGTTTCATTATTAAATGTTCAACACATTGACTGTGTTTCACACAAGATTCAAAACTTGTTAAAAGACGGGATGAAAGCTCAAGAAACTGTAGTGGCTGCCATAACAAAATGCAAAAAGATGGCAACACATCTTCATCATTCGATTACTGCTCAAGACGAGCTTTTAACTTTACAGACAAGACTAAATCAAACACCTCTCAATATTATACAAGAGTGTGCTACTAGATGGAACAGCACCTTTTATATGTTGGAGCGTATCTTGCAAGTCAAAGAATCTTTATGTCTTTATGCATCCACAAATAATAAATTCCCCCAACTGACTTGAAGAGTGGACGATCATTGAAAAACTTATCGGTTTACTAAAACCATTTGAAGAAGCAATCAAAGAATTAAGTGCGGCCAGTGTTTCTGTATCATCAGTGATTCCCTTAATCGTCACATTGGAAAGAATTCTTGATGATCTTGATTCATCCGATGAACACATTGGTGAGACGATAGCCGTTTTGAAACAGGGGCTCATTAGCAAATTTTTAGTTTTAGAAAATGAAATATTGTTTGTCACAGCAACCTTCATTGATCCAATAAATAAAGTAAAATTTTTTTTAAATATTTCGACCAAAGAGTGTGTCATACAGCATATTTTGGATATGCTTGAAGACAGTCAAACAATGGTACCTTCAATATTATGTTGTTCGAATGCGAAACGTGCCAGATTGGACGAAACTCAAGATTCCGTAAAGAATAAAAATGTATCTTTGAGGGACACGATGACTTTACTAATGGATACGAGTGATAGTGAAGGAGAAGATGGCATTCCTCTTCCTAGTCACCAAAATCCCGTTCATTTTTTCATCCGAAAATCTATTACTGAATATTTAGCGGAAAAACGCGTCTCAAAAGACGTCGATCCTCTGACATGGTGGAAACATGGTGAACAAGCAGAAGTATGGGCTTCTTGCTTCAATAGCGAGGCATTATTTAGTCACACCCCCAACGAGTGTTCCGAGCGAGCGAATCTTTAGTGGTGCTGGGCTTATTTATACACCACACCGAAATAGACTTGAAGGAGAAAAGGCTTCAAAGCTTTTATTTTTGAAGTTTAATATACCTCTACTTAAGTTTGATTATTAATTAGTTGCTAAAAGATTATTTTATTATTATAGTAGATTTTATAGGTGTTATAAGAAGAAGAAAAAGAAAATAACTGTTTTATTTTTAATTTTTTTCCTTCAAAATATATTTAAGAGAGGAATGTATTTTTTGTTTCTTTAAAGTTAAGTAACACATATAGTTTAAGTTTGTTTATTAATATTTTTAGTTAATATATTAATTATATGTTTGTATAATTGTATTTAGATTTAATTACGAAGAAAAAGGTTTTGTAATAAAAATTATAAGAACTTAATATTTTTTTGTTGTATTTACCTAATATTATTTACCTATTTTTTCTGACGTTCATATTCGCAAAATATTCGCATTAGTGCTGCGAATGCGAACGCGAATATCAAGAAATATACGAATATTCGCGAATGCAAATGCGAATACGAATATTCGTTACATCACTACTATCAACAAAAGAATCAGACGTTAAACATAGTATAGAGAGTCTTATCTGTCTGGTCTTGTCTATCTAGTCCTGTCTGTCTAGTCTTTTTTGTTTAGTAATGTCTGTCTAGTCTAGTCCGTATAGTCCTGTCGGTCGACTCTTGTCTATTTAGTCTTGTCTATCGATTCTTGTCTTTCTAGTCTTGTCTGTCTAGTCTTGTCTATCTAGTCTAGTCTGTCTAGTCTTGTCTGTCTCTGAGGAGTCTCTGAGTAGACGCCGAAGTGAGTGGATGTGTAGCTTTGTGTTCCGCATTTGGGTGGCTCAATAATATTTAGTAATATTATTACTTAGTAAAATATTTAGTTATATTGCCTAGCTACTATAATTAATTAACTGGTTGGTTAGTTAATTTGTGTATTTAGTTATTTTTTATCTGCGGTTTAGAGTTTTCTTTCTTTTGGTTTTATAAAAGTGTTCATTTCAGTTTAATTTTTATCGCCTTAAATTCATATATTTTGCCTCTCCTTCTTATCTTATCTTTTGAGATAAGAATAATCCAACGCCGCGGATTTTCTTGCTTCAGTTACTGTAGCACGATATCTGCGGCCAATTTTTTCACCCCCCAGTAGGGGAGTGTTTCTTTAATTTATTTTTAGTTTTGGGGAGAGTCCGTCCAGTATGGAATCTTTCCTGAAGCAAAAAGTAAGCAGGGGTGCAGGGGATATGGAAAGCCGGGCGAGGAGCCAATCCATTGGAGAAACCCCGAAGAAAAGAAAAGTGGCGGATCGGTCGACGGATGACGTCGACGCATACAAGAAGACTGAGTGCTCGATTGTCTTTACGATCGTGGAGGCGATTGGGGCACTCAATAGACAGGTGGAGGAGCTGGAGAGGGCCATCGCTGGAGGAAGCAGCACGAAGCGTGATATCAAGGAAGCAGCATCGCGAGTCAGGAGGACAACAAATGTTTTCTCGCACCACTCTGTGACCAGTTGGCTCGAGGAGCATCGCTTCCAGCCGATTGAGAAGGTACTGTACGACGTTGAGGTACGGTGTGTAAGGAAGTCAGCACCCAAACGGAGGCTGAATGTAGAATCACCAGTGCGCTAAAGCCGGGGATGAATGTACAGGAGTACATGTCCCTGGCGAAGGAGAGGTGGTCCGAGGACGCCTTCACCGTGGTGAAGATGGCCAAGGGCTCTCCTCTGGCCAGGGACGAGGATGTACTCCTGTTAGTTGCAGGAGAGAAAGGGGATTACTGTGGACAGCTGGGCGGGGGGATGCTCGACCAGCTCCCTCAGGCCAAGCGAGTGGCTGAAGGCTTGAATGTAGGTTCCGTGGCCTACATCAAGAGCTAGAATGTGGTGTGTATGGGAGGCGATGAGTCGTTGGACTCCGAGAGGAAGTACCACTTCATCGCCCGGCTGGATGATAATAAGGTCGAGGGCGCCGAAGAAAAAGCGTTCGAAACCTTATTAAGGATGAAAGGTCTTTGTGAGCAGACTGAGAGAAAGAGGTTCGCTATCGGTGTGGCTGGTAACCTTAATATGTGGCTGGTACGAAAGATGGCATTCAGTGTGGCATGGCACAGGAGTTGAGCTAACCCTGTGCTGGATGAATGCGGAGGGCAAAAAGCCCAGAGTGGAAGGGGCCGGAGGCACCAGAAAGGCAGAAACCTTACTGGTGAGGAGGGCAGAGGGTGTTTCTTACGCCCATATGGTGAATGTCCTTAAGAAGGAAGTAGACATGGAGGATATAAATGTAAGGGCGATGAGGAAACCCACGCTGTGGACCTCATCGTCAGAGTGAATGATGATGGGGAAAAGAAGCGACTGGCAGAGCGAATGGCCCTAGTGACTGAGGCTGTAGGGGATGTCAGGACGGAGGTGGGGCTCAGAAGTGTCCTTGTTAGGGGCATGGATGAGGCTACCACCACCGATGAGGTGAAAGGAGCCATTCAGAAGGCGGCTGAATGTAAGGAGTGTGTGGTAACGTCTCTCCGCACAGTGCGCGGAGGGGCCAGTATGGCAGTTGTCACTCTTCCAGTAAGAGCGGCACAAACCATACTGGAGAAAGGAAGAATAAAAGTTGGATGGATCATGTGCCGAGTGACCGAAGACAATAAGCCGATCAGGTGCTACAGATGCCTTGGCTTCGGGCACCTGGCGGCAGCATGCAAGGGAATAGAGAGAAAGAATGCGTGTTTGCGATGCTATGAAAATGGGCACAAAGCACACGAGTGCACGGCCAAAGAGGCTAAGTGCTTCGTGTGCGGAGTGAGTGGGCATAGGGCGGACTCTATGAACTGTCCTGCGTACAGGAAACTGTGCAGGGAAAGTATGAAAGGGACGTCCCAGATTATGCTAGTATTGCAGACGAACTCAAATAGGAGTGCGGCTGCAATGGAGCTGGTATGGAAGACGGTGCATGATGAGAGAGTGGATGTGGCCATTGTCTCCGAACCAAATCTACGGACTATTGGTAACGGAGGCTGGCACGTGGACCAGTGTAAGAATGTAGCTGTGAGGATTTTCCAATCGGAAAATCCTATGGTTAAGTGTGGATGTGGAAATGGATATGTGTGGATTGAATGGGAAAACTGGGTCCTGTATGGGTGCTACATCTCGTCTAACATAACGTTAGAGCAATTTGTAGCTTTTATGGATGAGCTAAGGGCCAGTATGAAAAGCTGGTCCAAAGAGATTGTTGTCGGGGGGGATTTCAACGCCAAGTCCGCTTGGTGGGGATCCCCTAGAGAGGATGAGAGAGGTAGAATTATGGAAGAGTGGCTGGCAGAGGAGGACCTGGTGGTTCACAACAGTGGGAATGTGCCAACCTTCGTGCGGGGTGAAAGTATGTCTTTCATAGACATCACTTTTAGCACCTCACGGATTACAGGCAGAGTGAAAGAGTGGCGTGTCAGAGAGGGAGAGAATCTGAGTGATCACCAGGATATTCTCTTCGACGTACGAAAGGATGTTTCTGAGGGACCGGTTGATTGTAGAACGAATGGATGGAGAGTGGACAAGAGTCTACTAGAAAGATTGGGAGACGTCATGAAAGAGCTGGCTGAAAGGACAGGCCCCGAAAATGGATTGCGGAGCTCCTGCGAAGCAGTTCTTCACGGGGCCTGTGATGTAGTGTTTCGGAGAAAACGGAGGGGCGTCAGAGGCAGGAAGCCAGTTTACTGGTGGAATGAGCAGGTAGCTGAAAACGTGAAACCTGTTTGCGTGAAAGGAGATGCATGGTGAAGTGCAATAGGCGAGCAAATGAGGAAGTGCGTGAGGAGTGCAGAAGGAGGTATAACTTGGCGCGCAGGGAACTTCGCAGAGCCATCGCGAACTCCAAGCAAGAAGCTTGGAGAGTGCTCTGCGAAGAGGTGAATAATAACATCTGGGGTGACGGCTATAAGATCGTCACCAGAAAAATTGCGCACAGGGTTAATACTCTCCGCGGGGATAGCCTAATGACGGAAGTCAAGAATCTGTTCCCAGTACATGAGCGAATGAACTGGCTGGAACCCGTAGGATGGAGATCGGCGCCCCTTTTCACTCCGGCCGAGCTGCAGAGTGCAGTTGGCCGTATGAAGGAGGGAAAAGCGCCGAGTCCTGATGGTATTCCACCGGAAGCGTGCAAGGTGTTTGGGCATGTGTGTGAGGACATGTGCTTGAGCATGATGAATGAATTGTTGATGAATGGCAGTTTCCCCAAAGAGTGGAAGAGAGCGAGACTGGTGATGATTGAAAAAGAGCGAAAGGAAGGAGAGGAAGCCAATTACAGGCCATACTGAATGGGATAGCGAAGATGTTTGCGAGTATGATCGGAGCTAGGATAAATGAGGATATCAAGAGGGCAGGGGGTCTTTCAGAGGAACAGTATGGGTTCAGAGGCGGTCGCACTACGGTGAACGCAATGATGCGTGTGATAGAGAGAGCAAGGTTAGCTAATACGGGTCCATGGCGTACCCGTAGCTACTGCGTGCTTGTAACCCTGGACGTGAAAAATGCCTTCAATTCGGTCCCATGGGGCGGAATCATGGAGGCTTTGGAACTAAAGGGGGTAGCTCCCTACCTTCGAAAGATGGTGGGGAGCTACTTGAATGATAGGGAGATATTGACTGTGGAAGGTAAAATCTTCAAAATGAGTGCGGGTATTCCACAGGGTTCGGTTCTTGGGCCGATACTGTGGAACATATTTTATGATGAGGTTTTGAGACTGAGGCTGCCAGACGGGGTTACACTCGTAGGGTACGCTGACGACTTAGCGGTGGTCGCTGTCGCAAGAACGGAAGAAAGTCTGAAAGCGATAATGAATGAGGCAATTGGTAGGATTGGTCGGTGGATGGGGGAAAAAGGGCTTGCTCTGGCTCCCCACAAAACCGAGGCGGTCCTGCTAATTGGGAGTAGAAAGCTGCGTGAATTGACCGTGCGAATGGGGACAGTTGACGTACCGGCTCGGGAATCTGTAAGATACCTTGGGGTAGAGCTCCAGCGAAATCTCAGGGTGTCCGATCAGGTCACCCGGGTGGTGAGCAAGGCTACAGCATGTGTGAGAGCCCTTGGACGGCTGATGCTCAACATAGGTGGGACGTTGGCCTCCAAGAGGAGGGTTATGAATGCCGTCGTGCACTCCATTCTCCTGTATGGGGTGCCGGCATGGATAAATGCGTTCAGGATTGAATGTTATAGAGCGAGACTGATGAGAGTGGAAAGGTGTATGCTGCTGCGTGTGTGCAGCGCATACAGGACTGTTTCTGGCGACGCCGTGGCGGTCGTTGCTGGAGTTATCCCGTTAGACCTTCTGGCGCATGAAAGGGTGAGAGTTTGGGGAGGTAATGACCCTAGAAATGAAAGGGAAAAAACAATGCGTGTATGGCAAGAGCTATGGCAGGGTTCGGAAAAGGGAGCCTGGACCAGGCAACTGATTCCGACTATCAATGAATGGGTCAACCGTGGGCACGGGGAGGTGAATTATCACCTCACCCAGGCGCTTACGGGGCATGGATGCTTTGGGTCTTACCTGGTGCGCATCGAGAAACTGGTTGAGGCGCATTGTAGGTACTGTGGAGCGACAGAGGACACTGCGGAGCATACCATCTTCGAGTGTACGAGATGGGAGAGAATGAGGAGCGCCGCAGAATGCAAGGTGGGAGAGAATGTGAACAAGGAGAGTATGATGAGAATCATGCTCCGCAGTGAGTATGAATGGGGCGTGCTGACTGGAATGATAGGTTATATAATGAGGAGAAAGGAGAAGGATGAAAGGGAGGAGCGTAAGACGGGTCGAGGGGTTGCTATGCGCGAGCCCAGCGTGCCATCGCCGGGCCCCCCTTAGTGCGAAGGGGGCGCACAAACTTATTGTAAACTCTGATGTGAGGGGGGGGCACGGCGATTAACGACGCGCCCGGCACAACGAATGAATGGATGAATGCTTTGGATATGAAAGGGGGAGGAACGTGGTGAAGTTATGCCAAATTTTGGATTCCATCACGTTCTCTCTGGTTTTGACTGGGGGGTCTGAATGGTGGGGGTTTTTTAGTGGGTCGCCCCTTTTGGGGGGCAGCCCCACACTACCACTCGACACGGGTCGGGTGGTGTCTGTTTGCAGATTTTCACCTCCAGCACGTGCAAAAAAAAAACAAAAAAAAAAAAAGTGTTGTCTGTCTAGTCTTGTCTGTATAGTCTTGTCTGTCTAGTCTTGTCTGTCTAGTCTTGTCTGTCTAGTCTTGTCTGTCTAGTCTTGTCTGTCTAGTCTTGTCTGTCTAGTCTTGTCTGTCTAGTCTTGTCTGTCTAGTCTTGTCTGTCTAGTCTTGTCTGTCTAGTCTTGTCTGTCTAGTCTTGTCTGTCTAGTCTTGTCTGTCTAGTCTTGTCTGTCTAGTCTTGTCTGTCTAGTCTTGTCTGTCTAGTCTTGTCTGTCTAGTCTTGTCTGTCTAGTCTTGTCTGTCTAGTCTTGTCTGTCTAGTCTTGTCTGTCTAGTCTTGTCTGTCTAGTCTTGTCTGTCTAGTCTTGTCTGTCTAGTCTTGTCTGTCTAGTCTTGTCTGTCTAGTCTTGTCTGTCTAGTCTTGTCTGTCTAGTCTTGTCTGTCTAGTCTTGTCTGTCTAGTCTTGTCTGTCTAGTCTTGTCTGTCTAGTCTTGTCTGTCTAGTCTTGTCTGTCTAGTCTTGTCTGTCTAGTCTTGTCTGTCTAGTCTTGTCTGTCTAGTCTTGTCTGTCTAGTCTTGTCTGTCTAGTCTTGTCTGTCTAGTCTTGTCTGTCTAGTCTTGTCTGTCTAGTCTTGTCTGTCTAGTCTTGTCTGTCTAGTCTTGTCTGTCTAGTCTTGTCTGTCTAGTCTTGTCTGTCTAGTCTTGTCTGTCTAGTCTTGTCTGTCTAGTCTTGTCTGTCTAGTCTTGTCTGTCTAGTCTTGTCTGTCTAGTCTTGTCTGTCTAGTCTTGTCTGTCTAGTCTTGTCTGTCTAGTCTTGTCTGTCTAGTCTTGTCTGTCTAGTCTTGTCTGTCTAGTCTTGTCTGTCTAGTCTTGTCTGTCTAGTCTTGTCTGTCTAGTCTTGTCTGTCTAGTCTTGTCTGTCTAGTCTTGTCTGTCTAGTCTTGTCTGTCTAGTCTTGTCTGTCTAGTCTTGTCTGTCTAGTCTTGTCTGTCTAGTCTTGTCTGTCTAGTCTTGTCTGTCTAGTCTTGTCTGTCGAGTCTTGTCTGTCTAGACTTGTCTGTCTAGTCTTGTCTGTCTAGTCTTGTCTGTCTAGTCTTGTCTGTCTAGTCTTGTCTGTCTAGTCTTGTCTGTCTAGTCTTGTCTGTCTAGTCTTGTCTGTCTACTCTTGTCTGTCTAGTCTTGTCTGTCTAGTCTTGTCTGTCTAGTCTTGTCTGTCTAGTCTTGCCTGTCTAGTCTTGTCTGTCTAGTCTATCTACTCTTGCCTTCCTAGTCTTGTCTGCCTAGTTTTGTGTGACTAGTCATGTCGGTCAAGTCTTGTCTGTCTAGTTTTGACTGTCTAGTCTTGTCTGCCTAGTCTTGTGTACTTTTGTACTCTTGTCTGTGTAGTCATGTCTGTCTATGTCTTTTGTGAGCCTTATTATGAATCTTAGACTTGTCTGTTTAGTCTTGTCTGTCAAGTCTTGTGTGTCTAGTCTTCTCTGTCTCTGATCAGAAATAAAGAGCAACTCTCCGAAAACAGCGGACAGCCTAAGGCTGCCACACAGCAGGCTGCACCCCTCCACACAGAGGCAAAGTTGCAACTCTTTGCCTGCTGCTCTGATAACCAATGAAAGGAAAGTGGGAGACACCTCCATCGAGACCTATGATCCTGACTGTGTAGATCCTTTAAAAAAAGGAGTGCCCAACTGCGTTCAATATTATTGAAGCAATTCATATGATGACGAAATACACGGCGCAGCTTGCTAAAATAACCGAAGATAACCCCAGAACCAAAAGAGAAATAAAAACCGTCATAGGGTATATGGAAAAACAAGTGGACACACTCAACAGAGAGTCGGTACAGAAATGGTTTGAGTCTCACAGATGGGAAAAAGCAGAGATTACGACCTATGGTGTGGATATCCAAATTACGCCTTACCAGCTGGCACCGACATATGTGTGCTGTGCCGGTACATAGACTACTGAGGATATGAAACAAGACCGCAACCCCACCAGCAAATGTAACGCAATAGAAGTAATCACCGAGGTCCCAGCAGCGGAAACCTACGAGGAATATAAAGCATGAGTCGGGAAAAAATGGCAGGAGTCTGCATTTGCAACAACGATAGTACAGCACGAAGACCTCCCTAACCAAGACGAAGAATGCGACAGGGTATATTTACTGGACGCTGTAAAAGACGAAGTCAATCCCGTCATTAAGAAACTCCTAAAGAACAATTGGAAACTGAAAGACGCTCTGCAACATAACAGAACTAAGTACGGCTCGTTAACAGTACAGGAAAGCACTACCCGTGTGTGCAATGTAGATGAGGAGCAACCAGGGGATAAAAGCGAACATACTACATGCATGCTCAATCTGGAAGCGATGAGAGACGAGTGGGACAAAAACCAAAGAGACATAAGTTGGAGGGCCCGCTTTAACTCCCTAAATAAAGCCAAGGCTACAATAATTATGTTCGTGACGACAAACGGGACGTACTCCGCCCAGTTAAGAAAAATGATAGAGTGCATATTTCAGAACAGTGAGTACAAAACTGAGATACAGCTATCCAAGAAAGTGTACCTGCGACTCGATAGCTCACACAATCAGACAAACTCTGAAGGTAATGGTAGCTGGACCCAGCAGAGAACTACGAGGACTAGAAGACAACATCAACGGCAGCAAACGCTCACCTTCAAACCAGACGAAGGATCAGGTCTAACTTTTGCTGATGTGGTTGCAGGGATGAAGAGCAACACCGACACAGAACTGCTAGGGGTTACAATTAACTCTGTACGAAGAACAACGAATGGCAACGTAAAACTAGCTGTGATAGAGGACGGTGCCATAGGCGACTTTAGGACGCAAGCGCTGAGAAGCCTAGAAGGCACGACATCAGAGGTTGAGTTCCGTCTAAGAAGGAAGGCAATAATAATCAGAGACATTGAAGAGACAACCACAAGGCAAGAAGTCGAAAGTGCCCTTGAAAATCTGCTAAAGGGATCCGAGATGGAAGCTAGCGCCAAAGTACATACCATAAAACCAAGCAAAAATGGCTTGTCGCTCGTCGCGATTGTAAAATTCCAGCGTGGAAATAGCTAATAAGATAATAAGCAACAGAAGAATCAAGATAGGCTGGGCGTCCTGCAGAGTCCATGAGATAGTTGAACCCATCAAATGCCATAACTATTTGGGGCACGCCCACGCCCAAAAAGACTGCAAACGGCCGAGGAGAGATATGACCGGACTATGCCTGAAGTGCTTGGAAAAAGGACACACTACCAGAGACCAATGTACCAATCCTGAGAAGTGCTACATCAGCCTACAGGAGGCTACCGCGCTGGAACAATGGGATTTGAGACCTACCGCGTGGAAGTCAACAGACTGAATCTGGAAAGAAGGACCCGGATTGCAAAAACCGTCCAAAATGGCCAAATTCTTTCAAATTAATTTGAATCGCTGCCGCGCGGCCCAGAACCTACTCTATCAGAACAGGGCCAGATGCAAAGCCGACATACTGCTGGTAACTGAACCAAACAAGCACCACGTTAGGACCAACGCCTGGGCAATAGATTTCAACAACGCCCAGGTCGACACTGCTGTCAGAGTGTACAATAATATCTCAACCAGCTGCGGAAATGGTAACTGAACATCCTGGTGTGAGATATCGGGGATAACAATCTACTCATGCTACATATCTCACCAAAAGAACAGGATTCGAAAATTACCTAAACGAACTCTCTGCAACAATACGTAGGAGAAATGGCTCATAAATAATCACTGGAGACTTCAACTCAAAAAGTCCTCTGCGAGGGTCTAAGTATGAAGACCCAAGAGACTCTATTCTGAAGGACTAGTTAGCATTACTCGACCTGTCCATCGTCAACACGGGTAATGATCCCACTTTCATACGCGGTAATCATCAAAGCACTATCGACGTGACATTCTGCTCAATGGACATGGTCGATTGCATTAAAAACTGGCAGGTACTCGGAGAAGAACACTGAGCGATCATCAGCTAATAACCTTGTCATTAGGCCTGGACAACAACCACTGTCAAAAGCAAATGCGCAAACAACCAGCGGGTGAAAATACAACTCTTACAAAGAAGACGCCATCAAGAAGGATCTCCAATTAGAGCACAGTCAGATAGAGATTCGACCTGTCCACCATCACTCTGCTAGGAAATATTTGAAGATCAGTATAAAAAAGGCAAAGCAGGCCTGCTGGGAAAAAGTCATTGAGGCCGTGAAGTGCGATGTGTGGGGAGACAGCTATAAAATTGTCTGCAAAAGGTTAGGATTGTGCCTCATACCAAACTTTACCACTGCGAGCAAGATTAAAGCAGCCGACGAATTGTTCCCGAAGAAAGAATCCATTTTCTGGGACCGAGAAGTCATGGACACTGTACCCCCAGAAATCACGGCTAGAGAAATCTTAGAAGCTACTGCGAGAATAAAACCTAACAAAGCTCCTGGCCATCATGGCATCCCACCGGAAGTCGTAAGACTGGCTGCCCTCCTTCAAACAGAGACCTTTGAGAGCCTTTTTGAGTTGAAAATGTTCAAGTCGGTCATTCGCAGTAGAGAAATGCCAGGTAGATGGAAGGAGGCCAGATTGGTTTCAGTCTCCAAGCCAGGAAAGTCCTCATCGCTACGCCCAATCTGCGTACTAGACAGCTTAGGCAAACTTTTCGAGCGTTTAGTAGCCATCAGGATAAACTAAGAACTTGTTCTGCACGGAGGGCTATCAACAGCACAATATGGTTTTCGAGCGGGGAGGTCGACCACAGACGCCATCCAGTGCCATCCAGTGCCAACAACGTAGTTATTGTCTTTTTTCAGATCTCCACCTTCAAATTCTTAATAGTGTAACCGAACCTACTTTCTGCGGGCTTATTGGTTCAAGCCTTATAGACGTCACCCTAGCAAGCAATCAGTTAAGCAAGAAGATTGATTTTTGGCATCTTCAAAATGAAATTAGTACGCCAGACCATAAATATATTTGTTGGTCAATTCGCTCCGTGCACAACCGCGCTTAGCGCCACCCGTTGCCAAAAAGACAATTTCATGTGGAATATTTGTGTATAAAAACAACAGGCAAAAACAAAAAAATTGACAGCTTCGATATTTGACAGCAAAAAAATTATAGGTTATGTAATAGGTTTTGTAATACGTCAATTCTGTAATAAGATACTACCGAGATAATAATTATAAATTAAATTCATAATAGATGAAATTATTAAAACTGGATTTGAAAATTTTTTCCACTCTATTGATTTTAATAAACAAAAAATTGTAAATGGTGTAAAACTAAGTGAGATTAACGTTGTTGATGTTGAAGAGTTTAGAATTAAAAATCAAGAAACTACAATTTAATGTAAGGTTTTTTGGCAAACTAATGTTACTGAAGCTCCATATAAAGTACAATTGCAAGTAAGTTGAGATTATTTATTAAATAAATGATGTCATAATATATTATGAAGTTTTAATTATATTCTACTATTTTATTAGTTGAATGATATAACGTTATTTTATAATATGTTAACGACACGTTATTCAAAGTGCAAGCACACATGCGTTTCTCAAGCATGCGGAAAATGAACTAGTGAATTGAAGACTTCTGATGAGCAAAATGTCAATATATTACAAAATACATGTCAATATAACTACACAAGTTCTTAAAAGTGTCACCTTTGGCGCTAGTGAATAGGGTTAGAGGAAAAGATACCCGAAATTTTAGTGGCTACTGCATTAAAAAGGCGGGCTAGACCTATTTCAAAAACGCGAGAGAGAATTCTGCACACGACAATCCAGCGAGGATCCCTGGAGCCCAGTCTTTAAGATCTTACGAAAGAAGAAAAGAACTGCTACGGGCTACCTTACTAGTCTCATGAAAGGTAATAAGTCCTTTGATATAATTGAGAATATTGGGGAGCTCATGACAACGTTTTTCTCGTAAAGTAATGAACGAGACACAGAGAGACAACACAGGACACGATGCGCAGGCGGAGAAAGGCCGAGCGGGCGACTTGCCATTCTCATTCCCTGAAATAGAGAAGGCAATTAGCATTATCAACGCCAAAAAAAAAGCCAATGTTTACGCCTCACATCTGATATAGTTTACGCCTCATTTAAAGCACTCCCACATGTATTCTCACAACTATTTAATAGGTGCCTCACCCTTGGAGTGTTTCCCTCAGTCGCGTGAAACTGGCCCTGCAATTTTTGAAAAATTGAAATTTTTTATAGTCATGGCAAGATTTCGTATAGTTCTAGAGTTCATGCTTGAATAATGCAATAATTTCGGGGTATTTCGGGCAGAAATCGAGAAAAACAATTTGGGGGCCAACTTCACGCAGCCCCTTTTTCAGGAAAAAGAGTTCTGATGTAACATTTCAGTCCTTTATATAGGGTTCTAGAGTTCTCAATTGATTATGCATATAGTTCCACTTTTTTGCAAAATTTTTTAATCTAAAATAAAAAATTCTAAAAATTTCCGAAAACGATTTCCGATTGTACTACGGCAGATAAACAAAAAATGATTACTAGACCTTTTTGTAAAATCAATATCTTATTTATAAAAAAACTTTCGACGAATATATAAAAAAATACGAGAGTTCTGATAAGAGTTCTGAGTAGCCCTCTGACAGTTCTGAAAAATTGACCTATACAATTTCTTTGTCAAAACCAATATTAAAGAAGTTATATGCAAAAACGAGGGGCAAAATTTTTGAAAATTACAGAATAAAAAAAAATCGATGTGTTCTGTTGAAAGTTCTGAACAAATCTCTATAATAATTTCCATGTCCGACCAATATTAAAGAAGTTATAAGAAAAAAAGGCACCGCTAAGTTTTATGAACATTAAAACATTTAAAAAATAAAATCATGAGTTTTGATAAGAGTTGTAAATAGCCCCGAAGAGTTCGGAACAAATAACCTATACTATTTCTTTGTCCAGCTTTCTTTAAATTCTTTAATGTTCAAAAAACTTAGCGCCGTATTTTTGCTTATAACTTCTTTAATATTTGTCGGACATGAAAATTATAATATTTATTTGTTCAGAACTCTCGAGGGGCTATCCAGAACTCATGGAAAAAAAGTATGGAATTCTGTAATTTTCAAAAATTTTGCGCCTCGTTTTTGCTTATTTAACTTCCATAACATTGGTTTGACAAACAAATTGCATAGGTTATTTGTGTAGAACTCTCCGGGGGCTACTCAGAACTCTTGTATTTTTTTATCTTCGTCGAAAGTTTTTTATAAATAAATTTATAGATATTGATTTAACAAACATTTCTAATAAGCTTTTTTTGTTTATCTGCCGTAGTAAAATCAAACCGTTATTAGATTTCTTTTTGAATATTTCAAAAATTAAAAAAAATTTGCAAAAAAAAAACTATATGCATTATCGATTGGGAACTCTGGAACTATACAAAGAACTAACCTATATAAAGAACTGAAATATTACATCAGAACACTTTTTCCTGAAAAAGTGGGGGCTGCGTGAAGTTGACCCCCAAATTATTTTTCTCGATTTCTGCCCGAAATTCCCCGGAACTATTGCAATTTTCAAACAAGAAATCTAGAACTATTCGAAATCTTGCCAGAACTCAAAATTTCAATTTTTCAAAAATTCGGAGGCTAACTTCACGCGACTGTTTCCATCAGTATGGAAGTCACAGCTAGTAAAAATTATACCAAAACCCAATAAACAAAGTACTACCACTGAAGACTTTTGACCTATAAGCTTATTACATGTTATGGGTAAGGTACTTGACTCCTTGCTTACCACTTGGATAGAATATCATTTGCATAGCTGCAATTTGCTAAACAAACACCAGTTTGGCTTTCGCAAGGGGACGTCTACGACCAACGTAATTTGGATGGTTATTAAGATCTGTGCACTAGATATAAATAGGGCGTTCGATAAGACCTGGTGGCCTCTTATAATCGAGAAAATGCTTTACAAAGAATGTCACAATTACACAATAAGTGAATGCTTTACAAATAATCTAATTAACTTGACTAAGATTATCTTAAAAATCGCGAAGCCAATAATATCCGAGCCTGGCATTCAAGTCGTAAGAGAAATCAAGAAAGGCTTACGTTCAGGACCCACTTATTTTAAATTATTATATGACTACATCTTCGATAGGGATCTCCCAAAAGGCACCAAAATTATTTCCTATGCTGCCGACACTATTCTTCTTACATCTAATGAGATCATTAAAAAATGTCACAAATCATACGCTCGAAATTTTGCGAGGATGGGCCATAGACTGAGAGCTAAATCAACAAATAAGACGGAAGCCATTTTCTATGGCAGAAACCCTAGACAGCATAGTCCAGTCTTCACGTTAGCAGGCGAAGATAAGATAACATAAAATGCCAGGACAACATTAAATATTTAGGCATCACAATTGACAGATGTCGGGCTAGTCGGAAGAAAAGAATGGGGACTTTCACACTTAAGGAGGAAATTCACACTTAAACAAATTTACAGCGGCGCAATTGAACCAGGCATATCATACGGCGTCTCGATTTGGTTTAAGTGATGTGGCGTATGAGAAGGAGCAAAGTTGCTGGGGACGCAACGACACTGCTCTCAACGAGGCGCCAAAGCCAACCGACCTGTGTCGACTGAGGTCTCCTGCGTCATATCGGGACTTCTCCCAATCAACCTACGCCTCAAGGAAGTATCGTAGTACCTAAATAACACAGCAATGGACGAAACAAAATTTAGAGAAGTTACTGGACTTGACATATACCCTGAACTTTGAAAATAAACAACAAGCTAATAAGTCACCCCGCCACAATTAACTCGATCACATACCATTTGACAACCAACAACACACATCGCTTCACTCTTCACACAGATGGCTCAAAAGCTGAATCGGGCGTATGAGCAGCTTTTGTCGTGTATAGTGACGTCGAGGAGGTACACCTCGAAACCTTGAGATTATCGGAATATTGCTCTATTTTTCAGGCAGAAGTATTTGTAATTAATCGAGCCCTTCAATACATTTGTCAAAGAACTTCCAATATGGAGAAATGTTATTAGGTGACACATGGCAATAAAACATGGAATATCCGTAAATATACAGAAAGAATGACAATCACGATGGAACATCGCTCAAACCGGGAAGTGAACCAAAAAATTTATTAAACCCATCAGAAAATGGATTTATATGGACATCAGCCTCTCATACTATGCTTTGCAGCACATTACAGGCCATAGTAACTTCCAGGCTTATCTCCACCGATTCGGACTAAAACTAAGAATGTGGCGAGCAGGACACTGCCGCTCACGTCCTATTCAAATGCCCCATCACAATGAAATGAAAGAGTCAAAGAAAACTAAAGGCCGGTCCAGACGCTCCGTTTTGCACAACCTTTTGTCTGCGCAGTCTAAAGACGGAATGAAAACGTTGCAATTTGTAGAGCGTCTACACGGTGCAGCTATACCTGTATATTTCGCACAGCTTTAGTGACATCGTCATGGAGGAGGTACTACTCTGGTCAATTTAGAACAAAATGAATCGGGATACGGAGCTACCGTCTACATGCGCCGACTTGCCTGCACAGTTCATGGATATCAATACTCTTTAGCTCAGTTAGGTTAGGTTTTGCTGCAACTGTACCGTCTCCGCGCAGTTTTCAAAACTGCGCAGTTTTACTATCTACACGCAACGTTTTATCTGCAACGTGTTCAACTGCGCAGACAAAAGATTGTGCAAAACGGAGCGTCTGGACCGACGTTAAGATTCGCCGTGCAGAATTAATAAAAATATGAAACTTAATGAAATTAATAAAAATATGAAGTGGTGGGAAACTTTCGACAGATGTGCAACTAAATTAAAAAAAATAGAGAACGATCTCCCGAAAAAATAATTAGATGCAATAAAAGGATAGGACTTAAGAAAATAGTAATCTAGCCAAAGAAAATAAAATAATTACAAAGATTAGTAATAGAGTGTCAGCATAGTGTCCACCAGTGCTATCCACATAAGCTACGTATGTAAAATTATGTAAACAAATACATTAGCTGCCTAGACTTATCTGTCTAGTTTTGTCTGTCTCATCTTATTTGTTTCACCTTGTCTGTTTTCTCTTGTTTATCTAAGTTTTTCTTTTTTCTTTTTTCGGCGGAGGGGGAATGCATTGTTGCATACCGGATATTCAAACCCGTGTAACTAAAACCCCTCCTCTGTCTCATCACAACACTCCACTTGGAACTGCGTGAGCATTACTTCGGGTGGGTGGTGGTGTTTGTTCCAATTGTTTCCTTATCCTACTTTTTGTTGTCCTTTACTTGTTTCGATTTCGTCTTCTGTCGTATTATTTGTGTAGTCGTGTGATTAACTATTTTTCGGTTTTTTCGTCACATATCTAGACGCCCGCTTCTATGCTAGCTTCTTTGTGTCTCGTGCGATAATATGATCGCCTTCCATTCTCTCTCCATTTGTTCTTTTCTCCATGATTTCGGTTATGTAAGCTTGTACTGCATCCCAGTTATGCTCACTTTCTAACATAACTTCCATGTTCTGTTCTTCTAGTTTTGTACCGCCTAGTGTCTCCATATCTAATTTTATCTGTTTAATCTTGTCTGTTTATTCTTCTATAACAAGTCTGATCTATGTAGACACTTTAGACTTTACGATCTTGTCAGCACCATAAAATGGAGAATAGAAATAGATAGAGGATTACTTATACTACAAATAATTATTAATTCTAGTCCAATACTAGGAGTAATCCTAATGAAACCGATGTATTTCACACAATTTTTTGTATAATTTAAATCTTTATTTTACAACATGTATTTAGTCTTGTTATGCATTTAATTATAGTTAATTCTAGCTTTTTATAAAGGAATTCAATTATTTTTTTCTAATTTATGTTTTGTAGTTAGGTAAAATATTCCAATAATTTGAAAGCTTTTTCGCAGAAAATTGTTTATTATATGGTCCCGGTTAAAAACATATGTAGGGTTTTTAATATGTTTAATTAAACATTTAAACAGACGTTTATGTATGACACAATTACACCTCGATAAATAACAAGCTGACCATGTCCTGGAACAAATGAAACACAACGAGGAACATTAAACAAGTGAACATCTTGATAAAGACAACGTTTCTATGGTAAGATGGACGACGGAGAAGGGACATAAACATTAATTTTAACCTAACAGCAAGACTCAACCACCGAGATATCAGATTACAACACATGGGTTCTTAGAAGGAAAGATAAAAAAGAAAACGAACTTAAACCATTTAAGCGTTTAAACGTTTTGAGTTCCTCCTTTATTTTTTTTTGTTCATTTCGTTCTTCGTTATTTTATTTTTTAGCTAGTGGTTGCGGTGATTAAGTGGTCACTGGGTTAAGAATTCTGTTTCGTTTCGCTTTCTACGTACTTAATCTAGACCTTTTATTAGTTGTCTAATTTAAATAATTTAGTCTCTTAATTGAGATATTTAAATCAATAGCTACATTATCCGCTTTTCAATTAATCCTCTACACTCATTAACACACAAATATTTTTTTGTTCTTGTCCGCGTTTCCATTTTAAACTTGTCCATCAACTTTTGCAAATAATGTAAAAATATGAAATGAGAAAATGTATATATATATATATATATATATATATATATATATATATATATATATATATATATATAATGTATATATATATATATATATATATATATATATATATATATATATTTATAAAAAGACATATATAATATAATTTTATATATTTTATAACTGATTAATATTAAAAAATTGAATGTTTCCTTCGTTAATTTAAATGTTTCCACTATTCTTTTTGTATTGCTGAAAACTCAAATTAAACTTAATTAATAATTAAACAAGAACTGAGATATAGATGTTGAATAATATATAACAGACAGAATAATATATATTAGCATGAATGGCATATGAAAAAGAAACCACCAACCAATGATTTTTAATAAATGATGATTGACTGCGTCTGTATTCTCGTTTCGTTTATTATTGAGATAAGATCCGATGGATTCAAGACCGAACGGTCAGGACAATCTTTAAGAGAGACCACAAATCCAGACGAACTCGGAGCAGATAAAAATTTCAGCTTCGGCCAGACATTAAGGCGTCAACACAGTCAATAATTGATATCTAAAAAAATCTCGATCTGGACTCGTTTTTGATAAGACAAAACAAGTTAAAAACAAGCAATAATTTATATATTATACATGTAATTATAAATCATTTTATCTAGTTGGCGTCTAACTTTACTGTTTCTCCACATAATTTTATAACATACTTAAAATTTTGATATCGTTATGAAAATATTTTTGAATTGTAACATAAAACTATGGTTAATATAATATCAATATATTAAGCTTGTTTAGCCAGGAGTACGTAAATAAACAAGGTTAGACAACACAAAATATATTTTAATGAACTCTAAGACTAATAAGAAAATAAGACTAATATATAGAAAACTACATATAAGTGAGATTAAACGTGCAGATGGAACTCGAAAGGCATGTTTGCAGTCAAATGTTTAGAGAGTTTAAAACTAGGCACACAAGATGGACAAGACGAAGTAACGGGGATGATTAACAAATATTGATTGATATTAATTAACAGATAAACCTATACAATTGCAGAAGATTTTCTAAACAGATAAGCTAGACAAATATGATTAAAAAAAAACCTAGATGGCTTAACCTAAAAGCTTAAATAGATACATACTAAACAGAAAATATTACGTTAAAGCTAGATTATGCTAGTGTGATTGTACTAGATTATGTAAGAACTAGAAATTCTAGTTGGATGGTTTAAAACAGATTTTAAAAAAGAACTATAGTAGATTATAGGAGACTACATTAATTAGTCCAATAGCTAGTTGTTAAATTTTCCAAGTAGTATATAATTAGTCAAATAGAGATGAGTGTTGGTCAGATCAAACAATGCATTGTACATGCATTACTATAGCACAAATCAAGTATTTGTACAGTATAAATGCTAGTATGCAGTAATACAGTACACGCATTAGTATAGTAATAGAATTAGTATAGTAAAAGTGTGATACACGTTCAAAGGTACACACAAAACTTTTGCATATTTGTCACAAGTGGCGTGTTTGAAAATTGTATTAATACAAGCAATACTACGCAGTTTTCGCTGTTTATTAATGTTTTCAATCCAATATCGCTGAATATGTACGTATCGCTTATATGTTTCTGCAACTACAATATTTCGTTAGGATTCTTGTCAATATTCTAAATTTATTTGTCTTAATCTTCTGGAGTCATTAATGGAAACTGGAACTCTTTAATCCCCGCTAAAAACCCTTAGTATAAATTCAATCAATCATCGATTTATAATCCACTTGAAAATGATCGTCGCCAGTCGAAACTCGAGCTGTGTTAAGTGTTTTAATTTAACTGTGGGCAACAAGTTATATAATATTTTTACATATAAAGTGTGGTTTAAAGATAGTGAATTTTTCAATTCAGCGCAAATATGGGTTAGCATGTAGTAATGTCGCAACCCCCTATTCATTAAAATTACTTATGTTCAAGTTTAGGCAAGTTTTGGCTTTGAATTTCTTTGGAGTCGCTCACATCTAGAAACTCCTTCCAGGTTTACATTCAGTCTTTCGTAATTTCTTATTAATTTTCCGTGATGGAAGCGAAAACAGAACTGCAAAAAGTAGAGAAGAAGAAAAAGGAGTTTTGGGAGGAAAAGGAGAAGCAGCGGGTACGGGAAATCAAGACGGAAGCAGAGCTGTGGAAATACGTGAGAGAGAATAGGGAAGGAAGGAAAGAATACCCAAGAGCACTGAGATAGTGGAGTGGCAGAAACACTTCATGGGGATGCTAGGAGGGGTGGAGAAGCAGCCAGGAAAAGAAGATAATTCAGGAGATCGACAGAGGAAGCAGGAAGAGCTCGCTGAGGATATCACAATGACGGAGGTGGAGGAAGTTTTATTCGTTATTAGTTATTAATTACCTAGAAATTTTATTAGTTATAAATTCCCTAAAGCCAAGAAGATCGGGAGGTTTGGATGGGCTCGGAAATAAAGCGTGGAAAGAAGCACCTGGAATCTGTAAGGAGAAGTTAACGATGGAATTGAGAAGGATAGGGAGGGGAGACAAAATGATGCCAGTCAGCTGTAAAGTGGGGATAATTCAACCGGTGTTTAAGAGTGGAACGATAAACGCGCTAGCAAATTATATAGGGATAACTTTGATGAACTCCCCATACAAAATATTTGCTAAAATCCTGGATTTTCGCTTGAGGAAGGAAATCAATGAAAGGAATATTTTGCCGGAAATACAAGCAGGGTTCAAAGAAGGAAGGAGCACGGTAGAACACTTGGCGACCTTAAGAGTCATCATAGACCAGGAAATCAGAAAGTAATGTCTGCTTGCTCTTTTCATTGATTTGAAAGCGGCATATGAGTCGGTGGCTATGAGGAGACTGGATGAGTATTTTGGCAAGTTAGGTATCTCAGAAAGTATGTGACTCGGTGACTATGAGGAGATTGGATGAGTGTTTGGGCAAGTTAGGTATCTCAGAAAGCATAAGAAGGAACGTCAGGGATTTGTACGAGGAAACCCTATGTAAGGTAGTAGTGAACGATTGGGAATCTGGTTATTTTGAGGTGAGAAAATGCCTGAGACAAGGCTGCCCAACACTCTTCAATCCTAATCTGTATGTGGCAGGAGAAGTTTCTACAGTCCGGTCAAGCTGGAGGAGTGGTGATTGAGAAAAAGAAGGTGTGCAGCTTGGCATATGCACATGAGATGTTGGTATTTGCAAAGTTGGCGAGTGAGATGAAAGACGTGATTGAAAGGCTCTGTAGGTATTTCTAAAAGAGGGATTTAAGGGTGAATGTTAGTAAAACAAAATTGATACGCTTTAAAAGGGGTGGGCGATAGACGAAAGAAAGTTTTGAATGGCTGGATACTTAAATAAAGGAAGTAAGTAAATTTAAGTAGTTGGGGTATGTCTTTGGAACTAGATACAGTAATAAAGGGCACATAGAGTATGTTACAAAGAAAGCATGGGTGGCGGCGTGTCGTACCTGGGAGGTTTGGAAAAGCAACTTGACGGAAACTTTAGAGCAGCAGAGACGTTATGGAAGGTAAGTGTGCAAAACGTGTTACTGTATGGATGTGAGGTATGGGGAACAAAAGAGGAAGAGAAGATGAGAAAACTAAAGAGTGCAGCTAAAGTTTTTTAAGAGAGTATTGAAACTTTATAGGTGGACCCTGGGCACATTGTCCTTCAGGAAGTGAGAGCGTGTAAGGTGGTGGTAATTGCTGCGGAAAGAGTGGTCGAATATAGTTCGAGCTCGAATGAAGTTCGAATATAGGGTGGATGGGTTAGGAGATGAAAGGATAATAAAGGAAATTTTTCGAGTAGTGAAAAAAGAGGGGTTAAGTGGTAGAAGGGAGAGTGGTTGGGGGCTGAATAAAAAGAAACTGTATGAGAGAGGCGGGTTATCCTCCGAAGAGTTGGAAAGGGAAAAACTGCAGGGTACTCAATGAGGAAAGTAGAATGTGTATGGTGTGTGGGATGAAGGAGGATATGTGGAGTTATTGGTTGGAAGAATGCACGATGGCGGAGTGGAATGAACAGCAGAGATTGCGAGGAAAGGATTAGAGTGAGTGCATGGACGACAACGGGAAGGGACTGTCGTTTTTATTCAGAGTGAAAAGGTGGAAAGAGGAGATGCGACGGGGTAGGTTTTTTTGAATGTTGCGGTTTAATTTGTAGTTTATGAGTTTATGAGCGACGTACAGCGTTGATGTACATGTTTGTAGGGTTGTAAAATTTCTTTGTTCTTTTGAATGAAGTTTTAGTTTCATACCTTTTTTGCTTATTCTGTATGTTTTGTATGGTTGTGTAAATTATGCCAATAGTTAATGTTCCAATTATGCCAATAGTTAATGAATAGGATGGTTGCGACAGTTACTACGTGGTAATCCATACTTACATTGAATTGAAAAATTCACTTTGTTTTTTACCACACTTATATATAAGTGTGGTAAAAAACAAAGTGAATTTTTCAATCCAATAGTTAATGTTCACTAACTGTTCACTATCAAAAACTAAATATTAAATCTACATATTACATACACTTATCTATTTAAACTTGATTAATGTATATAGTCAGAGTAAATCTTTGTATTCTAAATTATATAGTGTAGTTCAGCGGTCGGCAACCTATGACACGCGTGCCACTTGGTAGCACTTGGAAGATTTTAAGCAGAGATGCTGACAAATTCACGATTTTTTCTATATTTATTATGGTTTTTACATTCAATGTTTATAAATGTTTCATAATTAAGAGTCACAATTAATGATAATAAATACCATATTTATATGTTGCTTTTTATCATCCCTAGTATTCATAATTTGTCTAGTTATTGGGAATGGCAAATGAAAAATGCTTTTATAACTTTCATATTTAATTGCCTGACCTTAATCATAGGCTACTTAATAAAAATGGGACAAAATATAGTTATAAACTACATCTTCAACTAAATTTTGGTTCTTTTTCACTCTCTAGCCTATGATTAATGTGACAGAAAGCCACTGAAATTTGTCAGGCAATTTATTGTTACATTTAAAAACTTTTTTAATTACCCATTTCCAATAACTAAACAAATTACCATATTTATATATTCACAAATATTAAATTGTAGTGCTATTTAAATATACCTTTTCTAAAAAAAAGTAGCAGACGCCTAAAATTTGATTTGAAATTTTTGTATAAAGTGGCACACTTCCATGAATCAGTTGCAGATCGCTGCTGTAGTCTATATAAATTTAAACTGTCTCAATTTATCCCAAATAATTTGATAAAATATACTTACAAAAAGTTGCCAACCTCTGGTATGTGCGCTATCTATCTAGTCTTGATTTATAAACTTGACCATTAAATCTGGAGTAATAAATTTAATTTATCTAAATAATGATAATCTAAACACAAACTATACAAACTAGTGGATTGAATGTACATATTTATGGTTCAGTCTTCACAATATAAACTGTACTAACAAATTTCAATCAAACCTAACGTGGGTAAAGTGGATTACAAATTATAAGTAAGTAAATCTTGATAGCCGTGAAAGCAGTGTTTTTCAACAGGGGTGCCGCATCGTGGGGTTCCTCGGCGCCACTAGTGCCGCAAAGTTTAGGCATTTTTTATATAAGTTATTGTCAGTTCTTTTTCAGCTTTTCGTCAAGTTTTTGGATTCAAATGCTGATGAAATGCTACAAAATGTTTTTTTTTTGTTTGCACCCCAAAAAAAAGTCATCTGGTACATTAACACCCCCCATTATTCAGATTCTAGATCCGCCGATGGTCAAGGCTGCCACATTTTTTTTATTTTTCAGTCAGGGGTGCCACTCAATGAAAAAAGTTAAAAACCCTGCCCTAAATCTAAACCCTCTACCCATCAATGTAGTATACTCGAATTAAGTTTCGTCTATCTAGCCCTAATTATATAAATTTTAACATAACACCTTGTTTAATAACTTTATACAATTAAATGTTACAGTATAATCTTGATAATCCAGCGGTTTTATAATCCGACACGTTCAGTAATCCGGCGCCCGCGCACAGCTTAAAATTAAAGTCAAGTGTCAATCATCCAGTGGTCTTGGAAAAGGGTCTGACCAAATCTACAATTGTCTTACTATCTGCTCTAAGTTTGTACATATTTTTTTACGTACACGTTTACCTATATGGATACAAATTTTATTCTTTCTGAAATACAATTGTACATAAATAAATGGTAACAAATACAATTAATTGTACATATGTAAAATTGTTATTGCCTTGTTTTAATCCCGATAATCCGGAATTTTTAGATAATCTGGCGGATGTCCGGTCCCATGTACGTCGGATTATCAAGATTATACTCTAAATCTATGCTTCACAGTCCGGTTGAGAAGAAGGGAACATTCTATTTCATCTAAAACTTGATTAAATAATCTATATTATACATAATCTTCTTAAACGTTAAAACTTAACTAAGACATATTGACTTTTTTCCATTCTTCTATAGTAAAATATTCCCCAACTCCTAATCATTCATCTACATAACAAACGTTCGTGTCGGTATGCCAATGAATCTTTCCAAAGCATATGATCTGGTGGACCATGGCATACTGTTTCAAAAGTTGTAAAATTACGGAATCATAGGGTTCCCATTAGATAGGATACAATCTTTTTTAACAAACCGAGTGCAAATGACGAAGTTAATTAGTGAGTATGAAGTAGTTAAATCCACACCAAGATTTATTAAAAGCGAAATATAGCACTAATAAAAACTGCACTGACGAAATCTCGAAACGCGTCTGGAGATGGCTATTTAATTAAGTTAAATAAAAAGATATGATCTTAAAAACAATGTTATTTATCTAGTACTCGTTTAGTGCCACTGGTAAGTGGACTGGGGGTTAGTAATAACATATAAATATCTGTTGTATAATTCAATATCCTGCCTGGTATTAGCTATGGATGTACTTGTTTCAACATGAGATTTGTTTTGTAGACTTGATAAGATTTAATATTAAAGAACTATGAACAGGTTGAGTATATTTATATATTCAGGCTATATCTCGCTATTCATAAGTTTATATGACTATCTATAATTAGGATAGTAAACACAACACGATTCATAAACATGGGTATTCCGCAAGGATGCACTTAGCTGGTTACTTTGTTTATAAATAATTTACCTCAAGTATCCATAGATCCACAAAATTTGCAATAAACTATGCGACCGATACCACTGTCTTGATTAAAATCTGTAGAGGACATTGGTTTTAATGCCAATCGTGTCATGAGTTCGCTGATGGCCTGATTCACAGAGAACAGGTTGTTTTATAAATAAAGACAAGACCAATATATAATCATCTTCCGAACGGAGCGATCTACAAAATATACCCTATGAATGTACAACTTAGGAAAGAAGATATTTGACTCTGAAGCTTCTGGGGCTTTATTTCGACTGTAAACTAAACTGGTCAATTCACATACCCAAAATATAAACGAAACTTAATAAAGTTTTAAGAATACTGAATAAATACGTAGATCCAAGTATTTTGAAGATTGTCTATTTCGCAAATTCTCAATCCTTATTCCTCCATCTTAGATTTGCTGTTATATTCTGGGGTATGGGAGTTTAGCAACATATTCAGTGCACAGAAACAAGCACTACGCATTTTGCTTAACCTATAATTCAGAGAGTCATACCGGAGACATTTCTGCAGAAATAACATATTAACATGCACAGCTATTTACTCATTTGAAAGCGTCAAATTTCTATTTAAGCATAAGCATGTGATCAATACATTCACTAAATCTACCTAGCAGACATAACAAAGTAACTTATGACTTTCCTGAACATAAAATGACGGAAAGAAACCCTGCCCGGTGGGTTATCTTTAAAATATTTAACCTCCACCCAAAATATATCAAGAAAATTGAAATTCCTAGCACTCTAAAAACAGAACTTTTAATTTATTAAATAAAATAGAACCATGTAATATTGGTGAATTTGTTACTAAAGTGAAAAAGTATCTACTCTCCTATTTGATACATCTGTATCTATTGCTCTCAGTAACAACGCTACTGACATATTTCACTAAGATTTTTTTCTCTTTTGTAAATATTCTTTAGTATTGAACTGAACTGATTTTGATTAGATTTTGATTTATTTAATTTACATTATATAAAATCTATTTACTGGTCAAAACTTGAGTAAGAAATCTTGGTAGATTGAACCAGACCGCAATCTAGAACACACAACTTTTTTAATAAATTGGCAAGTGTGTAATGATATAAAAATCTTATACAAAACTTATTAATGAGAAGAGCAAACTTGAAAACAAACAGGAGGACTACAATAATGTTTGAAAAACTTTGAGGGATGAGATAGACTAGACATGAGCCCCCTTTTTTGGGCTAACTAGAGCTAAATTACCACTATTCTTTCGAGTACGGCGACATATGATAAGTCAGGCATATTGGTCCCGTTTATCAAAATTTGAGACAGGGGAGTAATTTTCATATCGCAGGGAAGACGGCACAGGCGCTGTATGCGGCCCGCGGACTTCAATTTGCTCATGCCTGGACCAGACGAACTTGTAATGCTAGACCACATAAGTATAATATTCTATGTCATTTTTTATTTGTTTAATCCTGATTAAAAATTCCAAATCGTGTTTCCATTTTTTTGTTTATTTTCTTTGATTAGTTTTATACATTTTATGTATATGATATATTTATCTTTCCAATATCAGATTGTATTAATTGTTTGTTTAAAATATATGTATCATATAATATTATCAATATATGATGAAAATAATTAATAATTGCTACAAAATTCTACTGCTATATGAAGGAAGATAAGGTGATTCAACACATAAAAAGTACATCTTAAGGCAAAACATGCAAGTTTATTAAACGTATAAACGCGTAAAAATGTCGAACATTTTAAAATATGGCAAAAGCGACACAGCTGATGGGTTACTGAATTGTCGCATCCTAAGCCGACGTACTCTTGGGAAATACGACGCACAGAAACCCCGTCCGCTTTTTTCCGGCACCATTTTCCCTCTCATATTTACCATTTCTCACAAGGAATTGACTTCAATATAAAATAAAACGATCTCGCTTTGCATAACGCCCCGACGTTCCACATTTCCTCCGACATTGATTTATACTTATGTTTATCCGAGATATTACATATTTTACTGTCTCTCATTTCTTTTATAGCTGCTGAAAATATCAAATGCTATATATGCTACCAGATCCATTACATTTTACATAATATTTTACGAATTGTCACTATTATTATAAGTTAGTTTATTTCGTAAAAATAATATAAAAAAAGATAAAACTAGAATAGATGAATCTCAACGAACTAAAACAAATTGGAAACAAAAAAACCTAAAAGGATTAGATATGTATAGCATGCAATATTGTAGTACCATTTCGAAAATAACAAAGTTTTAAACTAAATACGATAGAAAATTATATCGAAGACAATTTTCATGGGAAATCTACAAAGATTGTCTAATCTTAAAGGTAGAAAAAAATACACAGAAAATATTAGACAGGGTTAGTAACTAGCAAGATGTCAACTATCTAGTCCTGTTTATCTAGTCTTGACAGTACACATTTGCTACTCCTTTTTTATTATACACCTATGAAACAATTATGATCATGTTTTATAATATTACTTAGGGTTTGGGAATACCCGGTCATTTTAGACTCGACGAGTCCGAGTCCGATTTCGGGTCCGGGTCTAATCTGTCTCGCAATTTAAACAAAAACACGCAAGGATTTTTCATGTTCACGCATATGGTAAAGCAAGCGATACTGTACAAACTTGCCGATTAAGTTAAGTGGAACATAAATAAACAAGTGATTTGGAGAATGTTATGGTAAATAGGTAAATAAAACAAAACTCCACAAGAGACTAAGAGCGGAAGGCAAATGGATGAATTCCCATCTAAATTGTCTAAAGTTAATTCAACTTGTCCGTATTCTTCAACACCATAGACGCTCTCGTCAGAATATTAATTTTTATCTTGATCGTCATCAATACCATCTAGACCAGGGATGGTGAACCTTTTTAAGTAGTGGGTTAAATTTTGTTCATTATATTTTGCGTACTAGCTCGTGGGTCACTAAGCTAGTGGCTTCACATGGAAGAGAAGACTTTTTAGTTCTTACTTATAACGATTTTACAAAATTCAAGTTTCCTTCTTGTTTAACAAATTCTACTTCGGAAGTGGAGATCAAAAAATAAAGGTCAAACTAAAAAAATGTATACAGTATAATCTCGGTAATTCGGCAGTTGGTTAATCGGACGACACGTCCAGTAATCCGGCGATCTGGAGACCGCTCGCGCTCTTCTCTCCCTCCACTAATTCTTATAATCCGGCGGTTGTCTGGTCCCATATGTGTCGGATTATCGAGATTATACTGTATTAGAGTCCTCGAGCGGATCGATTGCTGGTTCGATGGTATTTTTGAATTAAAAGCTTCTTGTGAATATGGTATAAGTTTTCCGTTTAATTTTGGGACGCTGAATCGATTAGTAAAAACTAGAAGCCACTTTGAGAAGCCGTTCAAAATTGATGCCATCGTGAGAGTTTTGAGTTTGTTTGGTTGTAACTGGTTGTAACTTGAAATTAGGCAAAATAAATGAAAGCAGCTTAGAAAATATTTGTAGAAAATTGCATTGTCTAAACAACGGGATTTATTTTGTTTTGAAAAATTTTTGTTTGCAAATTTTAAAAGTTCAGAGGGAATCAAATTTTGACAAGGTTTGGGTTTGATTCGTTGTAACTTCGAAGTTGTAACAAAGTACGTAAAAATGCTTTAGACAAAAACTGTTAGAAATTTCATTGTCTAAGAGAAAATTTGTTTTTTTTATCACTTGTTTTGTGATTTTTTGAACGATTTGAAGGGAGGAAATCTAAATGGGAGAAATTTGAGACAAAATGAAGACTTGAAGACTTGAACAGACAAAAGAGTTTTAAACAACAGTTGTAGAGAATTGAATTGAATCTATAACATATTAATGTTGCAATAGTTTTTAACTATTTTGAAAATTTTCTGAAAAAATCGAAAATTTTATTTAAGTAAAAGTTGAAAGTTTGGAAAACTATAACTCAAAAACTAAGAATTTTAGGTAAATTTCTTTTAGATAAAAGTTATAAAGAATTTAATTCTCTATAAAAGTTATCTTCAACAATTTTTTGTTATTTTGTGTTTTTATGCAGAAAATTGCAAAAAAAAAGGAATGAAGCTCAAAAGCTACTTTGGGTTGTCAAATTTAATGGATGATATCTAATAAAATAAAATTAAAAATTTTAAGCAACCCCCTAAACAAAAAAATCTCTAAAAAGCAAAAAAAAATAATTTCTTTCTTACTCATTTAACTCTATTAAAAGTACTTTAATAAAATAAAATTAATAAAATTAATATTTTGATGATGAGCTTCACCGCGTTGGGGGACCGCTTTGAGAAGAAGTATAATTAGTTATACCTACATAGGTATAACGTATAGAAAATACTTATGAACTTAGATGTATCAATCTTACCAGTTCTACTAAGTTCCTGAAAAGTTTCGATATGGCATGCGTTCTTCATAAACTATAGCTACGGAACCTTCTCGATCACGTCATTTTTCAAACACAAGTTTGGATATACGGAACTGGACAAACATTTGTGTCAAATTAGTTGCAGATTAATATTGTCAAAAAGGAAATGAGCGGATGATCATCATGCGCATGAACAGATCTTCATAAATTATAGCTAAGAACCTCCTCGCTCGCGTCAGATTTTAAATTAAAAAAAAAACGCATCAAAATCGGTCTATTTGTTTAGGAGCTACGATTCCACAAACAACCACAATTACAGACAGACGGACAGACTGACACACAATAAAGTAAGGAATTTAGAGAAACTTTTTAGACAAAACTTGTTGCAAATTTAAAGTTGTCTAAGAATCTTTTTAAAATTTGCAGAAATTTTGCCTGGCGTTATAAAAAATTGATATTTACTTCACAGGTTTAATAGCAGGTTATATTGAAATCAGCTGAATGTTTGACAGGTTATTACTCGGAATCTAGATGAAATAGTCAAGTGTTTTAAATAAGAGTTATAGAGAATTTAATTCCCAATAAAAGTTGTTTTCAAACCAATTTTCTGCAATTTTGTTTTTTATGCAAAAAAATGCAAAAAACCTAGTGAAGGTTCAATTTGGGCCAAGTCAACTTTAAGGGATGATATCAGGAGAAGTAAACAAGTGAGTCAAAAACTCTTTAGACAAAACTCATATCTAATTCTTTATAAAAATTTACCTCCTTTGGTGTCGTATTAATGAATAAGTCCATAAAAAATCCTGATGTATTATACAACAAAATCCAAGTAAAGGACGTGCAATATTCTGCTTAAAATATTGAATAGAACCAATGTTTTTTAGAATGTTCAGCGCCTCCGTGGCAAAAGTTGCTAACTAGTGAAAGCGCACAGTGACGGGAACATTATTTGGTCGTTGTCGATGTAATCTAGGTAAACGTAGAACCAGACAAATCCAGACTGAGGGGCCGAGACTTAAAATTAAGTCAATTTTAATAGAGGTTTTTTACACTACGAAAATGAACATTTTTACTACCTCTATGTTTCTTGTTTAGTGACGCGAGTTGTTGCCATAGTAAAAACAAACATAAATCATTTAATAATAAAACTCCATTTCATTTACATTGGACGTTTACGCACGATTTTTATACTTTTATACACCATTATAATAATGGTCCTAGACATACAATAATATACTTATTTTATGTTCATTTTGGTGTGCGAATAGATCAATATATTTAAAATACAATAATTGGAGAAGAAATTTCTTTTTGATATTCATAATGGTGGTTGAAAAACTTTGAGAAGAAAATAATAATAGTTAGAAAATCAATGTCTGGGTCACTTAAAAAGCCTGTGTGGGTCAGTTTCTGACCCGCGGGTCATAGGTTCGCCATCCTTGATCTAGACCATGGTCATCTTCATCTTGCAAGCCGGTAATATTTTTCTTTTTATATACTACATCACAAACAGATAAGTGTATAGTGTGATTCAAACAGAAATTATAAAGACTAGAAGATTCTCGTCCAAATTTCATCATAACACTTGCACCGTCGCCGGTTGAACTAACTATATGTTTTTTCAAATTTATATTAAATTTGTTTTACAAAAAAAAATTCTCAATAAACCCAGATTATACACTTCAGAGTCAATTCTATGCAAATTGATATTTAGGTATGTTCGAATTTTCATACTCGTCTATTCATCAAGTGTAATGCTAAATCGTCGATCTTCTTTATGGCGCGGTGTACTAAACAATGCCAAACATTCCCGAGACTCGTCGAGTCTTACATCGGGTAACGGGTACCGGGTATTTACCCTTGGACTCGTCGAGTCCGGCTCCGGGTACTCGGACCCGAAAAAACCTATTTCTACTAAATATTGATTTTCTACTAATAATAAGTATTTCAACTGAATAAAATTCTAATAACCTATCTAGTCTTATCTATTTAGTTTGTATGTCTAGTCTTGCCTACTTAGCTCTGTCTATCTCCTTCTGTCTTTCTAGTCTGGTCTGTCTAGTCTTATCTATCTAGTATCTCTCTCGTCTTATATGTATATATCGATTGTATTACTTAATTGTTATGTAACAGAATGCGCAATGGTGTTTTTTTATAGAATTTCTACAAAATATTCTACTAACTATAGTTCTTCTACTAAATATATAATTTTATTAATAATAAATAATCCCAAACAATATTATTATTTTTTTTAAACATAATAAACATTATAATGTGAGCGAGGCACAGTGATAATGTTTAACAAGTGATTTCCAATATTTCTATAATATATTATCTTTGACTCACACTACTCGTTCTGGGCTCGGGCAACTTCGAGTTGCTCGTGTTCAAATTTATGAAGAAAATGATACGGCTGCCCGGAACGAGATCAGAAACGAGACTCTCGTGTGAAGCCCTAACTCTAGTAGGTTCGACCATCTTTTTCTGGGTCTTTCGGGTGTCCTTCGTCCCCTCGGTAATTTTTCCCTTTGCTATTTTTACCGCGCAGTTTTCTGCTTTTCTGCTTATATGAGCTTTCCATTCATTAAGTTACTTGACAAGATTGCTGAATTATATCGCTTGGGGTATGGTCTCTTAATGAGTATCCCTCGATAGTACGCAATGCTCTCATTTCGAGAATGGCTAGGAGTATTTTGGTGTTGGTGGTTTTTGATCGAGTTTCCGCCATGTATGTTAATATAGGTCTCACTGCTCCCTTATATATCATGGCCTTCATATCTCTTCGCGTGTGTTTGTTGTTCCGCAAAGCATCCCTCAAACATCCTGCTACTCGATTTCCTTATTGTGCCTGCGCTTTTGCCTTTGATTCCAAAGACGTTAATGCCTATGGAGACTCGCCAATCTGCTGTATAACCTTTCCTTCCAATTCTAATTTTCATCTTGTTGGTGTTTGTGTAATTACCATACATTTGGAATTTTTCATGTGATATTTTCATATTGGATTGGTTAGCAGTTGCGTTAAATACTTGATATTGATTGAATAAATATATTTTGATTTGCTTTTGACTAGACAGTAAAGACTAGACAGTCAATTCTAGGCAGCAAAGATTAGACAAATTTCTTCGCATTTTGACTTGAACGTCTAGGAATTTTGCAGACCCTCCTCAGCTGTCTACATCTAGAGTTAAATTCTTAAAAGTACGTACCGACACATTACCATAGAACATTACACCTCCATCTTACTTCCGATCCAAATGTATTTCTAATGTTGATTAATAGTATTAACATAATATACAGACAAAATTAAATGGAATGGGAGCGTCGGTTGGCGTCGCGGCGTCGTTATTATATACGTAAGTATAGAGGCGTTTAGAGAGCAATAAGGGGCTTTAAACGCGTATTAATTACGCGAGAGGGAGCGCGGCCAATAGTTTAGTGTGGGTGGGATCGTTAAACGGCGCGTCGCGACGCGCACTCACCGATAATCTGTGCCCGCGTCCATTTTGATCGTCCCGACGCGACGCTATCGATCACAAAACGGTCGCTTAGATACCACCGACCGTTGCCACGCAACTAGCGGGGATAGTATGCAGATCCAGACCGAAGAACAATTCAGTGAATTTATGAAAAAAAAAATCTTAAATCAGAAAATGTCATGAAACAATGCTTTCGAGTGATATTGATTGTTATATAAGGTAAAAGGTACATATTAAGAATTCTCTCAAATAATCAATGGGTAGTATGTTTGTAAGCATGTATTTATACCAAGAGAGCTGCTGATTTCATAATATAACAGTTTTAAGAAAAAATATTATGATACTAATACTCATATTAGTAATGTCATATATTCGTAATACTTTCATCAGAACTATGTTGTCATTTCCTTCAAAAACTATGTCATATTCGGTCCAATCCATCGCATTACTTCGTGTCTTCTGCCACAGCTTCTCGTGATTTGTTCACCCAGGTACTAACTTGTATTATGGTCAGGTACTAAATTTGTTGGCTGGTTAGTAGCATATGCCCTTAACTAATGTTAAACATGTTGCTGTAACATCGTGATTTGGCTTTGCCATCCATTTATTCCACACTTCTTCTTGTACACAATTTTGGGATGGTTTTTTTAGAGACAACAAAGTGTTGTTAATGACTGGTGAGACCTCCAGGAGCTATAGCCAATTCTGTATTCATTTTTTTTAGAAGAATCTTGTTTGATACTTTTTATGCTGTGTGGGCTAGGTACACCAATTAAAAAATATTCCCTTGGTCAGAAGCACATCAACACATATTTTGAACAATTTTAAATTATGTCTCTTAAATTCGAACTGGATTTGTTCTTCTATAGTTTTATTTACATTTTGTTACAAACAAACTTTCGCGGATGAAAGCAACACCAAGTCCATAAGCGCTCTTATTGTTATATTTGTTGTTGCCGCAACACCTCTAATAAGTAAACCACAAACTTAAAATATTAAACTTCCAAATATTTTACCAAAATATTCTGTTAATTGTGAATGCTTAAAGTACGATAGCTCTAAATTATAATTTACCATATTTACGTAAGCCAATTTGGTTAAAGATTGGTTAAAATCAAATAATTAATATAATAAACTAATTGCCTATTTGTATCATTAATTATAAAAATATATAATCAAATCGATTGATTTCATTTTAGTTTTAATAACTAATTTATAAAGAGCAGGGGCGCTTATCCCATCGACGATCAACCATAAAAGCATTAGATCGATATTAGATCGGCAAGCGATCGACTAGGTAAAACTATAATTCAATGTTTATAAATATAACAATTTAACAACTTATAATATATTTAATTTAACAACAATTTATTTATTTCCAATAAAAATACAACCCTACAAAAACAAAGCTACAAAACCTACCTTTAGTTAGCTCTAAAGAAATACAAATTACAATATCTACTCAATGAACAATTTATAATAATAATATTATAATAACATAATTATAATAGTAATAATATATCGTTCAATTCTAATAGAGGGTTAACTAAGAGCTACCTGCAATTAACACGGGGATCAATCCATTTCACAATTTAACATGGTAGATATTTATTAATTGCAAGAATATCTCATAAATATTATTCATTTACAAATAAAGCAAATTATGACCTGTTGCTTTTAGTTTTCTTGTGCTTCCAGAATTGTTTCAACATCTCGCTATGTTTAGCTCGACGTTCATCTGTCCATTTTCCTCTTGTAACTTTGGGTTTTTCCACTGCTATAATTTCCCAGCTATAGACCTTATGTCTAAAGGTTTTTCGACTTTCGATGTCTGTCGGTGAGATGTTGGCGTTTTCAAGATCAATTTGGACCTGTTTTATCCAGACTGTTGTCGTTTTCATTTTCTGTAGTTACTTCAAACCTCTCCCTGTTAGTCGGTTGTCATCTAGTCACAGAACGTGCCCGTTGAATTTCAGTAGTCGTTTTCGGAAATCGGTTTCGATATTGAAGTATTTTTCCGTGACAGTATGTGATTGTAGACGATATCCTTCATCTGCTAGTTTTGGGCCAAGGATTTTTCGGATAATTTTTCTTTGAGCCTTCCTGATGTTCTCTACGTCTCCTTTGTAATTAAGGTTTAATGTCTCGCTGGCGTAGAGTGTATCAGGTTTTATAACAGTCGTGTAGTCATGACGGATTTGTGTGTTATATATATATATATATATATATATATATATATATATATATATATATATATATATATATGTTATATATATTTATGCATTTTTTATTATAGATGCTTGCAACTTTTCCATATGCTTTCCGCATTTTGAGTTCCCGTGCTTTTGGTGCTAATCTTTCTGTTCCTGTAGGTTCAATGATTTCGTCCAAGAATTTGAAGTGTCTAACCTTGTTTATTGTACTTTATTTTGTAATTACATTTTCTGTTTTGATGTATTTTGTGGCCATTAATTCGGTTTTCAAAGAGGAAAATTGTAGCTTTCTCAGCACATTCTTTTAGGACTTCGAACTGATGGATTGCTGTTTGTTCATTTTCGAAAAGAATCGCAAGTTCATCAGCGAAGGCTAGGCATGTGATGTTGATGTTATCCTGTTGTTTTCCTAGTCTTATGGGTCTCCAAATTTTTCGATTTTCCAGTTCTTATTCCCATGCTTTGATAACTTTATCTAAAACTATGTGGAAGAGTAACGGAGAGAGGCTATCGCCCTGCCGGACACCAATGTTGATAGGAAAAGTCTTGAATTTTACTTTGGAAGTTGTGTTTGTTAGTGTTTGTTGGATGAGCCGTTGTGTTTTCGGGTCCAGAATGTTTTCTTCGAGTGTATTAAACAGGGATTGTCGGTCGATGGAGTCATGAGCTTTCCTGGAGTCGATAAATGTGCAGAAGGTTGGGAGATTTCGTGTAGCTTGAATTTTTAGTAAAGATTTCAGGAAAAGTTGCTCGGTGCATGATCTATGTGGTCAGAAACCAGCTTGATATTCCCCAATTAGGGGTTCGAGGTGTTTTTGTGTGCGTTGTTAGAGGCAAGCGGATAATATTTTGTAGGAACGGAAAGGAGGGAGATTCCTCTGTAGTCATTCACATCAGATATATCTCCTTTTTTGTGGAGTGGGTGGATGAGTGCGTATTTCCAATAGTCTGGGAGTTCTTCACTTCGCCAAGTTTCATGAAATATGTTTGTGATTTCCTGTAATGATCGTGGTCCAAGATTTTTCAGTAGTTCTGCAGTTATTCCATCTTCTCCTGATGTCTTTCCATTCTTCAGTTTTGTGATACGGTGTCAGATTTCTTCTAGTGTCGGTGGATCAGCGTCGGGTTTCGTGTTTTTTGAAGATGTGTTTGGGAACGTGCGGATGGTTCGGGGCAATTAATGAGCTCGGGAAAGTAGTTCGACAGTTCTTCGCAGTTTGCTTGGTTAGTGAGTGCAAGTTTCCCATCTTTTTTCTTGAAGCTCAAATTCTGTGGTTAGTAACCTTTAATTTTATTTGCAAAAGCTCTATAGAAATTTCTGCTGTTTAGTTTCTAAAGTTATCCTCAATTGATGTGAGCTGTTCTGTTATGTATTGGCGTTTCGTTTTCCTGATGGTTCTGTTTGGCCCTTTGCGGATGTCGAGAAAGTGTTGTAGGGTTTCCGCCGATTTGTTGCTGTATTTTTGAAAGGCGTGTCGGTGATTGATGATATCTTGATCACAGTTGGAATCCCACCATGGGTGTTTTGCCTTTTTCTTAAGTGAGATTAATTCCTTGGCTTTTTTGATTATTTTGTTGCAGAAGTCGGTCCAGTTATTTGTAGGTTCTTTTTCCCATTCTTCTGTGGTTTTTGTTTCTTGAATTTTTGATGTGTCAAACTTTTGGATCTACGGTTTATGTTGGTGCACTCTCTCCGGAGATAATTTTTCTCTTTTAGTCTGAGTCGATGTTCACATCTCTTTGGACTTGAATGTCGTGAATGATTCTGTAGTGGGCGTAGTAGATGACAACGTGATCGATCTGGTTTTCACCAAGATGTTGGTTCGGGGATCGCCATGTTTTCTGCTTTTGTGTGGGTTTTCTAAAGTGGGTAGACTTTATATATATATATAACTTTAAGATTGAATTGTAGGCAAATGTCATTCAGCCGTATGCCGTTTGTGTTAGTGTTTTGGTGTGCAGAATTTTTGCCGATGATTTTACGATAAGTTTTTTCTTTCCAAAGTTGGGCGTTGAAGTCTCCATTAGGATTTTCACGCCGTCTTGCTGAATTTTGCTCATGGTTTTTTCAAGTTTGTTCCAAAATTTTTTGATAGTCTCTGGGTTATTTTTATTATCGATGTAATAATCTGGGGTTAGCTTAGGTTAGGATGTTGGTGGGAGCATGTGCATTTAAGAGCATAAATATTATATTAATTGAAATAATAAGGTTTGTATAACTAAATTTCTTTGGATATCTATGCATGGCACTCCTCTCCATGGCATGTTCTCAGTGTACCTACTTTTCAAAAGATAGTACGTTATTACTAAGGGCCAAACGCAAGCATGAAATAAGATGATTATTACATAACCATATTTAGATTTAATAATTTTCATTTTAGAAAACGCAAACTTTGCACAAAAAATTTGTCCTAAATAATCTTGCTAAAGAAATATATTTATTAATGATTTACTTATGATATTTATATAAAATAAGTTAAGTCTAATTGCTTGAGTAAGGCGATCGACTTAGAAACCTCTGACGTTGAACAGCTCGGGCTCGATCAGCCATTTGAACACCTTCAATATAAATATTTTTTGTTATATATCCTTGCATCTTTGATATTATAATGACAAATATAATATATAATCTCTTTGTTTTATAACTCACATGAATGCCGAACAATTAATTAACGTAAGGTATTACAAATTATTAGGCAATATTATTTTTGCACAATTATAGTTTTTAAATCAATTTAATTTTAACGCGAATTCTCGAACCTACAATTCTCAGGTTAAACACATTTTTTAATTCATTTAATGGCATATTTTGTATTTTATTCTACTTCTTTCTGGCCCTTCATGGGCCGGGACATATACACAATACATATATTATGTTAATTTTAAAATAAATACCTTCTTTAAGTTAAAAAAACAGAAATGTCCAATTATACATGATTAACCTTCATTTATGAGAAATTATTAATGAGACTAAATTTTGAGTGGGAGATGAATAATTTCCTCCATTAAATAGTTGTAAATATAGGAAACTATCACCAACATCTACGCTTTTGTAAGCTTTTACGATACCATCACAATCTATTATTTATTAAATGTAAACATTACAATATTGAAAGCAGAGACGTGAATGTTTAAACTTTGTTGTAATACATTATTATCTTTAATATATTAAATTATATATTGAACTAAGGGTGTTATATAATTACAGAACGGTGTGCTGGGGAAATAAAATATCGTTTGAAGTGTGTAAATATATATAGAGAGAAAATTGAATAAATTTCAGCGATAAGTAATAACGGTCGTGTGGCGCTGAACCCTTGTTTATGGAGGGAAATTGATGCACTTAACGTTAAGTGGAAAACGCTTTCTATAATAATCCCACTAAATTTATCCTTATAGCGCCGATACGGCGGATTCATTTCGGAAACTTTTCTGTTTACACAAATCGACGAGATCAAATTTAATTAGGTTTTTGTTAAATTTTAATTACAACGATGAAGTTTATATATACTAAATTTACTATAGAAATTATAAGGTTCAAAACTAGTATTAATTACTGTTTCACTTTACAAACTTTTAAAGGAGACAAGACCAGATATGACCAGACAAAATCAGACCAGAAGAGATAAGTCCAGACGAGACCAGACAAGGAAAGGCAAGACCAGACAAGATAAGACAAGATAAGACAAGATCAGACAAGACCAGCCAAGATCACCCAAAACCAACGAAGATCAGCCAGGACCAGACAATACCAAACAAGACCAGACAAGATCATAATAGACCAGACACGACCAGACAAGACCAGAGAAGACCAGACAAGACCACACAAGACCAGACAAGACGAAACAAGACCAGACAAGATCAGACTATACAAGACAAGAACAGACAAGACTATACAAAACCGGACAAGACCACACAATAGCAGACAAGACGAAACAAGGACAGACAAGACCAGACAAGATCAGACAAGACCAGGCAAGACCAGACAAGACCAGAGAAGACCAGAGAAGACCAGACAAGACCAGACAAGGCCTGACAAGACCAGACAAGACCAGCCAGGCCAGACAAGACCAGACACGACCAGACAAGACCAGTCAAGATCATACAGGACCAGACAAGACCAGACAAGACCAGACGAACCAGACAAGACCAGATAAGACCAGACAAGACCAAACAGGAACAGACAAGACCAGACCAAACCAGACAAGACAATACAAAACCAGACAATTCCGGAGAAGACCGGACAAGACCTTGAAAAACAAGACCAGACAAGACCAGATAAGACCAAACAAGACCAGACAAGGCAAGACCATACAAGACCAGACAATCTAGACAAGACCAGATAAGACCAGACAATACAGGACAGGAACAGACAAGACCAGACAAAATCAGACAAGACCATACAAAACCAGACAAGGCCGGAGAAGACCGGACAAAACCGTACAAAACAAGACCAGACAAGACCAGGCAAGACCAGACAAGACCAGACAAGACCATATAAGACCAGACAAGACCAGTTAAGACTAGACAAGACCAGACAAGACCAGACAAGACCAGACAAGACCAGACAAGACCATACAAGACCAGACAAGACTTGTCAAGACCAGACAAGACCAGACAAGACCAGACAGGACCAGACAAGACCAGACAAGATCAGACAAGACCAGACAAGACCAGATAAGACCTGACAAGAGCGGACAAAACCAGACAATATAGGATAGGACCGGGCAATACCGGGCAATGCCGAACAAGACCGAGCAAGACAGGACAAGATCGGAGAAGACCGGACAATACCAGACAAGACGAGACAAGACCAAACAGAGTCAGACAAGAACACTCCAGTTTTTCTTAAATATTGAATCCAATTCCTTTAATTTTTGCCGTAGGTATATTAATTCCATTTAATATTTATTTAGATTCATTTCTTGTTTTTACTTGGTATGTTTTTTTTGTTATACAATGGATTCATTTTGAAACTGTTTTGTTCACATAAATCATGATCAAATTTAAATAGGGTTTTGTTAGGTTTTAATTAGAAAACAGAGCAAAAAAATAGAGAAAAAAGGCATAAAAAATGTATATTTATGGAAAATTAAAGCAATCGTTCATCGAATCCATCATTTTTAAGTAGCAGTTAATTTTGTTGGTGTATCTCGAGTGGATGGCACACGCCTTCACTACTTTTTAGACACAACTAACACATTTGGCTCGAAAATGTGCGAGCGGCTATAAATAAAGAACACTTTCGAAAAAAACTAAAAAACTCGGTGTTAAAATTTACTGTTACATTGATAACGATGACGGTTTTATCTGTTTTTTTTTTTTAATAAATTTTATCTTTTCAAATACCAATTAAATTCAAAGAATTTATCCTTTTCTTCCCCAACCAAAAGTTCAATTTATGTATGTATTTCTGTTATCTTCAAGCTTTTATTGAAATCTGTGAATATATCAATTATTTTTGAAATTGCTTCACCAATTTTAAGCGGCAACTAATAAATACATATTTTGCACGTAAACTAAGTTTCCTTAGTTTAATTATTAATTGATATATCCAATTCAAGTTCAATTCTATGATATTTTATATATATATTTTATATATATTTTTATATATATATATATAGACAAGACGACTGATAAAACTAGACGGACAAGGCTAAACGGACAAAACTGGACAAGTGAGACAATACAGAAAAGACTAAATGGACAAGACTAGACAGACAAGACTAGATAGAGAAGACTAGACAGACAAAACTAGGCAAACAAGACTAAACAAACAATATTAGACGGACAAGACTACACAGGCAAGACTAGACAGACAAGTCTAGACGGACAAGGCTATATGCGGTTTCCTTCTCTTGCGATTTCCGATCCACTTTTCGATCGACTTTCATGATGGAAAGTGATTAAAATCGCAGCAGACATCTCGGCAGGAACCAGAAGAACCAGGAAAATGGTGGACCTGATCACACTCGATGTTTGAAACGTCTTTTACATCGCAGCGTGGCACAATATAATCGATGAGTTCGTCCAAAGACACCTTCTAGCTGGTAGCTTATCTATTTCTAGCTACTTGTCGAGTCGGAAAATACAACTCGATGCCAGTGGGAGAATTCTACACCATAATTTCATATGTGGTATCCCGCAGGGATCAGTTATGGTTAGTTACCGTGGGAACATTCTTTATGATTGTGTCCTAAGACTAGATCTGCTAGAAGGTATTGAGATGGTTGGCTGCGCCACCCTTGCAGACCTTGCCATCGCCATAAAACCGCACTCGACCTAATGAACTGTGGGTGATAGGCGGTAGAATAAATATATCACTCAATGTTTGCAGATACACGAGATACAAACGCTATGGAGAGAATGGCGAAGCTGCAACGTATTCGGAGAACTTGGCTAAAACTTGAAGGAACCTGCACTGTACTGGACTGAGTGGAGCTGGATTCTCTGAACTGGACTCGACTGGTCTAGTTGACTGACTGCTGACTGAACCGACCAGACTGGCTGCACTGAGCTGTCTTCGGCCACTGGCTGGAGTGGTGTGTCTGAGTCCACTGGCCGGACTGGTGGGTCGGAGTCCACTGGCTGGACTGACTGAGTTAGTTCACTGGCTAGACTGGTGTGTCTGAGTCCACTGGCTGGACTGACTGTCTGAGTTCACTGGCTGGAATGACTTGGTCCACTGTCTGGACATTTTTTTGCACGTGCTGGAGGTGAAAATCTGCAAACAGACACCACCCGACCCTTGCCGAGTGGTAGTGTGGGACTGCCCCCACAAGGGGCGACTCACTAAAAAAAACATCATTCAGGATGTTTCCCCCCCCCCCCCTCCACAACCAAAACTGAAGAGAACGTGATGGAATCCAAAATTTGGCATAACATCATCTTCCTTGAAAACCAACTTGAGAGGTGGCAGGAATATATAGCTGAATTGTTTGATGACGACAGAGAAAACTTAATAGAAATAAAAGCACAAACTGGACCACCAATTACAATCCAAGAAGTGGAAAGGGCGATCCCTCTGGCAAAAACAAGGAAAGCGGCAGGGCCAGATGAAATATGCGCAGAGACGCTGAAAATAATGGGAGAATCTAGCATTAAAATTTTGACCAAAGTATTCAATATAATCTAATGCTGGTGTAATACCAAAGGATTGGCTGCACTAAACTTTTGTTACCATTCCGAAGAAGGCATATGAAACACATGCGGGGATCATCGCACTATAAGCTTGATGAGCCATGCCCTCAAAGTGTTTCTGCGTATAATCCATGGTAGGTTGTATAAAAAACTAGACAGCAGAATAGGAGAAACCCAATTCGGATTTAGAAACGGAATGGGCACGCGCGAAGCCCTTTTTAGTACCCCAGTACTGGTGCAAAGATCGATACATAAATCATGATGCATACATCTGCGCCATAGATTTCGAGAAGGCATTTGATAAGATCCAATACAACAGGATGATACAGATGCTAAAGAACACCAAAATAGACGAGAAAGACCTGAGGATAATAACACTATACTGGCAACAACGAGCAAATGTATGTATAGGAGAAAAAACGACAAACAATATAGAAATAAAACGTGGGGTACGTCAAGGCTGCATACTCTCACCGTTGATTTTCAACCTGTATGCAGAACACATATGCAATGAGGATTTAGAAAACTCTAATGATGGCGTGTTAATCATCGGAAGAATTATAAACAACATCAGATACGCCGATGACACGCTTATCCTGACAAGTTCAGAAGTTCAACTGCAGAATGTAATGTGTAATTTAACAGAATCTCTAAACGTAGTGAGAGATTTGAATTTAAACTAAACATCAACAAGACGAAATATATGATAGTGAGTAAGAGCAGGAGACAAGATGCAGGCAAAATCGTAATCAACTTGAAAGAGTAAATAAATTGATATATCTGGGAAGCTTAATTAACGAAAAATGGGATCCCAGGCAAAAAATAAAGCGTAGAATAGCAATAGCTTGAACAACACTTATCAAAATAAAACGAGCACTATGTACCCACGATTTATCAGTAAAGCTAAGAACTAAAATGCTCAAGTGCTTCTTATTCCCGATATTACTGTACGGGGTTGAATCATGGACGATATCGAAATTTAATGAAAAAAGTCGAGGCATTTGAAATGTGGGGCTATCGGAGGATATTAAAAGTCAGTTGGGTAGACAGAGTGGCGAACGTATAAATCCTACAAAGACTAAATAAATCTAAGGAACTAAGGAAAATCATCAAAAGTCGGACACTCGAATATTTTGGACACGTTATGCAGCATCCGGAAAAGTATGGTCTACTGCATCTTATCATTCAGGAATAGATAATGGGAAAACAGGAGTGTAGGACGAAGGTGTAAAAAATCTAAGGACATGGTATGGCAAAACAACAGCCCAGCTGTTTCGTACAGCAGTCGACAAAGTTAAAATCATGAACTTATTAGCTAACAGCATGGTCAACGATCGAAGCGGTGACGACACTTAAAGAAGAAGACGAAGTTGTTTGTTTGATCATAGACGTCTGGTATACGGTTTAAGTCGTTACCGTAGACGTTTTTTGTTGTTTCAGGCGTCCTGGTAGACGGTTCAATTCGTCATCGTCGTAGCTGTGGTTCGTAGACGTCTGGTAGACGGTTGAAGTTGATAACGTAGACGTTGTTTATTATTGCAGGCGTCCTGGTAGACGTTTGAATGCGTCATTCTAGACCTTGTTGTTGCAAGTTTGTTGCAAGGCGTCCTGGTAAACGGTTGAAGACGTTATCGTAGACGTTGTTTGTTGTTGCAGACGTTGTTGTAGATGGTTGAATGCGTCATTGTAGACCTTGTTGTTGCAAGTTTGTTGCAAGGCTTTTGTGGACGTCGCAGGCTGATAGGCGGTTTCCTACGCAAAACCAGCTTGCACCTCTCAGTATGAGTCGATCCGAAAGATTAACAAGTCGATAGCGGCCTCGTAGATGGTAGAAGGCGTCGTCGTAGACTTTGTCGTTGCCGGCGTCCTCCTGGATGGTTGAAGGCGTCATCATAGACGTTGTTGTTGCCTGCGTCCTCGTAGACGGTTGAAAGCGTTTATCGCAGATGTTTTAGTTACCGGCGTCCTCTTGGATGGTTGAAGGCGTCATCGTAGAGGTTGTTGCTGCCGGCGTCCTCGTAGACGGTTGAAGGCGTCATCGCAGACGTTGTAGTTACCGGCGTCCTTGTCGATAGTTGAAGGCGTGATCGTTGAGGTTGTGGTTTGTTGCAGGGCGGAAGGGCCTCATGCGACCTACGAGAGGCGGTGTTCGGACCTTGCACTTGTTTGGCTGTGTAAGTCCATTCGCTGGACTTCACTAAACTTGACTCGTGCTGACGGGAGCTGGAAGCTCGGAACTGGCGGGACTGAACAGGTCTGGTTGTTTATTCGGGGTTCCAGTATTTATATTACGTCCAGGTATACTGGTCCCTCACCTGGGGGTGATTATTTTTCTCCATTCGGTTATTTGTCGCTTTGGTGATTGCTGATTACCGATTCCCGGGAGAAAAACATCCTGTCGTAATCTTCCCGAGGATTACACTATTGACCCTCATAAAATGTTTTCGGAAATTCGTCCGAACGCATTCGTTTAATTACTATAAGGCCCTCGTTAAACTAAAAATTAAAAATGTTTCTTGATCTGCACGAGGATTACATTATCGACGCTCATAAAATATTTTCGGAAATTGTCCGAAAATATTTGGGTAAGTATTGCAATGCCCTCGCAAAACTAAATAAGATTGGAACGGCTGGTTGGCGCTACAGAACCGAGCAAACAAAGCTATTGAAACTATAGACGGCTGGATGGTTTCCAAGAAGCTCAGCCTAACTCCTGACAAGACAGTGGCGATACTTCTAACCGGTAAAAGTAAGATCGGGCCTGTACAATTCAAAGTAAGAAATGAAACAATCGTCCCAAAGAATGCCATTCATTACCTGGGGGTAATGATTGACCGAAGGCTAAGCTTCAACCAGCACACGGACCAGATAATTGGCCCGAAAAACTACTGCAACCTCGGGACGGCTCATGACAAATGTGGGTGGCCCCTTAGAAGCAAAAGAAGACTACTAAGTAGTGTTGCTCACTTGACGCTACTGTACGCCGCTCTCATCCGGAGCCCATCTCTGCTGAGAACCAGTCAAAGAAACAAAGCCAGGGTGCGTAGGACATTGGTCCTGAGAGTCAGCAGCGCGTATAGGATAATGCCAAGGGACCCAGTACTGGTAATTGGCAGCATTGCTCCAATAGAGCTCATGGTCGAAGAAAGGACCCTAATCTACAAAGTCAAAAACAAATCTGATGGGCTCAACAAGACTCAAATTAAAAAACATGCATGGAAAACACTGCTGGATAAGTAGCAGAGCAGCTGGGACGCAGCATCAAAAGCGAGGTGGACAAAATGATACTTGATATAGTCCCGTGGGTTACACGGTGAGATAGATGACTATCTCACTCAGGTACTAAGTGGTCACGGGTGCTGTAAAGAATACATGTACCGCATAGGCAGAGCCGAAGATGAAAGATGCGTCTACTGTGGGGGTACCAACAGTGTGTCCCACACAATATTTGTATGCGAGAGATGGACTGACGAACAGAACATATGGACCAACAAGACAAAATGACACTCCACGAATACTCACTGGTAACGCAAATACTGCAGGACATGGAGAGCTAGACTGTCACCGTAACAACTTTATAAGAGCCATTCTAATACAGAAAGAACAAGACGAACGAACAGCGCAGGATACCCGCCAAATCTAACGAAATAAACAGCAACGTTTAGTAAACTGCAACTCCCTGGACTCCTAAACACAAATAGTGAACGAAGGATGTAAGGGTTACTGCAACTAAGAAATGCAGATTTGGAGATATCTTTTCCAGTACAACGAAAGCACGGATATAAGTATAATATGAGCGGTTCCGGGATGTACGTGAAGTTCAGGGGGGCACTTGTCAATTTAACGAAAGTGCTACGTCCCGCATCCAAAAAAAAAAACAAGACTAGACAGGCAAGACTAGACAGACAAGACTAGACAGACAATAGTAGACAGACAAGACTAGACATTCGAGACAAAACAGACAAGACTAGATAGACAAGACTAGACAGGCAAAAGTAGACGGACAAGAATATACAGGTAAGACTAACAGTCAAAACTGGACCGGATAAGACAAACTGATGAACTAGTCTGACGTAACTAGACTTTATTCTCTTTGCTAATCCACTTACTATAACAGGTTGTATGTTTAGTCCCATACTAAGCAACATTTTCTTAGATTATTTTGAAACTTTTGGCGTATTAGAACATTATATCTGTATGCAGTCTACACTGTGTTTCTGAGAAATGTTTTCTATCTACCTACTAAAACTAATAACTCATAATTATTATATTTTGTAGTCTAGAGTCTAGATGTAAATGGTCACTATTAAACAAATTTTTAAAATTTATTTCTAAATTATGCATTCTTCATCAGCTATTTTTAGAAATTTATCATTATTTCAATCTCATCTAAAACACAAAAACATCTTAACATTAATCACAATTTTACGATAAAATACGTAAATAATACTACGAATATTGTTTCCTAATATTGTATTGTTTCTATATTTGTAACATCAGGTAAATAAAGGTATTAATTCAAATAAAATTTGATTTCAATAAATAATAATAAGGATGGAAATATAGTAGATGAATGAAATTACCAAGAAAAATGTTTCTATTTCTTTCATTTAAATAAATAATTAATATAAAACCAAGACAGCATTTTATAGTTCATTATCTTATTATATATAGTATTATATAATTTTCACATATCATGGAAAAATAATTATTTCTAATATATTTAGCAATTCTAATTTTCAGAACAATTGTAGATTTATTGAAAATACAGTGTGTAAATCAATATTTAAAGAGAGTATAAGTTTATACCTACAAAAACCATATCAATAATTCATACACAAAAGAACTCCAAATAATTTACACATAACTAAAACATTTTACCATTAGCCTTGAGTGTGATCCTTAGAAACCCTCGTTAGACACATTTTTACTTATTCCACCTTTTCAGAACAATGAAAAAAAACAACTAATCTTGTGTTCTTTAGTTATCGGAAATCTTTTCAAACATAAATTGTGCAAGGTGCAATGGGGATTGGACTCTATTTATCGGCCGTTTAAGCTCCGTCTAATTATTTAACAAGCGTGGAACAATGTTCTTCGTATTGTGACACGCGATCCTTGTGTTCTCCAAATACCACACAGATCTTTTATGGTCGATTTTTGACGCCTCCTTATTGCCTTTACATAAATTATCCATATCCATTGTTCACTAGCTGAAACAAATACTTTATTTTAAGCACAAAACTATCATAATAGAATAAAACCTAAATTATCAATAATACATATATAGTGAATACATAATACATACTTATATAATACATACTAAAATAAAACATAAATTTTCAACAATACATTCTTCACGCTAAATAGATTTACACGATCAGACAAAATGCAAATAATAGTAGTTTGTGAAGAAGGGTTTTTGTGCATGAGTTGCGATGTTTAAATCACGAGCCGAAGGCGAGTGGTTTAATCGCTATGAGTGCACTTGTATCATTTAGGTTATGGTTAGGTTAAGTTATATTAGAGCCAAATAAATCCTAACCAAAAAAGAAAAATTAATTCAATTTTAATATACATCAGAAAATTTTCACTAAGTACGTCTATATTTTTTGTTTAGTGACGCGTATTGTTGCCATGGTAACAACAAACGGAAATCCTTTAATAATGAAACTCCATTTGATTTACATTGGACTTTTACGCACGATTTGGATACTTTTACACACGATTATAATAATGGCATCCTTACAATGATGTATGTGAAGGATGTCATTATTTCGCATTAATTCACATATATTAATGTGTTCATTTTGGTTTTCAAGTAGATAAAATATCTTATATAATCTTCACACACATCCCTTTAGTGTCAGTACTAATCAGTTTAGTGAAATACTTGACTTCTAATGATTTTGGAAATGTCTACTTTTACAGGCGAGTAAACAGCAATGATTGTCATAGTTTGGTGTAGAACAAATCATAATGTATTACCAATTAAATGTAATAATTTGTTTCCATTTATTATTAAATACATAGGAACATCTGTGAGATATCAACTATCACTGACACTGATGGTTAAATATCATACTGTGTCATACGAGACAGATTTTGTCAATTAAATGTTATGATAAATCACTAACACAGAAACTGGGAAGACATTGTTTTCATAAATTTCTAAATAAAATTGGCAGATACAAATTTCAAATTTTAATCTGAATCTGCCAATTTTATTTTTATGTCTTAGTTTCCACATACTGTGTCACCTGCTTTTTATCCCATTCGATCTAGTTTACGCTTCACTTTAAATTATATGAATGGACTATCAATAAAATAACTTTATTTCAATCGTCGTGCATGACAAATGAACTCTGTTTGGAAAAAAGGTGTCAGCGTATTCAATAAACTAAACAGAAACATGTATGTTTATCTAAGATATGTATCGGGCAAGTGCTTGAATAATATCGAACGCTAATCCACTTAATCCATAATTAATTTAGTTAGGAAATTTATATGTGAAATTAGACACCAATTTTACTTTTAGTTTCTCGTAGTTCGTTTGTAATGAATAAAATTACAATTAGATAAGTGATAGTCGTAAAATTAAATATATCTATTTTATTTTTAACACTTTTGCTTCGTATGTGTGTTATGAGTTTGATTATAGTTTTTAAAGTTCTTTTTCTAATTAGAAGAAATTTATTATCTTGTGTTGAACATAGTGTAGGCACGTGTCGTTAGAAAGGTGTTTGGTAACACCTTCTGGTGAGATAACGTTTGCTGTTATCGGGAAAAAATCTTGCGATACAAGAGCACTAATAAAAACGTTTTGTACGCGCAAGGTGCAAAAAATCGTTTTTGTTCTAAATACATTTTTTGAAACCTTTCCGATTGTGTCACCTGAAAAAAAAAACACCTTTTGAGTCCTTCGTGGAACTAATTTTTGAGGCAATAAAACTTTCTTTGTAGAAAAAAAACAACTTTTTCTTAAATATTGTTGTGGTTTGCCGCTTTGTAGAAATTGAAGAAATCTTTCAGCCGTCCAAATTACACTAATTTCCGAATAGGACCACACTCTCACTCTTTAACCTCTGACATGTCCCACTCTTAAACGGTCACAATTTAATGCTGAAAACACACATTATGGCTTTTCGGACATTCGATACTTCTCTTCTTCTGTCCCAACCTTTTTTTATAGCTAACATATTTTACATTGCCAGATTCAAATTAAAAACATATATTTATTACACACATTCAATTTCACCAAAAGACACAAACATTATAAATTAAGACTTATTTATAGTTCTTTTATATATAAAAAATATTGGTTAATATTTTACAAAAATATATATACTAATTGGAAACCTTAATATTTATTAGTTGAAAGAGTTACAAACTTATTGATTTCACATTTATTAAATAATATTAATTATACCAATTTTAGATTATTATTATTTATTAGAACTAATTTGAACTTATGCGATCAAGGAAAATTGGATCTTATTTTGGTTCACATAATTATGTTCCTGTCTATTTTCCACTAAAGTGTAAGATAATGGACTGATTATCTGTGCTTGGGATGCCTTACAAAAGGAAATTTTCAAAATTACATTAAGCAATGTGAAAACAATGAAGGACCGGATATGTATAATCTTGAAAACTCTGATAACTTTAGAAAATTCATCGACGCGTTAATATATCTCATTAACAAGAAGTTAGATATTTCCAGTGACTTTCTTAATTTGGTTACAGCTTTATCACAATAAATTCACCCTTTTTCAAATGAAATTCATTCTTTTGCAAATAAAATTGACCCTTCTGCAATTGAAATTCACCCTTTTGCAAAAGAAATGCACCCTTTTTGAATTGAAATTCAACCTTTTACAATTGAAGTTCACCTTTTGCAAATTTACATATATGGTGGACGCGCGGACAAAAGGGGTTATATCAGTAAAAGAAAGAAGTAAAGAAAATTTGATTTCACCTCCAAAATCTTAATTTTTTTATGGATTTTTTTTTAATTTTATTTTGTATAACTTTATATTTTCATGATTTCATGCTAGACCAGGTTATAAAATGGCTCTTGAATATTTTCAGTCGATTTTAAGTAATTTAGTAACAAATAAAACTGGATTTTCTAAATTGACTTATTGTTAGCTCCTTTTACATGCGCGCTCACGATAGCACATCATAAAAATACAATCTAATTACCAGTTTATTTCCGATTCAATCGGAATTAGACGTTTATGCTTTCCTTTATTCTTAAACGTGATCGATAAGAGATTGCTACAGGAAATTAGGCCAGAGAGTTAGTTGTCTGACAATGAACGGTCTTTAAGTAAGTAGGTTGCCAAATAAAGAGTGGAGTACTTGTATTTTGTGCGACTTTCTTTCATGGGGTTGCATCAAAAATTGGAAGTACACGGTAACCTACACGAAGTTTGTTTGATTCTGAATGTTGCAATTACCTACAGCACATAAGAAGTGCGTGATCGTGTTGGTTAGATAATAAGGCTCACTCTAATTATGGAATTAGTGAATTGTAATAAAACTTTTCATTTTACCATATATTATTAATATTATTCGTTGAGGCCCTCTAGGACCACATTAAGTCTTGTTACACTAGGCAGTTTGTGTCGCTTTTTTCTGAGCCCAGAATTATCTGTGAGTGGTAGGTACATTGTCTTCCTTTGAGGTTCATTTTGGTTTATCCCATTCTTCAATATCTTTTGCCGAAGAGATTTCTATTGAAGGCGTCGTCTAGTATTAGATGCAGTATTTTGAGGTTTTCTTTTGCATTTGTAAACCAGGACATTGTGGTTTTGTAGAGTCAAAAAAGTGAAAAATCTGTTTTATCAGTCTTTATCCGTCCATTCGTTTGTGGTAACTATAATAACCATAATACCGTGCCCGCCTCTTATGTATCGTCTGTGTAATTATCTCTATTTCACTTCTATGTTGGATTTTTTATGAAAAATGTCATTGTTGTAATTCGATCCCATTACACCTCTAACGCTTTTGCGCTCTTTCTGCTCTAGTTCTTTGAGGAGTCATTTGTTAGCATTTGGGGATAGGGTTTCGGCTGTATACATAACTACTGGCTTCGAGAATGAATATATAATACATATACAACATATACAATATACATTAACATATACATATACAATATGTAATACATATGAAAACAGTTTCATAATGACGAAGTTTGGTATTTTTGGACAAGTATTTTTTGTTGTAGATTGAGCGCAATGCTTGATAGGCTATTTCCTTAAGTGCTTCGGTGTCCAGTCCACTTTCCATGATGATCTCTCCCAGGTACTTAAATGTTTCCACTCGGTTGATCCTCCCGTATTTTGTCTGGAGTTTTTCTGGGGCATCTTTGATGCTCGTCATTACTTCTGTTTTTTTTAAATGATATTTGCAAGCCAGTTTACCCCGCGATATCTTTTAGAAGGTCAATTTACATCCTAATAGTTTATATGTTGTTTGACAGAATGGCGATGTCATCAGCGAATGTTAGACAGTCAACAACAATTCCTTGGATTTTGTTTCCATTTGCATTGGGCTATACTCAGCTTCTAATAATTGTGTTCGCCAGATCCTAATGATCTTTTCAAGAATGCAGTTGAAAGGCATTGGAGAGATCTTGTCTGACGCCTGACTCCCGTTTTGACTTCAAAAGAGTCCGTTAGACAACCTAGGAACTTCACTTTGGATTTTTTTTCATATAGGGTGGCTTTAATTAGTGCCAGCAGTTTCAGGTCAACCCCAAATTCGTTAAGGATGTTCAGCAGGACGTCGTGGTCTATTGAATCATAGGCCTTTTTAAAGTCCACAAAGACCGACAGGTATGGTTTCGATCTGAGATTGCAATATCTAATAATCGTTTTAAGGTTGAGGATCTGTTCGGAAGTTGAACGACCCTTTCTAAAACGCACTTTCTATTCGCCTTTGATGCTCTATTTCATCTTCTAATCCCTCCAGGATAGCAAGTGAAAAAATTTTGATTGTTACCTGTAAGAGGGCTATTCCTTTATAGTTTTTGATGTTTTTCATGCTGCCTTTATTGTGTAATGGATGGATCAAGGCTGTTTTCTAATCTACTGGCAGGATTTCTTCTGGCGAATTTGTTCTATTTGCTTCAAAATTTCAACTGCTTCTTCAGGGACATATTTCCAAAGTTCGGCAACTACAGAGTAGTCTCCTGGTGTCCTATTGTTTTTGAGTCGGGCAATGTGACGTTTTATTTCATCTTGGTTGGGTGGTCTCGATTCTGGGTACCTGTGAATGGGTTCCTCGGTCTTTTTGGGATTTTTGGGTTGATCGCAGTTTAGTAGATTTTTTGGTTTTTTAATGTTTTTTAAGGTCAATTAAGTAGTCAGCTAGGGTGTTACATTTTTCTTCATTTGAGGTCGGGAGAGTACCGTCCTTTCGCTGAAAGCATAACGACAGAGGTTTATAGCCCGTCCTTTTGAACGTTCTGTAATACTATCTGGTGTCAATTCTGTTAAAGTTTTGGTCAATCTTCTCAACATATATATTACCATGTATTTAATATTTTTTATGTTTTTTAAGTATACTATGTATTTGAAAGACTTGTAAATCACCTTATATCTAAATCACCTTGTTCAACAGATTTGTGACTTCCTTCTCTTATAAAATATTAAAAATCTAATGAATAGGATGGTTGCGACCGTTACTTACTACGTGGTAATCCATACTTACACTGAATTGATATTTTGTATTGATATTGATAATTCAGTGTATTCAAATATCTATTAAAGGAATATATGATATAGGATATTTTGCCACCAATGATGATATTTTACCACCAATGGTGAAATAATAACAAAATGGAGCCAGATATAGAATGTAGATCGCTTTAAACAAGGCTCACAAGTACGATTGGCCTCGAATGAATAGTTTTATGCTGAATTTTAATTTAAATAATAAATTTATGCTTCCTTGATGAGTTCTAATCTAACCGGTAGACTTGATATTTAATTTAAGATTTAAACACGTAGAAGAAAATCCCGATGGTATGGGAAACAAGTAAATTAAAAAAAATGTTTTCAGTCAGGTGACTAAACTGATACTCCACTATTTCCCCGATCGGGCTAACCGAACAGAAGACTATCTGGGGCTAACCCCATTCTACACTACATAATGTTTTCCATTCTATATCGGGCACTTCATTCTACGCCCGACCAGGTCTATAGTTTCAATTTCTACTAAGGAGGAGCTGAACGATATATCAAAATCTGCATTTCTGAAGACTGGAAGAATGGTGGCATTAGTGTATAACGTACAATATGGACAAGTTTGATGAGGACAATATAAAAATGATGTATTCATAAATAATGTATTGTAACTCTTAATTAATCATAGCCCCTTTTTAGTAATAAATAATAATAACATTTTTTTTGTTTAATATTGAATTTATATATATATATATATATATATATTATATATATATATATATATAATATAATATAATATATATTATATATATATATATATATATATATATATATATATATATATGTCTATGGAAATTCTAAATAAAACAATTCACTATGTTTTATTCACACTTATAATTATGTATGTAAAAATATTTTTTATTACTCATGCGCGAAAAGTACTTCGTGACGCACGTTTTTTAGTACGAGAAATGCCACTTCTCGTTTATTTCTACATAACCTGGGTAACGCACGCAAATATTCAATATCGCTAGGTTACATTAAAAAATCAAGTGTAAATTATAGAAAAAAGTGTAAATTATATGGTGATACCGGAGACTGAGGAGAGTTGTGGCGAATCCACACCACCGCACCATAGACAATTGAAAAAGCAAATTCTTCATTTTTAATTCCATTTTTTTATGGCCCCTGGATCCCAAACTTGTAAGATACATCCCCTCGCACGAGTAAATAAAAAATATTGTTTGTAACACCGTCGGTATTGTCATTTGCTCTTACCAAACTTACCGCCCTAGTTACAAAATATACTAATATAACATATTATTCACAGTTATATAAATTTTTACACTTACCACGACTCGAGTTTCGACTGTTAAAGTAAGTAAGTACAAGTGATGGCAAATTGATGATGTAATTTTTGTAATTGATGATGTAATGCAATGTTTAATAATTTGTCATCACTTGAAAATGACCTTTAACAGTCGAAACTAGAGTCGTGATAAGTGTAGAAATTTATATAACTGTGAATAATATGTTATATAATATTTTAACCTATTGTAAGTGAGGTAAAAACAAAGCAAATTTTTCAAATCAGTGTTAGTATGAATTACCACGTATAACCATCCTATTCACTATCAATAATAAGTTAAGGAAATAGTGAGTTCAAGAAGGACAAAAATAGTAGATGCTGTACTTTACACTGTACTTACTTACTTACTTTATACTGTAAAATATCGTTTGTCAAATATTCACCAACTACAGAGGGCATATGAGTGAAAAGGTTTTGCACCAAAGTTTTAGTATTAATATTATTTATATCAATGGCCATCAAAATTCTTTAGCGGATTCTTGGGCAAGAGATTGACTCTAAAGTCCTAAATATGTAGTTGTTAAACATAACCTAATAATAATTTATTTTTACTGAATATTAAAATATTTTATCTAGTCGCACACCAAAATGAGCACATTAAGGTATTGTATTTGTAAGGTAAGGTATTGTATTTTAAGGATAACATCATTATAAGCGTGTGTAAAAGTATCCAAATAGTGAGTAAAAATTAAAAAAAAAAAAAAAATCGAGTTTCATTATTCAGATTTATGTTTCTTGTTACTATGACAACTCGCGTGAATCAAAATAAATTTCCGTCATATATTCAAATTGAATTAATTTTTCTTATATTGAGTCAAGAAATCTCGGCCTCTCAGTCTGCATTTATCTGGTTCTAATAAAACTAAACCTAACCATAACCTAATCTAGAATAAATACTGCTTAACCTAGATTACATCGACAATCACCAACTTGTATTCCAGTTAGCAATTAGCAATTCTTGCCACGGAAGTGCTGAACGTTCTAATCTTATTGTTTCGGTGATTTGAAGTATTTTGTCTGCAAAATTACAATTTTTCAATATTATCGGTATCGGTATTATAAGTAATAACTATTATAAATAAGAACAAATTTCTTTTTATAGATTTAGCAATATTTTAACATGATTCGTAGACAAAATAATGTATGATACACGTGTGTGAAAGGCTTTTGTGCACTCATTGCGATTAAAGAAAAAAAATATGTCTTCGCAACTCAGACAGCCCTTCTTCACGTTTGTATAATAAAGTAACTAAAAATCTACTACTAAATAAATCTACTACTATTTTTTATTAGTTGCCGTGAATCAATAGTAATTTGTAGAAAATCTAGTAATCATTTTATTAGGAAAATTTACAATACTAAACTTAAAAGCTAATATTATATTTTTTAAACGTATTGGAGTAAATATAAATTATTGGAGTGTCGATTTCATATATCGTGAAATTCTCAATTTTGATATCCACGAACAATTTTGTCGAGTTATTCAGTAGTTTTTTAATTAAAAAATATTAAAGTAAATTTTTAGACCGGAATAGAACCCTGAGATATACCGACCATAAAACGTCTTATTATTGGAGTCAGTTTGAAGTTACTAGGGATAGTTTCGTTTACACCAATTTTCGTGTATATATTTTTCAAAAAATCGATTTTCTTTTATGCCAAGGTTGGAGAGAATTTGAACCTGATTAATTAGTTCTTTAATATAATTACATTGCATAGTTTAATTAAACAATAAATTTTAAAATATTAATCAATATTAACAATGATTTAAATTATTAATCCTTTTAATATATCAAGCCTTATTCAAATCAAATTAAAAATATAAAAATAACAATTAATATTTAATTCATGTAGATTATATGACGTTGAAAAATGTATGATTTTATGTGGGCCCGTATATAAATTTTCCTAGTATTGATTATTTATTAGATTGTTTCTCTCAGAACTAAGAAATTATCATAAATGTTTCCAGATGGTTGGGATTTTGTGAATTTATTTGTGCCATTCAAGAGGACTAAGCGTACGTGTTAGAACGAGAAATCTGATATTCTGGGCCGGACATCACTGATACGTGACAATATTGTAGAACACACGTAAAGAATTTAACATCTTCTTCACTATCTCTATAAAGCGGATAAACGCATTGTTAAAGTGGATAAACATCAACTCTATCGTCTTGTTGAATAATAAATATTAAGATTTGATTGAATGCGATCATGTTAAAGAATATTTGATTACACATTAACGGTATACCGTCAACGTATCAATGCGTTGTATTATACCCACTTATCAATGCGTTGTATTATACATAATATACCATAGTTTTTTTGTCGGTAAACAATTATAGCAAAATCTTAGAATTTCCATAAAAGTAACATTAAAACAAGTAATATAATGATCTAATAATATAAGTGTCTAATCTATTATTTCCAAAATAATTATAAATCCATCTATATAGACATTAGTGTTTATTAGTATCATTAGTGTCATTGGAGTCATGTATATCTTAATAATCTCAAATCAAGTATATAGACGCATTTACATGCATCAGAAGAAGTTTTGTGTCGGCCATTGTTTTGATACCAACAAAATAGAAACAAATTTAAGTTGGTGCGGTGAGTCTGCAATAATTAAGATGCAGCAGAAGAAGTCTGCTGTGCTCTGTTTCATTATTGGCGGTTCGCCACCACTTCAGTTAAGTTGTTTCTACTTGATAACTAACTTGGTACTAACGGGTAGTTTTTTATTGTTCTGACGGTGCACTGCAGACTTAGAAAACATCTCGAACCTAAGCCTAAGACTAGATGTTAATTGCAGATTCTGCAACTCGGCAGAAGAACCTCCCATGCATTCGCTCAAGGACTGCGGAGCACAGCTCCCACCCAAATCCTGAGGTTCCTAAAGGAATCAGGACTAAGGAAGCGCTCTATATGGGTAAGTATACGAACGATTAGAAGAAGAGGGTGAAGCACAATAGATTTATAAACGTCGCAGTACAAGTCACCGCCGAAATGTACAATCTAAAACTGGTAACTTAAAAAAAATGACCAACACACGAAGCTGACCAGCTCCTAATAGCTAGTAGCCATGATAGTATTCCCAAAAGATATCCTTCCTCCTATACATCCATTATTATTAATCATCATTATCTAGAACACAATTTCATGTTACTACTATATATGATGCTAAATTTACTTTACTAATGTCAATTTAATTAAAGATTTTGTCTCAAATATTTATAATCCTTAAAATTCCGGTCTTCATTTTGATAAAACTCCGCAGACGGACGAAATGTTTCAAGTTAATTTCGCGTTTAACAAAGGTCGTTTGTATTTGTCATCCTGATGATTTTATTGGGGCGGTCTCCTGGGCGCAATGCGGTCTACGGTTGAGCGTTGCAAAGTACGCTTTCAGCTTTTTAAAATGGGCCCCTTAGCCCCAAATGACGATCGATCCGGCGCTAAATCCGCTACTCTTCTGGGGATATACACCGCAACGTCTCGTTCCGTTTTACGAGGATATATAAGTAACACTCTGCTGGAATACTAAAACAGATGATATATTTTATTGATGGAAAAAAATGTATTAACACTAAAACAAAAATGACAACAATACACAGCAAATACTAGACTGGACAGACAAGACTAAACAGACAAGACTAGTCAGAAAAGACTAGAGTGGTAAGACTAGACAGGCAAGACTAGGCAGACCAGACTAGACAGAAAAGGCAGACCAGACTAGACAGAAAAGGCAGACGACAGTAGACAGAGCAGATTAAACACAGCACATCAGAGAGACAATACTAGAAAGATAAGACTGGACAAACAAGAGTAAACAGATATGACTATACAGACAACACTAGACTAACTCAGTGTAGTCTTACTGGCAAGAATGCACCAACAAGACTACACAGGCAAGACTAGATAGGGAATACTACACATACAAGACTAGACAGACAAACTAGACAGTCTAGACGGACTGTACGGACATTAGACGGACTATACGGACACTAGACGGACAGGAGACGGACTAGACGGACACTAGACGGACTAGACGGACACTAGATGGACTAGACGGACACTAGACGGACTAGACGGACACTAGACGGACTAGACGGACACTAGACGGACTAGACGGACACTAGACGGACACTAGACGGACACTAGACGGACACTAGACGGACTAGACGGACACTAGACGGACTAGACGGACACTAGACGGACTAGAGGGACACTAGACGGACTAGACGGACACTAGACGGACTAGACTTCAAATAAACAAGACTACACATACAAAATTAGAGAGACAAGGCTAGGAAGCCACATCTAGACTGAAAGTTTTCTACCATCAATAAATCTATCCTTTTTTATTTTTTTTCTCTATCTGTACATAAAATTGAAGGTAAAGAAACGTACCAACTAAGAATCGCTATTGAAAACAGAATTATCTATATAATGATAGTGTGTATCGGCTTATGGATTTTATCAGATGACTTGTGTTGTGCAGGGGTCGCTGTGATGATGTAAACGATCCCCGGGGAGCTGTGCAATCTATATAGGGGTGACAAGTTTATAAATTGAGGGGGTTGGTTATAGTGTGTAATATGATTAGGGAGGAATTGTAATGGGTTGATGATCCGTATCGAAGCGATCACGGATAATGGAACCATTTGTGACGGGATTAACTTAACCAGCCATCATTATGTATTTTACACGCTACATATACCATCGACTATATAGAAGCATAAATAAATTACATTACCTACAGATAAACTTAATTTTTATTTTAGTTTTAAATTTATTCACGATTTATCTAGCTAATCATATTTTTCTTCTTCTCTGCTTAATTAAACTTACCTATTCTTATTTCTCCACAAAATCTTGTTTTAACATTACTTATCTTGTAAGGCTAAGTTAACCCTAATTTAGTTAGAACCCTAAGTTGTGCAAGTCTTTTTATGACTTTACTTGACTCATTTGATCTAATTTAACCATTTTATAATGTTCTCGTTAATGTTGCTAATGTTTCCGTAACATGCGCCTTTTTGTATAAAATGATTTTGTATTTTCCACAGTTGTGTAATCAATAAACAAAGGAAGTGTAAGTAAATTATTGTTACAAGATATTGCTTGTTCAAAGAGAAGAAATAGTTGTGAAATTAATGGTTTGGCAAGAAGAAAATGTTGACGTTGTCTATAATTTTGATAATCGTGTCGATTATTCGCGTTAATGTAAAGTAAAGAGTAAATGTAGGTGTGTTGTGTGATTTAGCCAAGACGAAATTGCTGGCTTTAACAAAGTGAAAATGGATTGGCGATGGTTTTACGACTAAAAACAAAGGAATAAGTAAGTAGAAGAAGACAGTAATAAAGCGGCTTTTATACCGTCTCATGTGCCGACTTAATGATTTTATAACGGCTCGAATCAATCGGGTGGGCCTCGGTCGATTTTCCACTCATTTGGTTTAATGGTAGCTGATTGATGGTTTGGTCGAAGCGATAAAAAAATGTCTTTGCCCCGGGTGAGGATCGAACTCACGACCTTAAGATTATGAGACTTACGCGCTGCCTACTGCGCTACCGAGGCTGCAAACGTCGATTTCTTTTAATGTATTTTAACGAAAATTGTAATTAACAACAAATATTTTATAAACTACTATTACATAATTTAAAAAATATGAATAGATAGTTCTATATTTATCACAATTGATTTTCAAAGATTTCAAATAAATCATGAACTTGATACTTTTAAGTAATTATAAATATAAAGAGAAATATAATTAGATCCTACCTACCGTTTAGGAGAGTAATGATTATATATATTATATTCGCATTACTAGGAAACAGTATCGAAAAAGATCAATCTATAACAAATTAAAAATCCTCCTGTTGTTATAAATACTAGTTTTACTGTAACTGCTTCGGTTTCTCAACTTTCTTAGCATAAGAGTACCTCTGTTCTGTTACTATTCCTGGTTTTATTGTCTTTAATTGTCTTTTAATCTTTTTGGTTCTCATGATATCCCATAATAGATCGTTGGTGTACAAGAAATGGTGTAAACAATGTGATTAAATTATGCAGACAAAGTAGAGTATATATAATGCTGGTACATTATTTTTATACCTGAAGGCATATCGACATAATCACAGATGAGGGTTCGATGATCTTATTACGAATTTTGTGTGGGCTTCGCCAAATAAGTTCTTTTAATATAAAATTATAAACAATAATAAATTTTGCTTGTAAATCACATTCATAAAAAAAAATTATTACCACATTTCTGTCAAAAAATGATCAAATCAGTATTGAATTAATCATATTGATGATATTGACTATTCAGACTCTTCTTCGCATGTCCGTACAATTATATTGTCAAATGGATCCGATCCGTTCAATAGACCTTTTTACGGCTAGTTAAGCGCATGCGCGTCCGCCTTGTTTAAAAGGCGGGCATATGAAAGTTTCGGGCACATTTTGTTATTTTCACTGGTTATACGTCAAAAATGTGCCCGAAAACCCTTCTGAAATTGACGCATGCGCACAAAAAAAATTCAACTATGAATAGGTCTGTCACATGAAAGTGTATCCTTGACGATGATAAATCACATTTTAATTAATTTAATTGACTTATCTATACTTGAAATTGACTATCTCCAAATTACTGATAAATTTGTGGGAATATTTGAATCAATAATAAATACTGAAACTATTTGGTTTCTACTAACACTGATACGGCAAGAATTTTTCGCCTAAATAGAGCAAATTAGAATTGGTCTAAATGAATCTAAGTGAAGCTTATGTAATATAAAGCATATAATATGTGTTTTGATAACCACTTCGAAATGATCCATAACAAGCATCTAGTTGGATGTGAGACACTCCATCTACATAATATATTCACATCAATTCGCATTACAAAGATCAATTTTTGGATTAATGTGAACCATGTTTCATAATTTGCAGGATACGTTGTTAAAAAATTCTTTCAATAATGGGGACCGCGGCGAAGGTTGAAGAAGTCATTTATGAAATTTATATCATTTGTGAGGTTGTTTCTCGGAGTTCAAATCGTACCCCGAGTGAAGATCGAACTCACGACCAGATTATGTGACATAATGAGAGGCGAACTTTTGAACAGATTTTCAAAAAATATATATTTTTCTAAATACTTTTTCTGATTTCATCCTAAACTATGTAATTAAATGGCTCTTAAATATTTTCACTCGTTTTTTCATCAATTTAGTAATAAAACAAACTGAAGTATCCAAATTGGCTTAACACGTTTAGCAAGCGCGTCCACGAAATTTATAAAATTCGACTTTAAAATTAATTTGTCAAATTATTAATCTCAGTCACATAATATTAATTATTATAGCAAATTTGAACAAATCAATTTTTTTTATATTCCAAGATCTACATCTATAATATTCGAAGATTATTAAGAATATATAACTGTATATGACGCCAAGCTAGAGGAACCAGAGGGACATAGAAAAGTTTAAATGAATAAAAACATCGACATCAACAGCAGGTAACAAAATTAAGCACACATAACGACGTAAAAGGAATACCTGGTTTGATGAATGTCAAGCGAAAATCAACGAGAAAACAAGAGCTAGACTCCTTCAAAGAAACACATGTGCGGCACAACTTGAATACGAAGTACAAAGACAAGAATATAGCAATCTCCTCCACAATAAGCGGAGAAAGGCAAAATAAGCCAAAATTAGGAAGCTGGGATCACTACGAGAAAGCAATGAGTCGCAAAAAATCTTCAAAAATATGAGTAATATCAGGGAGAGCTACCAGCCAAGAAGCTCGTAATGTAAGGACAAGGACGGTAACATACTAACGGGGAAGTAGCGGATACTGAACAAATGTGCAGAGTACTTCGCGGAACTACTATTTATTCCAAGAACTGAAAACAAAGAGACAGAACTGGCAATATACGCAGCAGAGCCTCTTGCCTCAGAACCCTCAGACGAAGAAGTTTCGCACACAAAAAATAAAGCAGCGGGAGAAGATTACCTGCCCGGAGAATTCCTCAAATATGGGACGGAAAAAAGAATAGAAAATATATAAACTTATAAAGGAGGTGCATTTATCATACCAATATACAAGTACGGAGACCCCAAAGGATGCAGCAATTACAGGGGTATCGTACCACTAAATGTGACCTACATGTTTTTTGCCAGTATATTAAGAGCCAGAATAATCCCATATGCCGAGGAGATTCTGGGGGACAACCAGTGCGGGTTCCGGCGGACCAGGTCAACAACTGAACTCTGCTGTATACGCAATATATTGGAAAAGTACTGGGAGGATAGTATTGAGATGCACTAACTCTTCATAGACTTCAAAGGAACATATGCCAGCATAAACATGATCCTATTATTTAGGATGTTGGAAGAGTGTGGAATACCAGCAAAGCTTGTCAAATTGACCCGGATGACATTAAACGATACTAGAGGCAAAATGCGGATACAAGGGTAGCTCTCGTAAAGTTTGGGCTGCGCAGAAACATCAGAGCTGCGACAAAGAGATGACCTCTCAACAATGCTATTCAACCTGGGCCTAGAAAAAGCAGTGTGGGAAAAAGCGAACGAAGAACACACAAATCTAAAGTAATCCTCCCGTTCATGGACTACATAGTTGTAGAAGCCAGAAACACAGGCAATAAAAGAGACATACGAACGTCTAGAAGAAACTGCGAGCAAAATCGGACCAAAAGTTTATATACTAGTGTGACCTGGTACCCAGTATAGCGTTACTTTGTTTTCTCTTCCGAGCTAAACATTTCCCACACAGTCCCAGTTTAGATCTGATGATGTTTGAGCTAATAGCCTTGATGACTGCTTGGCTAACCTATCTGACAGGATGGCAATTCATTTTTGCGAGAATTCGTGTCTAGGTGCAAATTGTGCAATCTATCAAATGCATGTACCTCTGCTTGGAAGATACTTGAGTAGATTCCCATGGACTCAAAGTATTTGGTACGAGGTCCACACACTTCTGCACCAGGACCTTCTTTCACCGTCGAAGCATCTGTATACCACTTGATAGCATTTTGATCAATGTGATATGCTCGTCGCTCTAATCGGTCTTACTGGTAGATACTGCTTTGTAGTTTTTCTCTAAATGGTATTAGCATACCATTTCGTCTTTTGGTACTTCCAGTAGGGATCTTGGTAGCGAGGCTATTCTAGTCTCTGCTCCCGATTAGTATGCCTCCGCCTATTCCTTCTTTGCTGAACCTTACAATCGCCGATCTGCGGATGCTCTCCACGACAAGGTACTGCGGAGTCAGATTCTACAGCAATTCCATTGCTGATGTCGGGCATGACCCGTCGCCTTTGTGAAGCAGACACATACCAGTTTTTTAATATTCTCTAGCTGCTTCCTCATACAGACCAGCTTGGTTCCACTTCCCTACGCAACTGCCTCTTAAGTGATAGCAGGTCTCACTATAATGGTATACAGTTATCACAGAATTGTGGGGTTACAACCTCACGTTTTCCCTGCAAGATTATCGCACACATTAACGCGCATTTGGCTTTTTCTACCATTTTTTCAGCGTGCCTGTGCCATAGGAGTTTGATACCTTATGTTATAACCATATATTTTATCTCCTGTTTATATCCTACTGACATGCCACCTAACAATATGGGCTTTAGATAGTTTGTAGGTGAATGAAAAAATACAAATAACCAAACCCTGATAAGCTTATAAAAGGTGTCCCAAAATTTTCGCAAGATTTGAATTAAATAGAAAACAGAGTTTTTCTTAAATAAATTTTAATTTTTTTATCGGAACATAATGTACATAGCCTTGGGTTGCGTATGAAATAACACATCGGTCATATGGCCTCCACGACTTTGCTGAGATTTTAAAAATTTTGAAAAAAAAATTCATATTATCTTTTTTCAAAATTTTCCATCACCATTCCGCATAATTGTGGCTGAATTTCATTGATACAGCGTTGAATCTCTTCCTACAATGCACGGATCTAGGCATGTTGGCATAGACCTGTGACTTCAGAAAACCCCATAGAAAAAAATCCAGTGGGGTTAAATCACATGATCTAGGAATCTAATTCTGATCACCGAAACGAGAGAGTACACGACCAGGAAATGTCTCTTGAAGTAATTCAATTGTTTTACGGGATGTATGGCATGTGGCACCATCTTGTTGAAACCACATGTCGTCCACATCAATATTTTCTAATTTAGGAAGAACTCTCTTATCATGTTGCAATATCGAACACCAGTAACAGTTACTGCTTGACCAGCCTCATTTTCAAAGAAGTATGGTCCAATGATGCCTCCAGACAAAAATCCGCTCCAAACAGTGACACGTTGTGGATGCATCTTTTTTTCGATAACAACATATGGGTTTTCTGAACCCCAAATCCGGAAATTTTGACGATTAACGAAGCCTTCACCTTGAGAGCTTCGTCTTTTTGAAATTTTTTTAATGATATTCTTCACAGTTGAAGAATTTAAAACAATATTACGACCATATTTTGTGCGAAATTTGCGAATTGTGTCAGCAAAACTTTCTCCATTTTTTAAATATTGTTCAACAATGAACTATACCTCACAAATGGCACTATACCTCACAAATGGCGGCTAATTCAAATCTTGCGTAAATATTGGGATACCCTATATAAGTTAAACGCTAAATAAGTTAACTAAATGACTGCTACTTTCAATATTTTGAAAATGGAGATTTTCAACTAAATAATTCTCCTTATTTTGACTAGGTTTGATTAAAGCAAATATTTTATTTATTAAAACTGGTACTTGAAAATAAATAGAGAAATTAAAATATGTATTAGTTGGCTCAAAAGTATTACTTGTTTAGTCTACAACCTCAGTTTGAAATAAAAAGTTTTCAATATCAATTTTTTAATGAGATTTATAAATTTTATGCCCTCGGTGATATGTAGTATTCTCGCGTATATTACTAGCAAACTCATCGACTCTTGTACAAATTAAGTAATTTGCGATTAACTCTATTTATTTTTTTGCATATTTCTAAATATTTTGTAATGTCGGGCATATTTCAATTATCTTTGGATTATAGCACATTCTGTGGCATTCAGACTTCTGGTAAAAGCGTATCCTTCAGTTAAGTTTGAACTTTTATTCAGGAGCAGGTTTCTGCTGTATATAATGTATAGAGGGTGTTAGGTAAACATGCGGCAAACATTCTAGGGGTTATTCCTTGGCCTACTCTCTACGGCTCTTTTCATAGGTGACGTAGGTTCCTAGGTTTTCTTTTCTGGATTGTGAATGGTCCATTCCTTGGTCTATTCTAAGAATATTTTGTCCGTTGATGATTTCTGAAAAATGCTTTTGTTTCGAAGATACAGGGTGAACACAATTTGGGACAACCATATTCGATATTATATAAGTATCGCGTACGCCAATGAGTTTATCAAGTACAAAAAATCGTTGAGGATATCTTGGATCGGCTATTTTATCTACTAACTTACAAGTGGATTTCATTTGAATAATTCTCGTCAGTGATCATCATCTATATCGGTCGCAGTTGTTTGCATTGAGTGACGTTTGGCTATTTGACGTATTTGTAATAGTTAGTGAAGTCATCTACCATGTATACGAACGCCGAGATGACTGACATTCATTTCATGTATGGACTTGCTGATGGCAATTCATTACAGGCTAGACGATTGTACATTAAACGGTTTCCTAGATGTAATATCCCCGACCAAAAATATTCGAAAACATTCATCGACGTCTTCATGAAACAGGCACATTGAAACGAAATGGAGGGCCAGGAAGATTAATGACAGTAAGAACGGTACAACTGGAACAGAATGTGTTGGACACGATAGAGGAAGATCCAAGTACTTCTACGCGACAAATTGCCAATACTTTGAATGTAAGTCATTGGATAGTTTGGAAAATTCTTAAGGGCAATTTGTTGTATCCATACCGCATTCAACGTGTTTAGGCAATACTACCTGCTGATTATCCTCCACGTTTTGCGTTACGTTAATGGCTTTTGAAAACATTAGTTCTAATCTCTTAATTCCTGAAACATATTCTTTTCCACTTCCGAAGCTAGTTTCAGAAGAAATTCAATAAGGAATTTTCATAACAACCATGTGTGGGCAGATGAAAATCCGCATGAGGTATGTCAAGATCATTTTCAGCATCAGTTCTCCTTGAATGCTTGGGTTGGAATTGTAGTTGACTATCTAATTGGACCGGTATTTCTACCAGCAAGATTTACTGGCGAGATGTATCGCAACTTTTTGGAAAAAACACTGCCCGAGTTTCTGCAGGTTGTACCAATGACCATAAGAATTGCAATGTGGTTTAAACACGAGGGTGCATCCTCAGATTTTAGTTTGATTGCTCGTGATATTGTTAATAGCAACATACGGAGATCGCAGGATTGGTCGAGTTGGGCCACACGTTCGGACCTGCTCGTTCCTCAGATTTTAACCCCCTAGATTTTTTCTTATGGGGCTATCTGAAGTTATTAGATAACGCTACTCCAGTGGAAGATCTGGACAAATTGCGAAATCGGTTATTTTTTTAGTGTAACTCAATTAAAAACAACCCTGGTGTGTTTGAAAGAGTTTGGCACTCAATAACAAGAATATTGAATGCTTGTATCCAGGCTGAAAGAAGCCATTTCGAACATTTATTGTGGATTCAGCAAATTTACATACTTTTTGGTAATAAAATGTTGTCTCACCCTGTATAATTCTAACGCCCTGTATAATTTGTTTTTTTTTTTCAAATTTGATTGCAACTTCCAAGTAACACAATATCTCGGCACAGAGCTTGATACAGTCAAATTACAAAGACTGAAACACACAAATGTGGCTCAATTAATCTTGAGGCAATCCTTTTCGAATGTATCAACGAATAAAGAACAGCAGACAATGAATTAATTTATTCGTTATTCGTTAAACTTTAATATTTTGAAGTGTTCACTAAAATGTTTTTGGGAAAACATTCCCGACTTCTAACTAAGAAAGAATTGTTTGTAAAATATTCATCTGAATATGAATAGTTAGAAGCATGGGCGCAGCGAAGGGGGGGTTTTGGCAGTTCGAACACCCCCCCCCCCCCTCCCCGAAATATGCAAAATATATACATAAATGTTATATTGAAATAAATAGACGAGTAGAGACGACTCTCTTCAAGAGAGCATGGTAGATGTGAAGTTTAGGAACCCTTTTGTGTGTCAGGTTTAGAAAGTAAATTGGTGCATTTCTGTTATTGTATTTTTAAACTTAATATTCTTCCTTATTAATACAGCCCATACATTAAACAGTGATAATTACGGTTAATGTATGAAGAGAATAGTCATATATTTCAAACCGAAAAGGATGAAGGGCTATTAAGAGATCTTTTGAAAAATTATAATATTTGGAATACAATAAATATTATTCAGAAATAGAACAGACAACAATGAAAGATTGCTTTAAAAAAATAACCTCAAAAGATGAATAATTAATTCAGTGAAACTTAAAGAAACTCCTTAAAGTATCATAACTGAATTCGTCTTTAATAAACTGAATGAATAAAACTAACATATTGCTGTACTGTCATACATTTTTTGTACAATTGAGGAAATAATAAAAGCCTAATTGGTTAGATATATTAAAAAGACAATTGCTTATTTTATTCGTAGACATGTAACACAAATTTATTCAAGGCATATTAAAAAAAATAATTTTACAAACAAAGATTGTTGTAGGCAATAAAGATGTCGCCCTTTAAAACGTAATGCATCATCTAGACATTTACCTGTATGTATAATGTAAATTTATCGCAGCCCGTACAATATAAGCCGAGTAATTTAATACTTAAACGTGTAGTCATCTTAATTAAACCTGATTATAATTTTAAAACTACTGTTTTCTCATACTTAAACATCGCATTACGTTATAATAGTGCGTGGATATTTGTTCACAGTATAACTATAGATATATTTATAAGTTGTAAATGTAAATAGGAAGTCGTAAAGCGTTTACGGCAAATGAGAACATAAATTCGTAATTTATTTATTGCTAATTACATAACAATCGTTGCCTAACTAAACACTCACTAATTAAAAAAATGTTCTTCGGTTATTATTCTTCCTACTTAATCAAGCCATGAAAATATAAACTATCTTACATTATATAATTTTGATTATTAAAGAGACAAGATTAAATAGACAAGTCTGGGCTGGATTCAGACTGTTTTTGAGGTACAATACAAAACTGATAAAAGTAATGTGCAAAATTCTCTACAAATCTTAAGATTCTCCAAAAGAATATAAAAAAATAAACTTTTTAGTGGTTTAGACAATCGAGTTGAAATTTTTACTACTGTTTTGGAATATACCATCAATTTGTATTCATTTCGTAGCAATTTGACGTACCTCAAAAACATCCTTAGAACAAACAAAGTGTAAATAGAAATACTAGGCTAGATTTAATATGACATATAAAGGATTTATCAACAGCTTCAATAATATTTGAAATTCTAATAGCAACAATATTTAAGACATTTTGTCACATAACGAGTGACAATAAATGATTGAAGCAAAATAATACATTGCAACACTGAGCGCTTTGGTAGTAGTTCTGTGTTGGTTGTGCAACCTGTCAGTTGTCAATAGTCTTTATTTAGGTTATGTCAAAAAAATTGCTCGTATGTTGAATGCTGTGAATACAGCTAAGGACCACTTTTATTTGCAATCAAATGCGAAAATCGGCCATTAAAATAAATGTATTGTGCTTTCTTTTAAAAACCATTTTTATTTGTTTAAAACTGAATTATAAATTTTGTCAAATTAAACAAAAACAAAAACTGTCAATTTTTAACTGTCAATTTCGTTTTTGTGACGATTGTTTTGAACACATAAAACTGAGTATGCCATGCCAACAAAGTTGCCAACAAAAGAAGCACGGTACTTGATGCTAATTGTTTTTAGAATACCTTGACAATTCAGCCTGGCAATATAAAAGCTTTTTTAGTTCCTCGTGAACACTCAACCTGTATTAATGAAACTAGACGTCCACATAAAGGCATCCAGTTGCAGGGACTGGAGAACGAACGACACTGATTCACATTTTTGTTGAAAAAATTACATGAAATTGATGGTAAATTGTATCAGCGAGTGCTTGTCTGGTCTTGTCTGGTCTTGTCTGGTCTTTTCTGGTCTTGTCTGGTCTTGTGTAGTCTTGTCTGATTTGGTCTGGTCTCGTGTGGTTTTGTCCGGCTTTATCTGGTATAGTCTGCTCTTCTCTGGTCCGGTCTGCTTTTGTCTGACCCTGTCAGGTCTTGATTTGTCTTGTCTGGTCTTGTCCCTTGTCTTGTCATAAGACTTGCCTCTAGGCATATTTCTAGTCTTGTATCTAGTCTTGTGTCTAGTCTTGTCTCTTGTCTATAGTATTCTCTCTAATCTTGTCTCTAGTCTTGCCTAGTCTTGCCATGTCTCGTCTGGTACTGTCTGGTCTTGTCTGGTCTTGTCTAGACTTGTCCCGCCATGTCTGAACCTGTCTGGTTTGTCTGGTCTTGTCTGGCCTTGTATAGTCTTCTCCGGTCTTGTACGGTGTTCTCTGGTATTGTCTGACCTGGTCTTGTGTTGTCTGATCTTGTTTGGTGTTGTCTGTTCTTGTCTGGTTTTGTCTGGTCTTGTCTGGTATAGTGTGGTCTTGTATGCTCTTGTCTGGTCTTGTCTGGTATTTTCTGGTCTTGTCCGGTCTAGTCTGGTCTTGTCTGGTCTTGTCTCACCTTGCCAGGTCTTGTGTGGTCTTTTCTGGTCCTGTCTGTTTTTTTCTGGTCTAGTCTGGTATTTTCTGGTTTTGTCGGTTTTGTTTGCTTTTGTCTGGTCTTGTCTGGTCTTGTATGGTCTTCTCTGGTTTTGTCTGGTCTTGTCTTGTCTTGTCTGGTCTTGTCTGGTCTTGTCTGGTCTTGTCTGGTCTTGTCTGGTCTTGTCTGGTCTTGTCTGGTCTTGTCTGGTCTTGTCTGGTCTTGTCTGGTCTTGTCTGGTCTTGTCTGGTCTTGTCTGGTCTTGTCTGGTCTTGTCTGGTCTTGTCTGGTCTTGTCTGGTCTTGTCGGGTCATGTCTGCTCTTGTCTGGTCTTGTCTGGTCTTGTTTGGTCTTGTCTGGTCTTGTCTGATCTTGTCTGGTCTTGTCTGGTCTTGTCTGGTCTTGTCTGGTCTTGTCTGGTCTTGTCTGGTCTTGTCTGGTCTTGTCTGGTCTTGTCTGGTCTTGTCTGGTCTTGTCTGGTCTTGTCTGGTCTTGTCTGGTCTTGTCTGGTCTTGTCTGGTCTTGTCTGGTCTTGTCTGGTCTTGTCTGGTCTTGTCTGGTCTTGTCTGGTCTTGTCTGATCTTGTCTGGTCTTATGTGGTCTCTTCTGCTCCTGTCTGGTCTAGTCTGGTCTTGCTGGTCTTCTCTGCTCTTGTCTGGTCTTGTCTGCAATTGTCTTGTCTTGACTGATCTTGTTGCGCCTTGTCCGATTTTGTCTGGTCTTGCCAGGTTTTGTCTGGTCTTGTCTGGTCGTGTCTGGTCTTGTCTGGTCTTGTTTGGTCTTGTCTGGTCTTGTCTGGTCTTGTCTGGTCTTGTCTGGTCTTGTCTGGTCTTGTCTGGTCTTGTCTGGTCTTGCCTGGTCTTGTCTGGTCTTGTCTGCTCTTGCCTGGTCTTGTCTGGTCTTGTATGGTTCTCTCTGGTCTTGTCTGGTCTTGTCTTGTCTTGTCTAGTCTTGTCTGGTCTTGTCTGCTCTTGCCTGGTCTTGTCTGGTCTTGTATGGTTCTCTCTGGTCTTGTCTGGTCTTGTCTTGTCTTGTCTAGTCTTGTCTGGTCTTATCTGGTCTTGTCAGGTCTTGTCAGGTCTTGTCTGGTTTTGTCTGGTCTTGTTTGGTCTCGCCTGGTCTTGTGTAGTCTTGTCTGGTATTGACTGGTGCGGTGTTCAGTCCAACCGTATAAAACTAGAGAACATTCTTTCATAAAAAATCCAGTTAATGACTAAATACGCAACGAAATACGTGAATAATAAAACAATTACCTATATGGTAATCAAAAATTTCCACGGCAATTTAACCAGAGCAAAATTTCATAAATATAAACTAAACAAGCATCTCGTAGCAGCAAAACAACCGAAGCCGCGTGTGTGTGTAATTTTCTAGTTGATTGCAACAATTCTACCACGGAAAGTATAAATGGCGAGCAATAAAGTATTTAACGGCTGTCGGGATTTGCGGCGGCTATCGCATGTTATTAAGTCATAACGCGAGTAACGAGTCCGGCCGAAAATCAAATGAGCTTTTTATGCAGACAATGAGTGTCTTTTGTTGTCATAATGAGTTTAGGGCGGTCAATTGTCGAGGGAGAGATACATACACATGCTTTTAGTTGCGGTTTGAGCGTGTCACATAGACAGGGGAACTAAACTATAGTGGAGATAATAAAGCATGTCCTTTCTGATTTTAACTGAAACCTTTTGAATGTATTTGCCATTCATACCAAACTTTTATTAGCATTAGCACATTCATTTCATAGTAATAAAATTAAGTTTTGATTGAATTGGATTTAGGAATGGGAAATGTAACATAGTCAATGTACAGGGTGTTTCATAAATTTCCGGCAAAAATTCTAGGGCGTATTCTAAATCCCACATTCCGAAAAAAGTCCCTATAAAGATGTGTACTAAAAACGCTTCCTAAATGAGGTACAGCCCTTAAAAAGTGCTCGCCTCATACAACATTTTTACTAATATCTCAGACGCTACTAATGACGGTTGATTCAAATTTTGTGTGTACTCGTTACTGGTGCCGAAATACAGTTTGTGCTAATTTTCGTCTTGATAGCCAACCAGTAGGCGTAAATTCGAATAACGACCCTTGTATTTTAGCAAATATTTTTTATATCTATACATTTAGCAAATACTAGACTAGATGAAGTTGCCAAAAACTACACTGAAAGGGTACTCTTTGTTTCTGTCGCTCAAGATAACAGTTGTCGAGGAAAAAATTAAAAGGTATTTTTGAGAATGATATTGTGATGAAAACAAACAAATCTCTACTATTTATTTACTCAAAATTTACTATTTTTGTTAGTACAGGTGCAAATTTAAATGTAATGATAAGAAAAAAATTTACTGCAGCTATAAAATTTGGCATTTTGTTCAGTCCGTCGTAGAAAACTGTCAGTGTCACACTTACTTTTCCATAATTTTGCAATGAATGCTATTACTAATGCTGAGTACACGACATGCATCTCATGTATTGTCTGGCCCAGGCAAACGTAATTAAAGCAAGGCAACTTTACCAAGAAAGATACCCTGATAGAAGAATACCCGATAGAAAAGAATACCCAATAGACTTTTGAGGCCGTCGATAGGCGTTTATGGAGAATTATAGCGTTTAATGGAGATTTATATATAATTAACACGGTCAATTGGAAACAATTTTGTTTGGGGGACATATCCCACAATCCTGATGGTGAAGCAAATCCAGCGACAAGTACTCGAAAAGTTGCTGCCGCTATAGGAGTACCCCAATTTGTCGGGTTCTCCACGAACAGCAGTTGCATCCGTACCCCAATAAAAAGAGCTACCAGCAGATTATCCTATTCAACAAAAAACTAAAATTTAGCTTCGTTGTGCCCTAGATCCTTTGTTTGAGAGTCGGCTGCTCTTGCTCAGATGAAGCAATCTTTACACGAAATGGTTATGAATTTCCATAACATGCACTGCTGGTAGGACGAAAATCCTCAAACTGCTATGGTGAGAGCTCATCAGCAATGATTCTCCATTAATGTCCGGTGTGGTATTGTTGGCGATGTATTAATCGGTCCACATATTCTACCAAGGCGGTTGACCTGAGAAGTGTATCGGCATTTTTTAACAGAAATTGGCCAGGCCTGATCGATGTAGTACCTCTTTTGACTAGACGCCAAATGTGGTTCATGCACGATGGTGCAAATTCCATTACACCCACTGCATATTTTAGTTCGTTAGCGAGAGATCACCTACATATAATCATTAAGATGGATAGGTGAAGGCGGTCCAGTTGCTTGGCCAGCAGGGTCACCAGATATGTACCCCTTGGACTACTTTTTTTGGGGTAACTTAAAAAACTTCTATGAAACGGAAGTGGCGGATCTCACAGAACTGCAGCGTCGTGCTAAAAATGGATGTGCAACCATTCAGGCCACCGCAGGAAGTTTTGAACGTGTTCGAAGATCATTACAGCGACGTGCTGAAGTGTTGGGGTTGACCACGGCAATTTGAGCAACTATTGTGAATTAACTATTACGTTTATGTCATTATGTTTATCAGTCATTTACGTTTATTCTTATTCAAAACTGAAATAAAGATTTGATTGTTTTCTCTGATTGGATTTTTAATATTTCTTTTAATCATTTGCAAAAAAATACGATTTTGATTACGAATAATAGCATCGAGACAAGCATTTGCTAAATGTGCAGATGGAAAAAATATTTGAAAAAATACAAGGGTCGTTAACCTTATGTGCCGCCACTGGTTGGCTATCAAGAGGAAAATAAGCACAAACGGTAGCTCGATACCAGTAATAAGTGCACACGAAATTTGAATAAATTATCATTAGTTTCGTCTGAGATATTAACAAAAATGTGGTGTGAGGCCACCCCTTTTTAAGGGTACCTCAGTTAGAAAGCCTTACCGGACACATCTTTATAGAGACATTTTTTCTTATTTTGGGCTCTAGAACACTGTTTTACAAATTGATCTTGGTATAAGCTAAGGTATTGAAAGAACTGGAGCATTATAGCATGGATGAAAAATTAATTAAAGGGTTAAGGGTTATTTATTACTGGTATTTTCTAGCTTTATTTAGGACTGGAGAATTATTATATATATATATATATATATATATATATATATATATATATATATATATATATATATATATATATATTTAGAGATTTATTTCCCTTAATAGCCCATTTTCCAATACGACAGGGAAACTAACATATATGGTCGGATTGGATCAAGGGATGTCTGTAAATTTGTAGTCACATTCAGAGTGTACAAGTATAATCTACCATATTATATCAAAAAAGTTTTATTTGTCAATCAAGTTTAGAACGAAGATTATATTCGAGTAAATATAAATATGAATATGACGTGGACTATCACCACATTTTCTTTTTGCAACATTCTGATTTACTTATTTCATTACAATTTTAAAATATGGATCATTAAATACAACTAATATTTATGCAGATCTAATATTTAGCTCATTGAATGATATTTAAATGACAACAATAACTGACGAACATTTTGTATTTGCGTTCGATACTAATTAAATAATTTTTACTGATATATGAATAGATCTAAACAAAACTAGATAAATAAACGCAATTGAGATAAGTAATAGGTCAAGAATATATTTTTTGACCTATGAGGTTGTTAATAGAATGTAGAGAACGCGGACAGAGATCGACCAAACATACTGAAACGACTAGACTATAAAGACATTAAACATACAAATCTACACAATCAAGATTAAGTGACCACACAAATAAATATATAAATAGACGGGACCTCACACACTTACAAAATAGGAAAATCTAGCAAGAATATAAATTTTACAATTCATTCATAAAGTGCATATGCGAGTTCCATTAATATTTTTCGATAAGGAATCTGCCGCATAGATAGTGAAAAATGACAAATGACACGAATTTGGCGTGGACGATAATTCACCATGTTCTGTTAATCAGCTTGAAGTTAGGGGAGGGCTCCGATAAATAGGGCGTGAAATTTTTTCGACGTTTCTCACTAATCCGTAACACATTTGGTTTCCATTTTAATAAATTGCCGATTCGATTGAACCAAATGGGAACTTTTTCTAAAAAGAAACAACATATTATTCCACTGGATAAAAATAACAATTGTATATAATAAATAAAAATTGTTAATGTCAATATTTGGTTATTTTTATCAATATATTTAATTTATCTGTTCAATATATAAACGGGTTTATTATATTTGATTTTATAATAAATCCAAAAAACAAAACATTTCCATCCACCCAAACTTGTTAATAAAGCCTTGTTAATAATTCTCCAGCCTTAGATTTCACAAACCGTCCACCCTGAATGAATACGAAATATGCGATACCGGGGTGGCGCATACTAAAAGTCAAAGTGGAATAGAGGGTTTAGTGTAAATTGACCACATTTTCATTGAGACAAAGCCGGACAAATGGGAAGATATGAGAATTATAATTTAGTTATGAAAGTAGACCAATAATTCAACAAAATATATTTTATCTACTCACACACCAAAATGAACACATTAATAAATACATTATTGTATGTGAAGAATGCCGTTTTTATAATCGGGTGTAAAAGTATCCAAATGGTGTGTAAAAGTCCAATGTAAATCAATAAAATATGTTAATTGAATATATTTTATATTAAAATTTGTATATTAAAATTGAATTAATTTTTCTTATTTGGAATCAGGAGTTTTCGGCCTCTCAGTTTGGATTTATGATAAAATAATGTATGACAATTATAGATTTTAAAGTTAATTTAAAAAAAAAGAAATATGAAAATATACGCCGCCAAAACCAAAGTAATTACCATTGGGAAAAAAGAACCAACATAACAATAAAACTAGATGGCAAATATATAGAGTAAATAGAAACATTTAAATAATATAACCAATAATATAACTTAACCCAACCATAACCTAATCTAGATTAGATCTAGGTTAACCTAGATTACATCGACAACGACCAAATAGTGTTACCGACACTGTGCGTTTTTACAACTTATTGTTAGCATTTTTTTCCACGGAGGCGCTCTAAACTCTTCTAAAAGTTCAGATCCAACAAAACACTTTTTGTTGCTGTATTTGTTCCCCGAAGGGACTTTGTTGAGACTTGAATTTGAGACAAGAATTTGTTCCACATTTGCAGACCACCAACATTTAATTCTTTCTTTTAGTTCTTTTTTCATCAGTAACTGATGACCGTATCTTGCCAATAACACCGTATCAAAATACATCATTTTCGCAAATATTATTTTTTAGAAAATGGTTACTAATATATTAAAAATATTTTTACACATATTCCCATAAAATCTCCTTTTTTAATGTCACCCAATGAAAGTTGCCATTAAACAACCTGATTTTCTGAAAGAAATTCAAAATTTTTATAATATCTGCTTGGAATATCTTGAAGAATGGACAGTTCAATTGGAGGATATTAACAAATTTCATTGGGTGACATTAAAAAAGGAGATTTTATGGGAATATATGGAAAAATATTATATTGTATGTTACAGTACATTTAAAATAAGGAATGCAGATATTTTGTAAAAAGCGGGACATTTGTAAAAATCGGCGGGACGCGGGACTGTCGTCCAAAAAACGGGACAGTCCCGCCAAAATCGGGACGTGTGGTCACTTTAGTTTAGTGAGAGCTTCCTCCAAACCACTTTAGTTAGTGAGTCTTGCTTGTCTAGTCTTGTCTGTCTAATCTTGTCTCTCTAGTCTTGTCTGTCTAGTCTTGTCTGTCTAATCTTGTCTGTCTAGTCTTGTCTGTCTAGTCTTGTCGGTCTAGTCTTGTCTGTCTAGTCTTGTCTGTCTAGTCTTTTCTGTCTAGTCTTGTCTCACTAGTGTTGTCTGTCTAGTCTTATCTGTATATTCCTGTCTGTCTAGTCTTGTATGTCTGGTCTTGTCTATCTAGTCTTATCTGTCTAGTTTTCTGTATAGTCTTGTCTGTTTAGTCTTGTCTGTCTAGTTTTTTTTTAAGACAAGGCTTGTCTGCCTAGTCTTGTCTCTCTAATCTTGTCTGTAAAGTCTTGTCTGTCTAGTCTTGTCTCTCTAGTCTTGTCTGTCTAGTCTTGTTTGTTTAGTCTTGTCTGTCTAGTCTTGCGTGTCTAGCCTTGTCTTTACAGACTTGTCTGTCTAGTGTTATTCTTATTAAGATACTTTTAATATTTAATAATTAAGTATTAGTAGTATGTAATAAAAGTATGTAATAATAATTTCATTTAGTATTTATCTTTCTGGTTTTAGTTTCATAATTTCATATTAATTCAGCGCGTTAATGAGGAATGTAGGCAAGTAAATTAAAGACGGAATGGTAGAAGCAATTAAGGAAAGTTGCAGTAGTACAGTAAACGAGCAGCTACAAGAAGTACTAAAAAATGAAACCTTCCCATATAAAATCTCTTTATAATTATAATAAATGTGGCATTAATTTAGATTTAATTGTTAGCAACCGTAAATAATTAAACCGAATGAGAATATCTGATTATATGAACACAACACTGTTGGTCTTAATTTAATTCTTAAATGACATGCATATTTTCTAGAATGATGTTTTTTTTTATTTTAAATTAAGTTAACAATTAGCAGCCTCAGATACCAAATGACTAATTAAAGATCTTTAAAGAAGTAAGAAATTGTAAACTTAAATATAATCAGTTAACCAAATAAACAAATGTTGCATAACTAATTTCATTTTAGCATTTTTTTTATGGAGTAGCCTTTTCATAAAAAAACTTATTAGGTTTTGTTTAAAGTAATTTTAAGAAAAATATTTTATTTAATTGATTTTTTTTAATATATTGTGTGAATATTGTAGCTTAGCTACGAAATTTATTAGCTACGAAATTATGACGTTAGTTGAAACTCTTATAAATAAAGAATGGCATCACAATCGCACTGATAATACACATCACATAAAAATATTTATAATGAATTACCGCAATAGAATTTAGAAAAAAACAGTAATTTATGTTTATAGTTTGACACTGTAATATTAAAATTTATACACAAAAATGACATTAATCAACATAAATTGATAATTTATGTTTCAAATTAAATATCCTTATTGAAAATTAATATACGATGAAAAGAATAAATGAACGAAACAAGACAAACAGCAAAATTTCCTATGAAAGGAACAAATATGAAAATTAGAATACAGACAAAAATCAAACAATACTATATAAATTGAATAGTCTAGATCAGGAACTACATATAGAGTCTAGATCAGGCCTGGGCAAATAGCGGCCAGCGGGCCGCATACGGCCCACGTCGACATTTTATGCGGTCCGTGAAAATATTATAAATTACTTTAGATTTTTCACCTACAACAAACCCAAATCTTCGAATCATGTAGTGATAAATAGATTCGAGAAAGTTTTAAGAAGGAAGTCAAAGGCAAATTACTCAACGGGAAGGCAAAAAGTCTAAAAATGACAAGCCAGACGCCGAAAAACCAGAGGTAAACAAGACCGGTTTCAAGAGAGGTTAGCTGATAACAGAGGACAAACGGGCGAATTTCTGATCGAAGCGTGTACACTGGTGCCGGTTCCCCAGAAAAAGAGCCTAATATAAAGAAAAATTACATCTGACACCAAGAAGTGAGTCACTTTCGTGGGGTCGACCGGAGATACTCATTTAGTGTGGTGGGTTAAGATGATGAAGCCAATAGACGGCGATGTCGGTAGTAGCATCGATGATGGAAAGGGGAAGGGAGCAGCAGAGGAGGAGGAGGTATTTAAGACATCCAAAAAACAAATAGAACACCAAAAAAAGTCGAAAAGAGAAATGAAAACATGATGGAGAAGATGATGGAAATGATGGGAAATCTCACAAGTGATACAATGGGTATTAAAGAAGAACAAAAAAAGGTAGCGAGGACATGAAAATGATACAAAAACAGATATAAGAACTACGATGAGAAAAAACCGAGCATACAGAAGAATTAAAGGAAATAAAAGCAATAAACGAAAAAGCTAGATATACTTAGATATACTTAAACAACAGCTCAAAAAAACAAACGAAAAATTTGAAGAATTAAAAGAGGAGAAAATAAAAAGAATGTGGTAATAATAATAACGTATGGACTCAAGGGAAAAAGAACACCATAAAAGAAGGAATAAACAATTTCATCAAGGAAAAATTGGGAGTGGAAGTAAAAATATATAATGCCATAACATTAGGAGAAGAAGGAGGAGAATAACACAAACGAGTAAATATTTGTAGACAATGACATGAACAGACATGTACATGAAGAGGTCAGGGAGGTACACAAAGAGTGATAAGAAAAATTGCAAAAGAAGAAATGAACAAAGGAAAAGAAATTAAAGTAGGACTTCTAAAATTAATAAGGGAAGGACAAAGTGTGGAAATGGAATACTGAAATAAAGGCATTAGAAATGCAAAGGCCAAAAACTAGAGATAATAAAAACATGGAAGGACAAGGAAGCGGCCCTGGCAATGAAAAAGGATTATGAAAAGGAAAAGCGAGCAAAAAGTAGAAACAGGAAATAAGGCACTAAAAGAAAATGAAAAATATGAACATGGAACGTCAGAGAAACATATAAAACAAGAGGGAGCAATAAAACAACTAACTAGAGAAATGATAAGATATAATTTGGATCTTATAGCAATACAAGCGACAAAACAAAAAGGAAATGTCTGTCTAGTGTTTTCTGTCTAGTCTTGTCTCACTAGTATTGTCTGTCTAGTCTTATCTGTATATTCCTGTCTGTCTAGTCTTGTATGTCTGGTCTTGTCTATCTAGTCTTATCTATACTAGTCTTGTCTCTCTAGTCTTGTCTGTCTATCTTGTTTGTTAGTCTTGTTTGAAATGAAGACTGTATAATTTTAAATAGTGAAGGAAAAATAGGATGCTGGGTTTCTAGTAAGCAAGAGAATAAAGCCGGCTTTCGTAGAATTCACACCTATATCTGAAAGCCTATGCTGGATAAGACTAAAATGAAAATACCAAAATATAACATTACTAAAAAATATACACGCACCAACGGAAAAAACTGAAATGGAAGAGAAAAAACCTATGCGTATACTATAATACGCTAGACCAAGTATTCCAGAGAATATAAATAGAATACCAATAGAATACTAAGATACGATCCAAAAATAATTTTAAGTGACGCAAATGAGAAAATAAGGCAAATTTAGCAAACACGAAAACGCCAATGAAAAGCACCAACTGTTGATACAATTTGCAAAAAAGGGCTTGATAATCAAAAACACATAGGAACCATGGAATGATAAGGGAAGATCAGATATGCTCAAGTATCAATGCTGGAATGAAGCAGTGATAGTTACTATATACAAGAAAGGGTATAGAATGGAGTGCACAAATTATAGTTGAATTGCGTTATTAAATGTAGCATATAAAATTCTAGCCTCTACACTAAATATTAAACTAACAGCGAAGTTAGACCAATAAATAGGAGAATAATAGTGCGGCTTTGAGAAGGACAGATCAGTTATAGATCAAATATTTACTTTAAGAGAGCAGAATCGCACGTCCGAAATCCACGAATATAACAAAGAAACATATATGCTATTCCTGGATTTCAAAGCGTACGACCGAATAAAGAGAGAGCAATTGTACATATCTTTAAAAGAACTAGGAATTAAAGGAAAACTATTATATAACAACTTAATTCATTTAACGTTAAAAGAAACTGATAACAGGGTGAGAGTAATAACAAGAACATCAGACAGGTTCAATGTACAAGAAGGTTTAAGACAAGGAGGTACACTGTCCCCAATACTCTTTAGTTGGGTACTAGAATATGCTATAAGGAAAGCTAAATTATATAGAAATGGTCTTTTATACAATAACTAGCCTTTGCAGACGATTTGACAATAGTAACCAGAGGGAAAAAAGAACTGCAAGAAGTAGTAATACAATTAGAAAAAAACGCACGCGGTGTAGGATTAGAAATAAATGAAAATAAGACAAAATACAAAAGAATAAATTAATCATAACGACGGATGAAGAAGAAACCTAAAATTTGATGAAGTAGAACAATTTACTCACCTATGAACATAATTCTATAGGAAACCGTAAATATATAGAGAGATCCCAAGAAGGACAATGGCAGGAAATAGATGTATCTATGCCCTTAAGAAAGTAATACATAACTGAAGTATTTCAAGAAATCTTAAAATTAGAATATACAAGACAAATAGCAATATGTGTTCTGCCAAAATAATACGTCACTGAGAAAGCAATTACTAATTTATCTTTACATAGTACCCACAATGAAAGTTCCAACATAAAAAGGCGAGAAAAAACCCAAAAGCATGCCTATGATATGCTCTTTATGTTTACCTGGCCTGATATTTACTTCATTATTTACCTGCTATTATTTCATAGACATATAGACAAAACTATTAAAATAAAAAATAATTTATTGCGGCTCGCGGTCTAATTTTCATCCACAATGTAGCCCGATAGCCAAAAGATTTTCTGTCGACATTAATTAACCCATTGGTTATCAGCTTCAATACGTTAGCATATCTATTATTAATTTTGATTAAATAACTAATGTATGAAAGGCTTGACGACAATGTTAGACTGTATATTCTGTACATGATAATTCCATATAAATATGTGGGGTTCATAGGTCATGTGTTTATTCATAATTAGCACCGGATGAGTCGACCTCATCGGCCTCCATTTATCAATTTATAATTACCAGTAATGAGTATAGACAGAATTGACCCGCGATATCTTTATTTACGTAGTTTATAGTAATTATTCACTATTAAATTATTAATACTCGTTATTATATTACAATAATACAAACGGCACAATATTTTTATTCCTCCTGGAAAACAAAATGATTTATTAAAAGTCCTTGGCTCACGCTTAACACAAACAAAGGAAGATGAACAGTTTCTTATCGCCGCTTTGAGGAATAAATACAAATCATTATTATCTCAAATTTGTGAAACACAGAATGGATTCTATGGGCTTATTGTTTCCATTAATACATGTTTGATTTAATAATACTTTTTATTATGTAGATTTATTTTGTAAAATGAAAATTGTGATTTGTAAATGAAAGTATATGAACCAGTAAAAGCAGTAAGAAGTACCAGTAAGAAGTACCAGTAAAGCCAACATTCTGATACTGTTAAAATTGGTCAGACTTTTACTTTGAAAATAGTAAATTTATATGCAATATCATTAATCAAAGTGTAAATTTATATAAAAGTTGAATTTGGTAAAAATAAAGATGTGAAACTGATATTAATATATTTCTACATCAAGCTTAAACGTCACATTACTTGACTAAAAAAAGCTAAAGTTTGACTTTTCTGAAAAGTTAATTCGAGCGGCAGAAACAATCCTTTTCTGACGTTATGAGGGACAATAAAATCCTTAGCTATTATATTTTTTAAAATATTCACAACAAAATATATTATCAATCCAATTATTTAGTTCACGTATCATGATTTGTGGAATCCTTTCAGTTTTACAAGTCACACATTTTTAAAAATCAATTATGGCGAACGAACAAAATGGTTATTATTATAAGTTATATGATCCTTTATCAAAGCAACCAAAACCTTTGCACACGTTTAATCCCGTCAGGTTTCCAATAATAAACAATATATACATAGTTATAAGCCGACGCTAGGAAAATCAATCTACATATAGGCTACTGACATGGGTTCATTTTAATTCTCTTATAAAAACTATTAACTCAATTAGGAAATAGTTTTATTCCCATTACACACATAGTTTAATAGTTGTAATACGAAATTTCTATATCGTGAGAGACTTTTTTTGGACAAGTGATACTTGTTTATAAATATAATCGACAAACGTTTTCGTCTCGACATTTTATTATCAATTTAGAGTCCTATTGATTACTATAGACGGCCGTTCATACAACAACAAGGATGTGTGTCTCTAATCTATGATCTGTTAATTTTTATTATTAGTTGTAAAAAAAACTAATTCATTGATAACAAACTGTAAGCAATATATAATTAGTTTCGAAAATGAATACGATACTTTATTTCTAAATGTTTGCTTGACCACCTGATCTTTGACAGATAGCCTTTTAACTATTTAACCTTAGTAGCAACAACAGTCTAATATTATTTACACAGTATTTATCAATTCGTTGTTTGCTGCTTCTCCAAACTCATTAATTTAATAATATCTACACAAATTTACAACAGTTAACAATAAGTGTATTTGATCGAATCCTTTCTGAGCAGTCTGTACGTCTATTGCATGTCTATTGCTCGTCTATTATATGCATATCAAATCATTGATGGCTAGTCTTGAATGTCTACTTTTATTTGTCTAAACTAAACCAAGTTGAGTTGTCTAATTAGCATACTTGATCTTGCCTGTTGGTTCTACAGTTCAGTTTATCTAATTTAGAGTCTGACTAGTTGTGTTTGTTTAGTTTATTTTCCTAGCCCTCTTTATCTAATCTTTATTATCTGTGTAGTCTTGTTTGTGCTGTTTTTACTATCCAGATTTGTCTCTCTTGTCTCGTTTATCTAGTATCACTGAGACATACCATATCTGTTAAATCTTACACCTTATTAGGCCTTGTATTATGAAGCCACACACATTCATTTATTGAATATTGGTGACGCCATACTGATTATAGATACAATCAAACAATTAAGATTAAGAAGAACAATTCAGAATTTAATTAAGACTTATATTAAGACTTATTAAGACTATGAAAAAATCTCATGTTGTAGCAACTACTTCCTGGCTAATATCACACAGGATATTAAATTATACAACAGAGATTTGCATGCTATTATTAGTCCCAGTCAATTTTCGTGCCACTAACAGAACTAAAGAAATAACATTGTTTTTAGAATCATTACCTTGTATTCAAATTAAGTGAATAGCCAGACGCGTTTCGAGATATATCTCTCATCAGTGCAACTCTCATCAGTAAATCAAAAGAGCAAAGCTACACTGATGAGAGATAGATCTCGAAACGCGTTTATTCACTTAATTTAAATACAAATAAATGATCCTTAAATCAATGTTATTTCTCTAGTTCTGTTAATCTTGTTTGTCTAGCAAATCAGAAAGAAAAACTAGGAATAAAGGAGGGAGTTTCCATGGAAAGACTAGGACGAGAGGATAGCGAAATACGGGGATGAAAAAATGGGGATGTGAAAAGAGAAATTATGTAGAAGAAAATTAAATTAAGAAAGACTAACGTATTCATTAGGGATGACCTTACAGAGGCAGAAAGGGAGTGCCAGAAGGCTATTAAAATTAGAGCAATAGAATTAAAAGAGGAAGAACACAAGGGCTACAAGAAACTAATAGTAGATGTAAAAGTTGTACCATTGATGGAAGGAAAACAAGAAGGTTTAAAAAAGGACTAAAGAGGGGGAGAGCGGGAGAATACACAAGAACAATGGTGAACGGTTAACGGAAAATAGTGACTTAAGAGGAAACTGGGAAGCGATAACGGATCTATTATAATTTTTCTCAAGAAATTTCATATAATTTGATTAGTTGAGACCTGGATTCTGGAAAAAGAATGGCAGAGCTGCAAAGGAAAACTTCCCAAAGACTATAGATGTAAATTGCAGCCGGTCCAGAAAGAGTATAAGTATAGAAGAGCAAAGGGGGGTAACATGAGTTAAAAGAAATATCAAAGAGTCAGAGAAGACTGGAAGAGGTACAAGGCGTAGTGTGCAGGGAATTGAAATTGGAGGAAGCAAAAGAGGAACAACAAAGGGCTGAAATTAATTAAAAAGACAATAAGAAGTAATTGAGAAGAAACTGTAATGGCAAAGTTACTGGTAGGAGACGATTGCAATGTTAGAATGGGGGAAGAGCAGTTTCACACAATGGATTGTGAAGGTAAAGAAATAATATGGGAAGCCAAAGATTTGTTAAGAAAAATTAACTGCATTTCTAACAAAGTTAGAAATGCAGAAAGAAAAGGGTGGTCTGGATGAGTAAGGGAAAATCAATGGGATGTTGTAAATGGGTGTGTGGAAGGAGAGTGGGAGTGAGATTTCACGTTTGTGGGGGGCAGGAGGATTATCGACTATAGACCTGGTAGTGGCAAATGACCTGGAAAGGCAGGTAATTAAAAATATGGAAATAGGAGGGAGAATTGTTTCTGACCACATGCCAGTGGCCATAAGCTTGAAGCCGAAGACAATAAATGTGCCCAGGGAGGAGAAATTGATTACTAGAATAGAATATAATGGAAGAATGGAAGCAATAAACTGGAAGGAATTAAATGGCATAGACCAGATTAAAGAGAAGATGAAGGCAGGAATGTTAAAGAAGAAAATCATAGCAGCATCACCGGGAAGATCATGGGCAGACGAGGAATATATGACGGAGAAACAAAAGTACAGAGAGGTTATAAGAAAGTGGAGAGAGGGCACCGGTAGTAAAGAAGAATGGTTAAAGATGAAAGGCGAATTAAAGTATTTGGAGACGAGAAAAAAACAGAATTGGGAAAGAAGAGAACATCAACGCATATTAGACATCAAAACAGAAGCACAGCTCTGGAAGTATTTAAAAGAAAGAGGAGCGAGGAAAGATCGAGGAAAGAGTTCCAAACAGCATTCCGATGGAAAAGTGGACACTTTATGGTTTTATTGGAAGAAGTCGAGATGCAGGAAGAAGTAGAGCATAGAAGTATAAGGAATGAACAAGCTATGGAAGAATTATTTTAAGTAGAAATAACAACTGGGGAACTGGACATGGTTATAGCAGCATTAAAACAAAAAAAGCAGCAGGGCCTGATGGCGTAGGAAACGAAGCCTGGAAAGAAATTGCTAGAATCACCGAAGAATTCAATTTGGTAAGGAGGGGAGCAAAGAGTGTCTCAAAGAGCTGGAAGGAAGGAAGAATTCACCCAATACATAAGAGCGGAGACAGGGAAAATGTCCGAAACTGCAGGCGGATCACGTTAGCGAATTCTGCATTTTAAATTTTTCACCAAAATCTTTGACGAGCTGTTAAGGTGAGAGATAGAGGAGAAGCATCTATTATCTAAAATTAAAGTTTTAAATGGGGGGGGGTGGAGGTGTAAATATAGCAAATATCGTTTTGAATGGCTAGGGAATCAAATTGAGAAGGTGCAAAAGTTTAGAAATTTAGGATATGTGTTTGGAACTGGGTGCAGTAATAGTGAGTATGTGGATTATGTGTCAAAAAAAGCGTGGGTGGCTGCAGAACGTATGTGGAATTGATGGTAATGTGGATGTGAAGGGAGCTTTAGGGCGTCTGAGGTAATATGGAAAGTATGTGTATGAAGTGTGTTAGCCTATGGTTCGTAAGTCTGGGTGACTAGAGAGGAACAAAAGATAGAGAGGGCTCAACAAAACTTTTACAAGACATTCCTAAAACTAGACAAGTCGACACCGGCTATAGAGTCCTGCAAGGCGTGAATGCCTATAAGGTGGCCGTTATAGCTGTAAAAAGGGTGATAAAATATGAATGCAAAGGTATTTAGAATAGCGAATCGGGAGGCTGAAAGAGGGAAGAAAGAGCATGGGGAATGAATAAAAGGAAATTATATGAAAAAGGAGGGATATCTGGCGAGGGACTAGAAAACCTTAAGAGCGAAGGTGCAAACTGGGTGGAAATGATAGGTGAGCGATTAGTGGAGGTAGAATTACAGGAATTCCAGAGCAAAAAGAATTGCCAATACTAGGTTTTTCAAAGAATATGCAATTATTCAGGTGCATGGCCGCTTACCAACCTATTAAACCACAAGTAAAGAGTCAGAGGCGCAGGTCATATTAGCAAGGTTTAGGTGTGGAAGTGAAGAGCGTGGTAGGAAATTGGATTAGTGAAGAATGTAGGAAGTGTAGAGTATATGGGAAAGGAGAGGATATATGAAAACATTGGATGGAAGAATGTACAAGGAGTGAATGGACGGAACAAGAGAAAAGACTAATAATAATAACCTTTATTGGCATAATTAAAATAATTTCCATACAAAATATACATACAAAATAAAACAATAAAAAATAATAAAAAAGTTGTGAAACTAAAACCCCATTAAAAAGAAAAAAGAAATTTTACCACCCTATAAACCTATACTTCAACACCTGTACATCGGACATAGCTCATAAAAAAAAAAAAACTAAACCGCAACACTCAAAAAACTACCCCGTCGCATCCGCTCTTTCCATGTTTTCACTCTGTGTAAAAACGACAGTCCCTTCCCGCTCTCGTCCATACACTCCCTCCAATCCTTTCCTCGCCTTCTCTCCTGGTCATTCCACTCCGCCATCGTGCAATCTTCCAACCAATGACTCCACATATCTTCCTTCAACCCACACACCAAACACCTTCTACTTTCCTCCTTCATCCAATGTCTCCTTCCACGCTCTTCATTACCACACCTAAATCTCGCCAACACTGACTGGTCGTCCGACCCTTTACTTGTCCTCAAATAACCAGGAACACGGCCGTGCACTTGTATCTGACTGTAGCCTTGGTGATATTTACTAGCCTCTATTTTCGATTGGCGCTCTTGGAAGTCCACTTCTAATAACCTCTCTTTTAGCATCCGTTTCCACTGAGCACCCGCACTTTTTTCCGTTTCCAACCCCTCGGATGATAACCCGCCTCCCTCATACAGTTTCCTTTTATTCAACCCCCAACCGCTCTCTCTTCTACCACTTAACCCCTCTTTATTCACTACTCGAAAGATTTCCTTTATTATCCTTTCATCTCCTAACCCATCCACCCTATACTCGAACTTTATCACTCTTTCCGCAGCTATTACCGCCACCTTACAAGCACTCACTTCCTGAAGCACAATGTGACCAGGCGTCGACCTATCAAGTTTCAACACTTTCTTATAAAACTTTAGCTGCACCCTTTCGATCTCGTCTTCCTCTTTCGTTCCCCAGACCTCGCATCCATACAGTAACACGCTTCGCACACATGCCTTCCATATGGTCTCTGCTGCTCTAAAGTTTCCATCAAAGTTCCTTTTCCAAACCTCCCAGATACGACCCGCCGCCACCCATGCCTTCTTTGTAACATACTCTATGTGTTCTTTATTACTGTATCCAGTCCCAAAGACATACCCCAAATACTTAAATTTACTAACTTCCTCTATTTCAGTACCCTGCCATTCAAACCTTTCTTTCTTATATCGCCCACCCCTTTTAAACCGAATCCATTTTGTTTTACCAACATTCACCCTTAAATCCCTGTTTTCGAAATACCTGCCGAGCCTTTCAATCACGTCCTTCATCTCACTAGTGTGAGATGAAAAGACTAGGCCGCGAATGGAAAGAGTGTATGGATGAAAGTGAAAATGGTTTGGAATTGTTAAGGAGGGTGAAAAAGTGGAAAGAGCAAATAGGTACTAAAGAAGAATCTATTCCGTTAAAGTTTAATTTGTAATCTATGATGGCTCGTAGTCTATAATGTATTTATTTAAAATGTATTGAATATATGCCAATAAAAGGTCATAAAATAAATAGTCTCTCATGCCTTGTAACTTGAGTGACTGCCTAGTATTGCCTATTGTATTCCCGTCTATCCAATCATGACTAGTTTTAGGTCTAGCCAGTGTTGTCTATCTAGTATATATTGTATGTCTAAGTATTGTATGTCTATACTTGACATCATAGTGTTGTAAATCTTCATATATCTAAGTTAACATCCATCTAGTCTTGAAATTTAGCTTTGCCTACCTAGTCAATATAAATCAAAATAAGACTACACTTGTATGTTTATTATTACTAGTCAAGCTAGCTTTGTAGGTTCTGTGTTGTCTTCCTAGTCTTGTATCTCTGTTTTATTCGAATTAATATTCTATTCTTGACTATATGTTTTAATCTGTCTATTACAAGGACGAGCAACTCGCGATCCCTCCACATTCCAGAGGGATCCTTCAAAGATATTACATTTAAAAATTTCTCATTAAATAATCTTTTCCATATATTTTTTTCAATCGTATTTTTCAATGAATGTTTTATATCTGTAATTATTTATACTAATTTTATTTTGTTAATAAAAAGATAATAGGGGTTTATCATTCAGTGTTTGTATTACCATAAGTTTCTGACTTGTGGCACGCAGCACAACATTTTTAAATTTGGAACTGGGCCGTTGTAAAACAAGTTTGTTCACCCCTGGTGAACAAACTTTTCTAGTTCTAGTTCGTTACGGTGTAATCTATTGTATAAATAGTCTTATCTTATAGAGTAGCCTTGTCTGTTTAAACTTATTTATCTCCATTTGTTTGAATACTCTTATCCATATAGTATTGTCTAGTACAGAATCTAGTACAAACTCTAGTTCGACTAATTTTCTTCTGGGTCCTTCTTCTTTGAATTTCTATTCTTCGGGTTTAAAATTTTCTGTCTAGTTTTATCAGATCGGTGTTTTCTGTCTAGCCCTATTTATTTAATCTAGTTTGTTTAGACATTGATTTTGATTGTTTAGTTTTGCTATCGTGTATTTCCAGTATTACACAGACTCTGTCTTTAAATACTTTAAAGTATTTAATATATCTTATGAAGGCTTCACAAGATGTCTAGTTATTGTATCTGACAGTCTCATTGTGAAATTGTAAGAATTGAATATATCACTTTGAATAATGTCATGAAACGATGATAACCAAAGTTTTCTATGAATAATTGGAATAGTTCTTTGGTGTTCTTTTGAGCGGATTCCACATGCGAAGCAATAAACACAACATCCTTGATAACATTCAAGAAAGGAAGAATAGCCACTCGAAGTGGCATTGTGATACCTGACTTGGTCACATTACTGGCCCGTTCACTCGACAATGAGTGTATGGTTGAGTCGTCCGAGCCATCTGTCCTTCCTTCTGTGCGCGCTAAACGACATAATAATTGTATATTAACAAGTTTTGGGCGTCCCATACACGAAGGGAAGACGAGTGTGAGGACCGAATAAATAAAGGACAATGGGAAGGCCTTTTTTAACAAAAAAATATTCTGGTACGTTCGTTTTTGTAGGGCGACAATGGCAATCTAATTTTGTAAAAGAGAAGCGTTACAATGATGTGAAAATGATTTACATGGTTGAAGCTAATTGATTGAAAGAAATAAACTTTCTGTCTAAACTAGATGAATAAAATAAAAATAGTGTGCCAAATTACTGCATTAGTTTATAAACAGAAGCAAAATCACAGCATAAATCAAGCGATAAATTATTATCTAGTAATAAAGTAAACTATTTAATAGCTTATTTATTATAGATATTTTAATGACTTTACAAATCGCAAAAAACTTACATTTCGATTAACTTTCAAATGAATTAAGTTTTTTTGTTTCAAATGAAATAAATTTAAATAAGTTTTTTTCAACTAATTTGGGCAAGGGGTAGTATAATATTAGACATTAGAGTTCATTGTAATCAAAGAAATAATTTTATAAAACCAGACACAAAACTCATGTCAGGCAAACTGACACTTTTAATAAACATAAGCTTGTCACTAATATTTTTATAATATAGAGCATCTCAATTAACATTGAACAGAAAATCTCAATTACTAACTGAGATCAATTGACAGTTTTGTAAATAATCCTTAATGTTATTACAAAAAAATCAATAAAATTCCGAAGATGTTAGTTCTAATCAAGAGCCCGGTATCTTCCAATAGAATGGACCAAGTGGAGCAAAAGAAACTTTGGAAATCTGGAAGAAGCTTATTAAACTAAGAATAAGCTGTAGGACCAAGACAATCGAAGGAGAAGCAGATTAAACTGCAAGATGGCTTGGCATGCGGAAACCTTCAAATAAGGGAGAAACTTTAAGATGGAGAATAAACTTAGAAAGGTGCAATTAGCTTTAGGAATAGAAGAGTACACAAGAAAACTACTTCAACATATATGACGATACTATCAAACTAAGTCAATTTCGTCCGTTCTTGTCTGGTCTTATCTTGTCTTGTCCGGCCAAATCTGGTCTTATCTGATCATGTCTGGCCTTGCTTTTTCTTGTCTGGTCTTATCTGATTTTGTTTGCTCTTGCCTGGTCCTGTCTGGTCTTGTCTGGTTTTGTCTGGTCTTGTCTGGTCCTCTCTGGTCTTGCTTAATCTTGTCTGGTCTTGTCTGGCTTGTCTAGCCTTGTCTCATCTTGTCTGACCTTGTCTGGTCTTGTCTGGTCTTCTCTGGTCTTATCAGGTCTTGTCTGGACGTCTCTGGTTTTATCTGGTTTTGTTTGGTCTTAAATGGTCTTGTCTGTCCTTGGCTGGTTTGTATGGGCTTCTCTGGTCTTGTCTCGTCTTGCCTGCTCTTATCAGGTCTTGTCTGATCTTGTCTGGTATTGTCTCGTCTTGTCTGGTCGTGTCTGGTCTCGCCTGGTCTTTCCAGGTTTTGTCTGGTCTTGTCTGGTGTTGTCTCGTCTTGTCTGGTCTTGTCTGTTCCTGTCTGGTTTTCTCTGGTCTTGTCAGGTTTTGTTTGGTCTATTCTTGCCCTGTTTGGTCTTAACTGGTCTTGCCTGATCTTGTCTGGTCCTCTGTGGTCTTGCCTGATCTTGTCTGGTCCTCTCTCGTCTTGCCTGTTCTTGTCAGGTCTTGCCTGGTATTGTCAGGTCTTGCCTGGTTTAGTCTGCCCTTGACCGATCTTGTATAGTCTTGCCTGGTCTTCTCTGGTCTCATATGGTCTTGTATGGTTTTGTCTGGTCTTATTTAGCCTTGTCTGGTCTTGTTTTGTCTATTCTTGTCTTGTTTAGTTATGATCTTGTCTGATTTTGTCTGGTCATGTCTGGTCTTCTCTGGCCTTGTCTGTTCTTAGCTGGTCTTGTCAGGTCTTCTCTGGTATTGTCTGGTCTTGTCTGGTCTTGTCTGGTCTTGTCTGGTCTTGTCTGGTCTTGTCTGGTCTTGTCTGGTCTTGTCTCGTCTTGTCTGGTCTTGTCTTGTCTTATCTGGTCTTTTCTGGTTTTGTCTAGTCTTATCCGGTCTTGTCTGGCCTTCTCTGGTCTTGTCTGGTCTTGTCTCGTATTGTCTCGCCTTGTCTGGTCTTGTCTGGTCGTGTCTAGTCTCATCTGGTCCTGTCTGGTATTGTCTGGTCCTGTCTATTCTTATCTGGTCTTGTCAGGTGTTGTTTGGTCTATTCTTATCCTGATTGGTCTTGTCTGGTCTTGCCTGATCTTGTCTAGTCCTCTCTTCTCTTGCCTGGTCTTTTCAGGTCTTGCTTTGTATTGTCAGGTCTAGCCTCGGCTTGTCTGGTTTTGTCTGCTCTTGACTGATCTTGTATGGTCTTGCCTGGTCTTGTCTGGTCTCATCTGGTATTGTATGGTCTAGTCTTGTCTGGTCTGGTCTTGTCCCGTTTTGTCTGATTTTGTCTGTTTTTTTTTTGCTTTTAACTGGTTTTGTCTGGTCTTGTCTGGTCTTGTCTCGACTTATCAGATCTTGTCTGGTCTTGTCTGGTCTTGCCTGATCTTCCCTGGTCTTATCAGGTCTTGTCTGGACTCGTCTGGTTCTATTTGGTCTTGTTTGGTCTTATATGGTCTTGTCTGGCCTTGGCTGGTCTTGCATGGGCTTCTCTGGTCATGTCTGTTCATGTCTGGTCTTGTCTAGTCTTGTCTGGTCTTGTCTGGTCTTTTCAGGTCTTGTCTGGTCTTGTCTGGTCTTGTCTGGTTTTGTCTGGTCTTGTCTGGTTTTGTCTGGTTTTGTCTGGTCTTTTCTGGTCTTGTCTGGTCTTGTCTGGTCTTGTCTGGTCTTGTCTGGTCTTGTCTGGTCTTGCCTGGTCTTGTCTGGTCTTGTCTGGTCTTGTCTGGTCTTGTCTGGTCTTGTCTGGTCTTGTCTAGTCTTGTCTTGTCTTTTATTTCTTGTCTGGTTTTATCAGGTCTTGTCTGGTCTTGTCTGGTTTTGTCTGCTCTTGTCTGACCCTCTCTGGTCTTGCCTGATCTTGACAAGTCTTGTTTGGTCTTGTCTGGTCTTGTCTGGTTTTGTCAGGTTTCTCTGCTCTTGTCTAACCTTGTTTAATCTTATCTGGTCTTATCTAGTCTTGTCTAGTATTTTACGCTCTCTAAAATTCTCAGGTAGAATCTGTGTTTAAAATTTCTATCAGATATAAATTACCTCATTTATTTAAAATTATTATATGTTTTTTTGAATTCATTTATCCCTAGCATGTTCCAGTCTATTTTGGGATGCAGACTGATTTTCTTTCAAGCAAATGGGTTGAACCTAGCAAACATGTCAAAATTAATTCGACCACATTCTTCCCTTTTTATATAACCCCAGATAAATACAATAATAATTTCTCGCCCTTCATGAAATCTTTCGTGACGTTTGAAATTTATTTGTTGAGCTTTTGAAATAATTTGTGTGTTTTGGGCACCTGGTGTTTGTGGATTAATTGGTCTCAGGTATCAGAGCTTCCGTGCAAAGGAATGTCAGATGGGGCCGCATCCCCATTTAAGATAATTTGTAAAATACTTTCAAAAGCAAGAAGAAAGAAATTGTTTAAAAAATTTGATGTGATTAGAATTATGTTTTTGGGATTTTGGCTATTAGAAGATTCTTGTTAAAATTTCACCGATTAGCATAAGGATATTATTAGTATTATTTATTGAGGATTTATATATATATATATATATATATATATATATATATATATATATGTATATATATATATATATATATATATATATATATATATATATATATATATATATATAAATATATATATATATATATATATATATATATATATATAAGAAATAGTTTATTTGGTAAAGAAAAGATTACTATATTTATTTTATAAAGTGGATAATTGCTTAAATTACTAAAAAAAAACTTTTTCTTGTCTTAAATTTTGAGTCGGCAATAAATATTATGGCACGAAATTGTAGATCTCGTGTTATTTTCTCTTGTATCATATTTTCATAAGTTAAATGATCACTTCTACGTTTAATCATTCAATCATTTTAATCGTTCGCTTTGCACGCAATATTCTATTTCTGATTGCCGTTGCGTGACCGAATATTTCACGTTTATAAATAGAGATTAGAGATTTATTTTTTCCATGCACATTTTTTTATGTATTTCCAGGTTTTGTGAGCAATAAGTATTTAGATTAGGAAAAAAAGGAAATAAAACTCAAATAAATTAGATTACAAACGTTTTTTTTTCTCTCTTATCGAGGAGATTATTAATTGTAAACGAAATTAGGGCTTAAAAATATGAAATATTTCACACCTTAATGTTTTGAAAAAATGACATTTTCGCTTTAGTTTAGTTTATTTGTATAAATAAAAACTTGGAAATATAGTAACTTGACAAAATTAAATAATGTTTGTTTTCTCTAGTTTATTTTAATTATAAATATTTTGTAAATGTAATTCTAAATTATTCGAAGATACCGAGATATTACAAACATTAAAATAAATTAGATAAAAAAATATGAATATTTAAAAAAATTGGGGTTTTTATAATTAGAACCATTTACGTGCGAAAAGATTATACATTTTTATCTACCCAAATATTATACCAATCGCTTGATTTTTTTATGAAGGAAAACAAAAAATAAAATTTGTGCGATAGTAATGTGTTCCAAAGAAAAATGTTAGAAACAAAAATGTTCGAATGCTAACTTGTTTGAATGGATTTTTGTTCGAATGGAATTTTATTCGAATGGAAATTTGTTTGAATGGACATTTGTTGGACCATTCCTTCGTACGTTCCTTTATTAGTTGTTAAACAATAAAACAATGTAACATTTAATACATCTTTATTATTTTTTAATATATCTTAATATATAAAACAAAGTCGGGTTTGAAGTTAGACTTTTAAAAACTCAAGAACGGCTGGACCGATTTTTATGATTTTTGATTTGTTGGATTTGTCTCCACCCCTGCTATTATAGTAACTATTAAAATATTGCAAAGATTCACGAAAAAAGGTAATAATAATGAAAATAATTCATTTTCTCATTTTTTTATGGAACTCCTCATATATTCGCAAAGTCGAAACTTTTTAAGCTATAACTTAAGCTGTGCCATTAGATGGCGCTTTTCATTCCCCATTCATGAACGTCATCTACGTGTTTTACATTTGGCGGTGCATCTAGAAAATGGTCAACGAGTTTATTTCAACGCATCAAATGTTTCATGTTTTGCTGCAACACCTCCAGCGCCTACATTGACAAGTTTTTTTTTAATTTGCCAAAGCGATCCATTTGCTCGAACGTTACTCTACTCTTTAATGTTTCTGGGCCGACATCCTTTGAATCACTTCGAACTGTCAATGGTGCAGTGTGCCCAACATTTCGTGCTGCATGTCAACAGCTCGGTTTACTTGAAAATGAAACTCATTAAGACATTTCAATAGCTGAATCCGTTCTTTCTGCATCTCCAAATCAGATACGCACATTATTTGCTATCATCGCCACCCGGCATGCGTTCCGCCTGCACTTCAATCTTACGCCTCGTGATACCGTCCCTCATCGTAATTTAATCGCGAGGTTGGTGCGCACATTCGAAGAAACTGGTTCCACACTAAGACCTAGGGGTTTCGGACGACCCAAAATGGCTAGAACACCTGAAAATGCAATGAGAGAAGCTATCCAAAAGTTGCCTATGCACTCTGCCAGGAAGCTAATTGCATTAGACATTTCTGCCTGCTCACTAAGGAGGATTTTGCATCATGATTTATCAATCTACCCCTACCAGATTATGTTTGTCCTGGAATTGAAGCCTCCTGACTATGGAAACGGCAAGAATCGCTCCTAAGAAATGTTGTATGGGATCCATGCTAGGTTAATTTTTATCAGTAGTGACGAGGCCCACTTCCATCTCTGTGGAGCGGTGAATAAACAAAATTTTCTGTACGGGGCTGAAAATAATTGGAGGTAACTTGTTAACCTGTTCGCTCCCCAAAAGTGTGTGGAGTGCAATTTCTAAATTTGGAGTGATTGGGCCTTATTTGTTTGAGAAGAATGAACGCACCGTGGCTGTCACCGCTAAACGTTATGTTCCACGTTGGAAATTTTTTTAGACCTCAATTGGAAGAACTAACGGACAAAATCGATCTGGGAGAAATTTTATTTCAACAGGACGGTGCTACGGCCCATATTGCTCCAATTTCAATGGAAGAACTGCGTCAGATGAGCGCTGATGTGGAATTCACCTGATTTAAGCACTTGCTACCTGCAGGGAAAGGTTTTTAAACGTCGGCCTCACACTTTGGAAGAACTCTAGGATCGTATTCGGGAAGAAATCACCGCCATACCCGTCGGTATGTGCCAGAATGCGGCCGAAAACTTTGGGCACACTGCACCCAACATTTCGTGCTGCATGTCAACAGCTCGGTTTACTTGAAAATGAAACTCATTAAGACATTACAATAGCTGAATCCATTCTTTCTGCATCTCCAAATCAGATACGCACATTATTTGCTATCATTATTTGGACATGTTTCCGATCGAATCCAATTGAACGGTGGAACAAGTACAAGGAGACATTTCAGATTTTCATACATGTCAGAAGACATGTCAGAAACTATTTCGTTTTATAAGCCGAATATATTGTCCACTATGAAGCTAAACCCATGAACCCTATGAACCCAAACCTAACAATATTCTTGTGTCTAGGCGAGTATATATGCGAGTATATAACGGTCGTATACAAATAACTATTATTTATTTATTTCTGGTATTACATTTCTATAGAGGTGTGTGAACACCTGTACTTAGAACCAGTACAAAATATATATAATTAAATTAAAATTCTTAGTCTAAGATTAATACTAAAGATAAATACATATTAAAAAATTTACCAAATTACAAAGTAATAGGGTACAGTGCCATGCAAATAAAGTGTTCGATATAATAGAAGTTTCATTATTTATACAGTTGCCATATGGCAGATTCTTATCCAACTACTTAACTTTTTTTTAACAGTTTAGCAGAATATTTTAAAATTTTCAAGGTATTCGGTAATTTATTGCAGTATTTTATTGCTACATAGTAGGCATTTTTAGTACTTATAGTTTTGTTAATTTTTAGAAGAAATATCAACTTTGATCTTGTAATAGCAGATCAATCTAAATAAAGATATTTACAGTCTTTAGTAGAAAGTCTATGCATTGACAATAAAAGCATCTCTTATTTCTAAAGGCTATTCATTTTCCTTGTTTAGACTCATTTTTTAATTATTTTGTTCTGCATGGTAATAACATGTTTAATAGAATTGTTATAGGCGCCATAATTAATTACCCCTTTCAAAAAGACCATTATATATCATTTTTAAAACTGAATTATTAAGTGATTGACTAAGTTTATAAAATAAGAAAGTAAAAAAATTGAGTTTTTGACAATTCAGTTGCATGTTTATTCCATTTCATGTGCCTATCAAAAAACAGACCTAGGTATTTACAGTTATCTACTCTTGTCATAGGTTGGTGATTAATATACAGGCTGAAATATATGGGAAGACAATGAAACTTGATTTATCTATATTAAGTGACAGAGTTGATTTCCCCTGAGCCATATATCAATCTTATTAAGCCATACAGATAGTCGAGTTCTAACTTCATTCCAGTTCTTTCCAGAACTCAAAATAACCATATCATCAGCATATGAAACTATAGCATTATTCGGTAAAACATTGAAAACATCATTTAAGCAGAGGATAAAGAGTAGCGGACCCAGTACAGTACCTTGTGGAACCCCAACTCTGACCGTTCTAGTTTCACTTACACAATTGCTCACTTTGACACTCTGAGTTCAATTGGACTAATAATTTTCAAAATGCTTACAATTGAAAACATTCTAATGCGGCCCGCTGTCAAATTTTCAGACGTAATGCGGCCCGCATACCAAAAGATTTGCCCACCCCTGCTATAAATAAACTAACTCTCAAAATTATATTGTGTCAATTACTATAATAAATATAAGTCAAGCAGTCAAAAGTAAACTCTCTTCAGTAGACACATGAAAGGGACAAAAAGAAATCATAGAATAAAGGAAGCTCAGTATCCAGAAATTCCTACTCATAAAAGAAATGATATTTATAAGAAAATATACGGCTACTACAAATGGAGAAGATTTTTTATTTTTTGATTCTGGACCAAAAGAAGACAGGATTTTTATATTTTTTACAAGATGCAATTTAGAATTACTTGCAAAGTCGCAGCACTGGAATGCAGATGCTTTAAAGACATTTAAAACTGTACCACCCTTGTTTGGGCAATTGTATACAATACATAGCTTACGTGAACACACTGCTATGCCAGTTGTTTATGCACACCTTCCAAACGAAACTGAGCAATGTTATATACAACTTTTAGTAGCTAAGAAAGACTCGGAGCCAACCTGTAACCCTCGGAGTATTCTCATAGATTATGCTTGCATTGGCATTGGCAATATAGCTTGCATTGGCAAATACTATAAATGTTAAGTTCCCCCAAGCAAACTCTCGAGAATGTTGTCATTGCAGCCCTTGAAGTAATTTGCAAGCAAATGGTTTAAAGCGAAATTACGACACTGACCCTGAGTTTGCATCAAGCATACGAATGTTATCGGCATTAGCCTTTGTGCCTACACAACATGTAATACCTTATTTTGAATTAATTTGCGATAAAAATATTTTACAAGCTGAAACTCAAGTAGTGGTTGATTAATTTGAAGACACGTGGATTAGCCGAGCAGATCGTCATCACCGTCGCCCACCTCGTTTTCCCCTTCAGATGTGCAACTGCTTTGATGAAATTTTACAAGGTTTCAATCACAATTATATGCCAGTCATCCAAATGTATTGAAATTTATTGGAGCTATCAAACGCAAAGTTTGAACGAGCTTCTAATAGAACAGTAAATAAGTAGTGAAGAAGCACCCGCTGGAAGAAAACAATATCAAGATCTAACAGAAAGATTTACAAGAGCTGTTAATTGTATATTGTAGTAGGTATATTTTAGTAGTTAATATATTAAATGTCTTATTGTTTAATTTATTAAATATCGTGTTATTTCAGTGATTTAATAAAATATTTGATATACCAAATATATAATGATATACCAAATGAATATAAGCTCATTTGAATATAAGCTTGGTACTGCGGGATTTTGATATGCTAAGGATTCTGTAATACAAATAAAATTTATCAAAATTTTCGAAAGTTATTAAATTTCTCTATATTTACTTTGTTGATTAGTTTCACAAAATGATTCTGGTTTTGCTTAATTTTAAACAACGTGAGTCCCAAAAGTCTTGGAATCCACTCTTGCCATGAATTTGATGTGGGTCATTTCTTAATTCACGTACTTAAAATTAAACAAATTATAAAATGTCATTTTTATCAGTAGCTGTCAGTGGTCTTGAAGTTATGGCCGTAGGGTGCAACGGAAGGAATCACAGCACAGCACTTCCTCATCCGGCGCTGGGAAGGGGTCAGCAGACGCCACCATAAAAACAATGGCGAAGTCGCAGGACCAGCGCCCTACACATGACCTTTAAACAGGCAAGTGTCGGTATTGATTTTCTGCAAGAACCATAGATTAACCAGAGAGTTGTCTGGGGCCTACCTACTGACATATGTAAGCTGGTTTATGACACTAGCTGTCCTAAACCAAAAGCAGTTTCTGATGCTCAGGAAGAATATTAATTTTGTACCCGTTCCAGAATTCACCAGTTCCAGAAGAGACCAGGCAGTGGCAGTCGTGGAGATCCGACGAAAGGGGGCAAGAGGCACATTATTTTGGCCTCGGTCTACTTTCCAGGTGATATGGACAAGCCTCCACCAGAGGAAACTATACGCCTCGTGGACTGGTGCAACAAGAACAACAAACATTACATTCTGGGCTGAGATGCCAACGCACATCATACGGTGTGGGCATCACGGATACAAATAATATAGGTAAGCAATTACTCGAATACTTATGTAGTAACGATGTGGTGATCGTTAATAAGGGCTGTAAACCCACCTTTGTAAACGCAATCAGACAGGAGGTTTCAGATTTGACTCTAGCTGATGCTTTTACAACAGAGTTAATCATAGATTGGCGAGTTCTCGACGAGCCATCAATGTCAGACCACCAAAAGATTGAGTTCTACTTAGGTGAGGCACACAATGTGGTAATAGAGCGCAGGAGCCCAGGAAAGCCTTCAACGGTGCGAAAAGAACGGGCAACTGGGCAGCCTACAGAGTAGCACTTACTGATTACAAAAAAGAATTGAGAAGGTCGAAAAGGAAAACCTGGCGCGACTTCTGTGAGGGCATTGATCAATGCGCCCCAACGGCAAGTCTGCAAAAGGTTTTGGCAAAGGACCACTCAAATGAAATCGGGTTTATTAAGACACTGAGTGGTAAATATACCAAAGATTTAGAGGAAAGTCTAAGCGATTTACTGCAGACGCACTTTCCTGGTTCTAAATCAACCATAACTGGTGAAGGGATAACGCTGATGAAGCGCCCAACCAAAATCTGCAAAAACAAATCTGCAAAATGGCAATAACCATGTTTACTGTTCAAAAAGTCGCATAGGCTGTGAACAATTTTAAGCCATTTAAGGCTGCCGCACTTGATGGCATTTTCCCGGCAATGCTGCAGAAAGGGATCGAAACCATAGCCCCCTGCATTGCTGAGATATTTAAGGCCACCTTTCGACTGGCGTACATACCGCTGGAATGGAAAGAGGTCAAGGTGATATTCATCCCTAAGGCAGAGCGCAGGCCTCAAGACCTGGCAAAGTCCTACCGACCGCCTTAGCCTCACTTCCTTCCTCCTGAAAACAATGGAAAAAATTGTGGACAATCACATACGGTGCGAACCTTTTAAAAGAAGTCCTCTCCATAAGCATCATACGCTTATCAGCCAGGCAAATCCGGACGCTCTATACGAGATAACGAACACATTGGAAGCAGCACTGGACTGCAAAGAAATTGAAGTAGGTATCTTTATAGATATAGATGGAGCATTTGACAACACAACCCGTTTATCAATAAAGAATGCAGCCACCAACAAAGGGATCGAAGATCCTATCATTGACTGGGTTCAAGACATGCTGACCAATCGTAAAATTACCGCCGCACTGGGGGGATCAACGAGGACCAGGCGGTGTTATCACCTCTGCTGTGGTGCCTGGTCGTTGATGATCTCCTAGATGTGCTAACAAAGAACGGGTATAAGGCGGTTGGTTATGCAGACGATGTTGCCATCATAATAAGGGGTAAGTTTGGTAGTACAATCATGAACCTTGCACAGAGTGCACTTAACACCATCTACTGTTGGAGCAAGGTGGAGGGCCTTAGTGTCAACCCGAGCAAAACAGTAATGTTCCCCTTTGCCAGAAAGTGGAAGCTGAACTTGAGAGCTCCGAGAATTGATGGTCAGACCTTAGAGTTCTCCGAGGAGGTGAAATATCTAAGGGTAACCTTGGATAAGAAGCTCACTTGGAACTCGCATCTGAACAAAACGCTCAAAATCCACGGCGGCCTTTTGGATCTGCCGTAAGCTTTTTGGGAAAACATGGGGACTAAAACCCAAAATGGTCCTATGGTCTTATACAGCAGTGGTAAGACCGATTATCACCTACGGTTCACTCGTATGGTGGTACAAAACAAAATAAAGACCCAAAACATGCTACAAAAGCTTCAACGGCTTGCGTGTTTGGGTATATATATATATATATATATATATATATATATATATATGTACCCTAGCATTATTATACCCAAGCAATGCTATATATATATATATATATATATATATATATATATATATATATATATATATATATATATGTGTGTGTGTGTGTGTGTGTTGTATTGTTTTCTCGGGGATTCCGCGTTGATGCTGAGGGTTGGCTCTGAAAAGAACCGGATTCTCGACGTTTCGGCGAACATTCGCCTTTCTCAAGGGAACAGACTCACGCTAATGTGGTCACCGGGTCACCAGGGCATATATGGGAATGAAATGACCGACGCACTCGCCAAAAGCGGGGCTGAGGCTCCCTTCTTGGGCCCGGAGCCAACTTGTGGGCTTACAAAGGCCAACTTAAGGCAGGGGGCTAAGAAATGGAAAGAAGAGCAAAAGCAAACCCACTGGAAGAACACGCCAGGACAGAGGCAAGCTAAAATGCTCATAAACTATTCTGCCGCAATAACGCAGCAGATGCTAAGCTTCTCTAGAAGAGAAATTAGAACTTTGGTAGGCATAGTCACAGGACATTGTCGGGTGGGATATCACCTACACAAAATTGGAAAGGCAGAGGAAGTTGCCTGTAGATTATGTGAATCAGATGAAGAAATCGCTGAATACATAATGTGCACATGTGTAGCGCTAGCACACATAAGGCTTGCCCACTTCAGGGTCGCAAGATTGACCACCTTGGAGCTGAGTAGCAGGCCTCTCAGGATTATCTTAGACTTCGATCACTGAGTTGAATTCCTGGGAGAGTAATTGCAGTAGGGTCAAGCACAATAGATCAAGTTGGTCGCAGTGCAGAAAGGTTTTGTAGCCAAACGACCCTCATAAAAAAATATATAATAATAAACAACATCAGAAATGCAGTCAAAGACAAACCTACCACTTCAATTAGGAGACTAGCTCAACAGTTGAATTTAAGTCGTACTACCACTCACAGGATTCTTCGTCAAGATCTTCACATGAAACCATATAAGATTCAAATGTACCAAGAACTTTTACCACTCGATTATAATAAAAAGCTGGCCTACTGTCGGTGGTTCAGTGAAAATATAAACGACGAAGTGTTAAATTTAACATTTTTCACTGATGAAGCCCGGTTTTCATCTAAACGGATACATTAATTCCCAAAAAAATGCGAATGTGGAGTATTGATAACCCACATTTTTTTAGAGAGACCCCTCTGCAACCAATCAACGTTGGTGCTTGGTTAGCAATGTCAAAACGCAGAATTATCGGTCCAATATTTTTCGATGGTAATTTAAACGCTGTCACTCATAGAGCCACTATTTTGCAACAATTTATTAACGAACTTCATGATGATGAACTCCAAAATGGCTTCTTCTAACAATATTCTGCTAGACGGCATATTGCCCGTGAAACATTAAATTATCTTAAGGAATTCTTCGACGACAGGCTAATAAGCAAAGACCGATTTCCACCACGTTCTTGTGATCTAACTCCTGTGGACTTTTTTCTTTTTCCATATTTAAAAAATTCAGTATTCAGCAGTCCTATGCACACAGTAGAAGATCTGCAAAACAATGTAATAAGAAAATGTGAAGAGGTAGACAACACAGTATTACAAAATGTGTTCGATAACATAAAATAGCGAATTAATTTGTGTATTCGTGAAAATGGACAACACATTCAACATCTGTTGTAATGTTTGTTCTTCTTTGTTAATTTTATAATTCACAACACTATAAAATAAATCAGTGTTAAATTTATGAGAAGGCGTTTTATTTATAACTAATGAAATTGTTGAACAGAAAACTAAAAGCAATGCGACATAACCTCAAGGCCACTGACAGCTACTTAAAAATGACATTTGATAATTTGTTCAATTTTATGTGTGACAATTAAAAAATGACCTACTTCTTCAAATTCATGGCAAGAGTGGATTCCAGGACTTTTGGGACCCACGTTACTTTATACATTATATATTAATTCTCAAAAAATTGTGAACGAAACTATTTTGAATAAAAGTTTTGCTAATATATGTTCCTACAAACAAATATCTATAGGAACAAATATTCACAAGTTTACGCATTTATTTCACCATTTGTTCATGCTTTAGTTCAGGGGTTCCCAATTTTTTTTAGTTGGCGGTTTTGTATTTTGTCTCGGTGCCCTAGCTAGTCGAAATGGGATACAATGATACTAGGTAGATAGGCACAAATATTAAAACATCTACAATATGAAGCTGAGTTTTTATATTTATATTGAAACACAATAATATATTTATTATTTAATGCTAACTTAGTTAATGTGACGTGCGAGATTGGCGATCTCCACACATTTTTTCAAAGTGTGGTGTGGTAAAGTTTGACACTGCTACTCTAATTTCTTGCTCCACAATTATCTTTAAGCGATGTTTGCTCTTTATTACAGCTACAGCGGAAAATCCGGCCTCACATAAATAAGATATTGCAAGGTGAATAAGAATTCTTAGAGCTTTTGAACTTAAAGTTGGATATTCATTTTGGAGCGATATCCAAAAATCTGCCAAATCAGAACATGTGAATCTTGTTTAAATTCTGCCGTCGCAAGAGAATGAGAATAAGACTCTCTTCTTCTTTCAAAGTGAATTCTGGTGGAGCTTGTACATGGAAAGGATCTTGGATCCATCCAAATTTTTCGATATCCTCTTCGTCAAAGTATTTCGAAAACCATTCAATTAGCTTCGAAAAGTGTTCCGTGAAACAGGACAAGTCTTGTGAGACAACAAACGCATTAGAGGCCCCATATTTTTTTACCCACAACTGCAGCTCCTAATACACACTGGTACACACTTACTGGTACATACTGGTACACAATTACGTTCTTAATTTGCTCAAATTTAAACGAAATACAATTTCTCGTACTAGCACCTCGCACAAGAGCAGAGAATGTGTAAAAATATCACCGTACCTAAAACCTATTGTTGAGTTTAGTTGATAGATTTTGTTTATACAAATTTCAAATTTATGTACGGTAAAACTAAGAAATTTAATAAACAACAAAAATATTTCAAACACGTTCCAACGATAATTTATCAAATAAACTTGTATACACAGTTGAGCCAAAATTAGATAAATGGCTTTTAGTGAATCAATCGCGAGGCTGTTTACAGAATTTCATTTAAGTGCACTTAGTAATATTTAGAAATTATTGCCCGCTATGTGTATTATTAGATTGATAAACAAACATTCGCCGGCAAATAACAAAATTATCAATCATCCCATAAACATTTCAGATAATCGCTCATCTTCCAACATTTTGAAACGCATAAACAAATATATTATTACAAATTTATACATCGTAAAAAATAATTATTGAAAACAACAAAAACAATCTATATATGAATACCAGTAAATATAAATTTCAACATTAATTACTTAAAATATATAGTGCATATGTAGCAAATTATTTAAGACATCTTTTGTAATTGCATTTGTACTTGTCTACCTAGTCTGGACTATCTAAAAACCTCTGATGTGCCAAATAGCATCATTAAAAAAAAATTGCAGCTTTTTCATTCAATATTTCGTGAGAGTATTGCCAAAAGTGACCAAGTCAAACTGTTGAGATTTTGATCTAAAATACTTGGTCATTTTTGGGCCATGTTACCAGGTTGTGATTAGCTACGTATATTGACTTGGACTATTTTTTTCATAAAGTTAGCATGCGTTAAGACGACTTCGGCATATAATATCATTTTTGTGCCTTTTGGCAGTATACTAACGATTTTGTTTGCAACATCGACGATAGCGATTTCGTCATACAATAAACTCCACAACAGTGGTCCCAGTACAGATCTTTGGGTACATCTTTTGTTGCCACGTTATGTATGAGTCGGCTTTGTTAGGAATAGGCCAAATGTTGAGAATAGGCACAATTTCCTACAGCTAGATATGCCAGCTAGATTTCTATTCTAGCTATTATAGCCGAGTTAAATTAATTCATGTCGTTCAAGATTACAATGGCACATAATCATTGGTTTCGTCAGTTGCCGCATCTGGTTTTGGGCCCTATCAATCTAGTCTGGTTCATGTACTCTTATCCGCTAGTTTTGTTTGCCTTATATTCATTTTATAACTTTCCATGAAAGTATTCTTAACTCTGTCATAACAGTCACGTCTAGTCTTATTTAATTCTGTCGTATTCATCTAGTCTCTTGCCTTCTAGCCTTCCCTATTTTCATAATAATAGGTTCCGTCAGTTGCTACATCTTGCTTAGAGTCCTATTAATCTAGCCTGGTTCATGTACGCTTGTCTGTTAATTTCCTTTAACCTATCTTCGTTTTTCTATCTAACTATGAATATAGTATTGACCCTCTCATTACAGCCACGTCTGGTCTTATCGAATTTTGTCGAATTTAGTCTCTCCATTCAAGTCTAGCTTTTTCTATCTAGACTTCCCTATTTTCTCTTTTCTAACTAATATTGCCTGCGCTTATTTTATGCCTATGTAGTCTATCCTGTCTAATCTAATAAATCTAACCTCTAACGCAAAGTTCTTCAGCCTGTGTTCCGCGGAACCCTAGGGCAGGGGTTCTCAAAGCGTGTTCCGCGGAACACTGGTATTCCGCGATGCACAATTAAGTGTACGCGAAAAAATCAATATTAAAAAATATTGTTGCGGTTATCAAAATTATGCGTAATCAAATTAGGCCCTCCCCCTAGTGGGTAGGGCTACGGGGAATCCCCTCCGACGAATGAGTGGATGAGTAGAACGCGCAGGTGGCACGTGCGCATTAACCTATATTCTTTGCTATAAAAGTTTGAAGTAATAAATAAGGGGTCGATTAATCACGTCCATTAATCACGTGATGTTTTTTAGCAACATTATAAGCCCACCACCCAACACCCTCTCCCCCCCCCCCCCCCCAATGATACGTGGTGAGGTTTTAGGTTTAGCCCCTCCCCCTACCAAAAATCACGTGTATTTTTCGTCACATGTATAAGTCGCGCGCCGTTCGGTTTAAAATAAATACACGTGATATCTCACTAGCCCATAGCGCGATGGCGCCCGCTAAATTAAGGCGTCATTTCAACACTGAACAAATCTTTTAACAAAAAACAATGAATATTTTAATAGACTTTAAGAAATGCAAAGCAACTAAAATTATAGCTACACACGATATCGGAATCACTCATTTTGCCTGTCTGCTGTGAAATTGTGACAATTATGTGGGGGGAAGAAGCAAAGATGGAAATATTGAAGATTCCGGTGTCTGATGATACGATTCGTAGAAGAATTGATGACATGTCCTGCAGCATTTAAAGAACAGTCGCAGGTAAACTTGTTAATAAATCTTTTGCATTACAAGTAGACGAATCAACTAATATAAGTGGCAAGGCGCAGTTTTTAGGTTTTGAACGATTTATTTTTGAACAAGAGATAATAAATCAATGTTTATGCTGCAAAGAACTTTTGGGTCGTACAACTGGTGAATGATTTTGATTTGAATGCCTTAAAATTATCATGGGATCATTGTGTCAGTATTAGTACCGATGCGCGATGGAGCCGAGTCCATGACGGGATCAATCAAAGGATTTGTGAATTTAGCAAAAACCATAATTTCAAATATAATATTTCATCATTGTTTCTTCCACAAAGAAGTACTTGTCTTAATAAGACATTAGACGACGTATTTGACCAAATAGTTATAATGGTTAATTTTATTAAAATGAAACCGATGAAGAACCGAATTTTCAAACAACTTTGTTCCTCGATGGAAGCAGATTAGGAGTGTTTACTTCAGTTTACATACCGAAGTAAGGTGGTTGTCATGAGGAAAGGTTTTAAATCGTATATTGACATTAAAAAGTGAATTATGTACTTGTTTTTTTGAAACAGAAAATGAAAAACTTTTTGTGGATTATCTAAAAAATTATGATTACTGAAATAATTTGGCGTATTTGGCTGATATTTTCGTTTACTTTAATACTGTCAATATGAGTATTCAAGGAAAATATGACAACATTCTTACATCGACCGACAAATTATGTTCAATGAAAAAAATCCTTTTTCTATTTTGCGTCTTTAATGGACTCATAACAGCACTCATATGCGAGCGGTTATGGCTCTCTGAGTGCGGTTATTAGCTAATTTTGTCAAGGTTGGCACTGAAATTCAGAGCTGTTAGTGTCAAATTTTAGGCGATATTTTTGAGGTTATGTGATGTGTGGAAATCGCGAATACACAAATTTAATTAATTAATGGTAATAAACGATACGGTGACAAACGAGTAACTCTGTAAACTAGCACGAGTAACTCTGCCTAGAAAAAACCTCGCAAATAGTGCCGTTCGGAACCGGCGATAAACTGAAGGTCGCGCATATGAGTGTGACGATACGTTCCACAAGTATGCGCGAGAGGTCGCCTACGCTAGAACACTAGTAATAGCACCTTAAGAAGAAGAATAAAAACGATATAATACATATTTAATTAAAATTCTGTCCATCAATGGTAAAATTATTAAAAACATTTATAGTGACTTTGAATGATTCTTGAGCAGTAACAGTCACACCAGGGACATGATATATAGTGCTACTATTACTGTTGATATCAAATTGCAACTGTGGGGCACTAGAAGAACATTCAGGTAAGTTGATATTTGCTTGCTCAGACCCAAGCATTTTCGACACTTCAATTTTCTTTTTTAAGGAAGCGTCAACATACCCCTCCGCAACAACAGAAGACCATCCACCATGGTTTTTTATTGTCAACAAATCACCACCATGGTTAGCCAAATCTGTCGCACTACTTCTTTGGAAACAATGTCCAGTATAAAGATCGGAGTTTGGTAATTGAGAAATGTCGCAATGTATTTTGACATTCTCCCCATAAGTATAATACCAATTGAACTATTAATACAATGACAGTTACGAAAAGTTAAGAAAAATCTCTTATTCGTAACATTATTAGGACGTAAGTTAACATATTTTTTAATTAATTCAATCCAATGGGGATCTGTAATTGCGCACCAAAGCGCACCATTGTAACCCATTATCAAGACGATCTAAAATGAATACCGTTACATACAAAGCTGGGATATACATACAAATTTACCCACCTTCATAGCCAGGTAAAACCTATCATCTTCGTCCCTTATATATTTATGAATATCTTCTTCATCTAAAATCTTCCACTTTTTAGGTACATAGCCCTAAGATATCCGTTTCAATAAAACCTGCAATTTATAATATTTAGATATGACTACATCCTTATATATAGATAAACAGTCCACAACAGTATATATCTTCCATAAACCTGATGGTTTATACTTCCTACGTTGTAATTCAAAGTAAGCAAGTAAACCATTTTCCGAAACAAGTGTAACCTTATTTGCATTGCACCACTCGTTAAATTTACTATATTCTTTTTCATATCGTGGACGTGATTTATCCGGCAACCAATTCCAATTAAAAGCAATGTCCTGAATTTCAGGTGGGGTTGAAGATACTTTCTCACCTATTTTAATTTTAATCTTAAAATTAATTTCAAGTGTCAGTGAAATGTCAATTAGCAGTGTTACCAACCACCATAAAATTTTCTAAATACGCATGGGCGATTTTGTTATTTAGAAATCGCATAAAAGGGCGCAAAATAGAAAAAAAAAACTATAAAAAACTCGTTCGTAAGGCGTTTTTAGCACTTGTCCATTAGAAAACTCCTCGCTACGCTAGTCGCTCTCGTCCAAACTTGGACGCGTGCTGGAAAATCGCGCTTACTGAACTCGTCCTTTAATATACCATTACTCTTTTGGTTGGTTATTACTCTTTTGGTTTCAAAAAGGTTAGCTAAACGCGCCCCTTGTCTTAATATTTATATTATATTGTAGATTGTAGATGTTCCGGTTCAAAATATATAATGAAAAATATATATTATAAAAATATATCAGAGTTTAGTGTTCCCCGACTTCGAAAAGTTTGAAAACCCCTGCCCTAGGATTCCACTCAAACGCTTCAGGAGTTCCGTGAGTCTATAATTCTAATATTATTCTACGTTTACAACTAAGGGGTATACCAGGGGTAACCAGGTACCATTCGTGCGTCGGCCGAAGTTTCATATTGGCACTAACGATTTGTAAGTCACTTATATTGGACGAGGACGACGCACAATGCACTTTTAAATAATTTTCAAATACCTGGTATAGTGGGTTCATGGTAGTTAATGGTAGTAAGGTATAGTAATGGTAGTGGGCAAATGGTAGTAAGGTATAGTAATGGTAATTAATATTTTATAATAAACCCTTCGGAAATATAATGCAGAATGGGCTTAAATTTGCGAAATTGAAATCAAGATCTGAAGAACAAGCTTCTTTCTCTTATGAAAATTCGACCAGCCTTTCGATTTGATCCAGCGGATTATATTGAAGGAGAAAATAAGTACGATGAAGATTATTTGATTTTTGGATTTACTTAGATAGGTTATAAAAATGAACCAAATAGGTTAGGTTAAGTTAGTTTAACATAACCTAAACCCTTCAGAAATATAATGCAAAATTGGCTTAAATTTGTGAAATTGGAATCAAGATCCGAAAAACAACCGTCTTGCTCTTATGTAAATTCGGCCAGTCTTTCGTCGGAATTTGATCCGGCGGAAAATATTGAAAAAGAAAATAAGTATGATGGAAATTATTTGAATTTTGGATTTACTTGGATTGGTTATAAAAAAGAACCAAATGGGTTATGTGTAAAATGTTAGCAAGTAGTGAACAACATTTTTAAATCCTGCAAAGTTAAAGTACCATTTGGAAACTAAACATTCAATTTTAAAAGGAAGAAGTGGATATTTTAAAAGATAATGTATTGAACTAAAGCAGAAAAAAATTCTTTTGAAAGGTATGTCCGTGATGTTAATAAGAATGTACTAAAACCATCTTATTTAGTTAGTTTGCGCGTAGGTAAACAAGAAGAAGCTCATACGATTGCGAAAAAAAATAATTAAACCTTACACAAGAGATTTAATCACATGTATGATCATTTTCTGATGCGACGATTACACGACGAATTTAAAATATGTCAGATTACTTCGAAGCTGAACTAGTAAATCATTTGAAAAATGCAAAAGATTACAGATGTGGCTAATTTATCAATTTTGTTAGTTTTTATGGAATACATACACGGACCCTATTTTGAGGATGATATGTTTTTTTCCAAAACCCTGCCGACACAAACAACAGGTGAAGATTTTTGGAATATTTTCCCCCTATTAGCAATAATTTAATTTGGGTCGAAAATCCTTTGAATGAGTGCACTGATGTATACCTTGCCAATTAAAGAAATAGAGCAGCTTACAGATATATGTACCGACACCATATTAAAATTTACATTCAGACCAAATGGCATTGGCACATTTCGTATAAAATGAATAGAAGAATATCCGAAGAAATTTCCAATCGCGCAATCAAATAATTGATGCCTTTCGTAACAACCTACTTCTGTGAGACATCCTTTTCGACATACATCGACTTAATGCCGAAAATGATTTGCGTCTCCCCAAATATCACCGATCCATCCATATATTGACAAATTATGAAGTAATAAACACAACAAAATCTTTTTTTTTGTTTCTTTGTTTTCAATTACATAGGTCGGTCCTATGTATGTATAATACAAATATTAAATAATATATTTATATCTTATATAAAGTTGAACACAGCTTGAATTTATAAATATATTCAACCTTTCCGAAGCTCTTTCCGAATATTATTAAGTCTACAAAACAAATCTCATGTTGAAACACAACAATCATTTGTCTGTTATTTACTAGAAAACTAGATAATAACTAGATCAAATAAATTGTTTCGAAGATCAGATTTTTCTATTTAACCCAATTTAACCAAGTTTTAACAGACATCTGCAGACGCGTTTTCAGATCTAGCTGCACTGTTGAAAGATGACAGATGGAAAGATGACTATCCATTTGGGTTAAATAGAAAGATCTGATCGTAAAAACAATGTTATTTATCTAGCTTTTGTTTTGAGTGCCATGAAAGTGCACTGTCTTAAAAAGTCTTAATAATATTATAGAGCTATGGAAAGGTTGAATATATTTATATATTCAAGCTGTGTTCCGTTTTAATAAGTTGGTTATATAAATTTATTATAATAAAGGCAAGGACGCACCTTGTTCATAACATGTAATACGTAATATAACACATGTAATACGTAATATAACCCCTTAAAATCAAATCTAGGTATGCTGCTGAATTAAGGGTTCCATAAAAAAAATATCTCACAAAAGGGTTCCGCGTGATGGAAAAGGTTGAAGCTCAACCTAAGCTTTAACCTATATTGTCTAACGTATATTAGATATACAGGGTGAGCCATTTAACGTGACCACTCCAAATATCTCCTTTACCTTTAGAGTGACGAAAAAATATTATATTAAAAAGGAAATTTTATTGATTTCGAAAGGCTGACACAGTGGTTGAATTTTTTTTTTGTCAAGGTCATAGTATATGCGTCCTCAAGGTCATCAATGGTTTTTCAAATGGGAACATGTTATTTTTTTATCAAGACATTGTAGAAACTATTCAGACAAATCCAGCGACTGATGTCATGACTGATATAATTTCAAGGTCGTGATGATATATTGATCTTGAAATGATTTGACAAGTGTATTCATTGGAAATAACTTTGAATAACCGTATCGAAAATGGTATTATACAGTCATGCAGAGAAAGTGGATATGATTCGGATTTATGACGACACTGCCAGAAACTCTGTGCGAGCACAGGAACTTTATGCACAACGGTATCCTGACAGAAATCATCCTTCCCGTCGATGTTTCGATCGAATTATTCATTTATTCCGTGAAACGAGCAGTGTTAATCCTCGCAAAAAGAAAAGTCGCAAGACTAAAACAAACCAGAAAGCAGAGATTACCGTTCTAGCTGCAGTAGATTTTGATCTGAAAATAAGTAGTCGGAAAATTGAGCACTATTCCGGAATTTCCCAGACGAGTGTTTTAAGAATATTAAGTCGTCATAAATTCCATCCGTAGCATATTTCCTTGCATCAAGAACTTCGTGGTGCTGATTTTGGTAATAGGGTTCAGTTTTGTGAATGGGTTCTACGTCAGTTAAAGGTGAATCCGATTTTTTCGACGACGTTTTGTTTACTGACGAGTCAGCTTTTAATAACCATGGACAGTTAAATACGCATAACATGCACTATTGGTCAATAGAAAATCCAAAGTGGCTCCAGGCAAACTGTGCACCAGCGTCCTTGGAGTGTTAATGTGTGGTGTAATATAATTGAGGATTATATTGGACCTTTTTTCATAGGCGGCATTTTGAATGGACGAAAATACGTGGAGTTTTTTTATGGGAATTACTACATGACATCCTGTTAGCACAGCGATGCCAAAGGTGGTATCAAGAAAATGGCTGTTCGGCTCATTGGGCAGTTTTAACTCGGGAAGTTTATTTACCAGACGCTGGATCCGAAAATTTACCAGACGTTGGATTGGGAGAGGTGCAGTAATCCCTTAGCCAAATCGTTCGCCTATGGGGAGTTATAAAGGGAGTTTAACATTATGTTCCGACGACGCCGGCTCACATGCGAGAACGAATTAGAAGAGCCTGTGCCGCTATCACACCAGACAAAATTCGAAATTCAAGAGGTCATTTATCCGACGTATTTCAAATGTGTCGGGGATAATGGTCATCTCTTCGAACATTTGTTATAATAAATTTTCTGCAGAAAAAATCAACTACATTATTCGGATATTGTTATTGTCAATAAAATCACGATTTCCAGTTTTTACATGTGTATTTTAGTGAAAATCCATTTCAAGCTCATGATATCAAGGCTCGCTGGATTCGTTTGAATAGTGGCTACAATGTTTTGATAAAAAATAACATGTTCCCATTTGAAAAACCATTGAAGACGCGTATACTATGACCTTGACAAAAAAGAATTTTTAACCACTATGTCAGCCATTCGAAATCAATAAAATTCCCTTTTGACATTTTTTCACTCTAACACAGTCACGGGGTGGTCACGTTAAATGGCCCACCCTGTATATTAGTGCATCCAGTGATCCAGCCCATTTAGTCCTCTCTCAAGTTAATCAGGTCTAATCTGCCAATTTTTGTCTATATTGTCTTCCCTGTCGTATCTTTCCCATTTTAAATTATTTTCGAATCGTTTATTTTGCATTTTATTTCCAATCTTATCTCTTTTACTATGAGTATTCGGTACCGTCTAATATTATTTATTTAATGTTGTTTGTCTACGATATAGTCTTATCTATATAGATTTATCTCTCTTATTATAGTCTATCCATATTAGTCTATTTAATACTAGTCAAGTTTTATAAACATACATGTGTTCTTGTCCACTAAGTAAAACCCTTCAAGCTTGTTCGTCCATTGAAATTAGTCCAGTCTTCCTTGTTTGTTCTTCTCAGAGGAAGAGAAACCGAGACATATCTTTTAGTTTTATCCGTACGTCTTCTGTTGTGTATTTAATTTATACAAACATCTATTCTACATGTTTAATTGAATGTCTCCCTTATCTAATATTGTATTAGAGTTTTATCTGCCTAATTTCATATGGCTGCATTTTCTATCTAATTATGTCTATATTATATAATATATCTAATATTAATATTAAGGTAAATATTTGTGGCCATTCCCAAAAATATAGTTAGTTTTATATTTAGTCTGAATTGTGCCTTGTATGTTTCCTCTTATCTACCTTGCTAGTTTTGGGTGTATATAATGTTTTTTTATTCTATGAAATCTATAATAATAAATAAAATAAAAGTAGTTTTTTTTCTAATATAGTATCCACATAGATAATTAAGTTATTGAAGTGTTAATGAATCCGACAGATAATATATTGATGTAATGGATGGTTATTCCGTTATAATAATGGAACGGAGCGAAGTGAGCAATCATATGATAAAATGAGCATTTTAGGGAGGGAGTCTATGGCTTTGTGTAAGTGAGTGAGTCGAACAAAAGTTCATAAAGACATCGGCGGATTAGAGCGAGAGTCGTCCAATATGTGTGAGTGAGATTGCTGTGTTGTTGATCGTGGGGAGGGCCGGCTGTGTTGTTCACTGAACCATTCAAAGTCATCTGTTGTTAACAATTATAGGCAACTTAGCAACACAATACATCCCCGTACATGCACGCAGAGAATAATGCACTGTATAATGGAGTCTCCATTATATTCTGTACGCCATATTCAATGGCCTGTAAAATGCGAATTTATTTGCTGGTTAAATTGTATATGATTTTGTTTTTATCTCTGTTCACTGTTATTGCTGTGTAATCGATTCGCTAGTCATATTTTAAAGACCCCATAATGTAAATAAATAATTGTTTTTTTTTTAATAAATCAACACACGAAAACTTTAAAAATAAATTTTAACCAATGTTCAGGCAAAACTGAATAGAATATTTTAGTTGAAGAATTATACAAATAAGAATACATCTTAAAAGAAGAATTTTTACACGTAATGCGTCAACAAACGGATCAGATAAAATTAAATTATAAATTGATCAGTCACATCCTTATTTAAGATTCTAACTAATGTTGTTTCTAGAATAAAGTTGAATATTGATTTGTATTTACTGTTAATAATCAATTAAACCTTGACGAAATTAATAAAATTAACTTAAACTAATTCTTTGGGTATATAAACATGGTATAGCCACCACGATAATTGTTAATTATTTTAATGTTTGCACCTTTCTTGATAACGACCACAATGTATGCAGATGTTCTGAAAACCGAAAGAAAAGTACAAAATTCCACCAAAAAAATGTTAACCATCTGATACACATAAAACCTTTTAACAACCTCGTAATAATCTAATCAACGGATTTATTTTTTTATGTCGAATATGAGGCAGCTGCATATCTATACCTTCGCATTCGCATCTTGATCAAACTTCTCCGCGCGTCCGTTTTAGCCGTCGCGACGCTTAGTCGCTCCGTCATCGAGTCGGCTAAGTGGTTTATTTCGAGTGGATGATGGTCCCGGTAGCGCGCACTTAACTACTAAACCGATTATTTTGAGGGAGTTTAATGTAAAGTATACACTACTTTGGAAATTTCAGAATTGATGTATAAACAGATCGTTTTTTAAACCTTTTCGACAGATCAATTTCTAAAAAAAAACATATTTAAATGGTTTTCTCCTTTCTATGTCTTTTGAAATATTAAAAATAATACTGCAAACTTAAAAGAAACCATTATAAAATATAGGATCAAATTTTATTTATGTATTAATATAGACAAAACGTGAATCCAAACAACACAGCCTTTTATACTCAAACAAACCAAAATTTATTAATAAATATAGTTGAACATAATAAATGTTATAAAAGTTGCAATGTTATAAACCAGTAATTGTAAATGTTATAAACCACATTTACTAATAATTATTAAAATTTTTACAATTGATTAAGGGTGAAGTGCATAATTGGTAATGTGACAGTAGTTTGCTTTGACAATTTTGGCTGTATTTTAGGCTATTGTTTGTTAATCGACTCATATTAATTTGTATCTATTGCTAAATATATCAACTTCGTTTGTTCCCAACATCCAGGGATAGCAGGCCTATGTACATTCAGCTGGGACAAGCAGAACTGTTAGTGGTCGTGAAAAAGTTGAGGTAATACCTCTCCATTTTCAGTAATAACAAACATTTTCTTTTAAGTGTTTTTATTTTCGTTTTAATAAATGTTTATCAATTTGTGTTCTATTAATAAGTTTCTAAACACGTTTTAATAGTTTTTAAGTCATTTTATGCGCAATAATTAGTTTCTTATGCATGCCAAGTACTATGACTAAAAGAATAGCAGTTTCAATAATCGGCATATTGTGCCAAATGTAGTGTTTTGTGTGATTAATAGTTAATTGTCACTATTACTTAAATCATTAAGATAATCCAAATCTAATAGAATTCTGCTTTATTCGTAGATAAATTGTCTGATTCTGATTATGAATTGAGAGAAAAATGCAATTGAGGCAGTTCTAAAGGGTAATGCGAACTTGAGAGCCTCATAAGAATACCAGGTAAAGAGACTATACTGTACATAATGTTTGAGAATAACATTAGGAGATATTACTGTGTGAATCACCACGTGAGCTCGTGATCTAAAAAACTGCTGCCCTGGATTGAGATAAAGTTAATAATGTCAAATGTCGCCATTTAACCGATGAACATTACAGAGTAAGTTGTAGTTTGGTGACTTGTACTGCGACCTTCATAGATCTATTGTACCCCACCCTCTTCCTCTAATTGTTGGTATACTTACCCAATTAAAGCGCCTCCTCTAGTCCTGATTCCTATATGAATTTCAGCATCTGGGTGGGAGTCAAGGACTGCAACTCCTCTGTGTTCAAACAGTGGTCCCCAGTAGTTCGTCTTCAATACATAATTTCACGTTCAAATTAAAAGTATTTATTTTAGAGTATTTATTCAATTCCATGTTATCTTCAATATATCAATTCACCTTCAACACTTCTGCGTAATAAATATTACATTTTTCTTCGATTTTCTAACAAATTACAACGAATCAAACATTTATCTCTCAAATTCCTTTTAAAATTGCAAGATTAACAGTATTATAGTTTTTTTTGCGAATATTATTTTAGGCATATAGCAAATTATAACCTCTATGTAAGAAAGGAATTTATCAAACCAGAAACCTTTTGATACGCACGCATCTCTTTGCAGGATATTGCTTTTTATTAGTCGAAGATATATCTATGTTTAGGATAATGTGCCCAATATTTCACCGGTTGGGCACTCATTTTGCGACGGTCTGCCTAGCATATCTTCTGCACTATTCAATCGACAATGTACAATTAATTGCCTTGATAAATAAGGTAACTTAGAATAGAAGACATAAGCATTATAAATAGCTATATCAAGCATATAATAGTAGATTATGATACAAGTGTGTGAAGATGGGTTTTGTGCATGAGTTGCGAAGTTTAAAGTCGAAGGCGTGTGTTTTAATTGCAATGAGTACAGAGAAGCGTTTCACATACGTGTATCATACATTGTTATAAAAATGTAATTTTGTTTTGTGAAAATTGTAATTTTGACAGACAAAACTTCAAATTACTAAGACAATAAGGTTAGAACGTTCAGCGCCTCCTTGGCAAAAATTGCTAGCTCGTTTTTACTAGCTAGCAATTTTAGTGATGGGAACACTATTTGGTCGTTGTCGATGTAATCTAGGTTAACCTAGATTTAATCTAGATTAGGTTAAGTTATATTAGAGCCAGATAAATCCTGATTGAAAAGCCGAGACTACTTGATTCAAAATAGGAGAGAAATTAATTCATATTGTTTTTAGATAATTTGTTTCCATTCGTATACAGAAGTTGTCATCATACACGGAAAAAAGTACACTCTAAAAATTACAGTGTAAATAGTAGTATCGGCCTTACGAATTTGAAACTGTAAAAACTAACAATTTATTAATTACAGTTTCCGGTATTATTAGTAAATAAGTTTTAAAAATTACAGTATGCGACTGCAATCTCTACAAATTTGTATTCGTAAGGCAGCTGCTACTATTTGAACTGTAGTTTTTAGAGTGTACTTTTTTCAGTGTACAAACTGAAAAAGGTAGAAGTAATAATATTATCACTATATAAGCACCAATATGGTGTATTGCTGGTACTCTGTCCTTACCGTGGCTTGATAAGAAAGATACATATTTAATGAGCAAAAAAAACGGCCAAGTGCGAGTTGTGACTCGCGCACCGAGGGTTCCGTACAAACTTGTAAGGTATCTTTAGAAGGATCTAACTGTATGCAACCCATATGCTTCTGGTGCCTGACAATACCACGCAACACATTAGTGTATTTTCATAAGATTCTAATAGTAAATTCGCATTTTTCTTGTAATTAAACTACATATTTACGGTTTTTTTCCTTTACATGTGCTGTAAGACACCGCTTCTTGCCAAATTTCATGATTCTAGGTCAACCCTATAGGTTTTGATTCGCAAAATATGCGACATAAGCGGTCATATCTTTTGATCGCGTTGACTTACAAGTTTGATATTTTCACAGCTGAAAGAGGCCGCAGACTCGAGTATTTGATACAAATTTCAACTTGTTACCTCTACGCGTTCCTGATAAAAATGGTCTTGACAGACAAACAGACTAACGGACGGACGGACAGACATACAAACAGACAGACAGACAGACAGACGGACAACAAAGTGATCCCATAAGGGTTCTGTTTTCGGTACGGAACCCTAAAAATGAGGAAAAACAAAAAATTAGGGAGAAATAAAAAAAGCAAGGAAGACAATTTTATAATCCACATGTGTACTGGAGTACAGTCGTGAAATAAAAAGTGTCGACAGGCAAGACCAATTTCTTGCTTGTTTAACACTTATGGAAAAGTGTTTAAAAAGAAATATTAAAACATGTTCTTTTATCTACAAAGCACACCAAAATGACTACATTAATAAGAAAATGATTGAATGCGAAGAATGACAAACTATTATAATCGTGAATAAAAGTATCCAAATCTTGCGTAAAAGACCAATGTAAATCAAATGGAGTTTCATTATTAGACAGTTTCTGTTTGTTGTTCTCGTGCGTCACTCGCGTCACTAAACAAAAAACATACATGTAGTGAAAATAAATTTTCTGAGTTTTATTAAAATTGAATTAATTTCACGTCTCGAACACGTCAAAGTCTATAATGGCACATGGAACGAATAACGTCTCACAGAACTCATTATATGTCAAGGGGTTAAATGAGTAAAACATCTCTAATCCATAAAATATTTCGCGATTTTTTTACCGAAAAGAATTTTCATCACCGAAACGAACATTTGGCAATTTGCATTTTATGTTACTAGATTGAGCGCCAAAAACTATTTGTTCCTATTGCATATATTTGTGGTTTTTTTTTTATTCAACATGAAATATTCATGATTTTAAAAATATTCTCAAATTGACACTGAAGAATTAGATGAAAAACAATGTTTTTCGGGAAATCAGGATTGAAACTATGGATACCAGAACTAACAATAAGTGCAACAGTTTAGTCCAAACCCTTGTAACATTTAACCAGATAAAATAAAATGGGCTAGAACATTGATTGGCATCTCGGTGATATTGATATTCAAGATGTTGAGAATATGCAGCCAAGTGATTTTGTCAAGTAGCAATATTATTTCTGCACTTCTCTCACTAAAACTCACTATTCTTACACTTTGTCGAGACAATGCAAATCTTCTTTCAGTGATGTGACATTGTCTTTAATGCGATCTGATGAAGTCTCACCGTTTTATGTATGTCATATTTATACCGTCATAATTATTAAGATCAGATAATCCAAAGACAAACAAATGTATCTGTAACTCCTCAGTATTTACGCGACGATGGAAAAAGTGTGATTCAAAACTCTTTCACTAGACAAACGAAAATTATAATAGCCAAAGTAATTGAAAGTTTTACATAAAGTATGATATTCAATGCAAATGTGGAAGCTGCAATATATAAAAATGAATGTATTATTTTAAATCAGTTGTTATTATTATTATTAATATTGAGAAGAAAATAATTTATTATTTATATATTGTTGAGTTTGAAGATTTTGATAATATTAAATAGTAACATTTGTATCTCTTCTTCAAAGATTTATAATTTCTAGGAAATCATTGTATGTATACATATCGTCAACAAAGTTGACATCATTAGTATAACTAATCTTTCTATTTCTCTACGAAATGTGTCGCTCATTGTAAAACTCTAAAATCTCCTTGAAACTGAATTTTAAAATATCGAGCTTTTTGCGAATTAAAGTGTAGGAAAAAATATATAGGCATTCATTCAATGTTTTCTCTTTTTTATTGTTTAATACAAATCAAAGATATAATAATTTGAAGTAACGTAGAAAATCAAAATGAAACTATTTTAATAAATGAACTAAAACTTTTTTTTTTTTGAGTTACATCACTGTTATAGTGGCATGTGTATAGTGTTTTAATCATATGTAATTTCGTCATCAGATGAACGTTCACCAGCTTTAAGTGTGCTTGAACGAGTTGGAATATCTATGGGCAGTTTTTTTAAGTAATGATGGTAAATTGGCGGAATGTGTGGTAGAAGATAAAGAATATCTTTCTTCTTTGCGTTAGTAACTAGTCGTTAGATGGATAGAGTGGGTCTTGTCGAATATTGTACAAGTGGGCCGGTCGTTCTTGCTTTTTTGCATAAATCAACTTTATATAAGGGTGTGTCGGTATTTAGTGTTTCTTTAAATTGAAATTGTAAAGGATAATTAATTTCTCTCAAACCTCAGCCATCTAATATTTAGCCAATTAAAGTCGTAACCGCAACTTGTTTTTATCTATTTGTAATAGAATTTTCTAAGACAGTGGTACTTCAAAATTAGGCGTTTTTTATTTCAATAACAACAAAATAAGTTTTTTTGCGTTTAGCTGTTTTTATAATAGCGACTCATTGGTCTGGGCTATAAATTTTCCACGGCGGCGACTAGCGCGCTATATTATTCCAAATTCCCCATCATTTGGAAGATAAGAATGTCCAGATACCATGAACTTGTAATCTATGGTGTCAATACTAGTGTCAGGGTCTTGTACAAGCTGCAAGAGGTAAAAAGTGTCTTAATATTCCGGTTTTGTCTAGTGCAAGAATCGGAATACATAATGACATGCTTTTCTAAAGCCGCATGAGTTTTTAAGTTCTTAAGAAGAAATGCTGCTATGTCTTGAGAATCTCTTCCACCCGGAATCATTAAAATCCTCTAAATCCATCAAAATAAACTATTAAAATTCTTATATACTGACACACAAATATATATTAATTACACAATTAAAATGACTATGGACTTACTTCACTTTTATAATGAATATTTAGAGTTTTAGTTCCCTGTAAAAACAAGTAACGCCTTTTATGGGATTTTAATGCAACTAATGACTTGTATAATGAAAGATATAACAAAATGTTATACCATTAAGCAAAAAAATAAGAATTTTAAAAACATGGAGTTACACCACTTTTACAATGAACGACACAAATATTAGTTATACCAATGATGTCAACTTTGTTGACGATATGTATACAATGATTTCCTAGAAATTGTATATCTTTGAAGAAAAGATACAAGTTACTATTTAATAAGAAAATAATTTATTCGAAATTTATTTAACCGAATTCCGATAATATTTTCAACATTGAAATTTTGAATTGCGATTTATTTCTCTTCGTCTAAATATGCAATTCCTACCCCAAATATGTTTTCTTTAATATATGTGATGCTATCTAGCGTGAAATAGTTACACTTGGCTTATCAGTTGGACCTGCTTCGACCTTCCAAAAGATTGCAGAAACTTACTTTATGAAGGAACTGTAAATACAAAGTTACAAGTATCAGCTGATTTTCTATTTACTTTTGATTTAATTGTATTTCAATTTGGTTATGTTAAGGAAAATGAGTGAAGTTGATGTAAAATTGGGTCTGAAAACAATTCTGAACAGAATTGAAAATGCTTGTCAAAAGCGCCAACCTGTAAGTATACAAACTTAATAAACTATTAAATATCTATAAATGGATTTATTTCTTTGGGTTTGCCGGGATTAATATAGAAAATGAATAGATGAAGAATAAAACTTTGCAGTAAAATACAAACAATCCTCGATAAATCAAGACTTTTTTTTTATCGGGGGAAGCTCTCACTAAACCCCCTATTCCACCTTGGCTTTAGTATGTGCCACCCTGGTATTGCATATTTTGCATTCATTCAGGGTGGGCAGCCCAGACGGTTTACTGAAAAACCGCCCTAGTTGTTGTCTCCCTGACCAGGAATCGAACCCGGGTCTCCCGCATTGAAAGGCGGGTATGTTGTCAACTACACCACCGAGGCAGACGATAAATCAAGACTAGGCGGATAAGACTGGACAGGACAGACAAGACTAAAGTATTGTTTGTCTTGTCTAGTCCATCCAGTACTGTCCATACTGGATGGACTAAACGAGACAGACAATACTGGAAGGACAAGATTTAACAGGTTAAGTGCCAAGGCGAAATTTTGGAAAATTTCTCCCTGGACCATCCTCAGATCTGCTTGGAATCAGTATTATTATTGGTCTAAAGTATGTTATTTTGAGAAAAAATATTTTCATTATGTTTTCTTGAAAAATAGTGGCCTCGGCGGCCCTTAAAGATGCGTGGGACCACAGCGGTCACAATCAGAGGTCATTCATGCTAGTCGAAACTTGATTATTAGTGTAGCGGCCACGGGCTGAGATCATAAAAGACACAAAATCTCTAAGAATTCGAGAAATTTGGTAATGGATATTTTATGATGGGGTTTGTGTCTGTAATCCCTCGGACAATTTGTAAATCACATAGTGGATTTTAGAATAGGGTTTCTTAAGAATTTGGAAATTTCATAATGTACATTTTACGACGAGTCCTCATACCTGGAAGGAGATATAAATACGTTCACCCCCGAAAAATAATTCAGTTGATGAGTTCACTCGACCAGTTCACCCAGTGCACCAAGTTCACACCGAGCCACAGTCACACCAACAATTCTTAAGTTTATAGTAAGTTGAAGCTTCGCGAATCCAGTGTTATTGTATTTAGTGTTATATAATTGTTGCAACCGCACTAGAATCATTATGTAGAATGTAAAAGTAAAACATCTAAAAGGTAAGAAATTGAATCATAGATATGTAAATAGAGAAATTTCGTTTTCTTCATAACATTTTAGAAAGTGATTCTGAAGATTTCAGTTCATCTGATTCAGTGAAGGATCCCCACTATATACCGTCCAGTTTTGAAGAAGTTGCTCTATCTGAAGAATCTGAGACTTTATATTCTGATGAAGAAATTGATTCAACAAACTATGACAACCCAGTCCCTTCAACAAGCAAAAGTTTTCAGTCAAAAATGAAACCTAAAAGACAGCTGAAAAATAAACGCGTAAATATAGATGATGAAAATGAAAATAAAGAAAATATAGAGAATGAAAATGAAGGCGTAGAAGAAAATACTGATGATGACGAGTGTTCTCCTTGTCAGCTATCAACTAATTCAGAATGGTTCACTCCTCAAGGTCACCACCAAAATTTTATTTTTGATAGTTTCCATGGCCTCAATCCAGCATACACTGCACTTTTTTGTATCAAATCGCCATATGAATTTTATTGTGCTTTTGTTACTGATGACATCTTTGACAAAATGGTCAATCAGACTAATCTTTATGCATCACAGACACTAATGCAAGATGTTGATATGTCAGAAAAAAAGAAAAAATCAAGACTCCGTTCCTGGAAACCTACAGACCGCATAGAACTAAAGCGGTTTTTGGGGCTAATCAGGTATATGGGATTAATTTTTCGAAATAGTTTGTACAAAAATGAAATCGCTTCATCTACCATGTCACGTAATAGATTCGAAATGTTATTGAAGATGTGGCATTTTTCCAACAATGATGAAAGCATTGAAGGCGATAGATTGCATAAAATTCAACCCTTATTAGATGCATTGAATAAAATCTTGTCGATCAAGATATCTATACACCAGGAAAAGTTGTCTGCATCAATGAAAGTCTTGTGCCATTTTAAGGAAGTCTTGTTATGAAACAATACATTCCTCAAAAAGCCCACAAATATGGCATAAAAATCTTCAAGCTATGCTCTGAAAATGGATACACCTGGTACTTGAAAATTTATGCAGGTAAAGAAAATGATGCAGGTTGTTCTGTGCCCACAAAAGTTGTCCTTACTCTTTCAAATGATTTGCTGAATACCAGGAGAACTATTGTGGTTGACAATTTTTATACTGTGGTGTAATTTTATATTGTGGTTGACAATTTTATATATAAGTATTGAGCTAGCAAATATATTACTTGATAAAAAGACTCACTTTTTAGGAACTCTGCGGTCAAATCACAGAGGAAACCCAAAAGAAGTCACCCAAAAAAAATTACGGAAGGGTTAGATTATTGCAAGAGAAAACGCGCGAGGAATTTGTGTCCTAAAATGGCATGACAAAAGAGATGTTCTGATGCTTTCAACAAACCATGCCGATGAGACAGTTACCGTTAACAGAAGGACTGGACCAATTCAAAAGCCTAAAGCTATAATGGACTACAATAATGGAAAATCTTCAATTGATTTGTCGGATCTGATGTCCAGCTACAGTAATGCCTTGCGACATACTCTAAAGTGGTACAGAAAAGTAGCGATTGAGCTTTTACTGGGAACCACTTTAGCAAATGCTCATTTTATTTATAATTATATAACTCATTGTAAATTTAGTATAACTAAATTTAGGGAGAAGGTAGGAGGAGGTTTGCTCAAGGCACAAGAAGAAAATCAAGAGACAGGCAACAAAAATAATTCTGGCAATGTTTCTAGTCGATTGCTTAGGAATCACATAATGAAAAAAGAAGAAGGGAAAGCCAAAGAAACGCGGAAATATTGTCGTGAGTGTTATAGAAAAAAAGCAGAAGAATCAAATCACAAAAAATATGCTGAAGAAAGTAACTACATACTGTGCAGATTGTGTTGGCTATCTGCATATGTGCCTGGACTGTTTCATCCACAAACATCATAAATAAACAATTTATTCAATCCCAGGGAATTGTATTTGTAGTTCAATAATTTTTCTAAAACTATACGAAGCTCGTTGTCGACAATGTTGTCATTCATGCTAATTGGTCACTAAAGTAAAAAAAATTTTTTAAACCCAATGTTAATTATACAATCTGTAGGACTATATCGGTCATGCGACAACACAAAATGCAAAGAAAAAGTGGTCACCGCGGAAAGATCGTTCCGTGAAACGTAAATATGCTGGCGGGCATTATGACCGCGGAAACCTATGGAGCTTGTCTCTCGAGCGGGCATAATGACCGCCATGGCGCTCAACCTGTTAACAGACAAGAGTGGACAGACAAAACTGGAAAAACAAGAGGACAGACTAGATTTGATAGACAAGACTGGAGAGATAAAATTTGACAAAAAAAGAGTACATTTATTTAAAAATATATTGATTGCCGGTACATTAGGGATATCACAAATCCTGCATATCTGGTATATTTGCAAAGTAGGCTTTACCTATATAAAAAATAGTATATTTTACAGCAAGAGATGAAAGTGGCGTTTTTTTGGTGAGGTGGGAGTTTGCTCACGAGCGCCAGCGAGTTAGCAATCACACCGAACCAGAAAAAAACACTTTCATCTCGAGTAGTAAATGCAATTTTTTCTACTGATTTCTGTTGTAGAATCCATAATTCGACTTTAATAAATCCAATGCGAAGCGAACTGTCAGAACTGTCAAAACAAATTTAATTGTTAGTTTGGCCGTTTCCACGGTAACATATTGCATTCTCATAGAAGGTGATACTTTTCAAGTCAAATGTCCTAATTTTATTTCGGTTTTTTAATTAGTTTCAGGCTCGTTTTACGTTTGTACATAAAATATTTCATTGAAATTGATGTAATTAATAAGAAAGTCCATGCAAATTTGGCCAGTTTAGTGTTTTAATCGAGAAAATCATAAATTTAAAATGCTCATTTTCGTCTCTAGACGTGAAAATATTTTCATCCCTAGAATGAAAAAATGTCACTTTCATGTAGGGTAAGCCGTGGAAAAAATGCCATTTTCACATATGTCAGTCGAAAATCAGTAGAAAAAATCATTTTTCTACTGACATATGTGAAAATGGAATTTCTTCCACGGCTTACCCTACATGAAAGTGACATTTTTCATTCTAGAGATGAAAATATTTTCACATCTAGAGACGAAAATGAGCATTTTAAATATATGATTTTCTCGATTAAAACACTAAACTAACCAAATTTGCATGGAATTTCTTATTAATTACATCAATTTCAATGAAATATTTTATGTACAAACGTAAAACGAGCCTGAAACTATTTAAATAAATAAAATTAGAACATTTGACTTGAAAAGTATCACCTTCTATGAGAATGCAATATGTTACCATGGAGACGACCAAACCAACAATTAAATTTGTATTGACAGTTCTGACAGTTTGCTTCGAATTTGATTTATTAAAGTCGAATTATGGATTCTACAACCGAAATCAGTAGAAAAAATTGCATTTACTACTCGAGAAGAAAGTGTTTTTTTTTTGGTTCTGTGTGATTGCTAACTCGCTGGCGCTTGTGAGCAAACTCCTACCTCACCAAAAAAAAACGCCATCTCTTTCAACTTTCATCTATTGCTATAAAATATAGTATTATAATACGGGGAGAATTGTCCGCGATCAAAAATATGACTTTAAAGTCGGATAAAGTTCCAACACTCTCTTAACAGTTTGCAGATAAAGCAGTAACACATTTTTCAAAAATATTGTAGTTTTTTATACAGCAAATGTGCAAATATAACCTCAGCTGTTTCATTTCACAAAAAAGTCAATTTTTTATTATTCTCCAAAAATTCATTGACAACTGAAAACATTTTAATTGGACTGTTACATAGTTTGAAACTATATCATGTAATATAATGATATAGTGTAAACACGCCTTAGGCGGCAGTTAACAAAAGAACAGACTAAAGAACAATACGTTGTAGCACTCTGTAGTTGAATATCAAAATAAAGTTAAGGTGTTCTGTCTTTGTTAATCACTGAAATATATACTAACTGGAACGAGCGCTGGCTTCTAAGCTTCTGCGGGCAGAGAGAGAGATCCCAAGGGGAGCCCTCGTATCGCTCTGTCTTCGACTAGTACAGTCTTAGTAAAAAACCTAAAGCCTGGTTTACACAGGTATAGTAATCAGGAGAGTAGAGTATCTAGTAGAGTTCACTCTACTAGCTACTCTACCACTTTTGTTTTTTTTTTTGTTTAAACAAGTATAGTACAGTTGTGCTATACTATATGAAGCAAAATGGTTGTTAAGAAATTGAAGCACAATTATTTACCTAGAGTTTTAATAGCTCTGATTAGAGAATTTGCGGAAGCGATTGATGAGGAGATAAACAGAGAAGAAAGAATGTGGGTGAGAGAATGGCTCAAAAGAAGAGATTTAAGCCTGGTTTACACTGGTATAGTAATCAGTAGAGTAGAGTATCTAGTAGAGTTCACTCTATTAGCTACTCTACCACTTTTGATTTTTTTTCATTTAAACATAGTAGAGTACCAAGTAGAGTTCACTCTACTAGTTACTCTACTACTTTTGATTTTTTTTCGTTTAAACAAGTATAGTACAGTAGTGCTATACTATATGAAGTGGTTGTGGTATACTAGTAGTGCTACACTATAATGTAATGGTTGTTAAGAAATTGAAGCACAATTATTCACCTAGAGTTTCCTAGTTCACCTAGTCACCTAGCTCTGGTTAGGGAATTTGCAGAAGCGATTGATGAGTAGATAAGTAGAGAAGAAAGAATGTGGGTGAGAGAATGGCTCAAAAGAAGAGATTCATTCGGAGCAACATTGCTTCTACTAAAAGAGTTAGCCGTAGAGGATCAGTTAGAATATAAATGATGTGTCAGAATGACACCAGAAAATTTTGAACAGCTGTTGAAAGACATGGTGAAAGACAAAAATGAAGATACGGTGATGAGAGATGCTATAAAAGCTGAGGTCAAACTACAAGTTACATTGAACTTTCTAGGTACTGAGAACAGCTACAGAAACCTTTCACATTTTTTTAGGGTCTGAAGACCTTTTTCCGCGGCCTTCCTCATGTCCTTGTTTCTATAGTGTATACTGCCTAAATTCCACAGACACTTGTTCAACAAATAAATCAACTAGTTTAATTGTTTCATCTTCGAGAACTTAACCATTTTTAAAAGAAAATATTGCTCAACAACGTGTACACTGCAACTTAAACTTTACTGGTACTTGCTGTTGTAGGGTAGAAAATGTTTACACGGTGAAAGTGTAAAGAAGATGTTTACATGGGTTAGAGTGAAGAGACTAGTAGAGTGGGACTTGTGGTGGGGGTAAGTAGAGTAGAGTCCACTTTACTGCACACAGTATAGTACTCTACTCTACTAGATACTCTGTACTCTACTCTACTCACACAGTTTTTGGGGGTTTCTACGAGTAGAGTTACTCTACTCCCTACTAGTGATGGGCATAATCGAATGATTTCGATAATCGAATGATTAGTAATCGAGTGATTTCAATAATCGAATGATTTCATAATCGAATGATCTCTCGATTTACCCTAAAAAATATTTTTATCAGTTATTATTGCATGTAGCTGTAATATTACCTGTAGAATGCAATTTATGTAAATTAAGCCAGTTTCGTTAATAATTTGACGCATTTTCGGACAGTTTTCGCGATAGTTAACGCGTATAGAGAGAATATTGCATTTTTCCAATACTCTATTACAATCCTAGTAATTTATAATTGTAATATAAAAATATTATAAATGCATGTGCCGCTATAGAGAGGTTTCAACATTTCCAGCGGCTGTTTCTCCTAAACAAACATTTGGGCATTTTATAAACAAACGTGAGATGAAGAAAAACGTAAAGAAATCTTTGATAATCGTATTCCATCGTTAGCATATTTTATGGCAGCAAAATAAATAAATTTAAATAATATTGGATTCTAAATATGATCCATAATACTCATATTTTGTTGTTTAATTCAATTTTGTTACTTTATCACCAACCTAGCTTTTGTTAAAAAATTCAAACTAAAACTTGTTAGAAAGTTTTAAAATAGTGTGACCAATCACTGCTTAAAAGATTCTACTTAAAAAACTAGAATTTGTTTCCTCATTCTCAAACAAAAAACCTGTAACAAAGGTATTAGTGGTGGCGCCTGCAGATTCTCGAATACTAAAGTCATTCGATTGCGCATCTCGACACTGCCGACGACTAATAACGCCAGATTCCGCTTTCCCAGTCCGAATGAACATTCGTAACTCGATACGAAATAATTCGACTATGCGCATCTCGGCACTGCCGACGACTACTAACGCCCAACTCCGAATTCCCAGTCCGAATGATCATTCATAACTAGATACGAATGCACGAACTCCAGCCGAATACTCAAATATTTCGATTATGCGCATCTCGGCACAGCCGACGACTACTAACGGTTGATTTCGATTCTCAACTCCCGAGTGAACATTCGTAACTCATGCGCATGGGTGATAATCGACTATTCGAATGATCCAGAATAATTCGAATGATTCAGCTGTAGTCCGAGTGATCATTCATCACTCGTCCGCACGTGTAGTAATCGAGAACATGAATGATTTAGAATAATCGAATAGTCGATAATCGTCACTCGATTATGCCCATCTCTACTCCCTACTCTACTCTGCCCATTAGTAGCAACAAGACTACAAGACTAGTTGCACATGACAAAATATTAGTAGTTTTAATATTTTGTATTTACATAGTGTGGGTAAATACTTGATTTGGTTTGATACAACTAGCTTTTCGCTCTGACTGTACCACATCCTCCCACTCTCGAATTCACTGTTGGCTAGACAAGCTCCCTCCTTGTCAAGCCAACAGTAAGAGGGCTCCCCTTGGGACCTCTCTCTCTCTAGCCGCACAAGCTTAGAAGCCAGCGCTCGTTCCAGTTAGTATATATTTCAGTGTTGTTAATAAAACAATTACAACATGTCGCAGTCGTCAAAAAAATAAAATATAACGAAGCATATAGATGCACGACGAGAGTTAAAAAAAAACGTGTGTCCAAGCAGAGAACCGCGTGAAACCTTTTAACGTTAGAGAGACAAATCAAAAATGGAATTCATTAAACAACCAAAGCCAATGGTAATGTCTGGAGATTTAGGAAATAACTGGAGAAAGTTCAAAGATAATTAGAAGTGCAAGCAGCAGTGCTCCTCCATTGTTGGGGCGAAGAAGCAAGAGAAGTTCTGGATACACTGGAAATAACTACAACAGAGAGGTCAGAACCAACAGCCATTATTAACAAATTAGATGCATATTTTATACAAAAGATTAATGCCAGTGTAGAACGCCACAAGTTCAAAACAAGTACAAAACACCTGTATTCAAAAGCCAGGTAATACTTTTGATATGTACCTGACAGAATTGAGACAAATTGCAGCAAACTGTGGATTTAGTACCTTAAAAGATAGTCTGATATGCGACCGCATAGTGTGTGGTATAAGAGATGAGCATGTGAAAAATAGATTATTACGAGAACATGATCTAAAATTAAATAAAGCTATCAAAATCTGCAAAGCAGCGGAACAAAGTAAAGTATTGTAGTCCCTTGAAGAAAAATAGCCTATAACCAGTTAGATCATCTAGAGAGAGAAGTCAAGAAAATGTTGGATGACGAGGTAATATGTAAGGTAACTGAATCAACAGAATTCATTAACCCAATTGTGATAGTAAACAAACCAAATAACCAGTTACGTATTTGTGTAGACCCACAGGGCCTACATAAAGCTATATGTAGGGAATATTATAAATTACCCACCTTTGAAGATCTGACCCATGATTTAACAGGCTCCAAATATTATACAACATTGGATGCCAATAAGGGTTTCTGTCAAATAGAATTGGAAGCAGAAACCTCACTTTTGATAACATTTGCGACTCCATTTGGTCGATATATAAACAGCGATATAATAAAAACTTCCATATACACAACATAAATACAAGAAATGCCTCAAACTACCGGATGCCAAGGAGTAACTTATCACTGTGCAGTGGAGCACCAAATAGATTTGGAATAAAAATTTATAACAATCTGGCCAACTTCAACAAAGAAGCCAAAACTTTTAACTCCTTTAGAAAAATGACTAAGGACTTTTTGAGTGAGAAGTGTTATTACTCCATAGACGAGTTCTTAAAAGTGAAAATTGATATGACTAGTATTAATTAATTAACCAATATTTTCAAATTATGTGTGTTTTGATTCCAACTAATTTTTGATTTATTTCGTTTCTTTTTTTTTAACTTTTTGCTTTGGGCCATTTTTCGTACCCATATATTTTTTTTTAATTTATTTAACCAGTATAATTTTACGTTTGAGCAAATAACATTTATTAATTACCCGTAAAACCTTGCAGAGGTACACGCAGGTACCTGTTGGCAGGACTGGTAGATCTTACAAACTAAATATAACTCCAATATAACTAACTATTATAGAACAATAAACATTTATCTGGACTACACATTTTGCCTGACCCATTCCTTTAATTTACTTTTCATTTTAATATTAATCTTTAACGTTTTTAATTCATTAGGAAGCTCATTAAATAGATTTATAGCCTTTATATAGCTATTTTTTATGCTTACTGTTTTGTCTCTTTGTGGAATCTGTATTAATTTTTTTCTTGTTATACTATCTGATGCTCGATATTTATTTTTCATGTCATTGAAGTAAAATATTAATGACTCATATGCAAACTGTTGTCTAATGTTCAGAGGTTTGTCACGATTTATGAGATTATTCTTACTAATTATTTTTAATACCCTATTTTGTATATTTTGTAATAAATTTAGGCTGTTCGAATATGCTCCACCCCACACTATAATACCATAACTCATAACACTGTGAAAAAATGCATAGTATATCATCTTTAAAGTGTCTACTTGCCTAAACCGTCTAGATTTATAAAACACCAAAAATCAAATATTTAATTTTACTTATCAAATTTACTATGTGCTGCCCCCATTTCATGTTGAAGTCAAAGCCTATTCCTAAATATTTGTAGTATTCAACTCTTTTTAGAATTGTTCCCTCAATTTGGCAATTAATGTCTTTTAGAACGCTGTGTCATCCGCATATGATATTATTATATCATTAGACATACTTTTTAATAGATCACTGACGTATAAAATAAAAAATAATGGCCCTAATATTGTTCCTTGCGGAACACCTGTAATTACATATTCGTATTTACTTAAACAACCTTCAAATTTAACTCTTTGTTGTCTGTTTGTCAAGTAACTTTCAATTAGTTTGTGTGCAATCCCCCTGATACCATAATTGTATAGTTTTTCCAATAAAATTTTATGATTCACCATGTCAAAAGCTTTGGCAAGATCTAGGAAAGTTATAGCTATTGGCTTACTTTTATCAAGTTTATTATAAATTATATTTGATTAAGTGCATCTTTTGTGCCTCTATCTTTAACAAATCCAAACTGGTTATCAGCTATAATGTTGCTTTTATTCACAAAAAACAAGAATCTATTATATATGACCTTTTCTAATATTTTGGCCACGTAAGAGATTAATGATATAGGTCTGTAATTTGATACATAACTCTTATTTTTAGATTTATGTATGGGTAACACATCAGCACATTTCAAGGCTACTGGCCATGCACCATTTTCAATACATAAGTTGATAATATGTGCAATTGGTTTTCATATATTCTCCAACATTAGCTTAAGAGTTTTTACATTTATATTATCTACTCCGCCGCTTTTCAAATTCATATTCTTTATGATGTTTTCAATTTCTAAACTATTAGTCGGTGCCAGAAAGATAGATTTTGAATTCATAGATGGACTTTTAACGTAAATATTTGTGGGTTTCCGTATCTTATCGCTTATTTTTTTACCAATATTACTGAAGTAAGAATTGAATTCGTTTGATATTCTAATGGGCTCTGTAATTATATCCATATCTTTATTGTAAACTTGTTTTATATTGTCATCTTTTCTGCCGCTTTTCCTGAGTTTATATTTGATTATTTCCCATAAGTGTCTTGGATTTTTCTGATTCCTTTTTATTAGTTCGCTATCGAATTTTATTTTTGCTTCTGTAATGACCTTATTCAGAATCCTTGTGTAATTCTTATATTCTGTCTTGAGCCTATCGTTTCCTTGATCATATTGCCAGACCTTATATAATAATTCTTTCTTACTACATGAAACTATTATGGCCTTACTAATCCATTCCTTTCTTGGTTTTGTTTTGTCACGTTTATTGCTCTTTTTCACGTTAACAGTAGCATGGTCTACACAGTTTTGTATATTATTAATGAGAGTATTAGTAGCCTCCGTTGGATTATGCATAGTCAATATAGTATCCCAGTTTACATCATTAGCTATATTTTTTAATTTTATATAATTTATTGCTGTTTTGATATCTTTATACATATTTCTTTTAAATTTTGTAAGTGATATAAATAGTGGATAATGATCTGTTAGGGAGTCTATGAGTTTAAAGGTATTAGTTTTAATTGTTTCACTTTTGATAAATATATTATCTATGCATGTTCCAGAATTGTTTGAATCTGATCACCTATAATTAGATGTTTCTTTGTTTCACTCTTGGTTTTTAATAATTCATTTAAGTTGATTATAAATTCAGATTTTGGTAAATCATGAGATCTGTACAAAGCTGATATCTCTAAGTTAATTTTATTGCCTAATTTAATACAAGAGTTCAATACGTTGAGTTTCCCAATCTCTGTATTTTCTTCTATATTGTTTTCTATGTATACAACAACACCATCAGATTTGTAAGTCCTACTGTCATTATAATAAATTTTATAACCTTCTAATATAAAATAGTCTTTGAATTCTAAGTTCCAGGATTCCGCACATATTATTATGCAGGGTTTTATTTCTAGTCTTTCAATAAAAACTTGAAGTTTGATAAAATTTGCATTTAAGCTTCTGATATTAATATATAGAATGTTATCGTTATATATTTTCATGTTTTTATTGAGAGAGACCAGGTCTGAAATAGTTTTTTCGCATTGTATCATCTCACTCTGTATATTGTCTACAATTTCAGTATTGTGGTCCATATTACTCCATTACATCCATATCTTTGGTTGTGGATTTGGTGACTTCGTAAGTTGACTAAGCTGGAATGACGTGATGCTGATGATGAATGCAGTGTGTAGCTGGAGTTGGTTCTTCTTAATGTCATTGCGTTATCTATTTTACCAATATATCGTTGGATAACCAGGTTTTCCAGATAATCTGTTGTTTCAATGTATCTTTTGATTTTATTTCGAAGCACTTGGCACAGATGGCTATCGTTCGCGACGTGTTTTACATCAAATTTTGTTTTGTATTTGTTGTTACTAAAATTACAATTAATGCAGCACAATTCAGACTGTCTGCGACAATCTATTGAATTATGAGAGCCAGCACACTAAACATGCCTTTTCATTTATACATTTCTTGCTACTGTGTCCAAATCTACCACAGTTCAAACATGGCTGTAGATTTAGATCGTCATAGACTTTACAGTTCTGGTATCCTACAAAGATTCTATTGTTGTTTTCTTTAACTTCCTTGTATAATTCAGAGGTTACTTCTACTATTATGCTTTCCAGATTACTTTTTTTGTTTAAAAAATTATGTACTACTTCACACTTCGTGTCACAGCCTTTAAAGCCCTTTCCTTGTATTTATATCTGTTTCTAATTCTTTTAGGTCCATTGATTCATAATTGTCGACTCCTACTATTTTTAATCTTGGTTTATTCACCACTTCTTTTACTATTGTACACATACCCGCCAATTTCTTATTCATTCACTTGACAGTTTCCTCGGCACTTTTAGGGTTCATACAACTTATGATTATTTCGTTGCCGTTTTTGCAGTACATTTTTTTTATTTGGATTGTCTTCTCTTTGTTTAAATTTTGCGTTACACTTTTCTTTAAATCAGTTGTATCTTTCTTATTTTTCTTCTTTATTATTATGTTCGGTACATGTTCTTTTTTAGACTGTACTCCTGATAGTACTTGTGCGTATGGTTTCCTGTTAATAATATTGTCTTTTTGTAGTAGTGTAATAAATTCCTTCATAATTACGTTTTTATCATGTAGTTAAATGTTTACTTGTTTTAGTAGAATATTTTACTTTCTCAAGTTAGTTATTTCAATATTGTCTTCTTTCCTATCGTAACTATTACCTTCATACATAGTATCCCTATCATTTGATATCTCATTTCTTAGTTCATCCTTCCTATTATATTTCACTTTTGCTATAATGGTTCTGGCATCTTCATTTAGCGTCGATTCATCGTAGTTTGAGGTTAGATTTATATGAGAATGTTCTGGACAAATTACTAGAACATCACTGATATATTTTATGCTATTTAATTTATTCAAGTCACTTATGTGATACACATTTTCACAAATTAGGCAAATTACCGTGCCAACTCTTGTGCCTGGATGACATTTATATGTTTTTTCTCGCACTTTATCTGGCGGTAAACCACCACCCGTTAACATTTTTTTTGCGTGATATATATATTTTTTTTTGACGTATCTTATAGACATATGGTATATACATGTACCTCCTAATGAATAAATACTTTTTGATTTGATTTGATATTGATTCTTACCACTACCCTATGGACTATGTAATGCACCAGAAATCTTCCATCGAATATTTAGTGAAATCTTTGCTGATATTCCAAGAATCAAAATTTATATAGATGACCTTATTATATATGCACAAAATGAACATGAGCATGATCAAATTCTCCAAAAGGTTTTAGATAGAGCAAAAAAATGGGTGTAAGATTCAATAAAGATAAATGCAAATTCAAACAAAATCAGGTGAAATATGTAGGACACATATTAACAGAACAGGGAATAAAACCAGATGATTACAAAACTGAAGCAATTCGAAAACTTCTAACACCTACAAATAAATAAAAATTAGGCAGATTTCTTGGTATGGTAACATTATATTTTTACCAAATTTATACCAAACCTATCTACTTTAACATTCAATTTAAGACAACTAATGAAAAAAAATGTTGAGTTAAAAATATCAATTAAAATTAAAAATATCAAATGAACCAGTATTAACGTACTTTGACATGAGACAACAAACAACATTATCTGTAGACAGTTCAAGTAAAGGAATAGGTGCAGTTATAATGCAAAACTGTAAACCAGTAGCTTATGCCTCAAAATCACTAACAGATACTCAATTGTGTTATGCACAAATCGAAAAAGAGCTCTTAGCCATAGTTTTTGGTTGTCAAAGGTTTCACCAATATTTATATGGTAACAAAATTATAGTGGAGACAGATCACAAACCACTGGAAGCTATTTTTTAAAAACCACTAAACAAATGTCCCTTACACTTGCAGCGTTTACTCATAAGTTTGCAACCATATGATTTAATGCTAAAGTATAAACCAGGAAAATATTTGTATATAGCAGATACCTTATCGAGATCTAGCTATGATGACGAAAATTTCAACATTAATGAAAATGAGATTGAAGCTCAAGTCAACCTAATTGATTGCTCCAATATTAGCATACAGAAATTTAATGTTTTAACAGAGGAAATTGGAAGAGACCAGGAGCTAATTGAACTTGCACGAGTGATTAGGGAAGGTTGGCCAAACACAAAAAAGAAACGAATCCTTTAATACATTCGTATTGGCATTGCAGACACGAACTGGTGATGATGAAAGGGGCAATCTTTAGAAACGCACCTACTAATTCTTACTAAAATGCGGGCTGACATATTAAATAGATTACTTTATAATCACTCAGTTAGGTGAACTAGTTTACTTTCCATTTATGACTAAACGAATCACAGACTTGGTAAAAAATTGTCCAGCTTGCTTGACCTTCTTAATTAGTCAACAGAGGGAACCTATAAATAATAGAGAAACAGCCACTAGACCCTGGCAGATAATATCAGCAGATTTGTTCACATTTCGGGAGAAACAATATCTTTCAATAGTTGACACCTTTTCAAAGTATCCTGTATGTTGTTTAAACGGGAAAACCACCAGTGACATTGTAATACATCATTTCAAAGCAACATTTGCGAGACATGGGAATCCAGATTTGTTATATACAGATAATGGCCCACAATTTGTTAGCTCTAAGTTTAAGACATTTACAAAAACATGGGAAATATCATATCACCTCAATATCCACAATTCAATAGATTTGTAGAAAGGTATGTTCAAACAATTAAAAAATTGCTAAAGAAGGCTAAGTTTGATAATAAAGATATGTACTTCACAATATTGGAAAACCGAAACACGCCGATAAGTCATGAATTATCTTCACTGGCATAATTATTATTTGGTCGCCATCTCAAAGGAATGGTACGCATCAGTAATAAATTACTTACTCCTAAGCATACAACGCGGTATACAAAAGTTCTTGATAAACGTCAGAAAAACCTTTGAACGTCAATGATCACATCGTGTTACAAAACCCACAGACCAAAACATGGGAACCATCAAAAGTGATCCAAATTGATGAAACTAGACCAAGATCATATATAGTTGAGACCAACCAACATCCTGTCATCAGGAATAAACGCTTTATAAAGAAGATTGATAGAGAACTTCCAAACAATAGATTTAATGATCAAGATCAAATTCTAGATCCTGATCTAGAAAATGTTAATCATACAGAAAAGGAAGAAGATACTAGTCCTATTACTGAACCACATGTGATGATTGATAATAGTGATAGTATTTCAGAACAGACCAAAGTAAATCAAGGAAGGGATAATTTCAATAAAGTCATTCAAACACGGTCAGGCCGTGCAATAAAAAAAAACCGTCGTACTTTGATAATTATGTTTCTTAAATAGTATGAATAGAAATAGTAGAATGTTATATTTACTTTGTTATAATTTAGTTTTTTTAAATATTAGTTATAAAAAAATGGAGATGTTACATAGTGTGAAACTGTCTCATGTAATATAATGATATAATGTAAATACGCCTTAGGCGGCAGTCAACAAAAGAACAGACTAGAGTTTTAGCACCAATACCGTGTAGCACTCTGTAGTTGAATATCAAAATAAAGTTATTCTGTCTTTGTTAATAAAACAATTACAACATGGACCACAGTTACTTCCACCAGTTGAAACTGAGACATGAAATTTGTACACTAATTGAATTACAATTTTATACAATATGCAGCTATATATAACGCGATTACATTATGTTTTTCCTGCCAATATATGCTTCGCTAATTCTGAATCAACAAACAGTTTTGTCAGCATTTTGTTTGAGCACGCACTATAATGGTGTTTTAATGTGTGAAAAGCCAAAGCTCATTCAACTTCTTACATTTTGGAATCCATAGATGAATTTTTTGTTTAAAAAAATTGCTGACTGCCATGGAATACAAACAGTTTTTTTTGTGCTTTCTTGACAATACATGTTGATCCAAATCACATTTGCCTTTGTTTGCAACTGAATCTTTTGTTTTACATACTGTTTAGGTCACCTCCAATTTAGAATTTGATGTTGGTTTAATACATGTAAACTTGGGTGCAATCAAACACTTTCATTTACTCTGTTTGGGTTCTGGGGCTAATAAGTTAAAAAATCAAAGCCTCTAACTTTAGTTAATGGCATTTTTTTACCTTTTCACTAAAACAGTGCAAAGAGATAATTAACAAACTTAAATTTTTTGTCAATCAATTTTACTTCGGATTTTAAATAATAAATAATGATTGATTGGCAAAATTTAAAAAGAGAACAAAGATATTTTGTTAAAAAAGTGGACATGTTCTCTTTGAAAGAGACCAGTTGGTAACCCTAGACCTGCGAAGCAGTAAAAGAAGGCTGCTTTGCTCTGTAATTCACTCTACCATCCTCTATGGAGCTCTGGTCTAGGCTAAATCCATAAAAAGGTGTACATAAAGATGCTCGTCTCAGTACAGAGAAAAATGGCCATCAGACTATGCTGTACATATAGGAATATTTCTAGGGAAGCTATGTTGGTAATTGCTGGCATCGCCCTGATTACAAAAGAGTGCAAAATTCATGAGTGAGTTCAATTGTATAAGACAAGGAACTGGGCAAATAGGGCAACTAGCAATAAAGTAACAAACCACCAAATGCTTGAGGACTGTCAAAAGTCATGGGGCGTATTCAAAACAGACCAACGGACAAGACCTCTTATACCAAAACTGAAACCCAGGGTAACACAAAACCATGGTGAGATCATTTATCTGACACAGGCCCTCAGTGGCCACGAATGCTTCATGGAGTATTTATATGGTTATGGCAGGGAAAGTGACACGATGTGTGAATACACATACACATGGACACAATACAGATGGACAGTGCACTTCACCCATGACTGAATATCTGAGTAGGTGAATATCTGAGAGCAACAAATGGAGTGAACAGACAAGCTGCAAGAGATGTGCTAGATGTGCAAACACTGGTAGATGTGATTCTTAGATTACCAGAGAACTGGACATACATAAAGAAAATAATTTGTGACATCCATACTTGTCAGGTTAACACCTAACCACCTGACATACATCTCTCAGACCCAAAGTAGCAGTAATTTTCTCACCTGAGATGTATGGCAGGTGGTTAAGGGTTAATGATATTCCGCTACACCTCTGGAAAGGATAAACAAAACAAGACAGATAAGATTAGTTACACAGTGCCAGCCAAAGAAAACTTATTCTTTTTTACAATTCAATGGAAGATGATTTTCATAACATACATAAAATCCAAAATTTTGGAATACAAATCCATATACATATATGCTTTTTGCCTGTAAAATTTTAATAATCCTCACACATTCCTTTACATTATGTTCTTTTAATTTTGTAAGTTTTTTTTCAGAAGTTGACTTTCTAATTTAAGTTAAGTTCTAATTTAAGTTAAGTGAGTTTATAAATGAAGGGCTTTCTGGAATAAAGTGATAAGCCACATTTCGATCAAACATGACATATTTCCTGTATTGCATTCAGCAACAATATGACAAGCCACATAGCAACAGGTTTGGTAGGCTGATTGCACAGCAGGGCAGGGGTACTTGTACTTGTGGACTGAGAATATAGCCAAGTGTGGGTCCAACGAAGTCCAACAAAAAAGAATGTAGAAGATCTGATCACTTTTATGGACAATTGTCCGGGCCAAAATAAGAACTAGTTGATGAGGTCTTCTGGCTTCAATTGGTCAAGGAAAAAAGTTCAAATCTATTACACATCATTTTTTAGTGAGTGATCATTCCCACTTGACGTCCGATAGGGACTTTGCTCTTATTGAAAAACTACATTGTAAATATGCCCCTATCATTTACTCTTCCGAAAGATTGTACCGAGTCATCAATCGAATTTCAAAACTCTCATCAGTTGCCACAGTTCTGGAGCAGGACGACTTTTTAGATTTTGAGCCTATTCTAGCAAGTATAAAGAAGAATAGCCATTCCATGGATGGGCAAAACTTAAGACTTTTCAGGGGCATATTCCTTTCAATTTAGAGCAGAAAACACAATTTTCGTTAACATACAGCTAGCTTAGAATGTAAACAAGTGAGTATTGTAAAAAAGGAAGACCTCTTGCTATATCTTTGACTGGCCACTAGAAAAAATACACCGAGTAGGTAAAAATTGCTGCGAAAAAAATACAGAATGTGAAATCCTTGTTTCTTTTATAACAGTCTAACTTTTTACAGTCTAATCTTTTAACAGTCTAATCTTTATAACAGTCAGCCTACTCAAGTTTATTAATAGATGGCTTGTCACCTTATTCCAATAAGCAAATACTTCAAATGTATGCCTACAAAGGCATGCCAAACCTTGGCTTTATAGTCTTTTCGAAGGCTTGCGACAACTTTAGGCATGACAATCTTATGGAAGTGCTCAGAAAAACTGACATTGTTGACAAAGATATTCGAGTAATAGCCATGCTATACTGGAATCAAACTGCCAAAGATAAGGTGGATAAATCCATTAACAACGAAATAAGCATAAAAAAAGGAGTAGAAGGGGGTAAGCATAAAAAAAGGAGTATCGACTCTCCTGTTTAACTTGTACTCTGAGCAAAATCTTTAAGGAAGCATCAGAAGGAATTAAATTCTAAACGGCGAGATAATTAACAACGTGAAGTACGATGACGACACGGTAATCATCACAAACGGCAATGAAGAACTACATAGAACAATGTAAAATTTGTAAAACATACACGCAACCACCGAGAAGTAATCAAACTAAATGCATCAAGAACCAAGTGTAGGACCACAAGCAAAAGAAACAAGCTGCATACACAGTTAACAGTAAATATCCAACCCATAAAACATGTGGTAACTTATACATACTTTGGCAATGTAGTGAACTATAACTGGGACCACTCAAGAGAATTACGATTACGAATAGAAAAAGCCTATACTAATATGCAAAGACAGCACTCTACAACTAAATGCAAAGCTGGTCTGATGCTACATCCTACCAGTTTTGCTTTGTGGGGTCGAGGCATGGACCACATCAGAAAATACAATGAAAGGGCTGGAGGCTTTTGGAATGTGGACGTACCGCCGCATACTTAGAATACCATGGACCGATCGTAAAACCAACGAGGAAGACATACAAAGAATAGGTAAAGAGAGAGAAGTCGTGCTCACCGTGAAAAATCGAAAACTCTAATACCTGGTAAACGTCATGTACACACACGATAAGTACCGCCTATTTCAACTTATAATCCAAGTCAAAATAGACAGCAAGACAGTACCAGTAAGAATTCGACACTCCTGGCTGCACAACCTTCCTTAATGGTTTGGAATATCATCTGTAGAATTATTCAGATCTGCAGTAAATAAAATCAAGGTTGCAACGTTAATAGCCAACGTCTGTAGAGGATAGGGCAATTAAATATAGGATAGGGCAAGATATTTAAATGACTGGGCATTTTCGAAATTCCATTCAGTAATTGTTATATTTTATCTAGCCATATTTCTCATTGCAATATACATATTTGTATTTCTCCCTTAATACATCCCTATTGTACCTGTAAGCAACAAAGGTTTATTGATATTGACATATAATATTATTGTTTTAGGAGTTTCAAAATGTAGAGCCAAGACTTGTTGCAGTCAGTAAAACGAAACCAATTGACATGATTATACAATGCTATGAAGAAGGACAAAGAAACTTTGGAGAAAATTATGTTAATGAACTGGCTGAGAAGGCAACAAATGCTGAAATTTTAGAGAAATGTAAAGAGATCAGGTGGCATTTTATTGGCCATCTGCAACGAAACAAAATTAATAAGGTCGTAGGATTACCAAACATTTTTATGATTGAAACTGTTGATAGTCAAAAGTTAGCAGATAATTTGAATAATAGCTGGGTTAAATTTGGACCAAAGGATTCCAAATTGAACGTAATGATACAAGTTAACACTAGTGCAGAAGATGGTAACTCAATATAATAAATATTTACCTTTAGTTTATGCTTACATTCGTAACTCTTTTTCTGGAATCAAAAATTATAATATGGATTTCGTATAATTTACGTCAATACCTTCTTTAATAGCTTTGTTTTCTTTTAGAGAAAAATGGAATAGAACCTAATGAAGTTTCAGATTTAGTAAAACATATAACTGAGGCTTGCCCTAATTTACATCTCGATGGTTTAATGACAATTGGCCGTTTTGGTTACAATTTAGAGGAAGGACCTAATCCTGACTTTCTTAGTTTAAAGAAATGCAAGGATGAAGTTTGTAAAAATTTACAAATCGATGCTGACGAACTAAATTTGTCAATGGGAATGTCAGATGACTTTGAACATGCAGTAAGAATTATAATAATACTTTATTGCAGTTAACATTTTTTTATACTAATTGTAAGTCCTTTTTTATAACAATTATTATTATTATTTATTCGTTTAGCCCTCTAAAGAAAACCTAACCTAACCATTACTTAGCACTGGTCATCATTCTTTTTTTCTTCCATTCTTTTTATCTTCCCAAAACTTCCTCATCCTTTCGCTGTTTTCTGCCTGTCTTCTTTCTTGCGTCCTTGCGTTTTTTAGTTTCAAACTCTTAGCTGTTGGATTCTTTGATGTAAAGTTATGTGAATTTATTTCCTGCCTGTATTTAGTTCGTGCAGTTGACAATGGGGTTGACTATATTGATTACTGAGAGGTCATTTTGGGTGTCTACCAGCCAGCATACTTTGGACTGTCGGGTTCCATTGATGATGTGGAAGATTTTCTTGTCAATCGAGAGTCATCCATTCGTACTATATGACCGTAGAATTTCAGACGTCTTTTCCGTGCAACTGAGGAGAAATGTTCTGTCAGGGAATACAGTTCTTGTGAGCTTCTACGCATTCAGGTTCCATCTTGTACCTTGGGTCCAAATATTTTTCTCACTATCTGATGTTCTACTTTCTCAATATCATTGATGTAGATGGTTAATGATGAAGTCTCAATTGCAGAGAGTGCTTCAGGAAGAATGACTGTATTGTAGTGACAGAGTTTTGCTTTGGTAGAAAGTGATTTCTTGTTGTACATATTCCAGGTGATTGTATAGGCTTTGCGTAACTTTTCTGCACGTGTTTTGTTAGCCATTCTTTCCTTACCAGTGTTTCCAATTATTTCACCTAGGTACTTGAAGTGCTTAACTTGTATGATGTTGCCATATTTGGTTGCAAGATGTGTCATATTGGAGTCTATGTATTGCGTTTTCTCGTAAGAGATTTGAAGGCCGGTCCTGATGGCGATTTCATGATGTTCCTCGATGGCGCGTTTGGTTTCTTCAGTTTTCCTGGTGATTTTTACAAGGTTGTCAGCAAAAGCGAGGCACTTTATGTTGATTCGTTTGTCCTTTGTTCCCATATATACTCCAGGTACTTCTTTCTCCCATATTTTGATTATCTTATCTAGTACCAGGTTGAAGAGGAGTGGGGACAATCCATCACCCTGTCTTACTCCAGTACTGATTTGAAAAGGCTCGGAGATTTCACCCATGAATTTTACTTTAGATGTTGTGCCTGACAAAATCTGTTCCATTAACATGGTTGTTTTACTATCCACACTGTATTCATGAAGTATATTAAACAGAGTTATGCGGTCAATCGAGTCATAGGCTTTCTTGAAGTCTACGAAAGTGACAACTGTGCGGTTGGGTTGGCGATGTTGCAGTATCATTTTCAGGTTCCAGATTTGCGCATGATCGGTGCGGTCGGAAACCTGCCTGATATTCACCGATCAGATGTTCTGTCTGTTGTTCCAGTTTTGTGAGGAGGGCACGTGAGAGAACTTTGTAGGCGATTGATAGAAGGGAAATGCGTCGGTAATTGTTTCGATCAGTCTTGTCGCCCTTTTTGTGTAGTGGGTGGATCAAAGCATTTTTCCAGTCCGCTGGTATGATGCCCCTCTTCCATGTATTTGCAATGATAGCTTGCATTCTGTCAATCAAGAGTTCACCTCCGATCTTGAGTATTTCAGCGATTAAGCCGTCTTCCCCTGGTGCTTTGTTATTTTTTAGGTGTAAAATGATGTTTCGTATTTCCTCATGTGTTGGTGGAACAGAGTCCTGGTTTGGCGCGGCTATGTGGCATTGTAGTCTTTCTTCAGGAGGTTCACAGTTGTGTAGCTTCTCGAAGTACTGTTTCAGAATTTCGCAGTTCGCTTTTGTGTTGGTTTCAAGGGTTCCATCAGGCCGACGGAAGCAGAGGCTCGGTGGCTTGTAGTTCATCAGTTCTTCCCTAAATGTGCTGTAGAAGTTTCGCGTGTTATTTCTTTTGAACTCATTGTCGATTTCCTCTAATGTTTTGAAATGGGATGTCCGTTTAATGCGTCTGATCGTTTTGGATGTTTCCCTCTGCATTTTTAAGAAAGTCTGCCAATTCTCTTGTGTCTTGTTGCTATGCCAAGTCTTCCTCGCAAGCATACGGGATTCAAGGGCCCTGTCGCATTCCAATGTCCACCATCTGTGTTCGTTTTCGTGACGGTTGACCGAGTTTCCTTGCTGATTGCTGGATTGTCTGAAGAAGTTTGTCCCATGTTTGTGTGTCGGTCTGTAGTGATTGTGCGAAGACCTCCGCATGTTCTCTTAGGTATTTTAGATCTATACGCGGGAATTTAGATTTTAGACACTTCCTTCTGTTAGGTAAGAAGCAGGTTTTAATTTGTGAAAGATAATGGTCGGACTCTACGTAACCCTTGCGTACCCTCACGTTCATGATTTCTGGGGAGGATTTTCTGGTTATCGCTACGTGATCGATTTGGTATTCCCCGATATGGTTGATTGGTTGATTTCCAGGTTGTCATCTTGCGTGGTGGTTTCTTAAAGTGTGTGGACATTAGTTGCAGGTTAGCCATTCCACATATGTTGATTAGGCGATGTCCATTGGCATTTGTCTTTTGTCCTTTCTCTGCCGATTTGTGCATTGAAATCTCCGAGGATGATCTTGATATGGTGTTGAGGGATCTTGTTGAGTGCCCGTTCTAGCTGTGACCAGAACTTCTCCACTTTGTTCTTGTCAGGGTCATTGTTAACAGGAGCATGTGCGTTAATCAGTGTGTAGGCCTTGTTAGCGCATTTAATTCTGAATAGGGAGATCCGTTCCGAAGGTGATGAGAAATCTAGCACAGAGTTCTGGATACTGTTATGTACTAGAAATGCGGTTCCCAATATATGTAAATTACTATTCCTCAGCTTGACTGCAGGCTTTCCCTTGTAGATACGATATCCACCAGAGTCAAAGTGATCACAATCACGAAATCGTGTTTCTTGTACCGCAAGTATGAGGATACTGAATTTATCGCAAGTGTCCGTTAGCGTCTTTAGTTTTCCTGCTTTGGTCAGCGTCTGTACGTTGCGAGTTATATAAATAATTGTTATTATTATTACAATTATTTATATGCAACTTTATAATTCCTTTGCTAGATCAATTATTTTTATAAAATATCTGGATTTCTCCTTGAGTTGTGTTCTTTAAGGCAGTGCTTCCCGGTATCATATTCAGTTACAGTGAACTTTTAATGCAACTTGGTCTATGGACTATTGGTAACATTTATATAAAAATAATTATTCATTTTTACTTTACGAAGTACCTGATTACATTAACTTATTTCAACTTCAACATTGGTCCGTCAAACCTTTAAATATAATCATTGTGTTTCAACAGCAAAGTGGAGGACCGGCAGCCTTTTGCTCACGGACTGGCACCGGTCCAGTCTCAAAAGTGTACCAAAAAGGTACATTGCCGGCACGGACCTACATTTTGCTCCGATACAAATTAAGACATTTTGATTCATTTGTTTTATACATCAAATAAAGATGATGATAAAGATGACCAGGGAGCACTAGATTACTAGTTAATGCACTAGAGTTACTTTTGGCCCCATGTACCGCTGTTGAAGTTCCCAAACAATAGCAACTATATAAATTATGAAAATGTAGCTGTAGTTGAATAAACGTTTTTTTTTTTTTTAATAAACGTTAAGTGTCAAAAACAAATATGTTTCATAAGTATTATTGTAATATGTTTTAAGATGGTTGGGCTTGTTTCTTACCGAAAGTCGATTTTAGGATAAATTTAGGACAATTTTACCATCATTCTGATTCAGCATCAAGTCGATTTCTGCATTTCGTTTTTATCATGATTTATCAGTTGAGAAAACCCACTCACACATAAGTATGTTATTGAAAAGGATAAAAGGAAATTCTCCGTTTTGCGTTTTGAGTTCAGGATATTCTTCCTGTCTAGGTGCCCATCATTAATTTAAACCTATACAGGTGCAGGGCAGCACAAGATCTACTAATAGCCACAGCTGCTCAGACACAAACCAGCGTATTAATTGTAAGTGAGCCAAATAAAAAAATGACTGATGATGACAGGTGGTTCACCGATGTTGATAAGGATGTGGTAATAAGAGTTATGGACCGAATGATAAAAGTAAATAAAGCACAGGAAAGGAAACAGGGTGTGTATGGATAAATACAGAGGAGCTACTGATTTTCGGATGCTATAGCTCACCAAATGGGGACAAAATACATCTTGAAAGATTACTTCATACCATAAAGAGTAGGTTTAGATTCATTAAACCAAAATATGTAATCATAGCTGGTGACCTAAATGCTAAATCATGTGTATGGGGATCTCCAATAGATGATGAAAGAGGGGACATATTATAGGAATGGATCTGCGAAATGAATATGATCGTGGCAAATACGGGAACGGAACCAACGTTTAGAAGGGGAAACAGCGAATCATACATAGATATCACCATACTTAGCGAAAATATGTACAATAGGTTAAAAAACTGGATGGTACATGACGCAGAAAACCTTAGCGACCACCAAAATATTACTTTTGAAATCGCTTTAGAAGACCGTGAACAAATAAATAAAAAAAGGAAAATACAACCAGGATGGAAAATAAAAACGGAAGGAATAGAAAGGTTCACAGAAAACCTAGAAAAAATCATAAAACTTGCAATGAGCAACAAAATGAGGAAAATGAGCAACAATCACAAAATAGATGCAACAAGCTGCCAAGCTGTCCTAACCCAGGCATGCAATGAATCTTTCGTAAAGAAAGGAAACAAACCAAGTAATAAGAAACCCACATACTGGTGGAATAATAAAAGTGCTGACTAGAAAGCGAAAAATGACACGCATAAATAAAAAAACTTGTGAAAGACGCGAACTTAAAGAAGAGATCTATAGTAGATATATCGAGGGCAGAAGAAAATTAAAAGAAAAAATCAGAAAAGCCAAGGAACAGGCGTGGAAGAACGAAATGAAAGAATCGAAATCGTTCGTGGAGGAACGATTTGAAACGAAATAGACAATAATATATGGGTGGATGGTTATAAGATAGTATGTAAAAAAATGAAAATAATGCCAAATATACAACTTACAGATGACGAACTGATAACACAAACAAAGAAACTCTTCCCAAGAGGAGAGGTACAGAACTGGACTTACAAAGAAATAAACAAAGAAGAAATTCCAGCAATCACAACAAAAGAGCTAAATGCAGCATCAAGGAAACTAAAAAGTAAAAAAGCCACAGGAGTAGATGGCATTCCGGCAGAAATAGTAAAACAAGCAATTATAAGCCAACAAAGTTACCTCCTAGAGGTTGCAAACGAAACCCTACGGTCAAACAAATTTCCAGAAGAGTGAAAAAAGGGCAGATTATTACTAATAGAAAAACCAAAGAAAGATAAAATGGTGGAGACAAAATACAGGCTAATATGTCTATTGAACAGTATGGCCAAACTAATGGAAGGCATAATTGGGGATGGAATAGTAAAAGATCTGGAAATGAAGGGAGATCTCGCAAACTTACAATTTGGCTTTAGTAAAGGTACAATACACACAGTGAACAAAATACAGAAGATCGTAAAAGACATTAATAGAATAAACTATAGAGATAGGCCAAACTGCAATAACAATAGACGTGGCAAATGCGTTCAACACTGCAGCATGGGAAGAAATCATAAAAGAAATGGAGGAACGAAAACTATCAACATACCTTATCAATGTAATTAAAAGTTATCTTCAAAACCGGACACTTGAAATACCGGAGAATAGGGAAATAGAGGTCACACATGGGGTGCCCCAGGGCTCGGTATTAGGACCTCTATTATGGAATATCCTATATGACAGAATTCTAAGGCTCCCTGTAGGAAGAAATGTGACTCTAGTCGCATACGCAGACGACCTGGCAATAATTGTCAAAGGTAGAAATATGGAAGAGATCACACACATCACTAATAAGACCATAAATAAGGTAAGCATATGGATGAGAGACAAAAAACTCAAAATGGCTCCTGAGAAAACAGAAGCCGTAATGCTGGCAGGAAGAAGAAAAATCCCCAATATGGTTATTAAAGTAGAAGGGATAAACATCCATATGGAAAAATATATAAAATATCTGGGAATAATAATAGATAAAGATATGAAAATGGGGGGGCACATTAAGCAGACGGCGAGGAAGGACTGCTACGGCCCTAGAGAGATTAAAGCCTAATATTGGGGGGGCCAAAACGGGTAGAAGAAAAATTCTAGCCTCAGTGGTACACACAATACTGCTGTACAGAGCGCCAATCTGGAACGAAACAATGGCAATAACAAAGTTTAAAGACATCCTTACCAAAGCACAGAGAAAACTTCTAATCAGGATCTGCTGTGCGTACAGGACAGCGTCCACAGAGGCGCTGCAAGCGATTGTGGGGATACCCCCAATTGAACTAATGGCAGAAGAGAGAACCACTGCATTTACAGACAAGCATAAAACGAAGCTCGAGCTGAAAGCCAACACGTTAGGGAAATGGCAGGGCAGATGGGCCAAGGAGACCGGATCGGTAGTATGGACCAAAAGACTAATACCTGATCTGAAAAAATGGGTAAATAGGAAACATGGAAACCTAAATTATTACATTACACAGATACATACCAACCACGGGGGCTTCAGAACTTACCTGAAACGTTTTAAAATTATAAGTGAGGAAAACTGTGAGTTGTGCAATCTGGTAATAAGAGGATGCTGAGCACACCTTTTTTGTATGCCCAAGGTGGGTAAAGGAAAGAATGGAGATGATAACAAAAATAAAGTACGAGCTTACACCAGAGAACATAGTTAATTACTGGGATCAAATAGCAAGAACCATGGAGAATATTCTAAAACAAAAAGAGCAGAGAGCAACCTAGAGGAGAGGACTGATGGAGGAAAACTCACTGAAGAAATGCCAGATGGTAGTACTGGTGTGGTTTTCCCAAAAAAAAAAAAAAAAGTTGCCCATCAATCAATTAAAGACATCTTTTTAAACCAACTTGAAGAGTTTCATATGCGGACTTTTCTAGTAATGACTTGTTGCTTAATATACAAGAATTTATGCTCTTGGCTGTGATCATAAATAGGTTTTGAATCAAGCCTTCAGTATTATCAATATCTGAAAAATACCTTTTCAGTTCATCAGAGAGCTGAGAAAGATGATTAAGAACAATTTATTCCTTATTTTGGCATCGAAAGAGAAAAATATTCAAGGATATTTGATCTCAAGCAAGTTTTTCCAAAAGTATATTTCTTTATGAGTGCGTTTATTTTCCGTTAAGATAAGGAAAAATGTCAAATGCTAAATATAGGTTACTCTTTTAAGCCAGGTTTCATCTTCAAATTGGAATTTGAAGTTATACTCACTGTCTTTCAAAAATAGATTTCATGACGAAGCTCAACAAACTGAGCTAATGTCCTTACTTCAGCGTACTTCACAGTGTAACAGTAATGAAACATGTTCATCCATGTCTCGACATAACAGTGCGAAAAGTCTTGAATTCAGCAGACGTGCTTTTATGTAATTTATTATTTTTACGACTTCTGCTGTTTCTAAATCGATAAGCATTTTCTTGCACGCCAATGCTTCTCTGTGCTATGCACAATGCGTACTTTTTGCCTCAGGGGCGAGATTTTCAATCCTTTTCAGTCTAGATATCCTTCTTGTTATACGCTTGGCACCATCAGTTGATATACCAATACACTTTCTCCAATCATTTATGCCATGTTCTTTAAAAAAACGTTGATGAGTTCAAAATATCTTCTCCTTTTGTCGTAGACTCCAAGGTCTTGCATAATAGAAAATCTTCTTCAAAAATATTTTTATACACATATCTAACAAAGTGGATTCTGCAATCCACTGATATTAGGTTAATTCATCAACTTGAATCGCATAATAATTAATTTTTATTACTCATGCGGGATAAGTACTATCTTGGCACCCGTTTTTTAGTACGACAAATGGCTGTTTTTGTCAAATCAATTATTACTCCATAACTTGGCTAACGCACGAAAATATTCCATAAAAGTTTAAAAAGTTACATTAAGTAAAACAATTGAATAAATAAAATAAACACAATCAAAACCTCAATATTAAAAAAGTGACGTGAAAGGACAAATTACAAAATAGAAATTAATGAAAACGTTTTAAAATGAGTGTAAATGGTGATACCGGAGAGTGATAAGAGTTCTTATGACAAATCTACGCCATCGGGGACAATTGAAAAAGCAAATTTTTCAGTTTTGATTCTTTTTATTATGGCCCCTGGACCTCAAACTTGTAAGATACATCCCCTCGCATGAGTAATAAAAAATATTGTCTACAACTCGTGCGGCATTATCAATTGCCCTCTCGAGCGAATGACAACTTACCCACCTTGTTGCACAATATACTATTGTAATCGTTTCGCGAGTTGACTTTCAACATTGTGTGGTCTTGCATTAATGTTGCTATGTCGTGAATGTGAAGTGGAATTGTATCGTTCGAAAATGGTATTTTATCCAGCAATTTCGACAATTTGTCTCCCAATACGCAACTGACCATATCTTTGGCAGCTAATAAAATCAATTCTTCAGCAATATTATATGACTTTCCGGTATTTGCGATTTTATATACCACAAGGAAAGGCGCACGTATATATTCGGAGTTAGTAACTAAGGTGGTATTCATAGTCTTTTTTGAAGAATCTAACTCTTTCTTTCTAAAAAAGAAATCCAAAAGTTTGATTACATACTGCTGATGTTTTCTTTCCAAATGTCTTTGCAGCAATGATGGCTTCATCGAGTTATTTGAGAGAATTTCTGAACACACTAGCAAATCAATTCAATCCAGTTTTTGGAAAGTCCATCATATTTCCTTTTTTTTTGTCGATGAAATGCTATTTTTTCTGGTTCTCTCGATTACGCAAAAATTTTATTTGAAACTGAACTTTCACCAGAAATAGATGCAATTTGAGTAGACGTACTTTGTACAGGTTGCGAGCTGGATGATGACGTTGATGTATCTGGACATTTTCTGCGTTTGTAATCACTAATTCATTTTCAAAACTGTTATTCGAACAAAATTATTGCCAGCCACACGATACGAGCGCAAATAATTGTTTTGTTTTGTTCCATGCTTATTCCACGCTTATACTGGCCATCCAGCCACTATTACATAAATCTTGTCGCGAAGTCCCTTCTGGCAAATGCCGAACCCCTAAGGGTTCGCGTTCCCCACTTTGAATAAACCTGCTCTAACCCTCTAAGCGTCAGTTAGAGACACAGAACTGATAAACAATAATGGACGGGCAAGATTATACGATCAACACTAAAGACACAAGACTGTAAAGATAAACTGGACTGACAAAACAAGTCAGATGATATCATGCTTTGTTAGAAAATAATGATTAATGGTTTACTTAAAACAATTAATTGTTTACTTATAGCAATTATAATTTTACACAAGAGTACACAAAAGTGATATTAAAGAAGTATTAAACATTGCAAATATTTTATTTCAAAATGAACATTTTTAATGGCTCTCAAAGAACCTATTTCCAAGATATTTTATGAATTTGTAAATAATTTGTAGTGTATTAGAATGACATAATTAGTTGTCCAATTATTTATAAATATTGTATCAACATTTTTCTATTATTTTTTAGATTGAACTAGGAAGTACTAATGTGAGAGTTGGAAGTTCCATCTTTGGATATAGACCAAAGAAGCAAGCTAATTGATTAATACAATTAGGATATTTTAAATCAATTGCAAATATAACCTACCGTTGTTAATATATATTTTTAGAAGTGTAAATATTTTTTGAATTCGTATTATCTGGTTCCTGTTTAAATTTTATTTGTTATATTTCTATATATATTTAGAATTAAATATATAGAATTCTGCTTTGATTATTGAAAGATTTAATATATTCTTAATGTTTTACTTTTTAGAACAAAAATATTAAAGCATCTAAAAAATGAATCAAAATACAATTTCCACAATTTATATTTTTCACAAAAATACAAATTTTCTTTCAGATATATTTAATTAATAATCTTTATTATCACCAACAGTAACAAATGGCTATCGACCATAAGGTCTTTTTGCCAGCGAGTACAATTCGTTTACGTCATTACATAATTTGAAACGAAAATAATCAAGTGATATTGAATGATTAGTTGTCATGGTCGTCATATAGTGTTTCGTATACAGTCTTTGATGGATGTCTGTGAGTGTGGTCTCTTAGGTCATGTTTTATACAAAGTGAGTCAATGATTACCCGATGAATGTGTCTGTCTTTAAATCTTGTTAATTGTTGTTTATGTCTGGCTGTCTGTATGTATGTCTGAGATATTTGGCATTTTGGTCAGGGTATATAAGAGATCTTTGGGAGGGTTATAGACAGGGCCGGATTTATACTTAAGGCCCTAAAGTATTTGAGATATGGGGCACTTTATAAGTTTAGATATTATTTGTCAATTAAGAAGTGTATATATATATATATATATATATATATATATATATATATATATATATATATATATATATATATATGTATAATATATATTGAAATAATAATTCTTTAGCTTGAAATCATTTTTATTCATAACAAACTTAGAAATGCAATCTCTGGTTAAAAGAAACATAAAGAAAAACAGAAAAGTTATTTTAAAAAGCAGAATTTACGAAAGCTTGTTATCTAATCTTTTGAAATATGTTGGATTAAGGAAGTATATTAAACTAAAATATGCACATGAGATTGAGCAAACATAATTTATCTTGAGTCATTGTTGTTCTAAATTCCTTTTTTATCCTCTTCAGGCGAGAAAAAGATCTTTTTCCAGAGCATTTTGCAACCATCATACTAAGAAACAATGTCAAAATTGCTTCTACATTAGGGAATGCTGATTGGACACGATCGTTAAATTTTACTCTATCCAGATGTGTCAGACTATGATGTTTTGCTGAACCATAGGCTTGACTATGTCTAGCATATTAATGTTTGATATAAAGCACTAACTTCTTCAGGAATCTCTTCTTCTGTAGCTTCTAATTTTGTTAAAATCTTTTTTGCAGCATTATTGTATGCCGAGGCCCTCTGTGTCAGATTTCTATCAAGATCTCCGCAACTCGAGGGTGCCCACAAGGAGGTGTGTTATCACCACTGAAGTGAAACCTGATAATTGATGTATTATTGGCTAGGCTAAACTACATTGAATGTCAAGGTTACGCCGATGACATAGTCATCATAGCCAGATGGAAGTTTGAGGAAACACTCTGTGAAATCAAACAGAGAGACCTCAAAGTAACTAATAGATGGTGTCAAACAGTGGGACTAAACCTCAATCCAAGCAAAACCACGGTGCTACCCTATACCAGGAAGAGAAGACTAAACTGCCTACAGTCCATGCTGTTAGATGGGAGGGCAATAGAATACAAACAGGAGATAAAGTATCTGTATCTCTACTCATATGGAATCGGCACGCTGAGGAAGTGGTAGGAAAAGCCAAACGCGCTCTAATGGTGTGCATAAATTTTGCAGGGAAAACGTGGGGTTGTAACCCCATAATCCTGTGATAGATGTATACCATGATAGTGAGACCTGTGTAGTAGAACCAAGCTGGCTTCTATGAAGAAGCAGCTTAAGAATGTTTAAAAGACTGGCATATGTCTGCATCACCAGGTTCATGTCCGACAGCAGCAATAGAACTGCTACTGGATCTGACTCCTTTGCACCTTGTTATGGAACGGACCGCCACATCGGCGATAGTAAGGTTCAATAAGGAAGGAATAGGCAGAGTAAAATAATCGGCAGCAGAGACCGGAAAAGTCTCGCTGCTTAGATCCCCTGGTTGGAAGTACCATAAGACGAAATGATATGCAAGTACCATTTCCAGAAAAACTACACAGCAATGTGTAATATCATTTGCAGTAAAGCTGATTGGAACGACGAATCCTCAGCATGACACATTGAGCAAAGTGCTATCAAGTGGTATATAGATGGTTGGTAGACAAAGGAAGGTACTGGTGCAGGAGTGTTTGGAACTCGTATCAAATACTTCTACTCCATAGAAATCTACCCAAGTATCTTCCAAACAGAGGTAATCTAGACAGGAACTATCGCAAAAAACGAATTGCTATCCTGTTAGATAGGCAGGCAACAGCCATTAAGGCTATTGGCTCATAAACCCTCAGATCCAAAATGGTATTTGACTATGTGGGAAAGCTAAACAAGCTCGGCTGAAAAAATAAATTAACGCTATAGGTACTGGGTACCAGGACACACTGGTATAGATGGAAACGAAGAAGCCGATTATCTAGCAAACAACGGATCTAGCAATCCCTTTATTGGTCCGGAATACTTTTGTGGTATGAGTATGAACACCATCCACAAAAGTTTTAGCCCTGGAAGTTCTTTCAAAGTAATGCTGGGATCTCTTAACAGAAAAGAACAAAAGCTTGCCTGAAACTAAACAGGAACTAGCTTAGAATTCTGACGGCAGTTCAAACGGGACACTGCACACTTAGAAAACACTTCAAGACCCTAGGCGTAGAGGAAAATGTCAGTTGAAGATTCTGCAGTTCAGCAGAGGAAACCCCCATACATCTGTTCAAAGACTGTGGAGCATAGCTGCGCAAGAGACAAATGTGCCTTGAATTCAACCCTGATCTTGCAATTCCTAACGGTATCAGGACTAGAAGAGGCGCTCTAAATGGATAAGTATACCAACGAGAAAGAGGGTAGGGTGCAATAGGTCTGCCAAGGTCGCAGTACAAGTCCCCACCATATATATGTTTTTCTTGTAATCAAGCAATTTTTCCTTTCCTTTTTCTTCAAAATTATCGAACATATCCCTGGAAGATTTAACAAAATCCGATAGTGCTTTTAATTTCCTACATATATCTAGACTAATTTGGGGGTCTTACTATGACTAGTGAAATTTAGCCATCAAATAATTCAACAAATATAACATTACCATAAATTCAAACTTCTCCATTTTATTCAAAATGTTTATGACTTGATTTCTTGTTTCGCCTTTCTCTGTAGCATCAATATATAGCTGATGCAATGCAGAAAGATTTTACAAAAAAATGTGACGATATAATAAATGTTGCAAATGTATTTTAAAATATAGTGCAGGAAGCAATGCCGTGCACAAGCTAACCGAGATCATCCAGGACATCTGGAAAACAGAGATATTACCACCCGATTGGAAATCTACTGTAAACAACTGTCGTGGAATTTCTCTCGTCCCAGTAACATACAAGATTCTCTCCAAGGTGTTACAAACAAGGGCACAAAATCAAGTGGATAGTCAACTGGGAGAATATTAGGGAGGCTTTAGGGAGACCAAGGATCGGGTTGAACAGATCCTCAATCTTAAAACTGTACTTGCATACTGCAAGAAGAGAAACCACAAGGTGGTCGTCACGTTTGTTGATTTTAGGGAAACCTACGATTCCATTGATAGAAAAACGCTTAACAAAGTACTACAGACAGTGGCGGATCCAGGTACTTTGCCGGAGTCATGCATAATAGGACGGTGGCTTATTGCAATACTTGTCCCGGGATCCAACCGCTAGCGCTTTACATGCACTGTGCCGCGTATAAACTAAACCTAGCTGTCGTGAAGGCATGCAGCTTGCCTAGTGTTCGCAATATGATGGTAATAGTAAATAATGTTACCAGTTTTGCACGAGAGTCAGCAAAAAGATTAGAACTTTTCAAACAAGCTATCCTTAAAAATACAGCCACAGAAGCAAAGAGTCAAGTTGCAATATCCTCAAGTTGCAGTGATACACGCTGGGTTGAAATTCATTAGGCGCTCCTTCAATTCATAGAGATCTTGGACCTATCGTACAGTTCCTTAAAGAAATCGACAGAACTCCTCCAACATTGAAAAGTGCAAGTTTTCTGGCTTCTATTCAACGATTCGACTTTGTCTTATCTTAACGGTAACCGCCGCAGTATTTGATTACACTGTTGTGATGTCACTGCTTTCACAGCAACTGCAGCAGTGTTAGCAACCACGGAGAGTAGCATTATTGTACCAGGGCCGTAAAATTATAGTAAGTTCGAAAAAATTATAATAGACAGAATGAAAAATCGTGAAATTTGATTTTATCGTTTAAAATTATGATTCAAAGTTAATAAGTTCGGTAATATTAAAATTACTGAGTTTATTTAGAACTAATAGAATAAAAAAATCTTTAATTTGTGATTTGTTCAATGTCGGTATGGCGCGCATTTGATGGGTATTTCAAATTTTAGTGCGGACTTAATTGATTATTATTTATATAGGGATTAATATTTATCTTTAATCTTAAAAAATATATTGAGTTTTGAATTGCAAAAGGAGAAATTAATTATTAAATGGAAAAAAAATTATACTCGGAGTTATAAGGACTTAATTTGTATAAAATATAGAGCCGGATTGAATTTTGTTTAAATTTATTTTCAATATTTTAATGAAAATTTTCAGATTATAATCTAAATAATAATAATTATTATTCATTAAGTATTTTTATAATTTTAATGAAATTGACAATACTTTTTATAACTATATAAAGCTCAGTATTTAGTTTAATAATAATAAGTAATTTTATCACTTCACTATAATACATAAAGACCAATAATATTTATATCTTCTTTGGAGCAATACAAATACTTATATCTTCGGGTTCAGAATCATCTGGGACTAGTTCAATTAGGTTATTATTAGGTAAATTCTGGACATTACTGCTAAGCTTGGATTTATTACCACTTGGTTTTTTCTTATAATTTGTATAAAGTATTTTCTGGTTCATCTTGGAGTATTCTTGATTAGATGGTTCAAAAGACGTACAGTTTTCAATAAGTTGACTAGCTAAGAGAAGACCATTTACCGTTGGTATGACTCATTTATTGCGAGCTTTTGTTTTTGATAAATTTATTGCACTAAAAATACGTTCACAATCCGCATTTGAGTGTGGGAGAGCTATTACGTCCAATACGAATTTAGATAGATTCTTGAAGCTAAAATATTTCTGATCACCTCCATCACATATATCAGTAGGGAGCTCAAAACTAGGCAATTTTCTCCACTCATCATCTATTAGTTGATATTGATCCGTAGTTAGTATTCGAGGTAGTGCCGGCATTAATGGCAATAAATATGGCGTTGAAATTCTTGTTTGTTCAAGTATTGCTAAAGATGGTTGCAATACATTCAGTTTTGATAGCACTGTATGTTGGAAATCAAAACGTTTTTTAATTTCCAGGCAACTTGTCGAAAGAAATAGTACGCATGCATTTAAAAAGTCACTCTTGAGCTGGTTATTTTTGAAAATTTCAGGTTTTTGTAAAAATTCTCCTAGATATATAAAACTCCTAGATATATATTATCTAATAGTAAAAAAATTTCTCTGTTAGAAGGTTGTATATCATTTATGTCAGTTTTCTTTACATAGTCTCTCATCATATAGCAAGTCAGTAACTCTTTATAAATATGGCAAACTTCATCATACATTGATGCTATAATAGGTTTGTCTGATTGGAATAATTTATTTAAATTTGTAAATTTTGGCAACACCCATTCTAGGAAAAGATAAAATAAATAGATAAATGGATCATTAAGCGCGTTTACAATATGATCTACAGCATGCAGCCTTTCAACAATTTTTTTTTTGACAAAATATTTTTTCAAAGGTTCCCATTGCTCAATCATCCGAGATACGACTGCTTCTAAGGAAAGCCACCGAGTCTGTGATGAATGTAACATTTTATGTACATCAATATCTAATAAAGATTGAAATTTAGAAAATTCGAATTGTCTTTTTGAGCTAGCATTGAAGAAGTTGTAGATATTTCTAGCTAAGTCTTCGCATGCTCTTGGTAATGTCTTGCATGCATTACTTGCGCATAAATGCAGCGAATGGCATATGCATTTAAGGATTGTTATTCCAGGACAATTAGCTTCAAATCGAGTTGAAACAGAATTATTAACGCCCATCATTGTGCTGCATCCTTCAGATGCAAATCCAATCACATGAGCAAAAGGAACCCCGCGATTTTCAAATGATGTTTTAACGATGTTGAATAAATGTTCAGCGGTGGCAGCTTTGGCGTTAGTTTCGTTTTCGAATATAGGATGAAGTTGCCAGAATTTGCTTACCACTCTACCTTCAGTTTCATCATAAAACCTGTAATATAAGAGTGTTAAATATTGGAGTGCACATTTTTGGTTAAAAACTTTTATGTTTTGTGAAATAAACTAGATTTATAAGTTTACGTGACGACTATACACATTGATTTTACGGCTGAAACATCTGTCGACTCATCGATCAAAATACTAAATTTATTTTTCTTTAATTTGTCGCACAAATTTTCTTTTTGAGATTCTCGAAGTACATTTTTAATAACAGCTGCAGCTTTTGTTGATTTTAATTGGACATTTTCTAATATTTTTGAATCAGGGAAACAACTTTTCAGTAAATCTGTCATATGATCCATTACGCGAAACGATAAATTATGTTCTACCATAAAACCACACAATTTTAATTCCGCATACAATTTATTCATCCAATATTCGGTTAGAAGTATACAAAACTCAACATACAATAAATGGATGAAGTTCTACAATAAATAGCTGGATAAATACAAAAATAAATTAATCAATCCAAAATTCGGTTACTTCGTACAAAATAAATTACTTAATCGAAAAAAAAGGTTAATTCATCCAAAATAAAATGTAATCGTCCAATAATTGATTTTTTCTAACAAACTACGATTTTTCCTTACAATAATCGATTGAATCGTTCAAGATATTCGAAATTCACCCAAAAAAGGTTTTTTATTTTACTTAATAAGTGCAAAATGCAAATTTACGAGTGTATTTAATAATCTTCACACTTTTATTATATGCATAAAAATACTGAAAGGAAAAAACTATTCACCTTATTGATGAGTGGATTAGCTCGGAAATAAATTGCATTATTATATCTGCTTATATATAGTATATATAGTGCTTCTTATATATAGTGCATCTATCTTCTTCTTCTTCTTGTTTCCAATAGCCCAACTTTGGACCACACTTGTTCAACTATTGGGCTTTGATCTTTGCCCCGTATTGTCGCATCTTCGGCCGGTTTAGCTTCTTTCCCTCTTCTTTCCAGAGGGTACCTTTCCTTCGGGTTTTTTTCTGAAATTCACGGACTTCCTTCAGTGTTTTTCCTAAAATTCACGGAGTACCTTCAGGATGCATCTCACAGAAGACTGTCTATTTTGGAGATCTGTTATTCCCACTTATTTAATATCCTTCTCGGTTTCTGTCAACCAAGTGGTACGAACCTTCTTGTTTTACCAGAATGTGAACCAGACTGTTGGTTAGTCGGTTTGGAGTCAACCTTGCAACGTGGCCATAGAAAGCTACCCTTCTTTTCCTTGCACAGTCAGAGAGCCTCTCAATATGTTCGTAGAGCTCAGAGTTATGTCGTCTTTGGAATTCCCCATCTTCCTTTACCGGGAATGTCTAGGATCTTCCTGATGATTCTCCTCTCTCTGATTTCCAATTTCTCTACCAGACCTTTTCGGTTCAAGGAAAGACACTCCATGGCACTCCACAACACATCAGTCTTACGACCAGAAGCACTGTATTCTGGTTGTAAGACTGATGTGTTTGCGCTCTCTCTTTCGTTACACGCCGCGTTAGCTAGAAATATAATTTGAAGAATAAATATAATTTGAAGGAATCAAGTTCATCAAGTTTGTAAAATTCGTTTATTGTGAAGATATAATTGTATTTTGTATAAAAAAAATTGTTTGTAACGAACAATCAAATTTTGGATGGATCAAACTTGTTTGTACAGTTAAACCTTTTTTTGGGTGAATTGATTTTATTTTGTACAAATCTATCAATTATTGTACTAAACCATTATTATTTGTAAGATTCAATCGATCATTGGGCGTTTATATTTTATTTTGGACGAAGTAACCTTTTTTGGATGAAGTAATCGTTTTTTGTATGAATAAACCGAATTTTGTATTTTTCCAGATATTATTTGTAAAAAAGCATCTATTTCTTGTACGCAAAAAAATCCAAACCTTTTATTTTGGATGAAGTAACCTTTTTTTGGATGAAGTAATCTCTTTTTGTATGAATAAACCGAATTTTGTATTTCTGCAACTATTTTTTGTAAAAAACATCTATTTATTGTATGCAAAAAATCCAAGCCTTTTAATTCTGCTCTTTTTACAGAATTATCGATAGAGTTACTGGTACTTGCATGTTGATGGACAAATGAATCTATCTTTTTTTGACGAGTCGATGATTTTAAATTTAAATGATGACCATTAGACTTGGCATGATTTCTTCATTTCTTCATTTCTTCGTGATCACAAATATTTGAGCGGTATACAGTTTGCGGTATGCGGTTTGAGCGGTATAAGTATTACATAATTTTCATTTAGCTTTATGTATATTTTCAGGTTCTCGAGTTAGCCATTGCCGAAAGTCTGCTTCCTTCAACTAACAATCTCTAAATTTTTATGACGTTTTCATGTTGACACGGATTTTTTTCTTCGGTGGTGTATTTTCATCTGATGATTCGTCACTCATTTTTTAAAATCAACAAACGAATTCCTTGTCCAACCTTTACATGACCACAGAATATTGAGGATATAGTGTACATACAATCGAGGTTATATTTTACTTTCGTTGTCACCTCTCCGACGTAATTGATACATTGTACACTACGAGTGCTGAATTGAAATGTGTCCTGCTGTATCAATTGCGGATAATTTTTGAAAACAAAATTACAAATTGAAAAAAAAAATATTCGATAAAATTATTAGCTATAGTATTAAATACGTGATTCAAAAAATTATAGTAGATTTTAACATTATAGTAAAGGCATTATAGTATATAGCAAAAGAGAGTGTAATTATAGTATATCTACTATAATTATAGTATGGTTGCTTACACTGAACTGCAGGCTGTTGCATTAGATCCTAACCTTTGTTATTAGATGGTAAAAAGTGTAGTAAGATCTAGACGAGTCGCTTTTCGAGAGCCAACTTAAACACAGAAAATCTAAACTCGATAGTAGCAGCTGCACGCGTTTACAGTGACGATTTACCTCATCCTCTCTCGGATGTTATCGGGAGAAATATATCTTTGGAAGGAGCTATGGAGTGGTAGACAACATCTCAAAAGAACTCTTAATTTCTTTCTCAAAAAACATTTATGTTGACAAATCAAAGTGGATTTGACACAGAAATTTTAGTTTCTTTTGAAATTTTGAGTTACTGCAAATACATTGATGGAAAAGGATTTTACAAGAAATCTCCAAAATCGGAACTCGTTCTTGAAATTCAAAATAATCATAATATATCATAATAATCAAAATAATCATAATGATGTGTGGTACAAACTCGGGGCTAGATGTTTTAGATTTACATACTTCAAAAATCTATATTGTTGGTGGTATGGCACTTGTTCATCTAATCCAAATAAAAAAATTCCACACCTCTGGCGATTTTGTTGAGGCATTCTTCAAAACAGTCGATAATCTTTTCTTGGAGTCTACTGTAAAACGACTAGATTGTGTTGAAAACGACAGTTATGATATTTCGATAAAATATTTGAAGAAAACTTTACGAAGTAAAGACCAAATGATTAAAAATATTATAATTGCAAATTATAACACAAAAAATTCAACAAACTGTAAAGATTTCTTTTCAAGCTCTGAAAATAAGTTACAGCTCGTTCGATTTCTCTGTACTGCTGCTCCTACATATGCACAAGTAAAAGAAGAATGCGATTTGTATATTTGTGGAGGATTTGAGGATCAAACATAATGTTTTAAATTACAAGGCTCTTCATTTTTCGAGCTACCTGACTTAAATTCGAACCATTTAGCAGCTGATTCGAGAATGTTTTGTCACATATTTCACGCAGTAAAAATCCAATCTGCCATATCATAATCCTCAGCGCTGATACAGATGTTTTCGTCCTGGGAATTTATTTCTGGAATAAACTAGCACGTCAAAGTTGTTTAGGATTATAAGTTATTAGGATATGAAAAAAAAACGGTAAATTGTACCCATGACAATTAACAAAGCGATCTTTGCCATAATAGGGAACATGCATTTTTACTTCGTTTTAACATAGTAATAAATATAAATACTGTTGAAAGTGTTTCAATTAATTTTTAAAAATATATATAAAATACCGATTAAATTTGACCTGATTGAACGGTCCCATTTATCGCGCGCTTTGGATGACGTCGCATAACACATGACGTTCAGTGTTGCATAGCATATTTGCATAGACAGTTAAGGATTTTCAGTTTGAATTTGCTATTTCGATAGTGGAAAAAGCTAAAAAACCATTTTATAGATATTGTATAGTAGCGGAATGCAAAAACACTATTATAAGTACGCCAGATAAAGTGTTTGATAAAGTCCCTATCGAGGTATATAGTCCACCCTACCTACATATGTGAATATCGAGGCCGATAAATATCAACGTGCACGTCACATAACATATGACCAATGGTCATGCGTTTCGCAAATTTGAATTTCGCTCGCATATTTTGGACTTTTTGATTTAAATTTTTGGAATTAAATACAAACTAAATGAGAAAATAATGCTATAGGCATAATGTCAAGATCATAAAGTATCGGGGATAAAGAAATCAAGTAAATTTAAATTTCTTGCATAATCCCTATTGTTGATTCAGCCTTGTAAATGTACATCAAATTGCCAAACAAAGGCTTGTGCTTTCAAAAAATTGTATTTAAATAAAGTAAATGAATAAAGTATCTTTAATCATAAGAAAAGAATGGATATTGTCACTAAAACAATAAAAAAGCGTGTACTTGATATCTAAAGGGATGGGGTGTAAAAAATAAATGGACCAACAAACTTTCTGGCAACATCCAGAATCATAATCTGACAGCTTTTCTGAGCTTAAAAAAATTTCAGAATGCGGTCCTCATATTTTGCACACTCAACCCCATACAGCGCCCGGTCTATAAAGGCCATTCTTACACGCTCGTTAAATTTTCTTTTCCAATTAATTTCTACAATGCTATTTTTAACTGCGCAAATAGTTAACTTTTTTTCTTATCTTCAGAAAAAATGGTATTGCAAATTATCTTTATATTTCAAATATTTTTGTCTGTTTAATCAGTAATTAATTTACAAATAAAGAAAACAATGATTGTGTCGAAAGATCCATTAAATATGGATTAGTTAGTTTCACTCTACCATTAGTTCTTTTTTTTTCGGCAAACAAGCCACAGAAATATTCTACATTTATTGCAACATCACATTTATTTTAAGAAAACCTGATGCCAGTTATATAAACTAATAGTATATTTCCATTCGCCATTTTGAATTTCTGATACATTGATCCTTTCAATTAAAATTATTATTTTAATTTAATTTTAATTATTTTAATTAAAATCTTTCGGTCAACTAAATGTATCTTATTTAGATATTCCAGATATAATTATTTTTCATTATTAACATTTTATTACATTATTACATACCATTTGTCAAAAACATAAGCCTATATATGGATAAAAGAGATTGTAAATATAGGAAATTTGTCACATATATTTATGTAGCTCTTATGCATGACTTATTTCTATAGTTTCTAATTATCATTCTCTATCATGGATAGAGAAGGGGATATTAAAGGTGTGAGATATGAAAACAAGAATAAGAATATAATAAAATTAATGATTTATTGAAAATAAGTGCCGCGTGATGTTAAAGCGGCGTAACGCTTGAATTGATAGTAATAAACACATCTATAAATAACAAAAGTTACAAATGTCATATGTTTACCAACTACGTCACTGGGTTTGATATTATAATAACTTGGTCTTGGAACTTGATGGTAAGCACGGTCTTTTAAATGATATAATTTAGTACGATGAGTTTTATAACATAACTGTTACAAAATAAATGGATGAAGAATGATACAATTTTTTGCTTTATACGATTTCTTTTAAAATGAGTTGTTTATGCGGCTTCACCACCTTCACCTTCTTCTTCGGATCCGGTGAGAAGGGCGATGAGGGCAGTGGTATCAATTTTACCATTGTCATCGATATCCATCGCGTCGAAAGCATCATCTACTTCTTTGGCGTTAAATTTGTCTCCCCAGGTCATAAGGGCGTGTCTGAAACTATTAACGAAAAGCAGATATTATATTGAGTCTTTTTAGAGTTATTTGCGTCTACTTACACTTCGGAATCAATGGTGCCGTCTTGGTCGAAAGATTTGAAGGCAGCGACGACAACGTCATCATCATCAGAGCCTCCAGAATCTTGCATACGGAGGGCGAACAAGGACAACAATTGGGTGAAGTTAATTGGTCCTGGAGCTTCGTTGATCATCTCATCCAATTCCTTTTCGTTGGAGAGTTTGCCAACGGCGTCAAAGGTGGCCCTAAGGTCACTCTTTCCAATGATACCGTCCTTATCGTGGTCCATAAGTTGGAAACCTTCCTTAAACTCAGCTACCTGACTCTGAGAGAACATGGAGAAGACATTGGATCCAGAGCGTTTGGCTTTCTTGGAGGAGCTCTTGGATGAACCCTTGCTGGAGGTTCTAGTTTCGGCGGGTGCGGGCGCGGCTTCGGCTGCTGGCGCTTCTTCCTTCTTCTTCTTCTTAACCTTCTTTTCCTTATCCGCCTATAAAATAAAATAAAATTTAACAAAAACTCAAACTGAACCCAAATTCTTTTCAGAAAATCTGATATTGAAATTTAAAGAGAAGTTTTTGAATCCTATTATTTTTTTTGTGTGGCATTATGATATAGGTCATTGAAGTAATATTGGCATCGAACCAAATATAGTTCGGGCGATGCCATTTAAAAATAGACCCGGTTAATTTCGTTCTAATTTTAAATCTTGAACCGACTGAATCATAAAATTACCAAGGAGCACCGCAGTATCTTTTAAAATAACGTTTTAAGTTGCTTTTGCACCAAAAAATAATTAAATATTTTCAAAAACATTTAGTTATAACAATTTGTTGAATACAATGAAAATATATAGCATGAGCTAATTGAAATGTATAATGAGTCTTAAGTCCTTAAGTCTATAACTTGAAATAAATATAATTAATCCACATTTTTCAAAAACAGCTACTGAATATTTACGAGTTTTCCAAATGGTTTAAATTTTTTTTAGAAAATTATCATTATTTTCAGAGGCCTTTGGAAAATATATAGCCTGTCTAAAACTCCAAAAAAGACTAAGAAATTTATATAAAGACAAAACAATTCACAATATCGAATATTCAGTGATCCTTCAATTATCCTTTTTCCGGTATCCTTTCTCTTAATTTTTGCTCTTTCATTCCACAACACTTATTGTTATTAAATATTATCAGACACTTCACTTTTTTGTGGGTGGTTTTAGTGTGTCACTAAACTTACCATTGTGTCGAGAGATGTAATGCTTCACCAAGTTACACCCGCGACTGACCAACGATGATCCAAACTTCTGTTTAAATAACCTCGTCGGCTAACTTCTCCGCTCCCAAACATTTACGCGGGCACCTTATATAGCTTCCGCTTAGAATAGATTTCATCTGCGGACCGGCAGAATGAAATACTATAGTTGAACAACACTTACCCTGATTCTTCAAACATTCACACTTTAAAAGATCAACTATTACCGATTTCGGGCATTTTTTTATAAGGATTATATATAAAATCTTAATGAAATGAATTATATCCCAAACTTTACATAATAAATCACATGTAATAATAATACATAAATAGTTGGCACTTTTAGATACTAAAAATATATCTTTACATGTCTTTTATAATCGTATACAGTGGACTCCCATATAACGCGCTCCCGTAGAATGGGAATTTATATAACTCGACGAAAAAATTGCGGCTATAACTCATATAGCACGATAAACAGACCCATATAAAGCGTAATACAAATTTAACTTTTTCACATAGTTTCTGATTTTTTTTTACAATTTCCTATTATATTATATAAATAAGAAAAATTATTTAGAAACATGCTTGAACTCGCATAAATAGATCTAATAATGTGTCCCCTATAACGCGTTTTCCTATTAGCGGAACGTAAACTCGCGTTGGACGGGAGTCGGGATACAAGACTAAACAGGCCAGACTAGACAGACAAGACTAGACATCCCAGATTAAACAGACAAGACTACACAGACAAGTCTAGACATCCCAGATTAGACAGACAAGACTACACAGACAAGACCAGACATATTAGACAGACTAGATATACAAGACTAAACATACAAGACTAGGCATACAATAGCATACAAACAAGACCAGAAAAACAAAATCTGACAGATACGACCAGACAAACAAGACCATATAGACAAGACCAGACAGTCGAGTATTATTTAATTTTATTATTATCATTACCGGATTAGATAGACAAGGTTACACAGATAAGACTAGACAGACAGAAGCAGACAGAAAAGACTAATCAAGTAAGTCAATACTGATAAGACTAGACAAACAGGACTAGACATTCCCGATCGGGAAGGCAAAAATTAGGGGCATTTTCACTAACCGTCCGTGCTATCATCCCTGAATGATTGCGAAATATGCGATACCGGGGTGGCTCATACTAAAACACAAGACAGGACAAGCCTATTTTTTACTGAGGGACGTAGCTGGAGGTTATACACCTGACCAGACAAGTGGCCCTCTGGAAACACAGCCGTGAACTCTGGTACTGCTAGTCGCATGGCCTCGGAGTTACGGGTGACTTATTTAAATTTAATTTCTCTTTATCTTTTGTTCTTTCGCTTCATCTTCATTTTGGATTCCATAACATAATGAATATATTGTTGCATCTTTATCCAGTTTTCTTTTGCTTTAAGCATATGTCCAGTTATCGTTCTCGAGTTGATAGGTACTTCTAAATAGGATACGAATTTATACCTTTCCATTTCCCATCGGGAACAGTCAAAGATTGTATGGCTCACGGTATCGGTCTCTCCGCAATATAAGCAGTGATTGTCTGAGGCTCTGCCAATTTGATGCAGGTAGTCTTTGCAACAGCCGAAGCCGGAGAATACTTCGGTGATATAGTAGCTATTTTCCCCATGTTCTCTGTTTATCCAGAGTTCTAGTTCAGGGTTCTAGTTCATAGCCTTCTTGAAGGGATTCGAAATAATTGGAATAGTGGAGTCCTGGGTCCAAGAAAAAGAATGGGAGAACTGTAAAGAAAGACTTCCCAAGGAGTACAAATGGAAGATGCAACCGGCCATGAGGGAGAGTGGCTACGGAAGGGCAAAGGGGGGGATAGTAACAGGGATCAAGTGTGGTATCAGGGAAGCGGAGAGATTACAACAAGAGGTGGAGGGTATAGTTTTCAGGGAGGTAGAGCTGAAGGGAGGCTGGTGGCAGATAGCCACGGTGTATAACAATAAGGGGCTGGAAAGAATTAAAGAGTGCATAAGGTGTAATATAGAAGATACGGCATCGACAAACTTGCTGCTAGGAGGTGATTGGAATGTGAGGATAGGAGAGGAGCAGTTCAACACGGTGGATAGAGCTGGTAAAGTACTACGAAGAAAATCTAAGGACAAAACGAGGAATGCGGAAGGAAAAGAATGGGCAGAGTGGGTAAGAGAAAGTCAATGGGATGTCTTGAACGGGTGTGTGGAAGGGGACTGGGAGGGACAGTATACGTTTGGGAGTGCTGGGGGGGGTGTCGATGATAGACATTGCAGTTGTTAACGACTCCGCGAGGCAAGAAATTAGAGAGATGGAGATCGGAGTGAAAGGTGAATCTGACCATATGCCAATACTGATCACGTTAAAGCAGCAGGTAGAACAGGGGTCCAGGAAAGAAAAATGGGTTACCAGGTGGGATAGCGGTGCGACGAAGCTGTTTAAATTAAGAATGGAGGCAATAGACTGGGATAATTTAAAAGATATAGATATGATAACAGATGAAATGGAAACAGCAATGGTCAGGAGGAAAGTCACAGAAGGAACAGTGGGAAGATTATGGGCGGATAAGGAATTCATAAGGAAGAAACAAAAATATAGAGAGGTGACGAGAAGGTGGAGAGAGGGTACCGGTGACAAGGAACTGTGGTTAAGTTCGAGAGCGGACTTGCGAAACCTGGAGAGGAGAAAGAAAGAAATGTGGGAGAGAAGAGAGCGACAACGAATACTCGAGATTAAAACTGAAGCGCAGCTGTGGAAATATTTAAAGGAGAAGAGCGGGAGGAAGGAGCGAATTCCAGACAGTATACCTAAGGAAACCTGGTTAAGGCACTATATGGTTCTATTGGAAGGAGTGGAGATAACGGTGGATCGAGGGAAAGACAGTTTTAGAAGGGAACAGACTGTTGAAGAAGTAGGTGAAGAAAAAATTACTGCCGGGGAAGTACACCAGGTAATTGCAGCCTTAAAGCAGAAGAAAGCGGCGGGACCGGACGGAGTTGGAAATGAAGCGTGGAAGTTAGTACCAGATAAATGTATCGACAAGCTTACGGAGGAGTTCAACAAGATATGGAAAGGGACAAAGGGGATCCCAGAGAGCTGGAATGAGTGGATAATACAGCCAATCCACAAAAATGGGGACAAGGAAAGGGTGGAGAATTACAGGGGGATCATGATGATGAACTCGTCCTACAAAATGTTCGCCAAGATTCTAGAAGGGCGGTTGAGAAAAGAGGCAGAGGAAAAGCAGTTAATACCAGAGGTGCAAGCAGGATTCAGAGAGGGAAGAGGCACAGTCTAACAACTCATAACACTTAGATTTATAATTGATAAGGAAATTAGATCTGGGAGCCTGTTTGCTCTTTTTATCGACCTGAAAGCAGCGTATGATTCCGTAGATAGAGGGAGATTGTATGAATGTTTGGTTAAAAAGGGTATTTCGGAGAGGGTGAGGAGGAATGTGAGGGAGGTGTCTAGGGAAACGGTGTGTAAGATCAGGGTGAATGAGTGTGTAACGGAATATTTCGAGATAAAAAAGGGCCTGAGGCAGAAATGTCCACTGAGCCCCACACTTTTCAATCTCTATGTGGCTGATTTGGAAAGAGTTTTGGCAGACGGGCAAGCTGGAGGAGTGGTGGTAGGGAGAACAAAGGTGTGGAGTTTAGCATACGCTGATGATGTAGTTGTATTTGCCAAGACAGCTGGGGAATTGAGAGAGGTAATTGAAAGAGTGAGAGGGTTTTTTGAAAGGAGAGATTTGAGTGTGAATGTGGGAAAAACTAAATGGATGCGTTTCAAAAGGGGTGGGAAGTTCAAGAAAGAGAGGTTTGAATGGAGAGGGAGGGAAATCGAGGAGGTGCAAAAGTTTAAGTATCTGGGGTATGTATTTGGAAATGGAGGTAGCAATAGAGAACATGTGGAGTATGTAGCGAAGAAAGCGTGGGTGGCAGCTGGGCGAGTCTGGAATGAATGGAGAAATAAATTCGAAGGAAACTTCAGGGCGGCTGAGACGGTGTGGAAAGTGTGTGCGAGAAGTATTTTATTGTATGGCTCAGAAGTCTGGGGGACGAGAGAGGAAGAGAGGATAGAGAGAGTCCAGTTAAAGTTTTTCAAAAATATCCTGAAGCTTGATAGGTCGACACCTAGTTACATTGTCCTCCAGGAGGTGAATGCGTGCAAGGTGGCAGTCCTGGCTGCAAGAAAGGTCATAAGGTATGAATATAAGGTGAGTGAAATGGGAGATGAAAGGTTAATAAAAGAGGTTTTTAGAATGGTAAATCGAGTGGGAGTAGGCGGTATGAAAGGGAGTGACTGGGGTAAGAATAAGAGGAAATTGTATGAAAGAGGTGGTATATCTGGTGAGGGGCTCGAAAAGCTAAAGCAGGAAAGGGCAGGGTGGGCCGAAAGGTTGGTAGAACGTTTGCAAGAAGTGGACCTACAGGAGCGGCAAAGCAAAATAGAAAGTAGTAATTTTTATAAAGGGTACGTAAAGATACAGGTACATGGGCGGTTACCAACCTATTTAAGTGTAAATCAAGAGGACGATGCACAAGTCTTGTTAGCAAGGTATAGGTGTGGATGTGAGGAGCGTGGAAGAAGATACTGGATGAGTGAGGAGCATAGAAAGTGTAGTGTTTGTGGGACAGCAAAGGATACTTGGGAGCATTGGATGGAAGAGTGTACAAGGGGTGAATGGAATGAGGGAGAGAGGCGGGAAGGAAAGAAATGGGAGGAATGTATGAATGATAGCGGAAAGGGTCTGAAACTGCTGAGACGGATAAAAAGATGGAAAGAGCAAACTGGTAACAGAGAAGGTGTATTATAAAGGAAATTCGAGTTTGTTTTGTGTTTTGTGATATTTTGGTATTTTTATGTTTAAATTTATATTTTTTTTTTGTATGTGGTTTCTATATGCCAGTAGGTTAATAAATAAATAAAATAAATAGTTCAGGGATAAGAAGTCTGGTCCACTCTCCTTTAATGCCTTGCTGCCATTCTTCAATTAGTTTTTTCCTGGCCAAGTTTGCTGTGACTTGTATCCTGCCGTTTTGTTTGCTCTTCCACAAGCAAGTCGATTGGCGGGATACCTGCGATGGTCCAGACTGCCTCGCTTGATATTTTGCGGTAAGCACTCCACATTCGTAAAGCCATTATTCTTTGCACTGCAAGGAGCTTTTGGGCATTGCTCTGTTTTCCTAGTGCTCGGCCCCATATTGGTCTTCCGTACTTCATAGTGACCTGTACTGTGTAGCTGAACAGTCGGCCTTTACTGCTCCTGTGACCTCCAATGTTGGGCATTAGTTGCTGTATTGTTGCCATTGTCCTCGTCTCTTTTGCTACAGCTTCTGCTATGTGCGGTGTGAAAGATAATGTCTTGTCTATTACTATGCCCAGGTATTTTATTTGATGTTTTACGATTATCGACAGTTTTTCAATTTTAAATTTTATTGGTTGGACCTTTTTTTGTCCTATGAGGACCGCCTCAGTTTTTTCTGGCGCTAGATTGAGGCTTTTTGGATTTCATGCAATTAATGATTTGCTCTAAAACGTGGTTTGCCGTCTGCATAAATCATTCTTCTGTTCTGGCTGTTACCACTGGAGCAGGGTCGTTTGCAAAACCAATCACTGTCGCCCCCAATGGCAGTCTTAAGGTCAACACATCGTCATGTAGGTCGTTCCACATGGTTGGGCCTAATGTCGATCCTTGTGGAACACCGATGCTGATACTTTGTTTTCCGAGCCCTTTTCAGGATTAACTTTCTATCGCCTTCCATGATCTGCTTCCAGCTAGCGCTTTAAAATGCGTTTCTAACATCGAAGGTTAGCTGCGCACCAAAACCAAATTGTTTTTCTGACAGACCATGCCTAGTCTCAAGTTCTCCATTTATTCTGCTTAGCAAAAGAGAAGAAAGACTTTTCCCGACACATCTAGTAGGCAAATAGGCCTATAGCATGTGGGGTTCCCTATTTCTTTATCTACTTTTCTGATGAGAACGAGCTTTGCCCTTTTCCACCTGGCCGGAAAGTTTCCCGCTGTGAGCAGCGTGTTCATCGTGTCCAATACTAAGCTTGATTGGTGCTGGGCTGCTATTTTTACAACTCCAGGTGGTATTCCGTCTAGCCCCGGTGCTCTTTTGTTCTTAATTCGCCTGCTTGCGAGCGATAATTCTTCGGCGGCGAAGAGAGGTATATCGGTGAGTTCAGGCTGTTGCCAATCGAACGGAGTGTGGTGTCCAAAAAGCACATCAGCTACTCTATGTACTGCTTCTATTGTTGATGGAGGAATTTGTGAGCAAATTTTCATATTTCTTATGATTTGGAAGGCTTCCCCCATGTGTCATTTTCTAACTCGGAGCATAGTTTTTTCCAGTGCTCCTGCTTAGTTTTGTTTATTAACTGCTGTAGCTCCTTTCTTCGGTTCTTATATATCTGACTTGCCTCTTTGGTAGCGTGTTTTGTCCTTAGGCGTTGGTACTTCCTCCTGGCAGCTGTGCAAGCGGCTTTTATGCTAGAAATTTCATTGGTCCACCAGTATGTTGTCTTCTTTATTTTTGGTCGTCCTTCCCCAGTTGGAGTTTTTACATGCTTTGTGCATCGTCTGAGCCAGTATATCTACACTTTTTGTGTCGCTATTACTTAGGTCTTGAGTTAGGCATTCTTTGATTTTTTCCTCATTCAGGTGCTTTATTGTCCACCAAGTTTTTGATAGGGGTGCTATTTCTTTTGACCTTCTTTTTTCCTGTATGCTGTAGATGATGTAGCGGTGATCACTCAAGGATTCCTTGCCAGCACTCTCCAGCCCTGGAGCTTGCTTGCGATTAAGTTATTGCAGAACGTGGTACCTATAATGGACTGAGAATTTCCTCTCCCAAGCATGTAGTCATTTCCCTGGTTTTGTACCAATAGATCAGCCCATCATAGAGCAGCTCAATCCATTACCACGTTGAAATCTCCCGCAATAACTTGTTCTCTTTTTTCTTGCTTCCTTATGTTATGACTTAGAGCTTCCAGGGATTGGGAAAACTGTTCGGGTTTTGCATTGGGAGAAAAGTAGCAGCTGCAGATTATGGATTGGGGCAACTCGACCCAGACAAATCCTGGTCCTCGGCCTGTTCTTATAACTGGTAGTTTTCGTCTCTATATCCATATTGCATCCTTTTTTTGTCCATTAACAAATTTGACCAAGAAGCAAGTTTTTTTGTTAGGTTCGCTCACTATTATTATGTCCGCTTTCAGCTTTGCGGCTGTTGCAGTTAGCAGATCGTGCGCTGCACTCTCTCATTATATTTACTTGGATGATACTAACCATTTTTGTTGTTTCCTTGGTGTCTAAATCTAAGTTCTTCCGACAGAGCTTTTTTGTATTCTGGGCATTTTCCGGGGTACGCCTGATGCCCCGTCAACTTGAAAATTGGGCAGTATTTTTCCTTTTAGCTGTCCTTCACTTGATGTCCTTCTTGGCCGCATTGTAGGCACATCTTCTGTCTGTCTGGTCCTTTACATGCATTAGCTAGATGACCTGGTTCCCAGCATTTTTAGCACCTTTCTAGGTCGATTCTCTTCCTCACTCTTCAGTTGATCCATCCAATCTAACCTCTGTCTATTAGCACTTTCGCTTGGTTTTTTTGGTAGTGCTACGGTGGCTATCTGGCTATCTCCATACGCAGGTCTGATGCTTTTTATTTTTATTAATCCTTCCATATTACCGAACAGATCTTAACGCGTCCTGTACCACCTCCTGTACCTCGTGTCGTTACAGCATCTAGATCTTTAATGTTCACAACGGTGTCCAAGTTTCTCGTGCGGATTTCTATCTACGGCAGTTTGTTTGCTGTTATTTCCATTAGGTTGTTTGTACTCCCCTCTTTCACTCCAAGTAAGAGCTCTCCGTTTTTGCTGCAAATCTCTTCGCAAATACTTCGCAGGCTGCGCTTCTCCTCAAATACTGCAGGGTATAGATACAAGAGATACAAACACTGTTGAGGGAATGAGTGGAGCTGGACTCTCTGAACTGGACTCGACTGGTCTGGTTAACTGACTGCCGGTTTCCTATGCAAAACCAGCTTGCACCTATCAGTCGCTGTTGCGGCATTTGTTCGTTGACGTCTGATAGACAGTTGAAGTCGTTACCGTAGACGTTGTTTGTTATTGCCGGCGTCCTGGTAAACGGTTTAATTCGTCATCGACGTCGCTGTTGCGGCATTTGTTCGTAGACGTCTAGTAGACGGTTGAAGTTGTTACCGTAGACGTTGTTTGTTGTTGCAAGTTTGCTGCAAGGCGTCCTCGTGGACGTCGTTTACTGCTAGGCGGTTTCTTATGCAAAACCAGCTTGCACCTATCAGTCGCTTTTGCGGCGTTTGTTCGTATACGTCTGGTAGACGGTTGAAGACGTCATCGTAGACGTTGTTCTTGCAAGTTTGTTGCAAGGCTTGCTTCTCCTCAAATATTGCAGGGTATAGTTACAAGAGATACAAATACTGTTGAGGGAATGAGTGGAGCTGGACTCTCTGAACTGGACTCGACTGGTCTGGTTGACTGACTGCTAGTTGAGTCTAGTTGAACTGGCTGCTGGCTGACTCTGGTTGAACTGGCTGAGTCTGGTTGAACTGGTGACACTCGCAGACTGTCTTGCTTGACTGTGTCCTCTGGCTGGACTGGTGTGTCTGAGTCCACTGGCTGGACTGAACTGGACTCGTTGGTTGGTTGCGCATGACTGTTGATCTGAACTGGAGTCGACTTGTTGACTGTCTCGCTTGACTGCTATGCTTGACTGTTTGTTTATTCGGGGGTCCAGGTATTTATATTATGTCCAGGTGTACTGGTCCCTCATCTTTGGGTGATTATTTTTCTATTTTCGGCTATTTGTCGCTTTGGTGATTACCGATTCTCGGTAAAAACATCTTGTCGTAATTTCCCCGGGGATTACACCATTGACCCTAATAAAATATTTTCGGAAATTATTTTGAAAATATTTCACTTTACGGTAATCACCGTAATGCCCTCGTAAAATTAAAAGTATAAATATTTCTTAATCTGCTCGAGGATTACAGTACCTGTACTTATATTTACAGTAGAGTACAGTATATTTTCGGAAATTGTTCGAATTTTTTTTTTTAATTATTATAATGCCCTCGTAAACTAAGAAATAAAAATGGAACGGCTAATTGCCGGTACAATATCATAAATATAAATAGGGGTGGATAGCATTTATAATTTAATATTAACGCCGGTGCCTTATTATCAGATGGTGATTGTATTTAATGAGAAAGGTGTTCATAATTATAACATTTTCGATTTAACTCCAATTAGAAAATGTACTGGTTTATCACATCCTAGGTGGCAAAAGAATAAAGTTGAGAATTTTATTGGCGGTCGCGATAATAGCTCATGCTCCTGAAATGCTCCTGATTCAATAAACCAATCAGGTATTTGTTCATCCAACGCTCATCCAGATAGTGAACACCCCCTCGTGAAAACTGATTATAGCAGTGAAAAATTTGTTCATGTTCCCGATTCAACAAAGCAATCAGCTCCATGGGCGTAGCCAGGGGGGGGAGGGATTGGTAGTTCACCCGCTGTATAAATACTGTTGAAAGTGTTTCAATTAATTTAAATATATATATATATATATATATATATATATATATATATATATATATATATAAAATACGATTAAATTTGACCTGATCGAAACGCATCACCATTGGTCATAGTGATGTGACGTGCACGTTGACATTTATCGGCCTCCATATTCACAGATGTATGTAGGGTGGACTATACACCTCGATAGGGACTTTATCAAACTCTTTATCTGGTGTACTTATAATAGTGTTTTTGCATTTCGGTACTATACAATATATCTATAAAATGTTTTTTTAGCTTTTTCCATTATCGAAATAGCAAATTCAAACTGAAAATCCTTAACTGTCTATGCAAATATGCTAGGCAACACTGAATGCGATTAATGGGATCGTTCATCCCTTTTATCGCACGTTTTGGATGACTTCGCATAACACATGACATTCAGTGTTGCATAGCATATTTGCAGAGACAGTTAAGGATTTTCAGTTTGAATTTGCTATTTCGATAAAGGAAAAAGCTAAAAAACATTTTATAGACATTGTATAGTACCAGACTGCAAAAACACTATTATAAGTACACTAGATAAAGTGTTTGATAAAGTCCCTATCGAGGTGTATAGTCCACCCTACCTACATCTGTGAATATGGAGGCCGATAAATGTCAACCTGCACCTTAACCTGCACGTCACATCACTATGACCAATGGTAATGCGTTTCGCAAATATGACTTTCGCTCGCATATTTTGGACTTTTTGATTTAAATGTTTGAAATTAAATACTAACTAAATGAGAAAATATTAGTATAGGTGTAATGTCAAGATCATAAAGTATCGGGAATAGAAAAATCAAGTAAATTTAAATTTCTTGCATGTTCCCTATTGTATCAATTGGGAATAACTTTTATTGATTAAATTTTATCTTTTTAATATCCTCAAAACATTCTTAAGGACTAAATATTACGACTAGATTAGACTAAATTAGGTTATGTGAGGTAAGACTAAATTAGGTTATGTTAGGCTGAGTTTAATTTTATTATTTGCTCATATAAGCAAATACGACGATTTTTATTTAAATATGTAATTTAAATATGTATTCACCTAAAGTAATCAAAAAAAATTCAAGCGGTTCTCTTATGATTTCCTTAGTCACGTAAATTTCCTTCTCAATAATACATTTCACCCCGCATTGTATTTTTAATTTTTCCGATATCCGCCGCGCTCGCTAATTACCACGCCATCTACATATACACGCTCGGCCGTGTTCAGAACTATTTTGTACAGCTCTCCCATAAGACGGAGGGGACTAGATTTTACATTTCCTTACACTACACACTTACATTTCCCATAAGGTGGAGGCGCTAGAACATGACATATTTCCGTACTTACAACACTAGATAGACAAGGCTAGACAGACAGGACCAGGCAGGCACAAGACTAATCAAACAAGTCTATACAGGTAAGACTAGACAGACAAGATTGAAGAGAGGAGACCAACCATACGAGACTAGACACGCATAACTAAACAGACAAGACTCTGGACGTAGCTGGCAGCTGAGAGCTGACAGACAAGCCCTACGAACATCTCCAATCACGCCGGAACCGCAGATAGCATATCTTCAGCGTGGTTGTTGTAGTTAAGGTGGTTGTTGATTCACCTTATTCGGGCTTACTGGTGGATCTTTCTATTGCGTCTCAGTTTTTCGTCATTTTCCTTAGAGGAAATAATACATTTAACAAATCTGGCCATTCTATCCCAGTTTTCTGTATTTTGTAGCATGTAACCCATTACCGTTATTGCGTTCAAAGGTATCATCATGTTGGCTGTTAGTTTCTTCACTGTCTGATTCCCATATCCACCACTCAAATATTGTGTGTCTTACAGAGTCCAGATCTCCACAGTATTCACACATATTTGTTTCAAGTAGTTGCGGAAGCACCCATGCTTCCTGTTGACCCATGTGGTGATATCTGGTATGATCAACTTCGTCCATTGTCCTTTTTCGGACGTCCGCCATTTTTCTTGCCATTCTGCTAGGAAATTTTTTCTAGAGGCAATTCTAGATTGCCTATCACATCCGGTCTCATAAAGTTCGGCTCTCTCCGTTACCAGGAGCCCTATGAGGGATATACCAGCTATTACCAAAACTGCTTCCCCCGATACGGTTTTGTATGCGCTACAGATCCTAATTGCAGTTTTTCTTTGAATTTTCGCAAGTTAGTAAATATTGCTTTCTACTGCAATACATTGTACCCATATTAGGGCAGCACATAGCATTGTGGATTGTACGTTCGTAGCAAGGAGTTTACGTTTGGAGCTTTTAGGCCCACCTACATTAGGCATAATTCTGTCCAATGCCGCCATTACCTACATGCCTTTAGCTGCTGCCTTCGTGAGGTATAGACCGAAGGACAGGCTCTTGTCTGTGACTACCCCGAGGTATGTAATTTCGTTCTTTGGGCTTTTATATGTATATTGCACTTTAAACTGTATAGCGTCGATTCTCCTTAGTAACTGCTTCAGACTTTTCGGGAGCAAGGCTCAGGTTGTTTGATGTCATCCAATCGGTTACTTGGCGAATTTTGCCGTTTGCATTAGCATGGATTCCGAGATATTTATAACTATTTTTCTAACTATTTTGCTGAGACCACGAGCGCCAGGTCGTCCGCGAAGCCAATGAGTGTGGCAGACAGACAGATAAGACTAGACAAAAAAGACTTTTTTCATTTGTGGTTTGGGGAAGCTCTTACTAAACGCCCTATTCCACTTTGGCTTTTAGAATGCGCTTCAGAATGCATTCATTCAAGGTGGGCCGAACGGTTAGTGAAAACGGTTAGAGGAGGACAGACAGAAAAGACTGGACAGACAACATTAAACTGACTAAAAAAAAGACTAACAAGACTAGACACAAAAACCAGACAGACAAGATCCAACAGACGAAACTAGACAATTCAAACTAAAAAGACAAGATTAGACAGACAAGACCAGACAGATAAGACTAGACATGCAATACCACACAGACAAGACCAGACAGCCAGACAGGAGCAGACAGACAAGACCAGACAGACCAGACCAGACAGACAAAACCAGACAAACAAAACCAGACAGACAAGACGAGACAGGTAATTATTATTTCATTTTATTATTATTATCATTACAGGATTAGACAGACAAGGCTACACAGATAATACTAGACATGCAGGACCAAACAGACAAGACTAATCAAGCAAATCTATTCAGATAAGACTAGACAGAAAGGCAAGACTAGGCAGACAAGACTAAACAGATAATACTAGACAGACATGACTAAACATACGAGACTAGACACGTAAGACTAGATAAACAAGGCTAGATTCTAACTAGAAGTGGGTATATTGGTTATTTTAATTAAGGTATAAATAAATGTAGTAAAAACATTTAAAACACAAAATATAATGAAATAAGAAAGCTATTAATGAAGTGGCGGAATATTTTAAATATAAATATTTAAATATCTTCTTTGCCAGATCAATGTCCATAAATTTATTGAACGGCATTATAACCTTTTATATTGAGAGCCAATCCAATTAAAACATATAGATCACAAAATTATGTTTATTGTTAGTCTGTAAAGAAGTCTCAATGATACATAACATTGGAGGAAAGAAAATTAAATTTGAATGAAAACTTTTCATGTTAGTTAATTGCTTCAAAACTGCGAAAACCTGTTAAATAAATGAAAAATCGTCGACTTTATAATCTATAATTGGAGAACATATAAACTCGGAAATTTCGATTTTTTTTCAACAAAAAATTCGAAAAATTCTTTAGAAATTTTCGCTAAAAAACGTTTTACAATTTCATCTCAAACTACAAATTGGAGACACTTAATTTTTGGTTCACTAATACTATTTCACTAATTCTATTCAACTAATATTATTAGACCAACAAAATTATGAATAAAATGTTTTGAAATAATTAACTTTTCACTACTACCAAATGAAATTTAAATTTGATAAATAGTCAAATACACAAGCTTCTACTTCAAAAATAGGTGAAAATAAATAATTTAAAGCGGTTTGCGGCATCGTTTTCAAGAGGTAATTAGAGCCAAGAAATTCTTTATCTTCGAATATAAAATTTCATGTAATTTCGAACAATTTTAGATAAAATCTGTAAAAGAAAAAATGCTTACGGGTGGGTTGTCATTGGGCTCCGATAAGTTTAAAGACACACCCCTCAAGGTATACCCCTCAATTATGCATTAAATAAATAAATAACACAAGTTTTAGTACTACTACGGTATAAAAAAATAAAAAGCAAATAAATAATAATTGAATGTTGAAAAGTTGTAGATTGTTACAAATATTACTAAAGTAACTAAATAAACTGACATTAATATTTCAAATTTCTTATTAGAATAGAATTTGTCCGCATTAGTAAATTGGTACAGTGACTACTAGGTTTAAATATTTATAATAGCATTTTAAAAATAAACTTTACTCTCGACGCCATAGACTAATTATAGACTAGTATTTGCCTACTTAATCAGGATAATTGTATCTATTGCATCAACTAAATATCCATTAAACTATATATATATATATATATATATATATATATATATATATATATATATATATATATATATATATATATATATATATTAATCTAATTTTTTTAACTAGTGCGCCTGAAAGATTTTGTAAAATATTTCAGTTAGTAAAACCAATAGTTTAAAAATTTAATTTAAAATATTTTGTTTATTCAAAATATTTATATAAAACAATATAATAAAAAATTTGTAATAAAATTTTATTATAAGTTTAAGAATGAGATTATTCGATGTCCCAAGATGTTTTAAATTAGGTTTTCAATTAGTATCTTATATATTTATTTTAATTTCTACTATATACGAAAGAAATTATTTATTTACAATTAGTGTTTCATCTTTGCTGAAAAAAATGTGATAAGTAGGGCAACCAAAAATATGCAAATGCATATATTTTCCCATTCTACTTATAAAAGAATGGACTAGCCAGAAATGTGTTTCTGACTAAACTATGAATTTAGAGCCCTATTCGTAAGGGCATATTTTTGCATATTTTACAAATAAGAGCATAAATTGCATATTGCCTAAGATAAGACATATTTCGAAATAACTGCATATTTTTAGTGCATATTATGTTCAATTTGGTTAAAATATTTATATTCATTGATCTGCTTTTTGACGGAAATCTCAAGACTGCAGTGCTAGACAAAGCAAATCATAGCACTATTGCAAGACTTATGATTCAATACGAATTCTGGGTGAAAGTTTCAATTGAGATTCGATTTTACTCTTTATATCAGATGCCTCTCCATACATGGTAAAAGCAGCTCAGGCCATGCAAACCAAAAACTTTTTAGCCAAAAGTGACACATCTAACTTGCCTGGCACATGGACTTCATGAGTTCAGAGTTGAAATAAAAAATAAATTTTCATTGCCTCAAATTATGAGGCTTTTAATAATTATCCTTAGCCCATCAATAAATTCGTTTGAAACGTCTGGGCTACTGCTTGCTAAACAGATTGAGGTAATAGGACATGCTCAAGATGTAATTAATGGCGTTAACGGTGAAGCAGCTAACTTTGTGAAAAAAAAACTTATTTCAAAAAATTATGGTTTTCCATTATGAAGGAAATTGCAATAAAATTGTCTAGGTCTAGATGTTTGCCTTGAGGTTCTACAACAATAGACAATAAATATAGTATTATTGAAGCAATGGCATTTAAATTTGCGCCTATAACTTCGGTTGATGTGGAACGAAGTTTTTCAATGTACAAAAATGTCCTACGATCAAACAGGAATAGATTTCTTAGAGAACTTAAATGAGATGTTTGTCATTTATTGCAATAAAAATTAAAAAAATTGCAATTGAAATTATTTTGAAGTTTAGCTGTATTTTTCTTTTGTGTTTATGTTTTAGTACCTAGAATTTAACATTTTTTCATATATTTTATTTCAGATTTAAGAGAATATATTTGTTTAAATGCATATTTTTAATTTTATAGAGAATATTTTCATTTTTATAGAGCATATTTTTATCTTTATAGAGCATATTTTCATTTTTATAGAGCATATTTTCATTTTTATAGAGCATATTTTCATTTTTATAGAGCATATTTTATGCTCTTAAAGTACTTTTTTAAGAGCATATTTTTGGTTGCCCTAGTGATAAGTAACATAAATCGAAATATATTTTTTATTTATTTTTTCTTTACCAAATTTAGTTTCTTTATTTTAGGTCTAAAAAATACTCCTATAAAAATTATAGGAATTCTTAAAACGTTTTCCAAGGAAAAATCAAATTTACCTTATAACAAAATATTTTTTTAATTTACTTAATAAAAATTATTTGGCAAGAACTATTTTGTAGGTGTTTTCATTTTTTTTACCGAATAAATCGCACAAAACAATTCTTTCAACAAAAACTAAATAATACGTAATTGTATTGTAATACGTAATTGATCTATTTTTACATATTCGGGTGTACGTATAAATTGTTCTGCTGTATCTAAGAAAAGTTCACCTACATTTGTATTTATATATGTAGCTTGCAGAATGAATAGGAGGGGAAGTATTTCAAGTATTTTTAATCTTGGAAAAATCAAGGCCAACGTCCACTTCAAAATTACAACACGCCAAAAAAGGAAAATTTTTACAAATCGAAAAATGAATCAATTAAAAAAGCTAAAAATTAAATATTAATTATCATCAATATGACTGACAGACACAATTAGAAGCAGTAATTTTGATTAGGGTTAATTAAATATACAGGTTCCGGCAACGGGTACTGACGAATTTCAGAGGGCTGTGGTATGTTTAGTAAGAATGGGCGATAATGTGGTGCGTAATTTATTTAATGTATAATGCAGTTTTAGTAACCATGAATTCTTGGCGAGTGAATGTGCATGTTTTGTGTATTGGAGTTTATTCGATCTGAATCCATAATTAAGGTTCAGCTGAAATTTCGGAAAGAATATCACTCGGCGAGGTAAGACTCCTTACCAAACCACAATTAGGCGATGGCCGTAACGTTTTATGGAAACTGGGAATATTAATAATGTTTACCGCAGGACCCAGAGAATGGTACACACGCCAAATAATATAGAAAGTGTAGACCACACCAAACACCACCTCGTCCAGCTAAAAAAGAAAAACTCCGTTAAAGACGAACGGACAATAATACACAAAACATAATGTGAAGCGATTAATTTGTACCAAAAAATAATCGGTGTTTCATTCAGTTGTGATAAAACTAAAAAAAAAATTACCACTGCTTTACGAAAATCATATGTCATACTTTTGGTTTATTGTAAAGTGTGTGTTGTGCTTATAAATCTACCCAATAGTGTTTCAAAAATGTATTCTTTCGAAGAACTAGCAGATATGCATTTAGCTTGTGGTGCTGCCAACAGCAACGGCCGAGCAGCTGCAAGGATGTATGGAGAACGTTTTCCTTATAGGCAGCAACCTCATCATACGACTTTTGCAACAATTCATCGACATCTTCGAGAACGTGGAAAATTTGAGAGTTCTTTGACATATACAGGATGTAATAGAACGATTACGTTCACGATACTGTGGCATTAGAGGAAAATGTCTTGGATGCTGTTGCCAATAATCCGAGATCTATTGTTCGAACTGTAGCACACGAACTTGGAACCAGTGCTTCAACAGTGTGGCAAGTTCTTCACGAACAACTCTTACTCCATTTTAGAATTCACTGAGTCCAAGTCCAGGCACATAATTGTAATGACTTTGCTCCACGAGTACAGTTTTCTAGGTGGTTGAACAGCACACAACAGAATGAACGGTTTCCAGAGTTTATACTTTTAACCGATGAGGCTGCGTTTACAAGGGAAGGAATATTCGATAGCCATAACATGCACTTGTGGGCTGAAGAAAATCCTCACGCAATACATGGTACGGGGGCGGCTTACACAAACTTTCTGGAAAATTTCTTTATGGATTAGATCCGGTTGAACTGAGACATGAAATGTTGTTTATGCATGACGGTGCACCAGCACATTTTAGTCGCCAAGCCGGTGCATGTTTCAAAGCCCGGGCTGATAAATGGATAGGCAGGAACGGTATGGTATCGGCCGGCCCGAGTTTGTCGGTGGGGTTCTGACACACCCTCTATAAACTGAGCATTTTGCGTTGACTAGTCACAGGCAGGGGTGGGCTGGAGCCAGCTCGGTCCGGCTCGCGCGAGCCGTTTGTAAAAATTTTTGAAACTGGGCGAGCCGCCTGTTAAATTACCCCTAAAACAAAAAAAATAAGCCATTTTAATAGTATGTTTATGCAAAATATGCACATCGCGCCGATATGCCACACACTCGCAAACATATCATGTGCGCAACACACTACACACATCAAGTTCGTACGTAAAATGGGTTTGATAAAAATTATTTACAAAGAAATCTCATAGAATTCTGTTCACATGGTGCATCGACAATGTTAGGAAGTAAATCTGGTGTGGCATAATAGTGTGGATAATGATGATAAGAAGAGAACAATGACACTGATAACTATGAAAAATGTGTGCAGCTCTTCGAGATTTTAGATCCTTCTACATGGTCATTAGATTAGATTCATGACAAAATTATGTCACCATTGCTAGAATGTGAAGAAATGGTTAGAAAATTATGTGAAAGTTCCAAGTAGATGTTAATGATTTTCGTGACTTTATAGACGCAAACATACAACTGAAAAATGTTCAGTTACCTAATTCAATTTTAAGGGCTAAAAAATAGCAAGCACAATTGCTATTAGCAGTTCAGAAGCTGAATTGCACAATTACTGTACAAAAATAAATGAAGACAATGTGCTCATTTACCGTTATTTTTTTCTTCGAAATAATAGCGAGCCGGTTGTTCAAAATTTGGCAGCCCACCCCTGGTCACAGGGGCTCTGTCCTCCTCGGTAGTGTAGTGGACAACATACCTGCCTGACAAGCGGGACACCGAGGTTCTACTCCCGGCCGAGGCAGATGCATTTTCAACCAGGGCGGCACTAACCGTCTGGGCTGCCCAACATGGAAGAATGCGAAATATGCGATACCGGGGTGACGTATACTAAAAGCGAAATGGGAAAGGGGGTTTAGTGAGAGGTTCCCCCAAACCACGAAAAAAGACACAGGGGCTCTAATTCCTAGTTACGCATGTGGCTTCGATTTTTTAATACCAGAAGATCTCGGTAAAATCCAGATTCAGCCAAACAAGAAGTAGGATGTTTCCTAAAATAATTTTGTCTTCTTTCAAAGGTTAGGAAACATGTAAACAATTTTGCTTTAAAATCAAAAATTTTATCGTTATTGAATCTAGCTGTTATGTCACTTGTATGTGACTTCAACAAAATTCACGCCAAATCAATTTCAGACAGATCGTTGTATAAAAGTTGCACTTGCACACACACACACACACATATATATATATATATATATATATATATATATATATATATATATATATATATATATATATATATAATTCTACTTTTTATTAATCTCTTACCACCTAACAGATCCCATTCGATCTCCACTTAAGCTGCTTTTTGAATTGTCGTATTTCAAAATAAACATTGGTTGTGCAAAAATGGTTCACTCTATTGCGGAGAGGGTCGAAATGATCGCGTTGGTTTTCATAAATGGTGAGAACGGCAATCGTACGGCAGATTTATTTAATCGAGAGCATCCCGATAAACACGTAAGCAGAAAATACGTGTTGGAGTTGGTCACGAAATTTCAAGAAACAGGTTCAGTAGCCAATAAAAAACGGGAGCCTCAACGTGAACTCCCGGTGAGGCTACTGTGGTTGGAGTTTTGGGACAACTCTAAGTACGAGGAAATTTTCCACTGTAACCAACATCCCTAGAACAATTATTCGTCAAATCCTAAGACAACATAAATTTCATTTGTATAAAATTCATTTAGTACAAGAACTGAATGATGATGATTTCGATAGGCGACAGGAGTTTTGCGAAGTGATGACTAAAAGAGTAGGTGCCGATGCGAATTTTTTTTTAATTTTTTTTAACATTTGTTTTTCTGACGAGTGTACATTTTTTCTAAACTACTGTAAATCGCCATAACTGTCGATTTTGGCTTGAATCTTAGAATTTTCCACAAAGTCCATACTCAAAATCCACTAAAACTGAATGCCTGGGCCGGTATTTTTGGAGACCACATTATTGGTCCCGTTTTTCCTGATGGTAATTTGACGGGTGAACGTTACCTGGAAGTGTTGGAAGATGTTGTCCACCCATTGCTTGTTGATATCATTGAAAATGATGATCGTTGTACATGACTTTGTTAATACAGTAGTTGTAGTAGACATGTCAAATAGTAAGTTATCGCGCTTGTTCAAAGAGAATTTTTAGAAGAAAAAAATTCAAAGAGAAGACAAAAAGAACTACTCAATTAATGTTTTTAAATGTCCCACATTGTTAAACGTCGAAACCAATGGTTTTAAACAGTGCGCCAAAAAAATCTTAAAACGACGATTTTATACGGAATGTTTATGTTTGAATGTTAGAATGAAGTTTCTCACTTACGACGATACAAAGAAATAATGGCGCGTTTGAAGTCACGTGATTATTTTCAAAATTTTATCACTTTTAAATTGTTTATAATTGGTTTTTTTTAACCTTTTCGTATCGCACATCCGAATTATTTATAATAAGGTTTTAAAATACATAAAAAAATCGATAATTTTTGTTTATTCAACAACCCAATTAAGCTCTGTGCGGTTTTGCCTTTGGTGGGGGGGGGTATCCCCTGGGGAGGGCTTGAACCCCCTACCTCCCCTGGCTACGCCCATGAAGATATAAATAGGTCATAATTGATTCGAAATGAAATAGCATACTAAAAATTAAATAAAAGACAATTATTTGTAACATATATTATTTATTCACATAATTTCACTAGAACTACGAAATGATCTAACAATAATGGATAAATTACAACAAAAAAGTTATATATGTTGTCAAAATCTACAATGAAAGAAATCCGTCCACCATAAAAAAAAAAAAATATATATATATTCAACAATACTGGAAACAAGCCGTTTTATAAAACAAATACAAATGGAATGTTGGACATCAATTTGCAAATTTAAAGGAGTTTTACTTTAAATTAAAAAATAAAATACTGCGTAAAATATACAATTCTATATATTTACTTCTTTTGGAGAAAAACAAAGTTAACTTACCTAATTTATAGTACAGCAGTCCTTATAAATTTGCATGGACGTGAAAATTAAAATGGTATATAAATGTACAATTTACAATGAAACAATATTTTCTGTACACAGAAAAAACATTTTTTTTCCTAAAAGTACTATGCGAATAAAATTGCACAAGTAACGACAAAACCTTTTCTTTTTTGAGTAATTACATTACTTACATTATACATTTACAACTTACTCAGAAAATAAAACATCTAAATAAAAACTTAATGACGAGAATCCCTGGGATAGAACTCTGCAAGGATAGACGCAGGAATACGTTTCAACATCTCCTTGGGGAAGATACGCAATAATTGCCAGCCAATATCCAAAGATTCAAAAACTGTACGATTTTCGTAGTTGCCTTGCGTAATGAAATTCTTTTCGAACTTCGTCAAGAATTCTAAATAAAGGAGATCGTCTGGTGTCAAAGCCTCTTCACCTACTACAGCCTTCATAGCCTGGACGTCCTTACCAATAGCATAACAAGCATACTAAAACAAACAGAATTTCATTAAAATCTCGAGTAGAAAATTCAATATTATAGTATTACCAATTGATTAGAAACATCAGAGTGATCTTTTCTGGTCATGCCTTCACCAATGGCAGATTTCATCAGACGAGAAAGAGATGGCAGTACGTTGACTGGTGGGTAGATTTGCCTGTTGTGCAATTGACGATCAACGTAGATCTGTCCTTCAGTAATGTAACCAGTCAAATCGGGAATTGGATGGGTAATATCGTCATTAGGCATAGTTAAAATTGGAATTTGGGTAATTGATCCGTTTCTACCTTCTACACGTCCAGCACGTTCGTAAATCGTAGCCAAATCAGTGTACATGTAACCTGGAAAACCACGACGGCCGGGTACTTCTTCACGAGCAGCAGATACCTCACGCAAAGCTTCAGCATATGAGGACATGTCTGTCAAAATGACCAAGACGTGTTTCTCGCATTGATAAGCCAAAAATTCGGCAGCGGTCAATGCCAAACGTGGAGTAATAATACGTTCGATGGTTGGATCGTTAGCCAAATTTAAGAACAGACATACGTTCTCCATAGAACCATTCTCTTCGAAATCTTGTTTGAAGAACCTATTAAATAAAATTATTTAATTTAATATAAGAAAAGTAACTTGTGTTAACAAATATTTAAGTCTTAATTTTACCTGGCGGTTTCCATGTTGACACCCATAGCGGCGAAGACGATGGCGAAGTTGTCCTCGTGATCGTCCAAGACGGATTTTCCTGGAACTTTGACAAGACCAGCTTGTCTACAAATTTGAGCGGCAATTTCGTTATGAGGTAAACCGGCAGCAGAGAAAATTGGAATCTTCTGACCTCGAGCAATGGAGTTCATTACATCGATAGCACTAATACCAGTTTGGATCATTTCCTCTGGGTAGATACGTGACCAGGGATTGATAGGTTGACCTTGGATATCCAAGAAATCTTCTGCTAAAATTGGTGGACCTAAAAAGACAATCTTGCGTTAAAAAATGCAATATTTTTTAAAATGATATACATTGCCTTTATCAATCGGTTTTCCGGAGCCGTTGAATACTCTTCCCAACATATCTTCGGATACCGGTGTTCTCAAGATATCGCCAGTGAATTCGCAAAGAGTGTTCTTTGCGTCGATGCCTGATGTACCTTCGAAGACTTGGACGACGGCTTTGGTGCCGCTGACTTCCAAGACTTGTCCGGAACGGAGTGTACCATCAGCAAGACGGAGTTGTACAATTTCGGCATACTTCGGGAACTTAACGTCATCCAAAATTACCAATGGTCCATTTACACCCGACACCGTTTTGTAAGCTAAAACAGATAACAGTAAATATAAATGTATACAGAAATAAACCTATAAAAGTTTAAATAACAATTTATATAATCGAAACTATCAATATTGTCATGTTTGAATGTGATAAATTTTGTTTCATTTTTGTGTGAATACTATATTTTTTGAACATATGTATCATTATTTATTAACACAATTATCTCAGAGAAAAAATTACAGAGAAACTCAGATTAATTACTCGGAGAAATTGTTTCTCTAGCCAGGTCCATGAAAATGAATGTATGTGATAATGTGAAAGAATTATTGTAGGGACATAATGAACAAGAGTCGAGAGTCGGCTCTCGTGGTTTAGAGCGTTAACTAACAAATCTGTAGGTCCCGAGTTCTACCCCGAGTGTCGGCCGCATTTGTACCAGAAGACAAATGTGTAATTAATTAACGCAAATTTATATAACATCTAGGTTTCTGAGCCTATAAGAGAAAAATGTGGGCAAAATACAATAGGCCACTTGGCTGCAGTGTTTGAAGGGTTAATAACCTGGTATCCACATTGGACCAAACTTAAAAAAAAACCCTGAGGAGTTACAGGAACTGGAGAAGGATGTGCATGAAACTAGAATGGATACACTCTCTTTAGACTCAGGGGAAGAGATAAATTAATCCTCCTTATTCATGAATGAAAATAATCTGTGCAAAATGGATCGACGTGAACAAAAATTCAGAAAAACTTTCAAACTAACCACGTTTGGGAAGACCTGACAATGTTACACTTTAGAAACATCCTGAGAAGAAGATATAAACCAGTTTTTTTGGATGGACGCGGGAGCGAAATTGGGCGCACGAACGAAGTGAGTGTGCACAAGAACTGTCCTCAATCTCTGGAATCACCATTGAATTTACACTCATTTTAAAACGTTTTCTTTGATTTTTATTAATATTTTGTAATGAAAAAATTGCTGACATTTTCACATCACTTTTATAATATTGAGGTCTTGATTGTGTGTTTTTTTTTAATGTAACGAATTTTTTTTTTAATGTAACGAAAGCGATATTGAATATTTGCGTGCGTTACCCAGGTTATGTGGAAATACAACAAAAAGTGGCTATTCTCGTATTAAAAAACGTGCGTTAAGAAGCACTTTTCGCGCATGAGTAATAAAATATTATTTGACAACCCCATTTTTTATGGGAAAGTTTGGTTAGGTATATGTCCTATTCAGTATAATTCAACGTCATTAACTGAAGATTAAAGTTGTACCAATATTAAATTTGTACCACTGTATATAAAAATCGAATTCACTAACATATTGATTGTATGTCGAGGTTGTTTTTTTACCATTAACCAATGTGGGTTCAGGGGGGTTAGCCCTTAAAACACTGAAGCCTATTGGCCTCTTGTATTTCGACACATTGTTCCATTCATCCCAGTATGTCCAGTCTCTGCAAAAGGTCTATCTATGTGCCATGTTTCACTCGCCAGGGATCTCTTTTGCTGTAATGTCAAGATCATGTCTCCTACGTGCAATTGCTTATCAATGGAAGATTATATAGGAGGTGGTTTCATCCACCTCAGGTATAGTCTGCATAATGGTTCATCTTTCCAAATACCCATTTTGTGCAGAAGTCCTCATGGAGGGCAGTGTCCTGTGAGTAGGCCTGCCACAATTGTATTCTGCTTCCTTGCATTCTTTTGAATTTTTAATCTAATTTTTAACCATTCATTTGTTGTCCCACAGTGTCTGGAGCTTATTTACTACCTATTTAGAGACTACCCCATGTTTCAGGTCATGGTTTTAATAAAATAGGAGTCCCTGTTAGCAGTGTGCTTTGTTAGCTGAATCTTTAGCTAAGTTGCCCACCATTTCGATTCCCACCAGTCCTTTGTGGCTTGGTACCCAAGCAAGTGTGACCTTGTTGTGCTTCGCCAGGTGGTGAAGGCAGTTCCATGTTGTTTTAGATTTAAATTCGTGGCATGCAAAGCATTAATAGCAGCCTGACTGTGCATGAAAATGCGGACATATCATAATAGCGTGTATTTCTGCTAGGAATAATGTGTCATGTTATCCCAGAGGCACAGATTATCTACACCGCAGAGATGGTCCATAGATTCTTGCACCAGTTCCACTGTTCTTTTTGGAGCCATTTGTATACCAGTTTGTATATCTTGACATGTTTGGTTTTTCACCTTCCATCCAACGTAGTTGTGTTTTGAAGGGTAGTTGAATGGTAGCATTTTTGGCTTTTACATTCGGGTTAGTCATAACTTTTTTTTATATATGTATACACATTCCTGTGGTAGTATGAAGATTTCATGAAAGTGAATTCATGATATGTGGCTATCTGCATATTGTGGAGTTAGCACATGGGTTTAGAAACATGCCTTACAACTGGTTTTGAGGATTTATCAGTATGTAAATTAATCAAATTTGGTACATAGTTTGTTAGTATTGGTTTATGTAATTCATGAACATAATTTACTTGTGAAGGAGTATGACTGTTAATGTCATCATCATAATATGAATTTGAATCTGGAATGTTTGGTTGATTCTGTGCTGATAGGTCAGCAGAATCAATTGGTGGATATATGGCACATTTCTTGTTGATGGGCCTGCAATTTTTGAGTTATGGATATTTTTACATTTAGAAACATGCTGTATAACTGCTTTTGAAGATTTATCTGTATGTAAATTAATCAAATTAGTAGTAGCTCTTTTCTTTTCTCTGTACCACTGACTGTTTGGAATATTCCTTACAATGTTTAATTTTTTCCTCCTCAGCCGTGATTGTTCGATGTTTAGAAATTTCTGAACTAACTATTGCAACAGTTTTTTTCTTATTCTTATCTCTATATCGCTGACTATTAATTTTATTTCGGAGTTTCCTTCTTTCATTATATGCATAAATTTCATTTTGACTCGTGCCATCATCACTGAAATCCGCTCCTTCGTCACCGTCATGTCTTTTTCTTACATTTTTTCGTACAACACTGAAGAAATCTTATTTTTTCACATATGATAAAGGATCTAAGCAATATAGGAAATGGATATTTAGAAACACTAATTAAGTATATAAAAATACTTTTTTTGAAATAGTTATAATGGTGAAATTGGTTATGAATTCTTCGATACATTCCAGTAATCTGAACATTCCAATAATCCGGCACTAGTAATCTACTAGTACATCCGGCAAAAGTACTTACTCTTGTGTGCACACTGATTCTACAGGTTGATATTTGCTTAGAAGCACTGCGTTCTGTCAACACTGCCAAAAACTTTGACTATTAAGTTTGACTTTCAGAGCCAACTTGAATATATTATAGATGTGTTCTTTTGAACACATCTATACGCATATACGCACATGCGTATACATTTTTGAGTAATAGAAATTTTCTATAGAACATAGCTAATGATGATGATAATGCAAATCTATGAGTTTACCCTCTATCAAAAACTCGTTCAGCGCAGCTAAAGAAGTTTTCACTTCAAAAAATACTAAAACTATTCCACCTGAGAATATTCCAGAACATTATTAATTTATATTGTTTACTTGGAGAACATGTCATATTTAGAATATGTAATAAAGGTGTTAACAATTAAAATGTTACACAATTAATATACACATTGAAATATGTAATTACATTTAGTGTGTTACATAATACAATTGTTATGTAACATCAAAATTAGAATTTATTTGTAAAGAAGTAAATAAAACATTAAGAAAAGAAAAGATAGACCTTAACAAATAAAGTTAATGTTTTTAATTGGGATATACTCAGGTTAGTATATCCGAATCAATATTGTTAACTTTAGTATGTTAACTTTTAAAATACCAGTCCATTTTGATAGATTACGTACACATGCTAACAAATTTGTAATAGCTTACATAAATCACATTTCAAAAAGTTACATAACACCATATTATATAATTGTAGAAAAAATAACACTTCAAAGACTAAATCAAATATCTTTAAAGAAATAGAATACTAAACATACAAGATCTAAAATTTGTTGTTTTTGTGAAGTACACATATATAACAAAATATAAAGATTTATGAAATAATTTCAAACTCACATGACCTACAATTGTCTTCTCACAATATTAAAATGTAATTTATATGTAATATTAATGAAGAAACTATCAAAGTTTCAATCTTATCTACACTTAATAAGCAAACATTCTCTGATTTGATAAACTGTATAGTTAATTATAAAATACAATAATCTATTTCAGTTATATCAAATATTATAAAATAAAGATTCTAAACTGATTATAAACTAAAGTGAACTATATAACATTCTAATAGATTCTCTAAAATTAATAGTTAATGAAGGGAATATGATTTAATCCATTAATTTCATCTACAAGTTGGTTTAAATGAAAATTTCCTTGCTACAAGGACACCACAATGGAGAATTTATTAAATTGGAATAGACCACTAGGGTTTTTCCAGTAAGTTTCGTTAATTACATACTTACATAATAAAAGATAGTCATTGAATTTGGAATCAACATATTAATAAAATTAATCAATCAATTTGTAGTAACTTTTGAGTTGAAAAAGTTAATAGGAGTGGCTGTCATGAGATGTCACATGATCTGCCAAACAGCTGATTTGTATCTATATTCAATTAAATTAAACAACTTTAACTGAGCGCTATTGATAAGATTAAAGCCCATTTAACATTAAATCGTTAGTTTTAAACGTTGCTTTACATAATTTAAAATGAATATATAGATGGAAGCTTGTATGACCCCTTTTTTGGCCACCATTGACCCACCCTAGATTTAAGTGTTTTGATGGGATTTTGAAGATTTCCAGTTTATTGGTACTTACTTAAACGAGGCTGAGAGATGAAATCCCTGGAAACAGCCAGAACATGTTCCCTGTTGGCGGTTTTGGAGTCCATGGTGCTTGGGAATGAAATTTTTCACAACACGTCTACTACAGCCTGACGGAAATCAGCAACTGCAGACTCGTCTAATTCACGTGCTGTCATGTGATACCTTTTTATTATTACTATCCAACTATAGAGGGGGTAAGACCCTCCTCAGATACAAATCCACAACTGCTCAACAATTTCAATAGTATCTAGGTATATTCATAATAATAATACACAAAACAAATTATCATCATTAATTTCCAATCAATTGTTATTAATGTTTTATAAATATACTTAATATATTAATGCAAATGTCAATTATTGAAAAAATATTGAACGCCTAAATAAGAGCAACTTGTATTACACTTCAAATTTGCTGCCATCTCTTGGAAAATTAAAATTTATCTACTTGCTAATTAAACTATTTTGTATTGTAAATTTATTTAAGCAATCAATTATGCCACGTGATTTTTAACATATTTTGTAATAGGCTGTACAAAAAAAAATCTAATAGAACGGCACAACAAATTATTATTAGACCGAATTATGATAATAAGAACCACAATTTTATTTGACTTTCGGCAAATCCTAAATGAATTTTATGTTTATTCAATTACAATTTAAAATTAATTATATAAATTAGATCCAGAAAATAAATCCAATAACATCCATTACATTGTTTTGATGAATTTGAAGTTGTAAGCGTCTAAATATAATTAAATTAGAAACTAGTAAAGGTGCAGGTTCTTTTGAAATACACACAAATAGCCTAAACCAGCGGTCCCAATTTTTTTTGGCCACGGAACCCTAATTAATCATTATTTTTTTGGCGGATCCCCATTTTGATTATAACCAAAATGATTGTATAGCTTGTATAGCTACAGAATAAATATTGTGCATCAGCTAACTTCATATTTGCGAACATGCAATTTGTAGTATTGACATTTATTTGCTTGAGATAAAGTTATAATTTCAATTGTTTTTTGGATCAAAATAACTTTTGTCATTTGTTTTTGTATGGATTCCGATTCGGGTGTCGCACTATTTGTAATATTTCTTATGAATAGCTGCACTTGAAGTTTGAATATTTTTATGTTTGATTTGAAATATACATATTTTCAGTGGCGGCTCGTGAATGATGTTTGTGGGAGGGCTGAAAAAAATTATAATAAAAAATCAGTACGAGTTGAAAAAAACGCATTTTTGTTGACACATTCAGAAACATATTGAATTTCTTAATTCAGTGTAATACCACTAACAATTATTTTTATTTAAATTCCATTCTACGTCCTTCTAGCTTGACAAAACCAACAATAACCTTTTCTTTAAAATTCGCTATATTTGAGATTATGTTTTTCTCTATGCTAATCATAGCTAATACTGTTAGTCTTTTTTGTTCCATTGTTTTTCTTAAAAAGGTCTCTTTATCAGGGCCGGATCTATACAAGGGCTTTTTGGGCTGCAGCCCAGGGCCCCGTGGATATAAGGGACCCCCAATGCCCATTGAAGACAATGGACAGTATTATAAATTTTAAAAATATCTAAAATTAAAAAAATTCCTATCATAAAGTTGGCAACCCTACGATCATTAAACCGTGTGCGCGCCAAATCACTTTTGTTCTCGCCGCCAAAGTGAAAACGGACTAACAATTAGTGTTTATTGTTTATAGTGTACTGTGTTTAATGTTTAGTTTACTAAAAAGTTAAAAATTATAAAGACCGAACCTTTCTCTTATTTTACTTATAATTGAAAGTAATCAGCAAACTCAGTTATCTTACATAAGATTTCCTGCTTTTAGTAAGTATAAATAAAAAATTGCTACCAATCAATCCTGGGCCCAATTTATCAAGGACGGCAAAGAAAAATCTTACGTTGGAATCAAAAGTCGTGATGTTTTTGTGTGTATATTATTTTTCAATAGTAAATAAACTCTAATCGATTTTTGAATGAAAATTTGCGAATTGCTGCACACATTACAAAGTATCAACATGTTACGAGAGTTACATCCAATATCTCTCTTGCACTGTTTATTTTCAAAAAAATATCAAGTTCTTTGTTTATTTTCAGAAAAATATCAAAATCTTATTTAACATGTCTGCTAGAAAATATAAAAGTGGAGCTGAAAAACGAAAATTACAGTTAGATCGAGGAAAAGAAAAAAATAAATGTGCAAAAATTGAAACTTTTTTTAAATTAGAACATAAAAACGAGAATGTAATAGCTACAAATCCATTATTAAGCAAAAAGGAAGGGAACTTAGGGGGCGGAAAGTCGCAATACCAAGAAAAAAATACCAGTGATGAAAATGTGCAAGATCTTGACTACCAGCAACCCTCTGATAGCCGATATTGTTGTTCAGCAAGAGCACATTAATACCGAGGTGGAAAGAAATTTAGGACATATTCAGTTTGAGTTTGAGAAATATGTTGGCTTGTGGCCAGTTTTGCTAAATAATGACTTTATTCATGACATTCTATCACATGAAATGACTGACTTTCAAAATAAAGATTCGAAAAATATATATATATATATATATATATATATCCATCTTCAGTAAAAAAAATACAAAGAACAAAACAGATCATTTTCAAATAGGTATTTCGTTTAGAAAATGAAAAATGGCCAATTACTGGAAAGATCGTGGTTATGTTATTCAACCAGTGTTGGTAGTGTTTTTTGTTTGCCTTGCAAACTTTTTTCCAAAACCCCTTCTCAATACACAAACGGATTTTCTGATTGGAAACACATAGGAAAATCACGAAAATTCTAATGAACATAAGAGTTCAATGTTAGTGTGGTTGGCACGAAAAGAAAATAAGTCTGTTTTAGACAAGCAGTTTCAGGATCAACTAAGAAAACAGAATATTATCACAACGTCCTAAAACGGGTTATTGCAGTGGTAAAATTTCTGAGTATAAGGGGCTTAGCATTTAGAGGTTCCGAGGAAGTATTTGGTTCTCCATATAATGGTAACTTTATGGGTGCTCTGGATCTATTTGCAGAATTCGACCCATTCATTCGTGAACATATTGAACAAACGGAACTGCGACCAAAACCGATAATACCGTACTTATCAAAAACAATTTATGAGGAAATAATTGAGATTATGGGCAAACAGATAATTGAGAAAATTATAACTCAAATAAATATCGACGACACAAAATACTATTCAATTGTGATGGATTCAACCCCAGATCTGTCTCACAATGATCAACTTGCTATTGTATTACGATACTGTTTTCGAGGAAAAGTTTATGAAAGATTTGTGTCGTTCATTAAAATTATTATTTGTGTCGTTCATTATATTAGTCATACTGGCTTACATTTTTTTAATATTTTACAAGACTTTTTAGAAACAAATGGACTATTACTGGATAATTGTAGAGGGCAGTCTTATGACAACGCTGCTAATATGGCGGGTCACTACAATGGTGTACAAGCACGACTAAAACAAAAAAATAAATTCGCAAATTATGTGCCGTGTGCTGCGCTGCGCATTCCCTTAACTTAGTTGGTGAAGAATCTGTTAAGGTTTCAACCAAAATTATGAACTTTTTTGGAATAGTACAAAAAATATACGTTTTCTTTTCTGCTTAGACCCATAGGTGGGAACTGCTAAATTGTGAAACAAAATTTAAATTAACGTTAAAAAGTTTAAGCCAGACCAGATGGTCTTGTCACTATGATGCTGTCCGAGCTTTGAAAAATAATTATGATAACATTATGAAAATATTAAAAAAATTTAGTGAAAATGAGGATGAAAAAGTTGATTTTCGAAAAGAAGCAGGAAATTTATTTAATAAACTGGCGAAACTCGATACTGCAATTTTAATTAATTTTTGGGAAGAAATTTTAGAGATTTAATTTAGTTAGCAAAAAATTACAGAGCCCTGGTTTAGATATTTGTGAAGGCAATAAGTTAATTATGTCATTAAAAGAGTTTGTCAGCAATATATGGCACCAATCAGATCAGAAACTAAAGCAATATGAAGAGAAAGCTAAAAAGTTAAGTACAAGTGTGGGAACAGAATACAGTGACATAAACAAGAGACGTATTACTTCAAAATTTTCAGATAAATCTACAGATAAACACAGATAAACAGTACAGTGATCGGTCATTTTAGAAATCGAACAATGAAAACAATAAATTGCATGCTTGTATAAAATGAATTTACGAATTATTATAGTGCTAGTAATTGAAAAAACGTCACTTTTCTATTTAAATAATAATTCGAATCAAAAATTTAAAATTTTATAGAAAATAAGAAGATAAATATTTGATTCATCAAAAAACATAGTTATAGATCAGAATGTAGTGATTGTCTAGTTGATATACAGTAATTAGTCAACGCTTTATAATAAATAAAAGTAATTTGAAAATATGAAAAACTATTATGAACTAGTGATCACTCCAGTGATGAACACTCCAGTGATCTAATAAAAGAAAAATATTTAATTATTGTTAAAACAAAACAATTTAAACATAAATTTGGAAACACGAGTCGGATCTTTTAATATGTTTAAATATTTAATTTTTGATAAATAATCATATATTTCACTCAACCATTTTTTAATATTACTCTCACTTACACAAGAGCTGGCTTTAGTTGCTCTTTCTGGAAATCTTTCAATAAGAATCGGATTCCTTTCAAGAAAGGCTTTATACCACCCATTTCCTAGAACATTGCCACAAAAAGGATTTTTTATTTTACTTTGATCCAAAAACTCTGACAATGGCTTGTATATTATCTTTCTTCTAGGAAATACTCTTCGTTGACAATCAATTATCCAACGTACTAGGTCCTCTTCTGCATTGCATCCTAATACAAGAGACGGACCTGTAGTTGATTTGCTGAATGCATCACTAATTCTAAATTAAATTGCTGGTTTGGGAATACCATACTTTTTTGAAGCTGTGCATTGTGACATCCCATTTAAACTGCATTAATAGCATCTTCAATTTGATTATCCATATATTTTTTTATAAAACTGGTAAATAACTGGCATATTTCACACAAGATTTGTTTTGGTAGTCCCAAAAAGACTCAGTAATTGTTATAAAGCTCCGGAAAGGTTGAATATATTTATATATTCTGGCTGTGTTCCGATTGTTTTAAGATTGTACCTTTTCTTAGGTTTGCCACTTTATATATATTAACACTAGCGTATTTAACCTAGAAATAAATAAATTAGTATTTTCACTAACTATAATAACAAATACATAAATAAATTCAAGTAAAATAGATTTCTCATTTTTAATAGCTTTAAAATTGTGAACTGAATATTTTTCTTGTCCTCTTATTTGTTGGTTAAACACTAGGAATAACTGTCACATAGTTACTCTAATGTCAAAAAACTAATTGGTCGGATGATCGATCACTATAAAAACTGTTTATCGTGCGATATTTATTGTCTTAGCATATTTTTCACAGTCAGTACTTTATTTTTATCAAAAAACTTTTTATTTCGATAATTTAAACCTGTATTCATTTACAAATGCCAAAAATCAGCACAAAAATCATTATTAAATCATGAAAATATCTAGAAATAGTAAGGTTACTTTTTGTACATTTCTGTCTAAAATGACGTAAATCTCGGAATGGTCATTTTATTAAATAAATACACACATGAAACTATAAATTATAACAAAGTTATGGGTTGTATCCAATACAGAAAAGAATATTGAATTTTCTTCTGTTAATAAACAATTATGTCACAAAAAGATTGTCTTCTAGTTATATAGTTTTAAAATTATGACCAATCACTACCTACTGACCAACAACTGTACTATTTACCCCTATAGTCTCTGTATACGGCGCAGAAAAATTTAAAAGAGACACGCTAAACATTGGGTTGAATAAGCTAATTATGGACTTAAATAGAAGAAGTCTATCAGACATATAGCAACAGATTCAAATTTTTAATGGATTTGCAAGACAAAAACATGGAGTATATAGATCTGGAAAGTGCCCGTAATATTATTGATTATTATTCAGATGATGTAGACGAACATTTAGTGCATGAGTGTATTCAGTTAGAATCTTACTTATTACAGTCTAAGCCAGAGTCTTACTCCTCTTGCAGTGACATTTTTATGCTAATTTATGAAAAGAAACTTATTGATGTTTTTCCAAATTGCTATACCATCTTAAAGATTTTTTTATTATTGCCAATCACTAGCTGTGAAGCAGAGCGTGTTTTCTCCAGGATGTCGTATATAGAAAATAAATATAGAACAACAATGTCAAACAATAGACTAAATCATTTATCAGTCCTTTCCATAAATTGTGATTTAACAAAGGACTTAGAATGTGATGAGCAAATAAAGGAATTTGCAGCACAAAAATGCAGAAAGGTTGTTTTATAATTTATAAAAGACATAAGTTATGTTAAATAAATTTTATTGTTTTCTTTTTTTTTCCTATACAATGTACCTAGTTAGAACATCATTATCGAAAACATTTTTTTGACAAAATGACAATTAGTTGATTAATTAGGGCCCACAAGTAGTATTAGCCCAGGGCCCCACAACCCACGGTCCGCCCCTGCTCCTTATTCTCTTAAGAGCGGAAAAACATCTTTCAGGTTTTGCTGTTGTCATAGGTGTGGTAATTATTATTTCAAGTAAATTAAAAACTTCTACAAAGGATTCATGAATTCCTGAGTTATACATTAGATCATAAATATTTTTGTGCTTTTAAATTTTGAAATTCTGGTCGATCATATAAAACAAGTAATTCTGTGTTAAGCCTCTCTTTATCTAAACTTGGATATGCATTCATTTTCTCATAGTTTGATGATAGGAATTTGATTCGTATTATATGAAAAAATATACGGGGAAAATAATCTAGCTGCAGATAAGTGTTTCGTAAAAGCAAATCGTTCTTTTGCTTGAAATTTTATATAATCGCAAACTTCTTTTGTTGCTAAATTTGTTGCTTCTTTTGAAAATCTTGGCCTTTTTGCAGATAGAAAATCCTTTTGGTGATTGACCGAAGGGAAGTTATTTCTAATTTCTTTAATAATTTTAGTAAATTCTTGTCCTACAATTAGAAACAAACTCATAAAATGCCTAAAATACAGAGTGCGGATTGCAAAGTTTGCAGTCCACGATATACATATTACAAAAACGTATATCGCGGGTGGGGGTAACCAGGTCAATACACTAACTACGCGGCGAGACTCGGTCTGCACTGATTGCAGCTCGGATGAGTATACAACCACACATACAGAGCGCCTATCGAGGTATTTATTACATACAAATCAAAAAATAAATATACTAATAAAAATGTGTATAATACGGAAAAAATATGTTTTTGTAAAATAATTGTATACTAATGTAAAAGTTTATAATAATTAAAAAAAAAATCATATTGGTGGGAGGGCTGCAGCACTGCAGCCCTTATGGGCGAGCCGTCACTGCATATTTTGAAATATTTATTGTAAAAAAATACAACGTAACTATTTAATGTGACGAATGAAATCTTTTCACATATTTATCTACTTACAATAGCACTAAAATTAATGCTTAATGTTGGGAATAGAAGTGGCAACGTGGCTTGTGTGAGTGCGCATGTGTAACAAGACACTCTCCTCTGCAACAAGACGAAAGCATGTAACGAAGTTTTGAGTAAATCAATATATTATTTGTGTAAAGTGTTAAACCCTCATTGAACCCACCCTAAAATCCCTAAGAGGTTATGGGCCCAGGGGAGAGACAAAAAGTTTTTTGAAAAATCGCTTTATTTGATAAAATAAGGGTAAATTTAAAAAGTGCAAAAAACGTGTTTAGCAGAACAAAGAAAAATGGCGACAGCGACCGGTGAAGGGATCGTGGTGTACCCGCAACTGAAAGAGGGAACAAATTTTACACATTGGAAATTCAGAGTATATCTTATACTAGAAGAAAAAGGAGTAAAAGAAGCAATCGAACCTTTACAACCTGGAAAGGAACTGAACAAAGAAAAAGATGCTAAAGCTAGATCAACTATTGTAAAATGTATAACCGACAAATACATCTCATATGTGCAGAAAGCAAGAAATGCTAAAGAAATGTTGACTTGCTTAGAAAACATTTTCGAAAGAAAAAGCGCAGTAAACAAATTACATCTGAAAAGACAACTTTTAACGCTAAAATGCAAAGTAAGTGACAAATTACAAGATCATTTCCTAAAATATGATGCATTAATAAATAGCATAGAATCATCAGGCACTAAAATGGATGAGTCTGATAAAGTGTGTCATCTATTACTAACATTACCATCGTCGTATGATAATGTAGTTACTGCCATAGAAACAATGAGTGCGGAAAAAGACTTGACTGTTGATTTTGTAAAAACGTGTTTGTTAGACGACGAATTAAAGAGAGGTGAAAAGACATCAACAAATAGAAGTGAAGCAGCATTTAGTGCAAGATACGAATGTTTCAAATGTGGGCGTACTGGACATATAGAGTCAGAGTGTTTTAGCAACACAAATAATGGCAAACAGAGAGGAAATTTTCGTGGTCGTGGACGTGCACAATCCAACTTCAGTCGTGGAAGATTCCAGTATAATCGAGGTCGAGGACAGCATAGAGGAAATTCAAATCAAAATCAGACACACATGAGCAAGACAGAAGAAAACTACAATTTCGTAGCAACGACGCAGCTAGAATGTTATCAGGCAACAGTGAACACAGACAATATTGATTGGATAATTGATTCAGGTGCAACAGAACACTTAATACAACAAGAATATGAAAAATACATGACCAATGTTATTGTCATGGAAACGTGTACAAGAATAAAAATCGCAAGCGGCGATGCATTAATTGCAAAGAAACAAGGTAAAATTTGTATGTTATCATGCGGAAGGGAAGTAACTATTGATGCATTAATTGTTCCGGGTTTATTTCATAATATTTTGTCAGTAAAAGGGTTAATAGATAAAGGTATTGAAGTTATATTTAAACCATTAAAGGTAACGTTAATTAAAAATGATGCAGTGTGGCATTGCAAAGAAAGGTGCGGTTTATTTTATTTGAATGGATTACTTAAAGATAATTCTAAGTTTGAAGAAGCAAATGTATGCTCAAACAATAATATATGGCATTTGAGATTGGGTCATTTAAATAAAAAGGGGTTATCAACAATGAAACTACCCATGTCCGACAAAAAATGTAATTCATGCATGAAAAACAAAAGCGTAAGGAAGCCATTTATTAAACAAGAACTACCAAGAAGCAGACAAATTGGTGAGTTAATACACACAGACATAGCTGGTCCGGTGACACCTATGTCAAATGAAGGTCAAAAATATTTTCAAACTATAACGGACGATTATTCTCATTTTGTAAAACTGTATGTACTTAAAAATAAGAGTGAAGCTGAAAATAACCTTATACATTATATTAAAGAAATTCAAACGCAAAAAGATGTAAATGTAAAAAGGATAAGATGTGACAATGGCGGCGAATTCATTTCAAATTTATTCAGAAAATTTTGTTACGAAAACGGAATTATTATTCAGTATACTAGACCTTATTCACCACAACAAAACGGTGTAGCAGAAAGACTTAATAGAACTTTGTACAATAAAGCTAGAACAATGATAAATGAAACAGGGTTACCAAAATACTTATGGACAGAAGCATTTATGTGCGCAGCTTATCAGTTAAACAGATGTCCATCTGCAGCAATAAATTTTAAAATTCCAGCCGAAATGTATTACGGAAAATTAGATTTAAAAAGGTTAAGAGTATTTGGTTCAAAAGCGTGGGCGGTAATTTTACCACGTAAATTTAAACTTGACGAAAGAAGTATTGAAACTCGAATGGTAGGTTATAGTAGCAATGGGTATCGTTTGTGGAACCCTCAAACAGAAGAGATAATAATCTCCAGAGATGTAGAATTTGATGAAAGTGATTATAAGTTTGTAAACGATAAAAATAGAAATGAGTTATCAGAGCAATTCATATTAAATGAAAGCGATGTATTAAGCGAAAATAATAAGTCAAGTGAGAACGAAGTAAATAACGAAAATAATAGTGAAACCGAAAAAAGTAATGAATCAAGTGATAGTGAAGTAGAAAACGAGAATAGTAGTGATGATAGTAGTATTGATGAAAGAAATGTTATTAATGAAGAACGAAAGACTAGAACACGAACAATTAAAGTACCGGAAAGATATAAAAAAGATTTTGAATACGAATTGCATACTGCATATTGTTTATTTTTAAGAAAAGATCCAATAACATATGATGAAGCAATAAACTTAAATGATGGGTGGCAAGAAGCTATAAATAAAGAAATAAATGCTCATACAAATATGAACACATGGACAGTAGTTCCTAAACCAAAAGATAAGAAAATTATAGACTCTAAATGGATTTTTAAAACCAAAGATGACGGTGTAAAGAAAGCGAGAATTGTCGCAAGAGGTTTTCAAGAAAATGTAAATTATAGCGCAAATAACTATGCCCCAGTGGCTAGATTGCAAACAATTAGATTGTTAATTTCTCAGGCTATTCAAAAAGGGTGGCAATTGAAGCAGTTGGATATCCCAACGGCATTTTTGAACAGTAACTTAAAATCTGAAATTTATGTAAATCCACCACAAGGAATAAATATTGAAAGGAATAAAGTTTTTAAAATGAATAAAGGTTTGTACGGACTAAAGGAAAGCCCAAAATGTTGGAACGAAACATTTAATAGTTTTGCAAGTAGTATCAAGTTAAAAAGATCTAAAAATGATTGTTGTTTTTATATTGGCGAGAATGTATGGTTAATTGTGTTTGTAGACGATATACTTATAACTGGAAGTGACGAGAATGTAAAGTTTATTATATCTGAACTAAAGAAAGAATATAATGCGAAAGATTTAGGCAATGTAAAAAACTTCTTAGGTATGGAAATAGAAAGATCAAAAGAAAAATTAAAGTTATCTCAAAGTAAACTCAAAGGAGATAGATATAAAATATGTAAGTTCTACTGAGAACCTGGCGGATATGTTTACTAAAGCACTAAGTTATGAACAATTCAGTTACTACAGAAATATCCTAAATATTTGTTAAAAAAAAAAGTTTTATTTGTATTATGAACTAGATTGTAAGAGAAACGATTTTTATGTTTTGTAATGTTAAAAAAGGGTTAATATGTAAAAATCGAGGAGGAGTGTTGGGAATAGAAGTGGCAACGTGGCTTGTGTGAGTGCGCATGTGTAACAAGACACTCTCCTCTGCAACAAGACGAAAGCATGTAACGAAGTTTTGAGTAAATCAATATATTATTTGTGTAAAGTGTTAAACCCTCATTGAACCCACCCTAAAATCCCTAAGACTTAATGTCTGACAATTAAACGCGAAGATCTGGAGCTGCATCTATGTTTCTGTAATTGTTTTTGGTGTAAGCGTAAGCTGAAGAACCAGTCTCATTGGTAAGTCGTCAGAAATGGAAGTAGAACTAACAATTAGATAGCCTTTCCAACGACTGCAGGGTATGCATCTTTAAGTCCAATCCAAAAGTCATTCAAATTAAAATTTTCTGATTCGAATTTTTGTTTTAGAAGAGATGAACACTTAATATCGATATCGACAAATATCGTACTCTGACTCATTGTCAGTTAAGATGGCTTGGTATGATTTGTGAATGGATTCTGCACCCAGTCAAAATGATTTAATACTTTTAGTAGGCAATGCCCCCACTCCAGGAGTAATTGAAAATAATCCTCAATTAAATCAAAAATATCATTTAAAGGCTCGCAGAGACTGCAAGACAATGTTTTTACATTATGCATAGGTGAGTGGAGTATAAAGAATTGACTAAAAAGTAATAGAACATCCGGAGATAACAGCAGGGATAAAATTGACGCGGTACCTATTATATCTAGAAGAAAATGTGGAAAAGAAATGAGAAGTTTAAAAGATCTTTTTTATTTGCGCCTTAAAAGGATACCTACGATATTTGTGCAGGATTTAAAACAAACAATATTGACTAACTCACTTACAATTCTCACATTGAGAGGAATAATGATGCCAGGAGTGAAAAGCACAAGATAAACAATTTCCACTAAGACCTTTACGATGAACCTTCAAGCGGTACTTTCAGCTCCTAAGACAAATGTCTTTGTGAAATGTGCAATGTATTATAAAACTAAATTGGCAGTAAATAGCATGACATTCTTCATTCTCCAAAACAAGGATAGTAATAGTTTTATTTGGAGTGAAACAGAAAGAAAGTTAACCGCAGACGAATTTTCAATTATAATTGTTGACCAATTAGAAGCTGTTAAGCATTCACTTGAGAAGAACCAAATTATTTTGTACAGCAATGGATGTAATTACGAGAACAGAAATTCAACAGTAAATGCCTTGCTAAATTTTTCTAAAAGCCACGCATTCCACTGTAGCATTACTAACCGGAATGCTAGATGTATGCTGTCAGTGTAGTAGCTATATCTTTGAAAATACAATTGCCTTCTGTTAACTTCATAAGTATTCACAAAAAAATTGTACCCTGAGCAATAATGCATTCATCGAATATAGATTACAATAGCTCAATGTATCTTTCGATATTAGCAGTTAAATTGTTTGTTTAGTTAGCAGCTGTGAAATATAATAGAAAATAATTTCGACAATACAATACTTTCAATTAAAACAACAAGATAAAGAAACAGTTGAAAGTTAATCAATGACGAAGTAAAATATTTGTATATTGTTGCGAACTGGTAATTCGGTATGGTGCTGCTCCAGGATCAGGACAATGGATGAATTAATTACACGCAAATATGTTCTTTATATGTAATTAAATACTACTTATCTACTAATACCTTACAATATATACAACTAATCGCTAACTTATTACAATAATTACTAACTAACAATAATACACTTAATTCTACGAAACTTGTGGTCGAAACCCGGAATTTACTTCGACGAAAATACGGAGGTTCGTTTTCAAAATTCAAATTACTCTCTTGCTAGCTTAATTCTGACTGCCCCTTTTTAACTTCCCCTCTACCTCATCACCTCGGTCTTGGTGTGAGTCCTCTCCTAATCTTTATAGAATATTTCCAGAACTCATAAAACAAAATCCTCTCGGCGTCTCGGCACGATCCCTAAGTTCGAGCGTCTGCCCGCATGATTTAGATAAACCAGACTAATGGTCGTAAATAAACAAAAACTAAAATCGAGTGTCCACTTAGGGTTCTTTGCCGACTCGTGAGAAACTCAAATTCTTTGAAACCAAAATCGCGAGATCACAACTATATATCCTCTACTCGATATTGTTACATACTTTGAAAAGAAGAAAAGAAAATTAAGACACAATTTATACATATAAATAATTTCAAGAACACTATGTGGTTATACATAACCACTCTTGTTAAAACATAATCTGACAACCCTGCTTAAAACTGACTCGGTTTCGAAATATAAATTTGCACATGTGTAGCAAAATTGTAAAGCTGTGGTTAGAAAACACTTTTAAAGTATGAATTTGCTGTCTCTTATAAAGAGATTTCTCACTAAAATTGATAAAAGTTTAAAAAGATTGCAGAAATGCACCAATTTACTTTCTAAAACTGACACACAAGGGTTACTAAACTCCACATCTATCATGCTCTCTTGAAAATAGTCGTCTCTACTCGTCCCTCCTGATTTCAGTATAATATTTATATATTATTTTGCATATTTCGGGGGGGCGTTTGAACCCCCAAAACCCCAAAACAAAAATAAATTATAGGTGAATGTATCCATTTTCATTAGGACTCGGTGTTTCTACATAGAACAACTTTAAAGTTTTGCAGCCACTGGCTTGTTCACATTCTTTTGTCTATTTTTTTACATTGGCGCTATAGTCTAAGGACATCGTTTGTAGACCTTAACTATGGACATAGGAATATAGGGATGGAGCATAATCATTACACTATACGCAATATAAACCATATATGATAGTATCATATATCTATATGTTCATATGTCTATATTGCGTGTAGTGTCGAAAACGAATGGCCAGGGAGTTCACTGATGAAGGGAGAGAAAACATGCAGTAGTGCTATACCGCAGTGTGAAAAAACTATGAAATAGGCAGTGAAAAGTAATAAATCAATTACTGAAGTAATAGAATCAAAATTATTTTGATACTAGAATAAATTTTATTTACAAAAAAACGCACTTATTGACGGCTATATTAATAAGAATTTTCTATAATTAGAATTTTCTGTAATTTAAATTTTCTAGAATTGGAATTTTCTAAAATTCGAATTTTCTATAATTCAAATTTTCTATAATTCGAATTTTCTATAATTCGAATTTTCTATAAATCGAATTTTCTATAAATCGATTTTTTTTAAATTCGAATTTTCTATAATTCAAATTTTCTATGATGCGAAAAAAAATTTGTTTTCCTGTACTTTACAGATTTCATTTGTTCAAGAAAAATCTTTCGAGTCGTTTCGAAAAATTTCGACGACTAGTTTACTAAGGGCCGATATTTAAATCCTCAGATAAATCGTCGAATAACTGGAGTATAATATTATCTGGAGTATAATATTATCTGTTTGTTTATCCGACGAATATTTTCAATTTTTCAATCGTATAATAACTAGCAAATAGCTATCAGTGGTGTATACTAGCGAACTTCACACTTATCATGTGCAAGCAAGATGCACAGATACAGTATTCAAGGTGTAAGACAAGAATAGCAACAAAACGTCTATTTAACATATTTACGCCGAAGGCCGGCGTGGTCTAGAGCAGGGGTCGGCAAACTCGTAAAGCGTAAGAGCCAAATTAAAAAAAAATGATTTTAAGATTGATCAAGAGCCACAGATGATTTTTTTTAATAAATCATACTTTTGTATTTTCTTTAGTATTTTTTTAATCAAATATTTGGTTAAAAAAATATTTTTATTTCTTTGAAAAAGAAACTTCATTTATATATAAAACATAGACAGGTCATAAGTAGATTAAAGTTTTTTAAATGCTGGCAGGCAGCTGGTAGTTTTATTGGTAATTAAAACTGGTATTTTAAACACGACTCCAAATTTTTATTAGTTAACTGACTTCTCAGTTTACTCTTAATCAGATTCATGTTAGACAATGATTGCTCACATATATATGTAGATCCGAAAATACTGAGAACGCCAAATGCATTTTTTTTAATTCGTTGTATGAGTCCGGAAGGTTATTCCAAGTATAGTAAGTTACACTATCTATCTTCGCTAAATTGCTCATAGCAGTCGGTTTGTCCTCTTGTGCCAGTTTGTATTATTCTTTCTCCAGGTTTTCAAGTTCAACAGAAAGTTTCTCAAATTTGGATCTCCACAAATCCTTGTTTTGTAAATCAATCAATTGAATTTCAAACGTACCTTGATCAATACCGAACGGAGAAAATATTAAATTTTTCCGATCTGTATTAAGAGGATCGGTAATAAAAGCCAACATCGCTTTTTGAATTCTAAATTCGTCGAATCTGCTTTGAAAAGATTTTTGCATATTAATAATGACTGTCCTGAAGTAATCGGTGTCAATCATCACACATCATTTTCATGGCGGAACTCTGATAAGTTTTAAAAGTGAGTTAACAATTCTCTTTGTAATTTATCAACTAAAAAAGTGAGTTTGTTTTCAAATGAAATAATTTCTCTAAGCATATAAAAAGCAATATTTCCTTTACACAGAAATTTGCGATTGAGCTAATTTTGTTGTGATGTGATAACGTCCACCATGAAATAAAAATTTTTGCAACCACTGATCGTCTTCTAATTCTGAATAATTAGTTCCCTTGTACTCTAAGAATGCTTTAATTTCTTTAAAGCAAGATGCAAAACGTTATAACATATTTGATCTCGAAACCCATCGGACCCTGTTGAACAGGAGAAGGTTATGAATATTCACTCTCCATTTCTCTCAAAAACTCTTTAAAGATGAGGCGATGATTGAGCGCCTTTGCGATAATATTATTGTTGACCTTGAATACCAAATCCATAATTTCACCAATATCTTTTGGGAATATTTGTGCACAAAGTGCGTCCTGGTGAATTAAGCAATGGAAAGCTAACACGTCATGAACAATGTTTTCTTTTAAAATTGTTAAAAATCCTTTTTTATTGCCCACCATACTTTTAGCTCCATCTGTTGCAATTGTAACAATTGTAGTAAATGGGATGTGATTTTTCTCAAGACATTCGGTAACTGCACTTGCAATATCTTCTCCTCGAGTTTGACCCTTGAGTGGCAATAATACCAGGAGTTCTTCTTTGGGACCAGTCTATCAGAAAATGGTTAGCTTTTGATTTTATACATAATCTCTGCTTTATTGTTAAAATTATGAAAAATTGTCAGTCGGATTTATAAAACAACTTTGTAAGTACATACAAAGTTGTTTTATTAGTGAAACGATTTCCGTTTTTTACGATTTCATGACTCACGATAAAGCTTGCCAAGTTAGCATTATTTGCAGACTGTATCCAAGAGTTAAAGAGGAAGTTGTCTTTTTTAATTTTTCTGTACTTCTTGTATCACCGAAGGGATAATTCTTTGCAAATCCGGCATGTTTACTTTCGACATTAGACTTTTTGTTGTTCTCTAGGTTTTCTTGGCAAATAAGACAAGTTGGGAGACCAGCTGCATTAGCTACAAACACAAACGATTCAGTCCATTCAGTTTGGAATTCACGATGTCTATTGGCAAGTTTTATTTGTTTTTTCTTCGAATCCATAAGAGGAATTTAGAATTTTGAACTGCCCTGACTTGAATGCGACACACAATAACTAAAAGAAACGTGCGAGATATGTGCGAGTCCTGCTGTGCTGTGAATTATAAACTTGACGGCGTGGCACGGCGGCGGTGGTCTCTGCTCTTTGATTATACACATTTGCCAGCCATTTTACGAATAAACTCAAAGAAAGTAAATGTGTCTCTTCAGGCTTTTATTTTTTCATTTCAGTTATTTTTCTTTTTTTTTTAGAAGGGCCATAAGTTCGCACCAAAAGAGCCACATGTGGCTCGCGAGCCACGGTTTGCCGACCCCTGGTCTAGAGGCAACGCTCTAGACTACAAATCCGGCGATCGTGGTTACGATCCCCACACCAAGCCAAATTTATCGGCAATTTTTCGGCCAAGGTTCACTCATTGTCAGGCTTTGAAAATGAGGAGCTGGGGTTAAACCTGGCGTAATTATCATTACGCCTATTGGCGGTGTAGGAGCATAAGGCCAGCCACCCTATCTCCAAGAAAAAGTCGAGACTAACAAATAGCTATCCTTGCTTAGCTATACCAAGGCATGTAAATGCTAGGAAAAATGGGAGGGGGGCCTTTAATAATTTTAAAATATGATGTTTTTAACCGCCAAATTGGTGTCGACAAATAATTATTCAAAAAGTAACCGCTATCACCACAATCACAATCCCACATCACAATCCCATTACCAAAAGCACCATAAATAAGCACCCTGATATTTGGCAGTTGAATTTGAAAATATTAGACTGTCGTGAGTTGAACCTGGCCATTGTGTGGCAGCGAAATTGGATGAATTAAGTGCAGCATGACTGGAGCTGGTACAGCTCCAAAAAGAAATTGCGATGAAAGAGCATTTATTTGTAGAGAACAAATACAAAAAAAAAATGGCACATCTTGACAATGAAGAAGCAAGGAAAGAGCAATTACATCAATTGAAGCTCTAGAAAATGCAGAACAAAAATTAAATTATAAAAATACTTTATTTATATGATAATATATGTTTTTTATTAATAACCAAAAAAATATATTTTTATATGTAATATATTATTTAATTATTTATATAAGGTTCTTGAAAGAAACGAAAAATGGTAAGGCTGCTGGACCTGGAGACATTCCTATTGAGGTGATTAAAAATGGGCCAGACATACTAATATAAAAACTTAGATATTTTTAATAAATGTTTAATTGGACTGGAGACTGGAGTACCAGGATATAGAAGAGCAGAGTGGCTTCCAGGCAGGAAGGTCCTGTATGGACAATATTTATACTCTCCAGCAAATAATGGGAAAGCGTGTAGCTCGAAACCTTCCTACTCATCTTGTCTTCATTGATCTTGAAAAAGCCTACGATACGGTACCTTCAAAATTGCTATTTAATATATTGACGAGAACGGACATAAAGAGAGGATATATCAGAGCCCTACGCAATATCTACAAAAATCCACAGAGTATAGTGAAGACTATAGAAATATTTTTTCAGAATCATTTCGAATAACAATAGGCCTTAAACAAGGATGCTGCCTTTCCCCTACTCTTTTTAAAATTTATATTCAAGAAGTGCTACAAAAATGGATAAAAAAATGTTCAGGCATGGGAATTAAGGTTGACGACAACTACCTGTCAACATTATTCTTTGCTGACGATCAGGTGATAATTGCGAATTGTGAAGAAGATATAGAGTACATGTTAAGAAAACTTGAAGAATATGAATTGGCGGGAATGAAAATGAACGTAGCCAAAACAGAGTACTTAAGAGTAGGTGAAGAAGATGAAGATACAGATCTGCAGTTAAGACAGATAAGAAAATGCGAAGAATACAAATATCTAGGTAGTATTATATCAAACAAAGGTTCATCTGTCCAAGATATACGACGCAGGGCACAACAAGGACAAAAAGGCGTACGGGTTTTGAATCCCTTACTTTGGTCCAATCGAATCCCCTTAAAAACAAAACTGACACTCTACAGAGCAATCGTAGAGCCAATATTAACATGCGGGTCAGAATGTTGGCAGTTGACGGAATCAGCAAGGAAGAAGATAGACGCCGTAGAAATGGATTTTCTCAGAAGATCATGCCGAATATCTAGGTTACAACACATACCAAATGTAGAAATTAGACGACTTACAAATAGAATACACAAAACAACTGAAAGAATAGAAACGAGGCAGCTTATACAGTATGGACATGTTTATATATATATATATATATATATATATATATATATATATATAAGGTTTTTGAGGTATGGGGAATAAGTTATTAAAAAAATGTTGTTAATGCAACAATTAATTAATTAATTAATAAATTAATTGCATTAACATTTTTTTAATAACTTATTCCCTATACCTCAAGAACCTTAGAAAGATAATTATAATATGGAGATATGAATAAGATGATTAATTTAATATTATTTAACAATAACTGTTTACTATATTTTGTAACAAAATCAGGTAGTGAGCGATTCAAAAAATTCTAGCATAGTATCCCTCTTCTTGCTGTGTTCAGTAAGTAACAGTGGGAATACTGGCTGAGGTGGTATCTGAACCTCAGGGTCTATCAGTGGCTCACCTTCATTTCTACTATGTGCTATATTGTGTAATACAGCAGTGGCCACAATAATATCTTGGGCAAGGGGCAACTTATACCTCAATCCAATACTAAGCACTGGGAATCTTCTTTTCCAGACACTGAAGCATCTTTCAATGACATTTCTGGTCCTAATATGAGATTCATTGTACAATTGTTCGGCTTCTGTTTGGCGATTGCTAAGTGGTGTCAACAAATAATTATTAAAAAAATATCCACTATCACCAAGTACAATTCCATTACCAAAAGCACCTGGCCCTCGTGTATCAAAGTCGACAAATTGTAAATCTACATTGCACATAACTTGAACATTTAAAGAGAAGTATCCTTTGCGTTTCCTGAAATTTTCTGCAGTATCCCCACCTGAAATAATAGTTAAATATTTACTATAAATTGATAAAGTAAATAGTTAATAAAATAACCTGCTGAAATTATTTTGATGTGAGTACAATCCAAAGGTGCAATGACTCTTGGGAATCATGCTATATTATAGAAACATTCTTGTGTGGACAAGATTTCAACACGACTTTTAGGCAATGAAACAAAATTTTGTCGCATTGAAAAAATAGCTTCCCTCACTCTTTTTACAATTTTACATAGTGTGCAATTATGCAGTCCTCCAAAGGATTTCACGATCTTCCTCGATTGCTCGTCCTCGAAGTCGTCAATTGTTTCAAACACATCCATCATAACAAATCGACGTAGGTACACAACTATTTCGTTTTACCAAAATACACAACACGAAACGAAACTGTCAAACATAACCTAAAACATCACACTTATCTGACAGATAAAAACTGGCGCTTGAAGCAGCAGATATCATGTGTCGTTTGCTTTTTGACGGTCGTGAGCCTTCCGCTCAGCTGTTCCGTCGTCTTGTTGTTTGTTTCTGTGTTTTTTTTTTTTTTTTGTGTCGGTTTGCTTGTTAAAGCAGCAGATAAATTTTCTTCCTCCTTTTATTCCTTTATTGCTCCGATAGATGGTTTGGTAAAACCGGAGATCCGTGCATGTAAGGAGCGCGTGCAAGTCGCAAGGTAAATTATTTGAATTATTTTTTCTTATTTTCGATCGAGTGGTCGCGCTACCGCGCGATATATGGTCTGGATTTATCTGATCTAATATCACTTAATCTCCGATAGAGGGTTTGGTAAAACTGGAGATCCGTGCATGTAAGGAGGGCGTGCAAGTCGCAAGGTAAATTATTTGAATTATTTTTTCTTATTTTCGATCGAGTGGTCGCGCTACCGCGCGGTATATGGTCTGGATTTATCTGATCTAATATCACTTAATCTAACCTTTAACCTTACTTAGATTAAAATCGTTAAAATCGATAAAACATTGTCTTTTTACGTTAGTACTAATTTCTACTACGGCTTACATGTGCGGATCTCCGGTTTAGCCGAGGGTTTATTCGACAGTTAACAACTATCTGACTATTGAAAAACCAAGAATATTGATATTCATCGAATAAAGCTTATCTGGTTGTATATCTGACGATTGAAAAATCGGCCCTAAGAATAATTAATAATTATTGATATACTGATATACTACTGATATACTATATATAATTACTGATATACTGATACTAATAATTTTCTATAATTCGAATTTTCTGTAATTCGAATTTTCTATAATTCAAATTTTCTTTAATTCGAATTTTTTATAATTCAAATTTTCTATAATTCGAATTTTTTATAATGCGAATTTTCTATAATGCGAATTTTCTATAATGCGAATTTTCTATAATTCGATTTTTTTATAATTTGAAATTTCTTTAATTCGATTTTTCTATAATTCGAATTTTCTATACTTGTATTTTATACATTTTTCTATAATTCGAATTTTCTATAACTCGAATTTTCTCTATAGTACTATTATGTATATTTATTACCCTTTACGGGTTTATAAATTGGTTCCAAAATTTTTACATCACCCAATACATATATAAATAAAACAAATATAGTACCTAATATAAATAAAAATAAAAAATACAAAAAAAGAAACATGATAATCAAACTAAAAACAAAAAAAAGAAAACCGCTAAATTCCAATCCCTAAACCGATTACCAGCTTCCCGCCCCACATATTGCTCTTCTTCTCTCCTCAACTTTCTTCATCCAATCTATCCCACTTCCATCCTCGTGTAAAATCTCTTCTCTACACTCATCTCTTTCTCTCATTTCTGAACATTCGTTCAGCAAGTGCAAATCCTAAAAAACAAATCCTAAAAATATTTTGTCTGTTTAATTATAGGGTTAATACTGTAATCACCCGAACAGTATTTCAGAAATATTTTCGTGGAATATTTTACAACAGGGTCATTACAGTAATCGTCGAACAAATGCTAAAAGATTTAATATTTATGTTTTATGGTAGGATTGATTATAATCCTCGAAATATTTCTAAAAGATTTAATATTTGTGTTTTATGATAGGATTAATATTACAATTTTCTAACGATACAAATATATGAATTCGAATTATGATTCGAATTCGAAATATGATTCGAATTTTCTATAATTCGAATTTTTTATAATTTGTCTAAATTTGTCTAAATATAAGAAAGATTAGTTTGCGACAGTAGAGAAGAAAAACAATCCCCAATAAAACGGGTCCAGATACCTGAAGGACGATACAAAAACGCTCACCACCGAAACAAAGTCAGTTAACCGGCAAAGTTCGATATAGCAGTTCATCGAGTTCAGTTCAACAAGTTCATCAAGTCCAGTTCACCGGAACAGTTCACCCAAGCTGCAGTCACGCCAATAAGTTTATAGTAGGTTGCAGCTCCGCGAATCCGTTGTTATATTGTTATAGTGTTATTTAATGTCATTTAATTATTGTAAATATATTTCCTCTTATTACAAAACGTGAGTGATAAATTTATTCCTAACACCTATCACCCACATTTGAATTTTGGCTTTTAAAAACTCAAGAACGGCTGGACCGATTTTTATGATTTTTGATTTGTTGCATTTGCCTCCACCCCTGCTAAAAAATTCACGAAAAAAGGTAATAATAATGAAAATAATTCATTTTCTGATTTTTTTTATGGAACGCAACATATATTCGCACAGTCGAAGCTACTTAAGCTATGCCAGTAGATGGCGTTTTTCATTCCTCATTCATAAACGTCATCCACGTGTTTTACATTTGGCGCTGCATCTAGAAAATTGACAACGAGTTTATTTCAACCACTAAACATATACTAATTGGAACGAGCGCTGCCTCGTCGCTTGTGCGCGTAGAGACAGAGGTCCCAAGGGGAGCCCTCGTATCAATCTGTCTTCGTCTAGTACAGTCTTAGTAAAAAACCTAATGTACAGTATAAATATATCTATATAATTTTATACATGTAATATATAATACAAAAAGAAAATTATTATATATATATATATATATATATATATATATATATATAATACTATAGTCCATTTTTTTAAGAATGCAGTACAGGGAAGATAGAGCTTATTTGACCTTGTTCTCTGATTCGCTTAAATCAAAAAGAAGTTCACACCGACGATATTTACTTCTCCATCTCAACCACTTTTCTCTTTCTTTTCCCATACATTTCTTAGTTGCCAATGGCTACCGTGTTAATTCCATAGAAATTATACTAATGGAATAGGAATACCGTATAACTTACGTGTAGCGAAACTGTGTCCAACATCTGTGCGACAAGGAAAGAAATAACATTTCTTTTGTTCGCTATGCGCATGCTCCAAATTAAATAAACATTTATTTTCTAACTTTAATTTTAACCATAAATATGGTTGAACTCTAATTTTTAAATATTTTTATTGTTACATATACAATTTTTATAACATTAGGTGCTTTTTATTTATTAGGTGTTGTATTATTTAGTTCTATAATTTGTAACTGTTAAAAATATATTAAAGAAAAATTTAAAAAAGTGTTTATTTTTTAAAAGAAAAATATTTAAGTTTACATAAAAAATAAGAGATTTATCAAAAGATAATTAAATTAAAGCATTTTTTTATTAGTATAAGTACTGTTGCGAACTGGTAATTTGGTATGGTGCTGCTCCAGGATCAGGACAATGGATGAATTAATTACACGCAATATGTCCTTTATATGTAATTAAACACTACTTATCTGCTAATATCTTACAATATGTACAACTAATCGCTAACTTATTACAATAATTACTAACTAACTTAAAAATAATAAATAATAAACAATACACTTAATTCTACGAAACTTATGGTCGAAACCCGGAATTTACTTCAACGAAAATACGGAGGTTCGTCTTCAAAACTCAAATTACTCTCTTGCTAGCTCAATTCTGACTGCCCCTTTTTACCTTCCCCTCTACCTCATGACCTCGGTCTTGGTGTGAGTCCTCCCCTAATCTTTATGGAAAATTTCCAAAACTCATAAAACAAAATCCTCTCGGCGTCTCGGCACGATCCCTAAGTTCGAGCGTCTGCCCGCATGATTTAGATAAAGCAGACTAATGGTCCTAAATAAACAAAAACTAATCCGGTGTCCACTTAGTTTTCTTTGCCGACTCGTGAGAAACTGAAATTCTTTGAAACCAAAATCGCGAGATCACAACAGTACTAGTATAGTACGATTTAATAACAATACAACTTGACACTGTAACAAGAAAACTACTACTCTTATTTTATTTAATATTACATTACAACTTTTTTTATTACAAATTTAGTTAATATATATTGCAACTTTTACAAAATAAAAATAAATCGACCGTAAACTTAATAAAGTCGGAACACAGCCTGAATATATAAATATATTCAACCTTTCCGGAGCTCTATAACACTAATGAGCCTTTTTAGGACTACCAAAAACAAATCTCAAGTGAAATTTATCAGATATTTTTTAGCTTTCAGGCCACTTTCGTGGCACTCAACAAAAACCAGAAAAATAACATTGTTTTTTAAGATCATGTCATTCCAATACTTTGTTGATACATGATCTTAACAAACAATGTTATTTTTCTGGTTTTTGTTGAGTGCCAAGAAGGTGGACTGAAAGCTATAAAATAACTGACAAATTTCACATGAGATTTGTTTTTGATAGTCCTAAAAAGGCTCATTAGTGTTATAGAGCTCCAGAAAGGTTGAATATATTTATTTATTCTGGCCGCGTTCCAACTTTATTTCTAAGTTTATAATAATAATAATAAAGGCCTTTATTCGTAATTAACAAAAAATATCAATAAAACATGCAATCCATTGGGCAAGGTTCAGTTCGCCCTGTCTACAATAATAGTAGACAAAACGTCTGTTCAACTAACCCAAATAATTAAACTAAAAATAGCCAAAATAATGAAAATAATAACATTTGAAAGTTTGTAACAGAGAAAATGCTAAGCAAGCCAAATAATTACTACAACTTTCCTGAATATGGTGAATTAACCATTTACAATTAGTTACTCACACAATTCTTATAAATGAGTTTCTTAAAGCAAGGTCCGGACAAACTAAGAATATTATTAGAAAATTTATTTAACATATTAGCAATGCTATACGAGAAAGAGCGCTGAAATAATTGTGTTTTATGCTGTGGTATTGTAAGCTTACCCTTAAACCTAATATTAATGTTATGAAAACATTAATATTAGGAGGTTCGAAATCTGTACGAAATCTTATTTTCTTGTAGAGGTATATGGGAAATTTATTTTTTATTATTGTGTGGTAGTAGCAAATCGTGTGTATATAACGTCTTTGCCCCATGCTTAACCAACTGTTACCTTTAATTTTATAAGTGATACGATCATATCTTTGTATGCCAAAAATGAAACGTAAGCAAGAATTTTGGACTTTTGAATACGTTTTGAATCTGTATCGGTTAATCATGGTCCATAAACGGCATCACTGTAATTAAAGTGTGATATTACAAGTGATTCACATAATATTGATTTAACATTTGTCTTAAGCACATGTCTATTTTGATAAAATAGCTTTAAACTAGAATTAGCTTTTTGAATACATTTGTTAACATGAGTTGAAAACCTTAGATTATTGTCAAAGTCAAAGACCTAAATTTTTCACCACGGAACTAAAATGAATATAGTGGCCTTGAACATTAATATGATGACTATATTGCTCAATAAATCGTTGTTTTTCCAATTTTCCTCCAAATACCATGGCAACTGATTTGTAATAATTTAATTTTAAACAATGATCATTACTCAATTCCAAAACGATCAAAGTTCAAAAAATCAAAGTTTATGGCGGTGACTGCTTGTGAAGATTCGTCTGGATGAAAGGATATATACATTTGAGTATCATCAGCATAGAAATGACTACTACAAGAAAGATAGGCTAATGGAAAGTCCAAGTTATAGAATGTAACTAATCTTGGGCCCAATATTGAGCCCTGTGGGATACCAGTAGTAACATTTAAAAAAACAGAGTTTTCTTTATTATAACACACTAATTGCATTCTATCCTGCAGGTATTTACTTTTTTAAAATTGAAACTATTTTTATGTTTTTTATTATTACTGTAAAAATGTATTTGATTCTGATTAGGTGTTAATTTTGAAAAATCATTAATAAAATGATCATATAGCATTAGGGTCTGACAAGTTTGGTGGTAACACTAATTGTTCTCGAACTTTATTACTAAAATTTAGTCATTTTAAGTCAGCCCAAAAGTCTTTAGGTTTCTTATTTTGGAAAGAATTCTGACAAAAAGCTTTTTTCTCTATCCTTATTGCCAGTGTGAAACCATTTCTCAAAACTTTGTATTGTGACCAATCAAAGAGGTCTCTAGTTCTCTTAAACTTATTCATAGCCCTGTCCCTATCCCTTTTAGCAGCTCGTAAAGTATCCATAAGCCAAGGAGCATACGGCTTAGTTATTCTATAAGTTACATATTTGCTCTTCAAAATATCATGCATAATGTCAGGGCTGCCAGCCTAAGTATTAAGAAAAGTATCTATTTTTTTAAATTTTATAAACTCTTCAATTCAGTTATGTATTCATTAACATGCAAAATTAGAGTAGTTTAAGCCAATAAAATATCAAAAAAGTCAACTAGCCATTACAATTAAATTCTTAATAATTATAATATTATTAATTTAAACATACCATCAAATTTTCAAATGCACTTTCAAAAACGAAATTCTTCCATTTCAACTCAGTAAATCTTTTAAGCTTCTTACACATGTTTGTAATCTGTTCTGTGACTATTGCAAAGTTTTAATAGTCCTTACATGTTGAGAAATAAATCGTTTTGTTAGAGATATCACTCTTTTTGCACTTCGAGGTGTTCTCAAGTGTGGACTGCCGATATCACCGACATATCGAGATTCCATAATATTTTCTATTAATACAATATATGTAACTCAATAAGAGTGTTTTTCACAAAAGATGATTAAAATATAAAGCCAAAGTTAAATTGTTATCACCCTAGTTGCAGTTGTTATCACCATAATTAGCCATCATTAATAACAATTTAATATAGGGTTATATTTCATTCTTTGTGAAATCCACCGTTAAAGTACTATTATCAAGACAACGTGATAAATCAATCTGAAATATACAACTTTCGTACTTCATTATTTTTATAATATTTTGATGAAAAAGATTACATAAAAGAAATAGTTACTTCCAATGGATGTAGATGCAACATTAACTGCTGTCTCAGCAGCTTGAGTAGGTGCATCAATTTGTGTGTCAGCACCGATTGTATCGGTACAAATATTCTTTCTTTTCTTTCTTCACATTAATAATGTTTTAAAATTACCGAATTTAATTTCTTTATTAAAAACAACACAGAAAGCAAAACACAAATGAACACAGGAAGCTGGTGGCTTGAAGATCCTTGTCCTCGATTCTACAAAAGGTAAACCATTTTGCTCTAACGGCCACATCTTTTGGAAATCTGTAAAGATATTATAACCCAATATTGCAACCATTTATCAATAAAATTATATTTTCTTACCGGTGCACAGTGTCAGATTTTCGCTGTTTGACTGCACTTAATTCCCTAACTCCTTAACTATAAAAGGTAGCCAAACCAAATTTTGTACTGTAGTTTCTTGTTTAATGACTAAGCCATTTTTTATTTGATTTGAAAAAAAATATTTAACTTTCTGGTACAACATAGTCAGTTATACACACAAAGAAATAGTTAAAAATAAAACGTGTTGAAAAACATCTTCTTTCAAATAAATTACATTTTATTCAATATCAGAATCATAGCTGTTTATTTCAGGATCTTTTAAAAGTTGCAATACATCGGGTGTTAAAATTCCCCGTTTAGTTTTTGGAGACTTTCTTAAGCTACAAATATATGGATCCGATGAAATCGAAAGCCTATGTAGCAGGTCTTGATTGGTGTGAAAACGAGATGTTTTTCGTGTGTATTTCAATCGATAGTGCCTAACATCTATGTTTCTTGCCTCTTGAGCCTCTTCTGACATTTGTCCTATGGGAAGGATGCAGTCATCAATGTTAACTTTTCCATGGTAAAGCACTTTGTATACAGTAACTGGCATATAGTACCAGGAATACCACCGATATAGATATACCACCGGGGTGGTACCAAACGGTTTAATTACGAATGCCGCATTGCCAGCAATATACACCCATTTTGTTGATTAGCGATATTGATATTATCGAAAAAGAAGTAATAATCTCTTAATAAACTGGATTAATAACATGTATCTAACAACATGCCAACTGTAAACAACATCGAAAAATACGTGTAGGTCGCGCATGAGCATTTCGACCCAAAGAAATAGAATGAGACTTTGCATCTCACTTCTTGGACACAATTTTATGATTTGTATTCCTGTTCCATAAGTATATGTTCTAAGGTTAATTCACAATTTTATTGTCATCTGATATGTTTATATCATTTAGATTTTTTGCGTTTTTCTCCATTTATTTGTTTGTATTATATTAATATTGTTGGCATTTTGTGTATTTAATCAATAATATTAAGATATTCAATGAAACCATTAATAAATTACCAATGTAATATTCAAGTAACTATATTTTAATTTAGCGTCAAATTTTGTAACTAGATTGAACATTGTATATCAGGTTACATAGGGTTAGTTACATCAGGTTAAATATCATGTATATCAGGTTTCTAGTTACTGCATTCTTAAAAAAATGGACTATAGTAGCACATGACAAAAAATTATTAGTTTTAATATTTTGTATTTACATAGTGTGGATAAATATTTGATTTGATACAACTAGCTTTTCGCTCTGACTGTACCACATCCTCCCACTCTCGAATTCACTGTTGGCTTGACAAGCTCCCTCCTTGTCTCTCCAACCGCACAAGCTTAGAAGCCAGCGCTCGTTCCAGTTAGTATATATTTCAGTGACTTCATCAAATGTTACTGCTATATACTTGACAGATAAAAAAAATATTTTTAATTATAACTATTTTTATTCAATTGGGAATCGTTTGGGAAGATTTAGGAATATAATTTTATTATTTAGAACTGATTAGTTATCATGTAATTAATTAATCTTTTTTGAACGTATAGTTAGCAGGTCAGAAATTAAATCAACATTATTTTTAAGTTATGTTATAGTAATTTGTTTGGGAATCACGTAAAAGACGGATTTAACATTTGGGACAGTTTAATTAATTACACCTATTTTCTCCCTAGGTTATATAAATTATTTTAAAAGGAGCCACGTTTGAATTTTGACGGCATATACCAGTCAACGACGTCAGTTGCCAAGTATTATGTTGACTAAAACAACGAAGCAAAAAATAGGTGTAATTAATGATTATACTGACTACTCCCAAATGCTAAATCCGTCTTTAACGTGATTCCCTAATAAATTACTATCAAATAACGTAAAAATAATGTTGATTTAATTTCTGACCTGCTAAGTATATGGTGAAAAAAGATTAATTAATTACACGATAACTAATCAGTCCTAAATAACAAAATTATATTCCTAAATCTTCCCAAAAGATTCCCAATTGAATAAAAATAGTTCTAATTAAAAATTAAAAATTCTGTCAAGTATATTGCCGTCACTTATTGTCCCTTAAATAAAACTTACTTTGTGTATTTCTGACGTATATACTCATCTTTTGCACTGGCTTCGTGAAAAAAGCGGAGATTTAAATATAAATTTATTATTAATTTGCAAATGGGCTTGTCAACATGATTAAACTATAAAAAAAAGATATATGGATTTAACACAATAGTGCAAGTCAAGTGTCAACTTTAACGCTTCCAATTGGTTGGTAGTTGGCACAAGCGTACCAGCCATCTTTCAGACTACGGTACAGTAATATAGTTGCTATCTCGTTTTGCTTTCGGAACTTTCATATATATGATAACCAGAGGAGTTGATGTCTTTATATGATAACCAAAGGGTTTGATGTCTTTATATGATAACCAGAGGGGTTGATGTCCTTATATGATAACCAGAGGAGTATGTCCTTGTAATTCCTATGTCCATGATCAGCGCCGTCGTTTCAATTTTGAGGCCCTAGACATATATATTGAGGTGGGGCGCCCAGTAAATAAAAAAAGTGAATAAACAAATAAACTCTTTAATTTTTAATACATACAAGAAAGGAACATATGTATAGAAGAAATATAATATAATAATATATAATAATAATAATAATAACCTTTATTGGCATAATTAAAATAATTTACATTTCCCTACAAAATATACATACAAAATAAAACAATAAAAAATAATAACAATAATAAAAAGTTGTGAAACTAAAACCCTATAAACCTATACTTCAACACTTGTACATCGGACATAAGCTCACAAAACAAAAACAAAAAAACTAAACCTTAAACCTCAAAAAACTACCCCGTCGCATCCGCTCTTTCCATCTTTTCACTCTGTGTAAAAACGACAGTCCTTTCCCGCTCTCGTCCATACACTCCCTCTAATCCTTTCCTCGCCTTCTCTCCTGATCATTTCACTCCGCCATCGTGCATTCTTCCAACCAATGACTCCACATATCTTCCTTCAACCCACACACCAAACACCTTCTACTTTCCTCCTTCATCCAATGTCTCCTTCCACGCTCTTCATTGCCGCACCTAAATCTCGCCAACACTGACTGGTCGTCCGACCCTTTACTTGTCCTCAAATAACCAGGAACACGGCCGTGCACTTGTATCTGACTGTAGCCTTGGTGATATTTACTAGCCTCTATTTTCGATTGGCGCTCTTTGAAGTCCACTTCTAATAACCTCTCTGCATCCGTTTCCACTGAGCACCCGCACTTTTTTACGTTTCCAACCCCTCGGAAGATAACCCGCCTCTCTCATACAGTTTCCTTTTATTCAACCCCCAACCGCTCTCTCTTCTACCACTTAACCCCTCTTTATTCACTACTCGAAAGATTTCCTTTATTATCCTTTCATCTCCTAACCCATCCACCCTATACTCGAACTTTATCACTCTTTCCGCAGCTATTACCGCCACCTTACAACCACTCACTTCCTGAAGCACAATGTGACCAGGCGTCGACCTATCAAGTTTCAACACTTTCTTATAAAACTGTAGCTGCACCCTTTCGATCTTGTCTTCCTCTTTCGTTCCCCAGACCTCGCATCCATACAGTAACACGCTTTGCACACATGCCTTCCATATGGTCTCTGCTGCTCAAAAGTTTCCATCAAAGTTCCTTTTCCAAACCTCCCAGATACGACCCGCCGCCACCCATGCCTTCTTTGTAACATACTCTATGTGTTCTTTATTACTGTATCCAGTCCCAAAGACATACCCCAAATACTTAAATTTACTAACTTCCTCTATTTCAGTACCCTGCCATTCAAACCTTTCTTTCTTATATCGCCCACCCCTTTTAAACCGAATCCATTTTGTTTTACCAACATTCACCCTTAAATCCCTCTTTTCGAAATACCTACAGAGCCTTTCAATCACGTCCTTCATCTCACTAGCCGACTTTGCAAATACCACCATGTCATCCGCACATGCCAAGCTCCACACCTTCTTTTTCCCAATCACCACTCCTCCAGCTTGCCCGGCCTGTAGAACCTTTTCCATATCCGCCACATACAGATTGAAAAGCGTGGGACTCAAAGGGCAGCCTTGTCTCAGGCCCTTCCTCACCTCAAAATAGTCCGATTCCCATTCATTCGCTACTACCTTACAGACCGTTTCCTCGTACAAATTCCTGATGTTCCTTCTTACCCTCTCTGAGATACCTAGCTTTCCCAAACACTCGTACAGTCTCCTTCTGTTCACCGAGTCATATGCGGCTTTCAAATCAATGAAAAGAGCAAACAGGCATCCCTTTCTTATTCCTTGGTCTATGATGACTCTCAAGGTCACCAGGTGTTCCACCGTGCTCCTTCCTTCTCTGAACTCCGCTTGTATTTCCGGCAAAAGCTTCCTTTCATTGATTTCCTTCCTCAAGCGACAATCCCGGATTTTAGCAAATATTTTGTATGATGAGTTCATCAAAGTTATACCTCTATAATTTTCTAGCGCGTCCCTCGTTCCACTCTTAAGCACCGGTTGAATTATCCCCACTTTCCAGCTGACTGGTATCCTTTTGTCTCCTCTCCCTATCCTTCTCAATTCCTCCGTAAACTTCTCCTTACAGATTCCAGGTGCTTCTTTCCACGCTTCATTTCCGAGCCCATACAAACCTCCCGATTTTCTTGGCTTTAGGGAATCAATAACATCCTCTACCTCCGTCACGGTGATATCCTCGGCGAGCTCTTCCTGCTTTCTTTGTCGATCTCCTGAACTATCTTCTCTTTCTGACCGCATCTCCACCCCTCCTAGCATCCTCATGAAGTGGTTTTGCCATTCTTCTATCGCAATGCTCTTGGTTAATCTTTCCTTCCTTTTCCTATTCTCTCTCACGTATTTCCACAGCTCAGCTTCCGTCTTGATTTCTCGTACCCGCTGCTTCTCCTTCTCCTCCCAAAGCTCCTTTTTCTTCTTCTCCATTTTTTGCAATTCTGTTTTCGCTTCCAGCACTTGCACTTTGAGCCCTTCTCCCTTTCTCCATTCTCTCATAGCTTCTCGAAACCTTTGCGTTCCGCACTTCCCTGTCGTACCATGCTCGGCCTTGAAACGCTTCTTTGATTTCTTTTTCACATGTGCAGATTCCATTTTCTTTGCTATCATGTCTATATCCTCTATGGCGTTCCACTCTACCTCTTCTAATTTCCTTCTGTATTCTTCTGTCGCCTCCTTATCCCATCTGGCCACCCATTTCTCCGCCTTAACATCTTTTTCCCTTTGCTGCTTCAACGACACCACTACCGGCATATGATCCGACTCACTTCTTATTCCGATTTCCATCAGTTTTATTTGCCGTCTTGCCGCATCATTTGTAATTATTAGGTCAATAACTGAGGTACCCATTGCACCCACAAACGTAAATTCTCCCTCCCAGTCGCCCTCAATACACCCATTCAAAATATCCCATTGGTTCTCTAACACCCACGCCAGCCAAACCTTTCCCTCTGCATTTTTAATGTTGTCTTTAGAATTCCTTCTTATCACATCACCCGTCTTATCCACCGTATTGACCTGCTAATAATATATTAATATAAAAGAAAAACAAAATTGAACTTTATTTTCCTTGCTTTAATTTCAGCAAAATCGGGGTGTCCCAAATTGGTCGCACGTATGTGGTTTGGATTTACAGGCGCTTCGCAGTATGCAAGATAACCTAAGCTAGATCAATACTCCATAGACATATAAGAAAAGACCGAGGAAGTGGGTGTGACTCGATAAAAAAGACCGATTTACAACGGGACCTTCTTTCTCTTTTAAGCCGCGATACGCATTAAAGCCCGCCATTCACATCAGTTAAACTGATCAGTTGAACTGACGTTTTTAACTGGTCAGTTAAAACGGATGTAAGCCAAAATGATTTCCCCACTCACTGGCTTAAAACCGGCCTTCATTTCTCGATTGTCGCGTGCTGTATCTTTCTAGCAAATTTCTCACCGCGTAAGTTAAAAAAACGTATTCGTATTCTGAAGAGGATATTTTACTTACTGTAAATTGCTGGTTTATTGCCATTTAATCAATAGAAAACCCAAATAAATGGACGAAAGAATGGTTACAAAAGAGATATTAATTATCTCATATTAATTTGTTAAATGAGTTGTCACTGGAACCGAGTGACTGGCGTACTATAGTTCATTTTTTTTAAGAATGCAGTACAGGGAAGATAGGGCTTATTTGATCTTGTTCTCTGATTGGCTTAAATCGAGGAGAAGTTCACACGGACGATATTTACTTCTCCATCTCTCTCTTTTCTCATACATTTGCAGTCACTGGCGCAGAATTTAGTGATATTTAATTAATTGAATATAATACTACGAATTATTTCTAAATATAAAAGAACATTAAATTATACTACGGATAATAAGTTCTATATTATAGAATAATGTTTTATATATAATTTAATATTCAATTTTAAATTTAGATAAAAAAATTGATTAAATCCAAGTATATTTTTTTTCGTACGCCAATGCATGTTCAGCTGTTAGTTGTCAATGGCTGCCGTGTCAATTCTCAGTTGTCATTTGATCTCTTTGTATCATTTAGATTTCGTGCGTTTTTCTCCATCTATTTGTTTGTATTTTATTACTATTGTTGCCATTTGGTGTATTTAATAGATATCCAATCAAACTATTAATAAATTACCAATTATATATTCAAGTAACTATATTTAAATTTAGCGCCAAATTTTGTAAATAGATTGAACATTTGTCATAGTGTAAATCAGGTATCTAGTTACTGCATTCTTAAAAAAATCGACTATAGTTGAGAATGCATGAATCTACATATTTCAAGCAATTTTTCTATAAATTCATAGACATAAATTCATATACATTCATTTATTGGACGTCCTGACGCCATGGCGGTTAAACTACGACTGACTAAGCGCATGTTCGGTCAGTTTGGCGTGATAATGAACTGAAGCCAGCGGATTTATTATGGCGCGCCTGGAAAATCCGTAGGTTGTCGTCCGTAGCTTAAGATTTCACATTCACGGTTAGTTTTTGGATGTACGTCCGTTCAACTGATCAGTTTAATTGATTGTGAGTGGCGGGCTGAAGGGTCTTTAGCAATAGACCTTTTCATAGTTGAATATGTTTGTGCGCATGCGTCAATTTCTGCCATGTTTTCGGGCACTTTTTGACTTATAACCTGTGAATATTATCTTTTAATTACTGATTTATTATCAGCAGAACAATTTTAATTCTTATATACAAACTTCAAAATAATAATACAAGTATTTCAGTGAAAGTATACAATGTTATCAGTAAAAAAGGAACGAAAAAACGTTGTTATGGAACTTTGTTTTGGAGTATGCAGTGATAGACGTAGTAAATCATTTTCTGAGAAGTTATATTATTTTATTAGTTTCCCAAAGCCATGTTTCGAATTTCGTAGAAAACTAATCAAGTCAACGACACAAAAACATTTAAAATTTTGTTGTTGCAAAATGTGCCAAATGTGATTTGTGGGTTAAAAGATGTGGACGAGGTGTTTTAAGCTTCAACAACTTTCCTTTATCAACACCTGGATCTACTGAAGCATTGTTACGTAGAGCGTTTTTGACTATATACCGGCGAGAGAATGCAGCTATACCTCGACGCGCCGAGGTACGCGCAGATTAGTTTGAGTTAAGAAATTTGCGTCAGTTTTTCAAATACGGACAACTAAACACCGCGCACTTGAAATAAAGTGGGGATACGCGCAGAACAATGCTAAACTCATCGAAATGAGATTTATTCTCTCGCTGGTACGAGTATACAATATTATACATAAATTAATATGTACCTAAAACTGCTAGAAGTTTTGAAATTCTTATTTTTTTTATATATGAAATCGTCTTTTGTTATATCGTTATTTTTTTAACGTTATTATTTTTTCAAGGGGCTCCACTGAAACGGAAGGACAATGTGACCGCCAACTATGGCATTACTGCCTTCAAGTCTTCCCGCAACGGGCACCAGATGATCTTTATTCAATAAAAGTACAACAGGATTTAAACATATAAGAAAATACCGAGGAAGTGGGCAATAAAAGTACAAGATGCAATAGCATTTACATTAACAACTAAAAAAAGAAAAAAAAAACCTACCGCCCTTGTTCCCACCTAGGCAACTCCTTAGCCCGCATGACTGTAGTCGCGAATCGGCTTAGGGCCGTCCACGCGCCTTTTCCGCCGCGTAACCACCTCTCCTGCCAGCAGCTCTCCTCCTTTAGATATTTGCCTCTAGCAAGTGGTTGCTCCCGAGTAACTCTCCTAGCCTCCCCGTGGTTCCCACCAGATATTCTTGCGTCCCTCACCGACGCGCGCTCCCTGTTCGGAATCCGCGATATGACCTCCACGGCGTCACTGCTGAAAGTGCGGTAAGCCCGGGCGACCCGAACGGCCAACGGGCGCAGTGCCCGCCGCAAACGCTCCCTGTTACGGGCGTTACCCATCACCGCCGCTGCTCAAACCGGTGACGCGTATAGGAGTCTGCTAGTGGCCACACTGGCCATAAGCCTCCGCCTACCCTTCCCAGGCCCGGTGGCCATCGGCATGAGACGCGCCACCTATTGTGACGCGCCTGGAGGCACTAACTAACCCGCCTGGAGGATCACACCGAGACAGACACCGAGGTACCGGATTTGACCGTTTGACCGGTATCCTCTCTCCTGAGATTTCAATCTCCAGAATGCCTCTACTTGATCTTCTGTTGGAGAGCGGGGTATATCGTTATTAATCATTATTTATTTATCAAAACTGTTCAAAAAATTATAAGCCAGGTTAAATAAAAATAATTTATATTGGCTATTATTAATTTTATTTTATTAAATTAATAATATAAAATCTTATATCAAAATTGTTGTTATCCTAACCTCACAACAAGTTCTGCTTTATTTCCACCTTGAGGACGACCATGGCACTTTAACCATCGCCGTAACTGAATACAATTGTGTGCTTCAACTGTAGGATGCACTAATGAAGCACCATTCATTAATTTTTTTCTTTTAATTGAAATGAAGGTGACGGTCCTTGTTGTCCAGCTATATTTACAAAATGTGCTCGGAACTTTCATATTCTCGCCTTTTTGCGGATGCGCATGCGCATAACTATTCGTAAAAAGGTATGTACTTATGCAATAACCTATAATAGGGGATGGTTTTTACATTCTCACGTTTTGTTATTTACAAATTGTTACCGTTAATTTGTTGTTTTGTGTTTGAAAATAAGAAATATTTTTCAAAGTGAGCATGCGCGTATAGTAAGTCAGACCCAGAACAAGGATAAGAGGGACTCGTTATTCGTTTTCTTTTTATCGAACCCTACCGTCCACTTATAGTCCACCTATAGTCCACACGGTAGTCCATTATGTCCATTACTAGCGTGGTATATTTTTATGTGTGTATGCAATACTTCTTGCTACTTTATATTATCCCGTTCCATCGCCTCTTCTACTTCGCCATTCTACATAGCGCGCGCATTCTCCTCTTGAAATTTTTTTCAAGTGAAGGAAGTTTTTCAAATACGGGTTTGTTTATATTCTCATTGTCAAAAAAAAAATAATAATAATTGATAGTGGCGTTGTAATCCAAGGGCTGTGATTCTTTGCATCAACCACTGGCGGCTCGCCCATAAGGGCTGCAGTGCTGCAGCCCTCCCGCCAAAATTATTATTTTTTTTAAATTATTCTAAAGTATCCCATTAGTATACAATTATTTTAGAAAAACATATTTTTCCGTTCGTAGTATATTTATTTTTTGAATTGTAGGCAATACATACCTCGATAGGCGCTCTGTTTGTGTGTATTGTGTAATTTAGTGCAGTTATATTAGTGACCACATTTTCATTGAGACAAAGCGGGACTAATGGGATGAAATGAGAATTATAATTTGGTTATGAAAGCAGATCAATAATTTAATGTATATATTCATATGCATGTCTATAAATATTCAAAAATGTATTTATTATTAATTATTGGTAACTATAAAAATATTTTAAAAAAACAATAATTTGAATATAAAATTGGGAAAAAATTACTATGTAAATTTCCATATTACAAGAAAATAATTAAGAAATTACCATGTTCCCTAATTCACTCATGACTAGGGCAACCAAAAATATGCTCTCAAAAAAGCGCTTAAAATATGCTTTATAAAAATGAAAATATGCTCTATAAAAATGAAAATATGCTCTATAATAATGAAAAAATGCTCTATAAAAAATATATACTCTTAAATCTGAAATAAAATATATGAAAAAGTGATAAATTTCAATTTTTTTTTAAATTGCAATTTTTTTAATTTTTATTACATTAAATGACAAACATATCATTTAAGTTCTCTTAGAAATCTATTCCTGTTTGATCGTAGGACATTTTTGTACATTGAAAAAGTAGCCCAGACTTTTCAAGCGAATTTATTGATGGGCTAAGGACTCCATAATTTAAGGCAATGGAAATTAAATAAAATTTTATTTCAACGTCATTTAGTAGCTCTTTTGAAATTAGTGGCTCTTTTGAAATTAGTAGCTCTATTGATTGATGCGGCCTCTTCTTCGTCCAGTACATTGAACACTTTCACAATTATTTCGAAGTTGGTCGCATAGTACACGGCGGCATCAATCTATGTTCCCCATCTAGTACTTATTGGTTGCGGAGGTGCAACCAAGTGCCAGCTGCCAAATCATTAAAAATCGTTACCCTTGACGGTGATTTCAAAAATACTTTTTTACATAGGCTATTAGACGATCGACGATAGTATAAATTCCTCGAATTTGTTCACAAACTCATGAAGTCCCTGTGCAAGGCAAGTCAGATGTGTCACGGCTAAAAAGTTTTTGGTTTATATGGCCTGAGCTGCTTTTTCCATGTATGGAGCGGCATCTGATATAAAGAGTAAAATCGAATCTCGATTGAAACTTTCACCCAGAATTTTGATTGAATCATCAGTCTTGCAATAGTGCTATGATTTGCCTTGCCTAGCACTGCCGTATTTAATACGCGCCTTGAGATTTCCGTCAAAAAGCAGATCAATGAATATAAATAATATATTAACCAAATTGAGCATAATAGGCACTAAAAATATGCAGTTATTTCGAAATATGTCTTATCATAGCCAATATGCAATTTATGCTCTTATTGGTGAAATATGGAAAAATATGCCCTTACGAATAGGGAATACTCTTATATGGGGAATATTCATAGTTAGGTCAGAAATAAATTTTTGGCTAGTCCATTCTTTTATAAGTAGAATGGGAAAATATATGCATTTGCATATTTTTGGTTGCCCTACTCATGACTTATAAAATAAATAAATATAATTACAAGTACGATTTGGTTTCCTGCACTTTTGTGCTACGAGAGACCATGTGGGTTGCTAAAAAATACTCTAACATGATAAATAATAATAATGAACATAGACGCGTTTCTGGATTTTGGCTTCATCAGTATGGACTTATCGAACGAAAGTGCAGGAAACCAAATCGTACTTGTAATTATATTTATTTATTTTCTTTATGAAGTCATGAGTGAATTAGAGAACATAGTAATTTCTTAATTTTTTGCTTGCAATAATTTGATCATTTTGGTTTTTAATTAATTTCAATTTTTTATAAAAAAAAAAAGATGATTTTCTATCACGGTCATATTGGTTTTTGAATATTGTTTATGAATTTTCAAATTGTTTTTTACGTTTTATATTTATATAGATTTTAAAGTTTAATGTTCAACTGTGTTTGACCTTATCAAAATATTTTGAAAATATTATTCTGTTTAAAATGAAGCAATAACTTTCCACTTTTTGTCTGTTTCCACATTTGCAGAAAATCTACATTTAACGTTCTCATCAGTAACGTAACTTTTTATTAGTCACCTCATCAAAAAGATCATTTTCGCAAATATTATTTTTCGGAAAATATTTACTAATTATATATTCAAAAGATTTTTTCACATATTCCCATAAAATCTTCTCTTTTAATGTCACCCAATGAAAATTTCAGAACAAGGTGCCACTAAACGACAGGATTTTCTGAAAGAAGTCAGAACTTTTTATAATAACTGCTTGGAATATCTTGAAGAATGGACATTTTAATTCGAGGATATTAAAAATTTTCATTGGTTGACATTAAAAAAGGAGTTTTCATTTTATGGGAATATGTGGAAAAATATTATATTATATATTCTTCTTCTTCTATAGCTCTGCAGCCCTGGGTGGGCCTTGGCTTGAGTTACAACATCCTTTCATCTCTCCCTGCTGTTAACCAATTGCAGCCAGTTCCTCACACCTAATATCTTTAGGTCGTCGATGCAGTCATCTCGCCATCTCTTACGTGGTCTACCCCGAGCTCTTCTTTAATGGTATTTATCAAGCTCCTCTGCTATTTGCTGCATCTTTCCTGGCTGCAACATGATACGTACATTCCATGTGCCGATTTTTAGTCCGTTGTATGTTAATCAATCCGATCCGAGGCTGTTGTAAGTCTTTCGTAACTTGAAAATTTTTGCGAGATGAGGTAGCCTCACGCTCAACCCCCTTTTCGGAGGGCTATTTCTCCCGCTCTCGTTAGCCACGACCCCACCATCCATACGGGTTGGTTACCGCATCTCAGGCGAGGTTGCTCGTTTTATCAGGGTTCACCACGTGGAGGTGAGAGTCGGAATTGGGTAGGAGAGGCTATGTGGGAATCTCTTCCTGTGCGATTGCCATGCGGTACGCATGCACTACCCCATTTGAACCCCATATGATATATTACAGTACATTTAAAATAAGAAATGCAGATATTTTCTAAAAAGCGGGACATTTTTAAAAATCGGCGGGACGCGGGACAGGCCTCCAAAAAGCGGGACTGTCCCGCCAAAATCGGGACGTGTGCTCACTTTAGGTTATATACTCATCCGGGCTGCAGTCAGTGCAGACCGAGTCTCGCCGCGTAGTTAGTGTATTGACCTGGTTATTGATATTGTATATCGCGGGCTGCAAACATTGCACTCTGTATTTTAGGCATTTTATGAGTTTGTTTCTAAGAACTCGAGTTTCGGCAACGGCAAAGAACCTTAAGTGGGCAATTAATTGATGGACAATTGAAAAGTGGCAAATTTAAAACAAAGTATTAATAAATAAGTAGTTCTTAGCTATACACAGAATGTAAGCAAGTTATTTTTGAATTTAATTATTGAATTAAATTTTTATAGAAATGAACGAAGCAAAAAATTCAGTTATGCATTTGCAAAAGATCAACTTTGCACGACTGGAATTTCAAGAAAAAATTTAAATTAAATCATTAGGACGGTTAACTCCAGATTTAAATATTTGACCTGTCACAGTTCAAATAATTATGACCGAAAATTGAATTTCAACATTTATAGTTAATCATATTAACAGGTTCTCACAGGATAAACAGGTTCTCTCTGAATTAAAAAAATCAATATGTTTGTGTATGTGTCAATAAAAATTCGGTTTTTTCAACTCGTAGTGATTTTTTATTATAATTTTTTCCAGCCCTCCCACAAGCATCATCCACGAGCCGCCACTGGTATCAACCTTATATTTAGTTTAATATCAGATATAAGATCTGGATTTTTATAAATATTACGGCTAGTCCGATCCATTTTCAATGTCAATTTCTTAATACATAAATCTATTTTACATTCTAGATTAAATGATAAAGAAACGATAGATGTCGCTGGTTATCAACTCTTGCAGAGGAAAATTAAATTCCAGCGACGCCAAACATAAATATTGGTGGGGATGGAGTTTTGTTCCCTTAGCTCTATGTTTACGGTTTAACCGTTGCGCGGAATTATTTGGGATCAGTACCTCGTGAAGTGACGGCGCCTGTAAACCCACATTCGTTTTTTGACGTCTTTCATTATACCTTTCGTCTAAAAACCTAAAAATTATTAGTACATGATGGCATCAACAGCTGTGAAACAAGTGTCTAAAATGAATAGTGTCCTCTCCACTCTCAAGAAATTACCAGCCAGAACCTATTACACCTACAGCAACGAACCATCTCAACCCATCCCCGACAAGGAACCCAAATTCGTCACCGCCGACAATGCCTTCGAACAACTCAAATCAGGTAAAAGGAAAATAAAAACATTTTCCTGTTGTGAATGTTTGTTATGTAATTCTTACTGCATAATTGGACAATTGAAACTCACTGTGGGGTCACTTATTTAGGAACATATCACGTGATTATTTCAAACCAAATAGAGTAATATTTAAGATAAAAAACAATAACTCAGAATATTATTGAGAAATCTGGTAACCATATGTACGATTTTGTTTAGTCCTTTGCATTATTACATTTGTATTGTAAATATATATATATATATATATATATATATATATATATATATATATATATATATATATATATATTTATCTAGTCATAAAGACATCTAGTACTTTTCTACAATATAAAACGAGGTTTATAAGTATCATTAAACTAAACTAACAAAACATATTTGTCATATTGTAGGAATAAGATTATTTTAACAAATAATAGATGTTGAATGCATTAGATGATAAATTTATCTATGCATAACTTTATATCAACGATAATAAATAAACTACTTATTAATGCCTACATTAATGATATAAGAGGAGACAATTTTGCAAACCATAAAACTAAATTTAACAGTACCTACTACTCATTATCATTAATTATGGACGAACAGTTGGTGAAAAGAATAGATCAACAACTATTTGATATAACACAGAAGAAGCCTTTTCAATTGATTAGAATTTCTATTTGAAAATAGTGCTAAGTAATATTTAAATGACATGAGTTTAAACAATAAATTAACACTAGTCATGTCTGCTTTAAATACTATGTTTAATCTAGTCTTTTTACATTTTTATATCAATTCGTATATTTATTTTTCCCGCACTAATGTTTTATGGTTATTGTGATGTTGTATTCATAAGTTGCCTTACTATTGTTTATATCTAATTACTACCACCATAACCTTTATAAATACCTTTAATATATATATATATATATATATATATATATATATATATATATATATATATATATACCCATAAAAAATAACCAATGTTATATAATAGGGCCCTTTGCCCGTACTATTGACTCACACGACTTCGAGGAATGGACGATACTCTTATGTGTGGTCAAGTGTGTGGCCCGCCTAATTTAACAAATTTTTTTATTAGCTCGCATTCTTGTCTGTTCTCAACATTGCCAGCGCGATTTTGATAAAACGATTTAAATTTACTTCCCAATAGAAACTTTAAACATTGCTCAGAACTGGATGACACTGCTCAGAAATGCTTTTTTTTATACTTAGTTTCACTTTAATTAAATATTCAGTTATATCACAAGAGCATCGAAAATAATCGATTATTTTAAGTGTCACGAGACTTAATCTGCGAAAAACTACAGCGTAGCTCCAGTGGTTTTTTAAGTATTATGTCGAGTTACGAGTGAAAAATAATCGATTATTTTCGATTGCTCGAGTGATATTCGTTACGATTAAATCACGAATAATAATAAACGATAATAATAAACAAGCGATTTATAACGAATTAAATTGACATTTGTTAGTAAATACAAAACATTGTTGTCATGACAATTATTAAATCATGGCTCTAGATTTACATTATTATTCATTGTTTTTGCTTTGTTGGACCCGCCGAATAACCGAGGTGATTATACCACGTCGTCTATATATATATATATATATATATATATATATATATATATATATATGTCGTAGTCACATAGTGAAATCCGTCAGATTGTGTAAAACAGTGTCATTTCATGATCTGACGTCAGATGATGTAGTTTGTAGTTCATAAAACCACCGATTTTAGGCGGCATTATATTTACCTACGATTAAAGAATCTGAATTACATACCGTTTTGACGTTTCACGAAATGACTAAGTGCAATCATTTGATAGTATAAAACTACTAAGTTAATGTGTAAATTATCAGACCGTTGAAAAAATATATAAATAAACAAATATATGTGTGGCTGTTTCATGAACTGCCTAGTCGTGTAATACACGAACTGCCGTCAAATCATGGATCTGTTTTACACAATCTGACGGATTTCACTATATAACTACGACATATACATATATATATATATATATATATATATATATATATATATATATATATATATATATATATATATATATATATATATATATATATATATATATATATATATATATATATATATATATATATATATATATATATATATATATATATATATATATATATATATATATATATATATATATATATATATATATATATATATATATATATATATATATATATATATATATATATTATTACATCATTTTTGCCCATATGGACAGTGTTTGACCTTAAATAACTCATGATGACACAAGTTTCACTTCTTTCCCTTCTTTTTCTTCTCTTCCCAAAATCTCTTCATCCTTTGATTGTGCTCCTGTTTCCTTGTTCTGTCCACAATGTTCCTATCTTCCTTTCGCTTACTAAAAATTTGGTATTCCTTAATTTTGCTTCTGAATTTTTTCCTGTCTTCTAGCATTTGCTGATTGATCCCCAATTGCTTTAAGACATCTTCTATTTCATGAAACCAACTTGTTTTCCTACTTGAACTGTTTACTACATCAAAGATTTTTTTTGTAAGTCGTTTATTGTTCATTCTCTGTATGTGCCCATAGAAAGTTAGTCTTCGTTTTCTAATGATATCTGTTAGTCTGCCTGTGTGTTCATATAGCTCTTTGGTAGGTCTTTTCATCCATATCCCATCTCTGTGTACTGCTCCAAATATTTTTCTAAGAATTTTGCGTACAATTTTTTCTGTTTCTATGATGCCAGATGCACCAATTGTGGTCGTTTCTGACGCATACAATGCTTCAGGCAATACAACTGTTTTGTAATGTCTGAGTTTGGCCTGCCTTGATATGCTTTTCTTATTATAATGTGACCATGTAAGTTTATATGCTTTCTGGAGTTTTTCCGTTCGTTTAATGTTAGACATTTTGTTTGATCCTCCTATTTGTATATATTCCCCTAAGTATTTAAATTTTTCTACTCTTTGTATAGATCCATAAGTCGTATGTATGGTATGTACATTGTTGGTATGTCGTTCCATGTATTCGGTCTTCTCATACGATATTTGTAAACCGGTTTTAGCGGTTATTTCATGTAATCGCTCCAGTGCTTTCTTTGCTTCCTGTGTATTATTGCTGGTTATGGCAACGTCATCTGCAAATGCCAAGCATTTAATGATTGTTTTTGTTTCGCGTGTTCTTCCTAGCTGTATGCCTTTCACTTGTTTCTCCCACTGCTTAATAATTTTGTCTAAGACCATGTTGAACAAAATTGGTGAGAGGCCGTCTCCTTGTCTTACACCTGTGCGTATCTGAAAGGGTTCTGAGATTTCAGCCATGAACTTGATCTTTGAGGTGGTGTCCGTGAGCGTTAGTTGTATTAGTGTTCTGGTTTTTTTGTCAATGCCATATTCTTCCAGTACTGCAAAGAGCGTTTGTCTATCAATGCTGTCGTACGCTTTTTTAAAGTCCACAAAGGTAACTACAGTGTTATTTGTCTGTCTGACTGTCAATATTGTTCTTAGGTTCCTAATTTGTTCGATGCATGATCGCCCTTTCCTAAAGCCACCCTGGTATTCACCTATTTGAAGATCTGCTTGTGGTTCTAGTCTGTTCAATAACACTTTCGAGAATATTTTGTAAGTGACTGACACTAGTGAAATACCTCTGTAATTATTTGGATCTGACTTATCACCCTTTTTATGTAATGGGTGGATCAAGGCACATTTCCATTCTTCTGGCATTTTTTCTGTGATCCAAATGTCTGTAATGATCTTATGAATTGTTTTTATGATGTCTTTATCTTGAAGCTTCCACACTTCAGCAATAATGCCATCTTCTCCTGCCGCTCTGTTATTTTTCATTTGTTGTATGATCTCCTCTATCTCCTCTATTGTAGGTGGAGTAGAATCAGGATTGGATGTGGTTTTTTGGAAGGTCATTTTTTCCTTGGGTTCTTTACAATTAAGAAGAGTACTAAAGTATTGTTTCAGAATTTTACAGTTTTCTTTAGTGTTCGTTTCCAAGGATCCATCTGTTCTTCTAAAACAGAGGCTAGGAGGTTGATAACCCTTAATATTTTCTTTGAATGTTCTGTAAAAATTTCTTGTATTATTTCTCTTAAAATCTTCTTCAATTTCTTTTAGCCTGTTGTTGTCGTGTGCTCGTTTTTCTCTTCTAATTTCCTTTGATGATTTTTTCTGAACTTCGTGAAATGCCTTCCATGTTTCGGATGTTCTGTTACTACTGAACTTCATCCATGCCTGTGTTCTTTTCTCAATGGCTTGATCACAAGTTGCGTTTCACCACCTATGTTTCCTTTTTCTGGGAGGTTGCGCCCAACGCATTGCCTTTTGTACTGAGGTCGCAAGATCTGCCCAAGTGTCTGTTGGATGACTATTAATTTCTTCAATGATTTTGTCTTTGTTTATCCGCAAATATTCTGGATCAGGCTTGACTATTTTGTTTCTTACTGTTTTTTTCTGTCTTGGAATTGGTCTAATCTTAACTTGTAACAAATAATGATCTGACTCGAAGAACCCTTTACGCGTTCTGACATTTAAAATTTCCTGCGTATTTTTGTTAGAAATGGCCACATGATCAATCTGGAATTCTCCCCATACGGTGTTAGGTGCTTTCCATCTTGTAAGTTTTCGTCTTACCTTTAGAAATTGTGTCGACATAATTTTGAGATTAAAATTTTGACAATATTTTATGAGGTGCTCTCCATTTTTGTTTGTGCGATAGTGATAGATGATTATATATATATATACATATATATATATATATATATATATATATATATATATATATATATATATATATATATATATATATATATATATATATATATATATAGCAAGATTTTACGTTTTTCGGAATTGAATTTCTTGTCAAAACTAGAAAGCCATTCTTCATAAATGTTAAAAAAGTTTTTCCAATCACCAACGGTTTCCGTTTTTCAGTACCACAGATATTGGCTCCCACCATGGCGGTGATTCTTTATTTGCTGTGTTTTCCACCGAAGCACTTTTCGTCTTTAAATGTTAACGTTTTATTAGGCAAACATTTAAAAAATATGCCCGTCTAGTCCGCTAGACATGATAAGATGCTAAAAATTCCAAGATATTGTTGCACCACTCTTCACAGTCATGTTCATTAACGTCTGCACTTTAACCACACATAACCTTTTGTATAATATTATGCCTTTTCTTAAATTTATCTAGCCAACCTACAGAAGCGATGAAATCGGTGTGTCCCAAACTCTCAGCAAAATAAAGAGCCTCTTCTCTAAGAAGTGGTCCAGGCATTTGCACATTTTTATCCCGCGCAATTCAATTCGAAGTAGCTTTGTCAATGTCTTCGTAGGTACGCTTTTTCAAACGTTTGCATCATTAGTTGCACTATTTTCGGCTTTGTTCAGAATTTTTTCGAGGTTTCTTATAATTGAAGAAAGTGTACTTGGAAGAATTCCAAAGTCTTCAGCAATCACTTTTTTCTTTTTAGTTCCTTTGTCAACTTCACTTATCAACCTCACTTTGTCAGATAACGACATCGTATTGAGTTCTCTTCTCTGGCCACTCATATTTCTAACCATCTCAATTTTTCTAACTCTATTTCATTAATAAATAGCACCTTTACTATAACAAACAGGATACGGTTGCAATATACGGTACCATACATTTTGGAAAGTACGCAACGGTTAAGAAATTGGAGTTATAGATATTATTTTCTATGTAAAATTTTACCATTGTTCAAATTTTAATTTCGAGTTATGTAAATTATAGTTATATATATATATATATATATATATATATATATATATATATATATATATATATATATATATATATATATATAAATCGCTCGAGTTTTATTTATAAATACAAATATTATATAAGCAGAATCGAATCTAGACGATCAAAGAATGTTTACAATCGTTTGCAAAATTTCACACACACACACACGACTAAAATTGTATATTTTGTAACTAGGGCGGTAAGTTGTCAATTTGACGCGAGAGCGAAATTGGGCTGGGCGCCCAAGCGAATGTGTTGGGCACACATTCGCTTTTTGAAATTCAAGTATCTAAATAGCACTATCTAAAATTCACACAGTATTTTATCTTCCATAACTCAAATATTTCAGTTGAATTCTAAAACACGTGTTTCTTTGTTTGGATTTTGATATGTTTCATTTTTAAAGAAGAAACCAATTTTTACTTTCGTAACATTTTTTCTTTTTGAGATAAAGGTATCTCCATTAAAATTTTAAGCCCCTTTTTCGTCAATATACTGTTATTATAACAATATACCTTCCAAATTTCAGGATACTACTTTAAGGCTTATATTGGACCCATCTATTGATGAGTCAGTCAAAGTATTCTCAACTTTCTTCTATACATAGAGACAAGCATCATAACGGTCACTGCAGAGATTTTGTTGGTTACGAAATCTTGCGCAAAGTTCAACAATAATAGGACATTATGAAGGATTCACTCCGGTTGTCAACATTATCAATATTTGTTTACGTATTTCTTTATCTAGATTATGACATTTACAACTTAAGCATCAGATATATCGCCTACAATAGTACGACTGTACATAGAGTTATTAAACCATTTACTTTTCTATTTTCAATTTGCTTTTTAAATTGTATTTATATAGTATAACTTAAGTGGCAACTGTTACCTATCAGATTTGTAAAAGAGCATTATTTTTTTTAAATAATTCTTTTCCACTTCCTTTAATTAGATTTTCGGAAAATTTTGACATCTCTAACATATCCAGTTTCAAAGATATAAATATCCCTCATTTACAGCCTCTTTAGCTGAATTTTTGGAAAGTGGTAAAATAGGTATTTTTATATTTTGCAAGAGGAATCTAACTGCCAATTTTTACTATTGTGGCATATTTTGATTTCAGAGATAAAGGTTATACAAATATTTACCCCCCAATTTTACCCCCCAAATCAGCACCACTAAATACAGCCCCTTTTCAACCTTTTTAAAAGCGAGTGTCATAGAAGCAACGTCCTTCCCAAATTTCACGTTCGTTGGTAAAACGGATTGAGCTGTGCGTTGCTTAGTCAGTCAGTCAATCACGTTACGTTTTTGCTTACACCAATTGGTGTATGTATCGTCATTAAAAGGTTTAAATCCATTTCTTCGCACATGTTAGGGGGATCAGAAAGTAGTGTCGTTTTTTTATCATTAAAATTAATGATGTAACTACATTCGTTATAAACAACTTTTGCCATCTAGTGTGCAAATTTTCAATGCTGGAATGATCAAAATCTTTTTTGTGCAAAATATCTGGAGATGGCATTTTGGACATCATCCAAATTTAAATTTTTTTGCCACTTAGAAAATGTTGTGGCGATCAGGTTGAATGGAAATCCGATGGCGCAATATCGGACGAGTATAGTAGGTGAGGCAATACCTCCCATCCCAATCCATTATTTTTTTTCAGGGTTCGCCTTTCAAAGTGAGGTCTTGCATTATCGTGTTGCAGAATAACACCGTTTCCGGTGACAATCGATGGCCATTTTTTCAATTAAAGATTGATTCACTTGATCCAATTGTTCACAGAAAAGGTCTGCATTCACAGTTTGTCCAGGTTTCAACACTTAAATCCAACGACCGCGCGAATACTTCACCAAACACATTATGCCAGACCCAAATACCTGCTCCATTCTGCTGCAAATGTTCTTGGTTGGTCGACCAAGGTTGGTGAAGAGTGTTTGACAGCTCCTCGATTATTTGACACGGATTTGCTTCCACTTAAGCCCCTAACATGTCACTATCTAAAGTTGTTCGTCTTCCTGATCGATACGAGCCGGAAAGATCAAAGTTAGCGGATTTGGACACAGAAAACTACCGTTACCGCACAGTGGTCAAAATCTGAAAAAAGTTGTCCAAAAATCGAAAAAATTATAGTCAACAAATGAGTTTATTTCCCATATAAGAATCTTGTAAAGAATACTTTGGTGTGTGTTATTCTAAAAGAAAAGTTAGATATATTCTTTTTTCCCTGAGACGCTCCCTGAGACGCTCCTACGCTCCATCAAAGTTACCCTTGTCGGCATAGCGCGAGCACGTGTAGCGGCTCCGAAATATAATTGTTAATTCAAGTGCGTGTAACTTTTTACTAGAGTGTAATTTTTCATTTTTGTTTGATGGAGGGTGTTAAGGAAGGTATGTAGAATTTTTACATATATAACGTTTTCATTAATTTATACTCGCATGCAATGTTACCATTAAAGTGCGCGGATGCGCAGCAGTTTTCGTGAATTTTTAAAATCTGCGCAGATAAATTAAATTGCCGCGCACTTAATTTTCGAGACGTTGATTTTATCTTCGAAATTGGGTAAATTTCGAAAGAAAAAAGATTAATTAATATTTAAAATGAGATGTCATGGTTTGAACCAAATTAATAATAGAATTGAAAGTAGGAGATTATCATTACGATATCTTCAAATCTGTCAGTAGCTAGAATTACACGTATATCTTCTGTTACACTTGTAGAAGCGGGGTGTGCCAAAGAGTAACAGAAGACATCCGTGTAATTCTAGCTACTGACAGATTTGAAGATATCGTAGTGATAATCTCCTACTTCCAATTCTATTAATTAATATATTAAGTATATGAATAGATTATTTAATAAAAAGACATATTATTCAAAAACAGCATAGAGAAGCTATTAATAAACCACAAATATTGAAAAAATGTTAATTTTAAAAATGTAGAATTGTTAATGGAAACACCTGAAGAACGTCACGGAAAAAAGAGAAAAACAAGAACGGTGAAAATCTGATTTTGAGAAAGTTAATGTAATAATCTAAAATGTAATACTGGCTATACGTATTAACTAAATAACGAATACGTATCAATGAATCCCGTTCCTAAGATCCATAAGCATATGGAAGGAAAAATTAAGATGCCACAAAATTGGCGAAGTCAAAATTATGCTTTTGAATCCGAATGTTTTGAACACCGAATGTATAAACAATATCTTGGAAAAAAATGTTTTTAAAGAAATGAAAATTCAACCTTCGATACATTAATTGTAGACAAAAGCAGCGATATTTCTGTAGAAAAGTACTAATTTTGGATTTTAAATATCGTAATAATGATATAAATTACAAAACTGTATTTGTTGGTATTTTGAAAATGGAACATTGTGACAGCATTTGTAACAAAAAATTTAAAAAGTAACTTAAAAACATAACTTATCATCAAAATATGATGATGTTTACTGGAGATAATCACGTCACGCTTGGAAAGAAAAATGTGGTAGCTCCAAATGTGCCTGTTATGCAGAACATTTAAAGAAAATTTACTCTGAACAGAAAATTTACTCTTAACAGAAAATTTACTCTGAACTGTTCACACAATGTTTCACCGATCGAATATGAAAAGCGAAAATTTGAGGATTTAGCTCAAGTAACTGCACATGATGCCATATCATTTGAACTAATCAATGAAGTAAGGTAGTTTACTAGATATTTCGCAGATAGTGCAAAAATTACGATGTTCTAATTGACTATTGTCAAGTTATGGAACGAAATGGTCCTATCTGTAAATATTGTGCAAAAATTCTGACGGATTCTCAATATCGGGTAGCAATTTTTGCTCTCGAAATTATTAGAAGAGCTTTCATTTTTGTACAAATACCCACAGAAAAGTTGTTTTCTTAAACTATTATTGATGCACACCAGCATGTTAAGACGAAAATAAGAAAATTTAAATCTCAATACCTGGGAGACCCTGGGAAAAACCCTTTGGAGCAGTAATGTAAAAAAGTATTATCAGAAGTTCAAAATAACATTGATACTTCAAATATATATAATGCAATTTGTCCAAAGTGTCTGATCTCCCGATGACGATCAAACCCAATGGTATGCACTTGATAATGAGATTATTATAAATTCAGGAAAAATTTAAATTAATCTTTCTGAAAAATATTAAATAACTATGATAAATATATAAAAGTATTGGCATTGATAAAATATGAGATGAATATTCTGAAATGAAATTTACAATACTGAAGAAGAGTAAACTTGGATTGTTCAAAACATTCGTCGATACGTTAACTTTGTACTAACCCATTCATAATTTTCTAATCTTGCTATTCTTTACAATATTATGGGTACCTTCCTTAAGCATCCAGTGCGGATGGCGAACGGGGATTATCAGTAATGAATTCCATTAAAGAAAATATCGCAACAGACAGCAATATGAACACCTAGCTGATATAATGAGAATAAAATTACATTTATCAAATGGACAATTAATTAAAACAGAGTTTAAAAACAATTAGTTTGTACGAAAGACAGAAGACAACACAATAATAAATTTTCATTGGAAATATTCAAAAAACAGTGGACCAAACCTGATACTGGAATATGCAGATGATATAGAGCTTGTCAATAAAACAATCATTAAAACCAAAGAGTTATTTGAAAAAATAGAAAAGGAGGCAGACATAGTAGGATTACGTATTAATGAAGACAAAACAAAATATAGGTATAACTCCCGGAGATAGGGAAGAGATCGACTAGAGCAAAACATACAATTTCGAACGGGTCTCAGAATTCAAATACCTCGGCGCAGTCATCTCAGCAGACAACAACATGAATAAAGAAATGAAGGCCCGCATATAGAGCGGTAATAGATGCTATTATGCACTAAGAGAACTGTTCCAATTGAGAATAATGTCGCGAGCCTCAAAACTAAAATTGTACCATGCTGCTATAAGACCGGTAGTCACATACGGATGTGAAGCGTGGACCCTAACTAAAGCAAACGAAGAAGCCCTGCGAAGGTTCGAGCGAAAAATAATTATAAAAATACATGGACCAACCCAGGATCCGAGGTCAGGGCAATATCGAATAAGAACAAACGCGGAGTTAGAACAATTGTATCAGGGAGATATTGTGAGAGAAGCAAGATTGAGATGGGCAGGACACATATGCAGAGCACCGGATGACAGATTGCTGAAAATAGCGGGGCAGGAGGCACCGACGAGCAGAAGACCACCGAGAAGACCTATAATGAGATGGATAGACAATGTTCTATCGAAAATGCGGAAGATGGGCATCGAAAATGAACAGGAAGCAATTCTAGATAGAAGTCGTTGGAGGCAAATTGTGCTTGCATCCAAGACCCACAGAGGGTTATATTGCTACTTGAAGAAGAAGATGAAGAATATTCAAAACTATTACTTTGCTATTTGATATCATGGATTGAATAAATGAAAGTATAAAACAATTTACTTCAATTTACTTTTGGTTTAATTTTTTTGCTCACACTCGACTTTGGACCGCGCAGCACTAACAAAAATTAGAGAAAACACTGCTCCCGTGAGTTAGAAATCATGTCAAAGATGTGTCTACATACCGGTTTTTCTAGTAAAAAAATTTCCGTATATTAGCAAAAAAGTTATCACCGCAGCGGTGCTTAAGAAGTTGAGATATAGAACATATAGATTACGATGTTTTGTAATAGAATATAGAAGAAAATCTTGCCTATATCTGCCTCTATACATGTGAGATTAGAAATACGAAGCGCCGGCCGGCATGGCGACGCGCCAGGCAAATTGTTCGTTAGTTTAGGATCTACGCAGACACAGTTGGGGTGCTTATTTTAATATTTATTTTTATTTAATCATTAAATTTTCATCATTATTGAAATTAATAATTAACACTCCGCGAAAATATTATTTATGTCTGCATTTTGCAGTCTGCATTGCTTTATGTCTGCATTTTAGAATCGCGTATTGAATAAATACAATGGAAGATGTATTTCATTGGCTCCTTTTATCTTCAGATTCACTTATTTCGAGCTTGAGAAAAATTAAACCAAAGAATTTGTCATTAGAGGACCTAGAGCTTTTGCTTTTCTCTGAAGATGATGAATCTGAAAGTTTCCTAGAAATTTCTGATAAGCATTGACATTGACTTTGATTTCGAACATGATAATTATCCCGACAGTGATAGCGACTAATTAGTATTTTTTTTCCCTATTTTTTCATTTATGGTTATTTTTCCAAAATAACTGCTACATAAACTGTTTATTATTTCGCAATTGAAAGATTCTAATTGTTATTACCAATATTGAATACCCATACATACCTATTTATATGAAATTCCGTATATACCTATACATACCTGTACATACCTATTTATATGAAAACAATTTTTAAAGAAATGCTCGGTCATATTGGATTTGCCATATTGAATTATTAAATTGCATTATTAAATTCATAATCAGTGACCTCGAAAAACCTCATATACTAATTTGTATAAAATTTCGCTCAAATTTTAATAAAGTGCTCCGCCATATTAGATCCGCCATTTTGATTTTTATTAATTAAACAATGAAATTCATAATCAGTGAACGCGAAAAAACCTATATACCAATTTATATGAAATTTTGATATATTTTTAATGAAGTAGTCGGCCATATTGGATCCGCACTTTTGAATTTTAAAATTATACCATGAAATTCGTTATCAGTGACCTCGGAAACCCTCATGTACCAATTTATTTGAAATTCCGATAAAATTTTAACGAAATGGTCGACCATATTGGATCCACCATTTTGAATTTGAATATTATATTATAAAATTCTTATTTAGTGAACTCGAAAGCCCTTATATACCAATTTATATGAAATTTGGATCAAATTTTAATGAAGTGGTCGGCCATATTGGATCCGCCATTTTGAATTTTAATATTATACTATGAAATTCGTATTCAGTGACCTAGAAAATCCTTATATACCAAATTATATGAAATTCAAATCAAATTTTAATGAAGTACTCGGCCATATTGGATCCTCCATTTTTTATTTTAAAATTATACTATTATTATTATTATCGATAATTCCCCTTTAAGGAGAGCGCTAAAACACAATCAAATAACATGTAATTTTTTCTGCCTTCTTCTTTCTGCCCAGAAACCTCTCATATATTCACTGTGTTTCTTCATCTCTTCTGTCCACTTCTTTCCTGTTTTCTTCTCTTTGGGAGTTTGCTCAAACTTATGTTTTCTGATTTTTGGTTGAGATGTTGAGTTCCTTGAGGTCTTCCAAGGTTTCCTTTACCCAGTTGGTTTTCACTGTATTAGTCATCACTATGTTAAAAATTTTTTTGGTCAGTCTGTTTTCATTCATCCTATATATGTGTCCATAGAATTTTGCCCTTTCCTGATGTTTGTAATCGTCTCTGTATGTTCGTACAGTTCTTTTGTTGGTCTCTTTATCCAGATCCCCTCTTTCTGAACCGGCCCATAAATCTTTCTTAGTATTTTCCTCTCTTGTTTTTCTATATCCTTGATTTTCATTCGTCCCTTGATTACCGTTGTTTCTGAGGCATACAAGGACTCTGGTAGAACTATTGTATTGTAGTGTCTTAATTTAGCATTGATAGAGATACTCCTTTTGTTGTAGTGGTCCATGTAAGTCTGTATGCTTGTTGTAGTTTTTTGATCCTTTCTACATTGGATTTTGTGTTCAGTCCTGTTTTCTGTATCTTCTCTCTTGTCTACTTGTCTTGTCTCTCCATACTTAGTTATCAGTGGGTGTCTGTTTGTGGATTTCGTGTCCATGTACTGTGTTTTTTCGTAGGAGATTTGTAGCCCTGCTTTGGATGAGATTTCGTGGAGTGTCTCTAGAGCTACTTTGGCTTCTTTTCTACTATTTGTTATGATGGCTATATCATCAGCGAATGCCAAACATTTTATGTTGACGATTCTATCCTTGTGTCTCCCCATCTTTACCCCACTGACTCCTTTTTCTCATGTCCTATTTATTTTCTCTAAAACTAAATTGAATAAAATGGTTGAGAGGCCATCTCCCTGTCTCACTCCTGTCTTGATTGCAAATGGTTCCGAGACCTCTACCATGAACTTCATTTTTGATGTGGTATTTGTCAGTGTTTCTTGAATTAGATTTCTGGTCTTTTTGTCCACCTTTATTTCTTCCAATGTGTTGAAGAGTGTTTTTCTATCTATGGAGTCGTAGGCCTTCTTGAAGTCGACGAATATGACTGTGGTGTTCCTGGTCTTTCTAGTTGTTAGTATAGTTCTCAAACACCAGATCTGTTCACTGCATGATCTTCCTTTCCTGAACCCTCCTTGGTATTCTCTTATATGTGGGTCTATCTGAGGTTCTAGCAGATTTAACAGGGATTTGGACAGAATTTTGTACGTCACAGGTAGTAATGATATTCCTCGGTAGTTATTAGGGTCCGTTTTGTCTCCTTTCTTGTGGAGGGGATGTATTAGGGCTAACTTCCATTCTTCTGGTATTTTTCCGGTTTTCCAGATGTTTTCGATGATTTTGTGTTTATGTTTTCATGGTCTATGGTTATGTTAGGTGTAATGTTTTCATGGTCTAGCTTCCAGATTTCCGAAATCAGTCCATCTTCTCCAGGTGCTCTGTTATTTTTCAGTGATTTTATTATGTTCACAATTTCTTCGAGTGTAGGGGGTTTGGAATCCAGGTTAGGTTAGGTTTTTAGGTTAGGTTTGGAATCCAGGTTAGGTTCTGGCTTTTCAAACTGTAGTTTCTGTGTTGGTTTTTCACAGTTGAGTAGTGTGTCAAAGTAGTTTGCTAATATTTCACAGTTCTTTTTAGGGTTTGTCTCCAATGATCCGTCTTGCCTTTTGAAGCATGTAAAAATTTCGTGTGTTGTTTTTGTTGAAGTCCTCTTCTATCTCCTTCAACCTGTTGTTTTCATAACCTCTTTTTTCTCTGCGGATTATTTTGGAGGAGGCCTTTTGTATCTTGTTAAATTCTTCCCATTTTTTCGGGTGTTCTGTGGCTGTTAAATTTTTTCCAGACTTGTCTTCTATAGCTCTGTCGCATGCAATGTTCCACCATCTGTGTTTCCTTTTTCTCGGTGGTTGCCCCAATTGCAACAATTCTTTAATTTTTCATGACAGTTCTGTCCAATTGTTACTCTCAATTTTCTTCTTTTTTTCTGTAATTTCTTTCTTGTATAATTGTAGGTATTCTGGGTCTTTTCTGAAAGTTCTGTTGGTTCTCTTGATTTGTCTGTAGGGTATAAATTTCACTTTGATTTGTAGGAGATGATGATCGGATTCGAAGAATCCTTTCCTTGTCCTAACATTCATAATTTCTCTGGTGTTTTTCTTGGATGTCGCTATGTGGTCAATCTGAAATTCTCCTAGGGCGTTGTTGGGAGATTTCCAAGTCCGTAGTTTGTTGTGTGGTTTCTGGAATTGCGTTGACATGATTTTGAGGTCGAAATTCCTGCAGAAGTTTATTAAGTTTTCTCCATTCTTATTTGTTCTCTTGTGGGCAGTGTGTTTTCCTGTTGTGTCTCTGAATTTTCCTTCCCTGTCTAATTGGGCATTAAAATCTCCTAGTAACACTTTTACCTGCTTCGTGGGGATTTTGTTCGTGGTTTCTTCCAGATCTTCCCAGAATTCTTCTATCATCTGCGGGTTTTTCTTGTTGTAGTTATTCGTGGGGGCACGTGCGATCAGTGCATAAGCTTTGTTCCCAGATCGAATCGTAAGTGTTGATATTTATTCTGATTTTGAAGTGAAATCCATTACAGAGTCCAGTATCGATTTGTGTACTACAAATCCTGTTTCGGAGAGTTTGAGGTTTCTTTTTGAAATGGTTATGGCTGGCTTCCCTTTGTATATTCTGTAGTTTTCCGAGTCAAAGCGGTTCCCATCTGAGAATCGTGTTTCCTGTATTGCCAGTATTTTTATATTGAATTTATCCATGGCGTTCGTCAGTTGTTTCAATTTACCTACTTTCAGTAGTGTGTTCGTGTTGAGTGTTCCCATGTAAAATATTCTCTTAGTCTTGAGTGTTTTTGAGAGGCTCCGATTCTTCTCTTCATGACATGCCTGATCCCCTGGAATCCGATGATTAGGTCTATTACCCAGCCTTTTGGACTGGGGCCCAGGGTAGTGGATTATTTCCAGTTGTTCTGACATGATTAATGGTTTGTGTTCAGGTTTTGGAGTTGAAATCCAAACGGATCTCAAAAAATTTCGACTGGAGTTTTGAGTTCCAGAAGTTTCAATCGCAGCCGAGCTCACAGAGCCAACAGACGCTGACCAGAGTACCGGTGGTTCCCACACAGACGTGTCTGGATTGTAAAATTATACTATTCTATTACTATAATTATATTATATTACTATTATATACTATTATACTATATAAACGTATACTATTTTATACGTATATATTATACGTTTAAATCTGAAACTTATTTCTATTTTTTGACATCCAGACCACTGTGCGTTGGTATATACAAACGTCTAATGCATTTGGATAAACGTCGCAAATGTTTTTGATAGCAACGTTTGCGTTACTACCCTTGTGAAACTCACGAAGCACACAATACTCAATATGTACCTCTTCTGGTATTTGTACTGCCATTTACCATAAATTTCAAAACAATAATTTAAATTTAATTTTCACTAGTAAACAATTCACTCTAACCTTAAAATTTCTTTGGCACGACTTTTAAGTACATATTGAGCTGATAAATGAATATCGACATGCGAAGAAACGACATTTCTTTCCGGTCCCCCTATTTCTTTTTGCGATGTTGACATACTTTTTACACTCAAGCTTTAAATACTTCTAGAAATTCTATTACTCCGAGTGCATGCCGTCGTGTGATACGCAATTTTCGACGCAGAAACGTTCGTACAAAAGGCTCTTGCAACTAATATACATATCAGCCACAATAAATTATACAAAAGTAGTCCAGCAAAGATAAAAAATCTTACGATAAAAACGTGAAATATAGTAATGTAGATTAAACTGACGGATTATCGTCTTATCGCACGCACAGTCGTTGAAAAACATGAATTTATACAAACCGAACAAACAAGAATTTGAAATTTGTCTGGTCAAACTAGTCAAGCAAGTGAAAACATAGCCTTACTAACTTATTTTATTAAACAAATGATGCAAAATATAATATTATATTTTTTTGTAAATTTTTTAATATGACCAGTGTTTCTAAACCTTTTTTTGATCATGCTCCAGCTCAAACTTCAAAGATTACTCTTATATTACTTTCAAAGATTACTCTTATACTACTTTCAAAGATCTATTACGAAATAAATTGTTTTTTTTTTAATATGAGAACTGTAAAAAGAAAGATCTTGTTTAAAAATATATTTATTGATAATGACACCAGTTAGCATAATAATAATAGTCAACCAACATATAAAATATTATTAAATATAAAATATTATCCATTAAAGGCCATACTTCCAAAATTTTGTAATTTGAAAATATGTTTTGACAATCATGGACAATATTTCCTAATTGTCTCATGAATGAACATTATCAAATTGGTCAGAATTAACCTTATTAATATACGTTTGTTTAATAATTTGTTTGATTTGAAGAGGAAATACAACCAAATTGTTGTTAATTTAAACCTCAGAAATTGTTTATTAAAATTGAATCTTGGTTGGTTTTGAATCGTTTTAGTAAATTGAATCGTTGTAAGTAGTTCAGATAAGTTTCCTAGATAAAGAACCGGTTTTCAAAAGTGTAAGGTGAATTTCCAAAAATGTTTTTTTCTCTATTTTTTAGACTGTTTGAAATAAAATATTATTTCATTATCAAATATTCTAATTAGAACAATGTGTTTCATAGTTCTATTTTAATCATTCTTTTTACATTATCTCAATAAGTTAATCATAAATGAATTAGTTTACACGATTTAGTAAATAATTGCCCGTACATAATATCTATCTATTTTATTTATCTATTTTAGATTTGCAAATAATTCAATTGAAACTTGAATTTCCAAATTTTTGCAGGTCATTAAACAGTTGAAGATACAATGGGGAATATACAAGTAATTTAAATTTGGATTAAATATTTTAATTACTTAAAATTAATGAATAAAAAATGCAAATTAAGCAAGGGAAGTTCAAATTTGTAAAACGCAACAGCGTTGGTTAAAGCGATATCAGACGTAACATAATATGTAAACAGGTTCGTTTCTATTGTATTTAATCCTAAATATGATGAGATGTAAACATAACCTATAATTTTTGATTATTGTAAAACGAACAAATGTTAAAGGAAATTGCATTCACTGTATAATATTGCTAAAACTAATCACATGTAATCTTATTCACGGTCTGTCAAGTTTATTATGATACTTTCTATGTATTTTGGCAGAAAATTATTAATATATATTATTTGACGTCATCAACAGAGCGCAGGAAAATGGCGGCGTTTAAACTGCTCAAAATTATTCACCATTTTAAATATTTTTTTAAACGTAACTACAGTTTTTTAAATAGTATTTTTATTTTTTACAATGTTATAACGGTGTAAACAGTGATTTTTTTTTGTTTCAGAGTATATGTCAGACCTTTGTTTCAGAGTGGAAACATTTTGTTGTGATTAGTAAAAATATGCTAAATGACTTTAAAAATATACATTATTTTTTTAACATTGTTTTTTATTATAAGCATTATCAAAACAAATAAATAATTAATTACGCTTTGTAAAAATAAATGAATTATGTTTTTTGTTACATTAATCGCAATATTACGGTCACCCGATTTATCTAAAGTAACCTTTGATTTGACTTGGAATTTTACTTATTGTTGTTTTTGAATTAGACAAATAAGAAAATGAACTTTATACTTTACTCATTTATAAAACATTTAAAATTATTATTTTATTTTTACTGTTTATATACCAATGAAGATCTATAACACACATTCTAAAATTAAATTAATTAATATTTCCATATAATATTTGTTTTAGTATTAAAATATATTTGTATGTATGTTTATATACAAATGTATTTGTTTTTGTAGTAAAATATTGTTATAGTAAAATACGTGTTGACTCAGCATTTTTGATATAAAGCTGACAAACTAAGAGTGCCTTGATTTTAAACTGCAATTTTCAAAAATAAAACGACAACAACTTTTTTGTTGAAAATAGTAGTAGTAGTAGTAAAATCTAAAGTTAGGTTAACAAGAAATGAGAAGCGCTGAAATTTTTGTTCTCGCGGCATTCGTTTGTGGATAATAAGCGGAAAATTCCGATGCATTTATTTTCTCAAAATAATTATTTTTAGGGTGGGTCCCGCTAACTTTCTGTTAAGTTAGCGGGACCCCATTTTCCCGGGAAATGGGAAGTGCGGGATTTTTTTTTTACAATCGGTTGCGGATAAAAAGCGGATTATTATGTGCCGACGCGGATTTTTTTTTCCTCGTTGGTCCTGCCAACTTAACAGAGGTACTTGAAATTCCTAATTGCTGTGATAGACGTCGCACGAACTGATTAGAATTTTCTTCAATTTTCTGCCTAACGCAAAGTTTTCGCTTCTATTCTAGCAGTTTTTTTCGTTTAGTATCCTTTTAGTATCCTTAAGAGAAACTGTTGGACGATATTTTTCGACACATCTTGCAATTGTCCTGCAATTTGGCGACGCTTGAAAATTAAAGTGTTTTCGAAACCACTTAGGGTGAATAATGGAGTTCATTCTAATAAAATGCTCCTACACAAGCAATCCTTTCGGCCACCTGTTCAATCGGCCACCGTTCCATTTTCAAAAAAAACTTGAAGGTTCATTAAATATTAGACAGTTAAAATTGTAATTGACAGTTGTAATTGTATATTTTACCTTTTCCCTATTATGATACAAAATAATATTTAATTTGTTTTTTCTTTTTCTCTTGTTAATTATACTTACCCTAAGTTCATTGTGTAAGTACTATAAGCAGTTTAAATATTATAACTAAATTACGAATAAAAATAAAGTTTTTGTTGTATAGACTACTAATTTTAATATTAATAATAGTTTGTACGATTAATAATATGTCATTGGAAGGAATTTTGAAAAGTAAATAAAAGTTACTAAAAGTTCTTAAGATTTTGAACATAGTTTATAAACATCTAAAAACCTAATGTATTATCTGCTTATATTCCTTAATTCGAACTAATTTATTTCTAAATATGAAGATTAACGATTTATAATATCGTAGTTAACAATTTATAATATCGCAGTTACATAACTGTTGATAAATAATAATTGGAAAACATGAATTTTGCTGACTTGACCTTTATCATGCAGATCCAAAACTAAATATTTGTAAAAATCAATTCAAGTTTGTAAAAATCATTTATTTCATATCTTGGTATTTCTAAATTATCAGAGGATTTTATCAACAATTAAAGTGTGAAATTTACCTTCCAATTTTTAACAATTAACGTAGATTCGTATTTTATCTGATTATATATATATATATATATATATATATATATATATATATATATAAATATATATATATATATATATATATATAAATATATATATATATATATAAATATATATATATATATATAAATATATATATATATAAATATATATATATATATAAATATATATATATATATAAATATATATATATATATATAAATATATATATATATATATATATAAATATATAAATATATAATATATATATATATATATATATATATATATATATATATATATATATATATATATATATATATATATATATACGGAAATTTTATGATAAAAGATAAAATGGGGTTATCAGTAATATAGTAAAATTCTATTTATAATATGAAATTATTTTTCTGAATTATGAAATTGTATGAAATCTAGATTCAAATAGGATCATAATGGCGACAGTTATTTTTGTTGCCTTGAAAACTAGATTTACAAGAAAACAATTTATTTAACTCTTTAGAACTACATTAGCATAAAATTTAAATTAATTAATGCAAGAGATATAAATATTGAAAATGTCGGTATTTCAATTTGACTTTATGATACACATCGATTGGTTACATAACCAATCAAGGATGGTAAAATTGTTGAAAATAATTCTTGTTATAATTATTACGTAATAGATATTAGCAAGGGCAATATGGCTCTTTTGGTTGAACGGTTCTTTTAAAAACAGTTTGTCTCGTCTATAGTTTCGACTGTACTATAGTTCGACTGTCTAGTCTTGTCTTTCTAATCTTCTCTCTTTCTCTCTCTCTCTTTTTCACCCTGTATAATTAATTATTGTATTGTTTCTAAGGAATCGAATAATTAATTAGTGTGAGGGATTAATTAAGTTTGAGTTGAGAGAGGATAAGTTTTAACTTATTCACTCATTAGCGACAGATAGCCAATAATATTAATAACATCCGGGCCAATAAACATCCGGGAAAAAAAGACTAAATTATTGGAAAACTCCTTTTATCTATATTATGTATTTATATTAATAACACCAGGTTGTATTTTGTTACAATGTCTATTTTATATGTTTTTGTTCTTTATATGTTCTTATCACTTAGTTAACACACAAAAAAAAGTACGTTGCAATAGAATAATATAATATTAATATACTATTGTCATTTCTAGAATAGTATACAACATTGAAAAATATATTTTTTAATTGATATTGACTCAATATATTTATTTGCCCGTTTATTGTTTGATTGTTGAAGTAATTTATTACATTTTCTTTTTGCATGATAGACTTGGCCATATAACGGCTGAATGTCTGCATACGTTAGTTCCAAGTGCAAAGGTCTGACTTATTATTGCTACTAAAAATTCCAGGAAATTTCCATAATACTTATTGTATACCATAAATATTTGGAGGTAATGACACTTTTGCTTTTAATAAACCATTACACTGTTTTTCAACAAAGTAAATATTTTATTATTGGAATATTCAAATTGGCTTGAAACGGTGTTTTTATATTTGAAATTCGATTTGCATCAGAAGCCAAAAATACATTGACGTAGTAAAATTAATTCGGCAAATACATGGCGCTATGTCTGAAATAAGAATTCTGTTTTACGCAATACGATCTATTTTAAATACGGTAAAGAATATTTCAGTTTGTATTTATTTATTCATGAATAACTAAATCATGCTTTCGATTAATTATAATATTATAATTTATATTTATAAATCACATGATTAGTCAATAAAATAGATTTAAATATTGTAGTGTCAATTGTACCTGTATAATACAATTAGATATTATATTATCTATTTTGTGTAATACAATTAAATATTGTAGCATATAATGTATAGGGTGAAAAATTAAAGTGTCCTGATTTTAAACTGTATTTATCAAAAATGAAATAAGTTGCAGACCAATTTTTTTGTTGAATCTTGTACAGTAAAATATAAAGTTTAATAACAAGTTAAATGCTTAATCCTAAATTAATAATTAATACTTAAAAAATAAATCGATTAGATGACCTACTTTTGCTTAGATACCAGTGAACGCACTCTAACACATTTCTAGCGGAATCTCACCAATAACTTGCCGAATGTTTCGTTTCAAGTCTTCCAGGGTTTCAGGTATGTTCTGATAAACTTTAGATTTAACGTAATAGCCTCTAAAGAAAATTCTCTAATCCAAATCTAATCCTAATCCAAAGCCGACAAATCGAAAGAGTAGGCCACAAGTCAGACGACCAGGATAGAACGTAAAACGCTTTCATAGACATGTTGGATACATGAGGTCTTGCACCATCTTGCTGATACCAAATATCGTTTTTTGGTACCGGAGTAGAGCGATGATCAATTAAGAACGTTTGTAGCATCTCCATAAACGTTAACTATTGACAACTACTGCGTTTCCCATTTCATCTTCAAAAAAATATTTTCCAGATAGTCCAGCTGACCATATTCCACACCACACAGTACAGTACACCATACAATATACCTTTTGAGAATGCAGCTCTTCTTCGAATATAATTTGAGGGTTTTCGGCAGACCAGTAACGCAAATTTTGTTTGTTCCTCTTCCCATGCAGTTGAAAATGTGCTTCGTCATTCAAACTTATTTTGATGACAAAATTATCCCCTCTGCCCAAAATCCATGGACGGAATGAGTTTCGGTCTATTGGAGGAAGTTTTTGGGGTTTTGGTTATTTGTAAGGCCGAAAGAGTCTCTTTAAATCTTTCTTTAGAATTGGTCTTACCGCGTCAGGTGAAATTCCTACTTGCTGCGATAAACGTCACACGAATTTTCTTCAATTCTATTCCTAACTTGTAAAGTATGCACTTCTATTCTGGCATTTTTTTTTCCTCTCTGCAAGTATAGAATCCTTAAGAGAATCTGTTCGACGATATTTTTCAACCTATCTTGCAATTGTCCTGTAATTAAAACCACATCTGAGTTTGAATAATGGAGTTCATTCTAATCAAATGTTTTACACAAGCAATCATTTGTTCATTCGGCCACCGCTGTATTTTCAAAAAAACTTGGAATGTTCACTGAATATTAGACAGTTGAAATTATGTTCATTACTTCAATTGTTTTTATTAATTAAAAAAGGGCACTCTTAATTTGTCACCCTTTATAATACAATTAAATATTGTAGGATCTATTGTATACCACAATTCAATATTGTATCTATTCTATAATGTAATTAAATATTGTAGTATTTATTGTATGATACCATATTGTATGATTTAAGGCCGATTACCATATACGCGACACTAGCTACGCGACATCCCCTTTCAAATAATGATTACATTGTTTTAAATAGGCACGTCGCGCAGCTGTCGCGTAGCCATAGTGAGAACGTGCCCATTTAAAACAACGTAAACATTATTTGACAGGGGATGTCGCGTAGCTAGTGTCGCGTATATGAGAATCGGCCTTAACACGAATGGTTTCCCAACAAAACTCATTCAAAACATTATAAATAATAAACGAACCCAATTCACAATGGTCCAAATATATCCGGAAACTTCAAATTTGGACAAAACTTTCATCTGCCTGAAATATTTTGGCAAAACAAGCGAACAAATCGTCCGTCAAATGTCCTTCGAAAGCAAATTCTTCAAAAGTAGCATTTATACCCTCCTCAAAGTTGTCCTACATATTGTTTAATGCTAAAGACAAAATCGCCCCCCTCAAAAAATCCGGCGTATGCGATTTTCATTGTTCCGAATGCAATAGCTTCTACATAGGTCAGACAGGACGAAGTTTTTCAACAAGGTTTTCAGAACATTCTTGCGATTTTCCTCTGAAGAAAGACACTAGTTCTTTTTCAAACCATTGTCTCGAATGTAATCATAAATTCCTAGAAATAGACCATCATAAAATCTCGCATAATTGCAACAAAGGCCCGAACACTTAATCTCCTAGAGTCATTAGAAATTTTTATACAAAGTCGTAACCCATCCGTTAATCTCCTTAATGAACAAACCGACCTAATCTTTTCACAAATTTTTAATCTTGCTCAATCGCCTCCAGGTAATTCCCTAATTGCAAAAAGCCACCTCCCCCGCCCCAAAATCCGTAGTATAAATACATTCCATCATCAATTTGTCATCATTTGAAAATGACCTTTAACAGTCGAAACTCGGGTCGTGATAAATGTAGAAATTTATATAACTGTGAATAATATGTTATATAACATTATTACATATTATAAGTGTGGTTAAAACATAGTGAATTTTTAGTGTTAAAACATAGTGAAATTCATTGTGAATATGTTCTTTTTTATTCATATGTTCTTATGTGTTACCCTGTTTCTGACTTGGCATAACAATTTGATTGCAAATAAACTTACTATTATTTTGTATTATCACAGTAAGCATACGGAATTGACACGGATGGATGAACTATTTTTCTGTAAACTGTTAATTCAATATTCTTGTTCACCATTATTCTATTTAAGGAATGAACATGTCATATTATTTTGCTATTTCTCCCATAATTTTACTTCTCGTGTCGCTGGACTATACAAAATTTATTTCTTGAGCCATATTAAAAAATTAGTTATAGTTGCATTTCTTGGATGTCATACTATTAATTTAATCATTGAACATGCTGAATGCTGAAATTCTTATTTTCTGATTTTCTTAACTGAAACAAATACTTCTACAAACAATCCAACTCATGCTTATATCTAAAAATATATGAAAGCTTTAATAGACATAGTATTTTTATGATATTCATTTTTTTATAATATACATCCTATTATTTTATAGCTATAAAAGTATGTCGCCGAGTTCTTGTTCCTTACCGTCCACCAGCACAATTAAAGTAGTTTCGAGTAGTGTACTAACCAGGCAGTAAAATTTGGTTGTGTTACGTACACATTTGTCAGTTAAGCTAAAAAAATAAGCGCAACGAATGTGTGCTTGCAAGGTAACGAATTCTAGTGAAAATACAGGTAATAATTTATGTACGTATTTTAAATGTCTTCAAGACCGTCCCTAGCATTATTAGATGTTTTAATATTCTGTATTTAAGATTAATTACGGTAATTTCTTTCCCATATTGTCCGTTTTCGAAATATATAACACTGCTTCTGGATGATGACTTTTACCTGCTAAATTTACCAAAAACATTCGCGTTTTCCTGACCGTCTCCTTTCCCGACCGTCCCTTCCCGAGGAAGAAAAGAACAGAAGACAAAGAGCTAAAATTAACTCGATTCGTAAGAAACACTTTCAAGCAAAGAAGAGTATCTAAAGTATCGAAGCTCTATCTAGTAGAGTTTATGCAATAGAAAACTACAAGACCGTTTGTCAATCAATGGAATAGTATTATTCATTTAAAACACGTTCCTTTTATTTTTAAGTGCATTTTGTATTAAGTTTTTTCATTTCCATGCTAAATAAATATATCTTCAAAAATTAAGATCTTTAGAAAGATCTGTTTTCTTAACCGTTCCACACTGTACCTGACCTTCCCCCTTTATTGAAGATCGTCCCCAAGTTTCCCTTTGCAAAAATGTGTTATTTTTCTGAGATTTAGCATTACATGACTTATTTATTGCAAAGTAAATGCTATATACTTCTATATAATATTTACTTGCGTTAAGTGTATTCAAATGATTTGGCTATTCTAAACTCAGAAATTATGAGAAAAATACATATTTTTAACAATTTACTATGAACTTCCCGTTTATCATTGAATATTTTCTTTTTCGAGTCTAAGTAATTTATTTTTTGGGGGCGCGGTTGTTACACCTACTTAAAAAATAAATAAAACTATGACCCAAAAATATGACCCAACTCCATGTTTTCTAACAGATAAGTTGATTACAAGATTAGGAACGTTCAGGAAATTAAACAAGAGTTTGAAAGCTTGTAAGTTTTATATGGTTTTTTTATATGGTTTATATGGTTTATCGCCCTTACAGTTTTAAGTAGTTTATATATCATTGAACCAGAAATAAACTACCAAATCTTTATTTTTTTGTATATATAAGCAATCTAATATTATTGTTAGTAAAATGTATTTAAATCATTGTATTACATAAAAGTACGTTTACAAATTATTATTGAAACTGTTAGAAAATAGTCGATGCTAATTCTTTTTTAGCAAGATTATTATAGTTATAGTAAAATTAACATAATCGTCATCTCATATTTCTATTTTGTAATATGTATCAATATTATTCATTTTAAGAAGCAGTTAAAGAATTTCTTATATACAATACAACGATTTTGAATCATAACATGCTTATTTTTGTAGTTTCAGCATTCGACTTTAAACATAGCTTAATTATTAGTTTCAATTGAATTGATTATAAATTAAATTGATCCTTTTATAATCAATGTAATTGATACTATTAATTATTATAAAAAATTGTATACATGCGATAATTGAACCTATAAATAAATATTTCTTATACTTTTAATCATAAGCAAAAATTATTTATGATTTTATTAAAGCAGCCCAAATCCAATTATTCATTTCATAAATAGTATCTGACTATCTCTAACTATTTCATAAATAGTTTTTAGTAACCTGTAGTGAATTTGGAAAACGTAGAAAGTAATTCAAATAATGACGTCAAGAGATTCCCAAAAATAAAAATAGGATTGAAGGACGAAGACTATTTTCCAAAATACAATCCGACTTTATTCATCATCGGATATTAGATTTGATGAGAAATTTAATGTAGAGACAAATAAATAGAAGTTGCTAATTAAATCAATTAATTATATATTTAGCTATAATATCACAAGAGCATCGAAAATAACCACGAGAGCGTAGCTCGAGTGGTATTTTGGATTTTAAACTAGAAGCCGGTACGAAAAGGGATATTCCAAGAAGAACTATTATTAAATATTATTTTTAATTTCATATAAACAACTTAATTTGGTTTTTCGAAAGCTTTCTACGCAGCCCTGTACATTACAAGTGGGAAAGAAAATTTTGTATATTCATAAATATAATAGTCATTTACATTAGAGTGCGGAAAGTTCAATCATTTACGTACGAAATTTATATAAATTTTTTTGGCCGACAATTATTATTTAAGAAACAAATAGATTTACATTATTTACAATATTGGAAATTATTATTTCTTTTTGGCACAATGTTGCAAATGGCTACTATGCGGTAAAGTGTCTTTACTATGCGGTATAGTGACTTTACCGCATAGTAGCCGTACTTTGCAACAATGTGTGTAAAAATCTAGTTTCGCTTGACGTATACACGATGTCAAAGCTAGCTTTTCAATTCACAAGGCCAAAAATGTTATTTCAAATATTTCATCTTTACTTATATTAGATTTTTGACTCCTTTTGTCGACCTCTGTCATTTTCCGCCCTGAGGCCAGTTTGCTCATACGGCAGTGCCAGCCCTGTGTAGACATTATGTTTTCTATAACATAGGCCGGCAGTTCTCAAACTTTTTTCGCTACCGCACCCTTCAGGCTAAAAAAAAATCACGGCACAGCTACCCTTAAGGAGGTTCGAGCGTAACTAATGAGTCAAAATATTGCTTGAATTTTTCTATATTTTCAATTATCCTAATAGTTGTTAAAATTCATTATTTTTATTTATAATAACATAACAAATTTTAAAATTGGTAATTATTATTTATTTAATAAAATAAAGTTATTAAATGACTTCGTTATTTTTGATTTATAAGGTGACATAAAAAGATCTGGCAACATCAGTGTTATGAGTCGACTGGTTGTAAAGGGATCAGAATTTTATTAGCCCAAGATGTTGGCCGAAAACCTCGAATTACAAAAAGACAAAAATTTATAGATAATCTGTGTAAAAAGCTGGAGTGTATTCTATGAAATAGTTCCACAGACGTTCAAAAGTTCAAAATGTTTCCATGTTTTTCTTTTCTCTCACAATCAGCTTTTATCGCGACGTTGCCAAACCATCTGTCATATGAATTACTGTCGATAAACAAGATTCAAAACAAAAAAATTAACTTTAATTATTTAAATAATTACATCGAGAACATCACATTGCTTTAATGTTATCGTGTTTTAATATTATGTAAGTTTATTGTATCTAGTTTTTTATTCCTTAAAATTGTTAAAACGCATAGAGACGATATTTGGTCGTTGTCGATATAATCTAGCCTAGGTTTAATCTAGATTAGGTTATGGTTAGGTTAAGTTATATTATAGCCAGATAAATCTAGAATGAGAGGCCGACGTCTTTGTTTTTTGTTTAGTTACGTGCATTGTTGCCATAATAACAACGAACTGGCATCGTTTAATAATTAAACATTTGGACTTTTTCATTGGACTTTTACGCACGATTTGAATACTTTTACATACAATTATAATAATGGCATCCTTCACATACAATAATTTACAATAACTTATTAATGTGTTCATTTCTGTGAGCGAGTAGATAAAAGTCAATTATATAAGTTTTTCTAAAGAATTAAAAAAAAAGTTATTACTTTTTGTTAACGATGACCTTCGTATATTATTAAAAAAAAGTTCGACACCTATTTACAGATATCCAAAAATATTTTTTTACTCATTTAAACAACCGTTGATACATACAAAATGTAAATATGTATTATATATGTATTTACAAATTACTGGAGTTACTAATTTAAAATGGAGTTTATACACGTGCCTGCATATATGAGACGTAATATAACAAGTGTCTACTTTTCTATTTAAAATAACTATTCGATTGTAGAATCGTTTATTTTTTAATTTTTTCATATTTAATACGGAAATTCATATTTAATAAGGTATATTCCATGTGACAGGATAGTTTTTTTTTCTTATATTTTTTTATTTATTTGTAAAATAGATAAGATTAGAGTAAAAACAATATAAAATCTATAAATTATTAAGATTATTATGAAATATTTATTATGAAATATAAATTTCTAATGTAGTTTTATGATATTTTAATTTGTTTGCTTCAAGGAGTTTTGTGAAATTATTGTTATTTTTTATTTCTGGTTCATTTTTTTAGGAAATACGGTGTTCGTTCAGGGTGCTGCAGCTACTCCGGTCACTTTGGTTAATGCCATGACCAAATATGGCAAAGACAATAAATTGAAGGACATAACTGTCTGCCACATGCACACTGAAGGACCGGCATCTTACTGTGATCCATCCTGTGAGGGAATCTTCAGGTAATTATAAGTAATACAACAATATATTTTTATATTTTTTAATCAATATTTCAAGTTAACGTTTGAAATATTTTTTATATTATTGTTACAATTAATGATATTTTCTAGTATTCTAGTTCTATTTCTATTTTTGTTTATATTTTTTTATTATTATAAACTGATATTTTATGATCCATATACTGCCAACATTATGAAATAACAATATTTGTTATAATCTAATAAACTACGAGAAAGGTATAGTTACATAATAGTTTTAAAAACTGAAAAATGTCTATATAGTCTTCTTAAATGACAAATACAAACTAACTTAGTGAAATAGGGATAATTGTTTTATGGATAATAAGAGAAATATTTAATTTATAATAACTTTATTTAATTAATAACGTGTTATTTCATTAATAGCGTGTTATTTAATTAATTACGTGCTATCGTTCTCCGCTTGGAGGAAAAGAAGGGCCTCATCTTATTTCATCTTCTTCTTTGTCTCTTCCTCCTTCTCTTGCACCACCTCTTCTCTCCTCTGCTATTATTCCTTTTATATTTCCTTCTTCTCTTCCTCCTCTTCTTTCTTCTGTTATGCATCCTCTTCTTTCTTCTGTTATTCATCCTCTTCTAATTCCATCTTTTCTTCCTCCTGTTCTTTCTTTTCCTCTTCTTTCTTTTCTCATTTTTCTTCCCTTCCTTCTTTTTGTCCTGTTTGTGCTTCTTCTTCACCTTCTATATCTTCCCCTCTTCTTTCTTGTCCTTTTTTCCCTTATTGTCCTTTTTGCCTTCTTGTCCTTTTTTCCTTCCTGTCCTTTTTTCATTCTTGTCCTTTTCTCCATAAAATCTTACTTCTTATTCTTTTCCTCTTCCTTTTTTCTTCTTATTCTTCTCTTCCATTTTCCTCTCGTCGCACAGTGGGGCAGAATGTATGATTTCTTGGCAAAAATTATTTCAGCTAAATTTTGACTATAAAATGATAATTACAAATCTTTTTAATAACAATACAAAGTTTAATAGGTATTTTTTTCTGAACTATATACATGTATGTAAATTTATGGAAGTGTCCAACCAGTTTTTATAAAAACCTATCATGTTTTCTGTTAGCTTTTTGCCATCTTTTCTTGAAATCAGCTACAAAAAAATGAAATCTTTTTATCAAGATCCGGAATTAGGTCTTTAGGACACTTTGTACGTGTTTCAACGATTTTTTTCCTAAATTTGACTTTACTTCTGTTCTCCGCTGTCAGCAGTTAAACCAAATTAGTGAAAAACACGTCTGCCGCCGATGCAGATATCTTGGCCATTTCACTTTGTTTTGCTATATAAAAATTCAAGGATAACGTTGAAAGTATAAATAAACTATGTGTGTAAACAGAACATTGATCTAACTAACCATTTTTCCACAAAAAAATCGTGAAAACTTGGTATTCTTTTGCGCTCTAAACTAGCATTATCTCAAATTGACGCAACATGCGCAACTTTTTTTTTGAAATTAATCGTGAACAACTAATCCAAAAACAAAACAAAAATACAATTGCAGACATGATATGCACTGATGTCAACTAAATTCGTACAAATAAACGTTACACCCTTTAATTGTAATTTTCTTTTACGCGTCTTTGTTAATTAATATTATATATATATATATATATATATATATATATATATATATATATATATATATATATATATATATATATAGTTTTAAAAAATTACATATTACACTTTGTATTATTATTCACGAACGTTGTATTTATGAATTAATATTCAAAACTTAGTTAAAATAATTTTTGGCAAGAATTCATACATTTGGCCCCACTGTGCGTCGTCTTCATTCTTCTCTCACCCTCTTCCTTCTACTTCACTTCTTCCTTTTTCCTCTCCTCCTCGTCTTCATTCCTCTTTCATCCTCTACATTACAAACTTTCCAAAACTTCTTCAATAGCTTATTTACATTCGCCATTTAAGGTACGTTTCCACCGGCGATGTATGGGAACTTATGTAAGAAACAAGTGTGAGGTTGCACCAACAAGTATGCGTATACAAGTCATGAAACATAATTAAATTTATATTTTATCAATAATTATAATTATATTTTAAAATAAATAATTTAACATGCATCAAACGACAAAGAAATCATATTATTGTTTTGTACATATTCATCGTTTTATCTCCCAATCATTCTATAATCCGCTGATTGAAAAAATACGAAAACAATATAATAGACTAGATTTAAAAAAATGGTGGTTAATACTGTACCCTAAAATCTACTTAATACAAAAAAATATTTTATCTTTAAAAAATCCATCATATACATTAAGTATATTGCGTTTTAAAAAAACAATTTAAAGTTAAACCGAAAACGCTCAGTATTGTCATTGTGTCTTGAATGACGTCACGTGGTGCGAAACGAATATCAAAAATGGTGTTTGTGTAAGGCAGTTTGTGTTTGTGTACTATAATTTTGTTTTCTTTAATAAAACACGCAAGCTATTTATTTATATATGTTCCAAACAATGAAAAACTACGAAAAAAGTAGAAGATTACACGTTAAAAAACACGTTAAAAGATATCTTTTAGTCAGGTTTTACGCTAATAAGACATCTCAAGTGTTGAAACAGGGTTCAAAATGACTAAAAGTGAAGCGAAGCTAACAAAACAGATAGCCAGCTTAAGAATATATGTAGAGAGAATTATAATAATTATATTTGCCAAAACCACCTGTATGTGTTAATTTAAAATTTGTAAAAATACTTGAAGACGTATTAATCATAGCTTGTGATTTGGTTAATTTGGAAGATGTTTAATACAAAAAAAAAGAAGTTAACCTTCAACTACCTTCGTCCTGAATTTTCACGTAACTACACGCGCGGTGTATTCTATATTCTATACACCACATGTATAACTATGCTACTGAGTACATATTTTATTGTATGGGGATAAAAAAATATGTCTTGATGAATTATATTATTTATTAAGAATATAACCATAAATGAATATGATAGTAGATTATAAACAAAGAAAGACTAATAAGATTTTACATTATTATATATTCGCTTGGTTCGCTGCTTCCTTGGCCATTTTTACATGAATCACATGTAATAACAGTGTAATAACATCATATGTTTTTTGCATACTTACGGCTTTTTACCTCTTCACTCCTTTCTTCTAGTCTCTTGAATTTTATCAGGAAATATTTTATGTCACTTGGAAATGACTCCATAGTGGCACTTTCAGAAACATGCGGCTTCGTGAAAGCTAGGGAGTCCACTTTATAAAAAAAAAAATATGTGCTGCGTCAATATGAGTAGCATTATGAAGCAGTTGACTACTGATTCCCACTACGTTTATCAGATATGAGTTATATAAGAATATAGCCAATAACCATCTATTTGTTCTTTTAGATACAGAATAGGTGTTACACATTTTAACGACAGTGTCAACTCCGACTATAGTCGCGTTATATTCCAATATTATATCAGGTTTCTTCGACATTGGATCTATAGCTCCATCCTAGAGCATTGTTGAAATCAATACCACAGATTTATTTTTCTTCTACCTTCAATTTCTGATTCAGCGTCATGTTCGTTTTTCTCTATGTATTCGTCAGTAGACGTATCATCATCGTCGTCCGGTATTTTCTTCCGAATCGGTGTCGCAAATCACTTGGGCTCCTCTAATTCCGCTGGTATTAATTTATTTTGGTTTGTTAATTTTATTTTATTCCTACTTAATGAAAATGTGGGAGACTCGACAAATCCTTTTATTCAATAAACATTGGAGAAACCTAATATGCAGTTCAATGTTAAAACATTATCTTGATTTTACATACATAAATACTCGCGCGGTGTATTTTGTACACCAAACTGCAGAGCAGGAACGAAAGTACGAAAAAAAAGCAGTTCAACGGGCCGTTATCAAAACAATATTGGGTGAGCATTTAGTAGATAGGTAAATCGGGCGTAGGTTACGTGGAGCGGCATAGGTGTGGAGAACCACACCGTAATGCGACAGTATTTCTTGAAGTATTGGTGTACTTTTTACACCATCGCGGGTAGTTAGGTTAAACCATTAGATTGGGTAAAGGTTAAACCTTTAGATTGTTTTTAATTTGAAATAAATTGCATTTCTGCACTCTGATATATTAATGGATATACATTATTTTTCCAAAAGTTTATCAACTTATCATTGATCATATTTTAAACATATTCAAGATTGAATTTACACACTTTATATATATATATATATATATATATATATATATATATATATATATATATATATATATATAGCACACTTAATATTTTTACTTTTTTATTTTTAAAATAATCTGGGTCAGCCATACAAAACTAACAAACCACAACAATACAACGGTTGTTATCTTCAGAAGTGAAATAATTTAATTAAAAACAAGGTTTTAGTATTGCTGAATTCCAATGAACAAAACTCATTGTTTGGCGCGAAAAATTTGTCAAGCATAACGACATCGATTTTGGGCAAATTAATTGCTTTGTTAAATTTTGATTCCATAGAGAACTGTACTTGCTTCTCAAGATGTAGTTAAGAACAATTGTATCAATTCGACAAGAAAAATGTTAAAAATAATTCACTCCTTTGCTACTCTGCTCTATGAAAATGTCAACAACACCAATGGTGTTTCGCTTGACGTGACGTAACGCTTTCTGATTGGTGTTCACTGTCAGAGAATACCACCTACCTTAGCCGATTCTATTTTGTAAAAATATTCTTTCATTTTCTTTATCTTTATTTTTTTTTATTAAATAATGTTGTTTTTGGTGATCTATAAGCAATAGTTAATCATTGGAAACTCAATTAGTCATTCAATCGATTTATTCTTAGTGGACACTACCCTATTCATGTATACAAGTCAAATGTGGGAGTATGTAGGTTTTTTGCTCACTCAAAATGTATGACTAAATGAATAAGCTCAAACAAAATGTTTGAGGTGATATTTCAAAACTAACGTATTGAATTTTTTACTCAAGTTCTCATACAGGTGCGCCAGTATAAACGCACTTATCTACCATAATATGTTGTAATTCTGCTATTGAATTCTATATTATCCTCGGAACCATTCATCTCATTAGACATAATACGTTCTTCAAAAACCACTTAAATGGATAAATACCTAATATACTTCAACTTTATTTATTAAAGGGTTCATATTTGAAATGAAATATTCACATTCTAAATAATGATATGTTTTTTCTTCTAATTATTTGTTTCTTCTTATTTTCTTTTTTTTGCAAATACTATTTTAGGTCAAACTCTTTCTTTATGGGAGCTAATGTGCGCAAGGCTGTTGCTGAAGGGCGTGGTGATGCTATCCCAATTTTCTTACACGAAATACCTCAACTTTTTTACAAAAAAATCGTACAACCTGATATTGCTTTAATCACAGTAAGTAATTTGAGTGTTTTTATTCTGCCTCACTCTTTTGTAAAAAATATTTACGAACTTTTTATCAACAATAATAATACTAAATTTTCCATGACATCATTAAGTTCAAAGCTATCTTTATATAATATCTTTATATCTAATCTACATATAGTCCACATACTAGGGACACATTTCAGTTCATCTAGAACATATAGACGAACTGGGACGAACAACAATTCCTAGACAAATGCACTATCAAAACTAGACTATCAATTTTAGTTTGATGTTCAAGTTTGGTCTACTTATAAACTTACTAATTAGTTTATATATTTTTTACAAAAATTTAATATTTTCAAGGTGATAAACAAACCCATATAGACGTAAAATAGAAAAAAAAAAGATTTAAAACAATAAAAAAGGTCAGCTAATATTGGTTTTTGTTTTCTCCTGCAGTTTGCTTGACAATTTTAAAATAATTTATTATCCAGGAAATTATAAATCATTATAACATTGTCAAGAAAAATGCAAGGGAAAACAAAAACTAATATCTGACCTTTTTTATTGTTTTTAATCATTTTTTATTTATTTTGTGTATATAATGAAATCATTAAAGCACTCATATGGGTTCGTTAATGGCTCGTCGAGTGCGATACAATTTGCTTAATATGTATAGGCGATTTTTTTATTTACAAATAGCATAAAAAGGCGCAAAATAGAGAAAATAGTATAATAAAACTCGTTCATAAGGCGTTTTTCGCACTTGTCCAAACATGGACGCCTGCTGAAAAATCGCGCTTATTGAACTCGTTCTTTAATATACTATTATAACATTTTTATAACCATTTTGTTACTCCTAGTGCAAATATTTAATGTTAGTATTTTTAAAGGTGTCGCCTCCGGATTCGCACGGATATTGCAGTTTAGGCACAAGTGTTGACTGTGTTAGGGCAGGTTTACTCCACTCTAAAATCATTATTGGTAAATAATAACGAATCAATAATTTTTATTCTACTAATTTCATTCTCTTATAAATTACGAATAATTCTGGTTTCAGCTCAAATCAATCAACACATGCCAAGAACTTTTGGAGATGCTATCATCCACATGAGCCATTTTGACTATGCCGTCAAACATGACACCCCTCTACCAGAACATGCAGACCGTCCACTTACCGAAGTCGAAACGAAAATTGGCAAGCATGTTGCCGAAAATCTCGTTGAAGATGGAGCAACCCTCCAAATGGGTAATTATTTACAATAAAATGCTGTAGGGAATAATAAGAAATTATAAAAGTAAATAAGAAAATAGCTCCACTTGCAACAATCTAGATATTTTACTTATAAATATGTTTGCAGGTATTGGAAACATTCCTGATGCCGTGTTATCCCAATTAACTAATCACAAGGATTTAGGCATTCACTCCGAGATGTTCGCTGGTGGAGTTGTTGATCTCGCCGAGAAAGGATGCATCACTAACGCCATGAAAAAGATGCACAAGGGACGTATTGTAGGCTCTTTCCTCATTGGCAGTAAGAAATTGTATGACTTTGTCGACAACAATCCATTCATCGAAATGTTGGGAATCGATTACGTGAATAATACAAGTAAGATTTATTAAAATAATAAATTTTACTATTACGATTTCGTTGCCTGAAATATTCCAAGAGGGATTTTTCAAAAGATTTATCCTCCTTTTTTTAAACCCTAGAGATTATATCTCAACAACCAAAAATGACTGCAATCAATTCTTGCATCGAAGTCGATATTACTGGACAAGTCGTCTCCGATTCAATTGGTACCAGAATGTATTCAGGTTTCGGTGGACAAGTCGATTTTATTCGTGGCAGCGCTGAAGGCTATGATGGAAAAGGAAAGCCCATCATCGCACTACCATCGGCCACCAAGAAAGGGGACAGCAAAATAGTGATTACCACAAAACCTGGTAAGATTATTTTGGCCTATTCCGATAAATATTGGAAACCATTCAAATAGAAATATTAACAAGTGGCGCCCATCCCGCCGGCCAATATTCTTTGCCAAAATTATTTCCATTCAGATATAATTAGAACTTTTATTTGGGTTTTGAATACTTTAATTGTATACAAATATAATCCAGATGCATTTTCTATAAATTAATAATTAAGAAATGTAGAACAAGTAGTCATGCTTGGTGACGTGTAGGTTTTACTTGTAAAGTCTTTTTAGAAGCTTTACATTTGGAAAACTCGCATGACCCTGCCATCAATTTATTGGTGGAAGATTTCTCGATGAATTCTCAATTGATTTTAATAAATTTAGTCTCAAGGGAAGCGTCTAAAGGATTTCCAAATTAATTGAAGCCTTCAAATGAGCTCTCAAGATGACAAATGACAAATTTGACTGAATTTTTATTTTTGATCATAATTTCGAAACATCGTTTTCAGCACTTAGATTTTCTATGAAATAAAATTTTCCTAATATCACTATAAAATCATCATATTTTGTAAAAAGATAAACCATACACGAATAATTTTGCGCAAATTTATTTTTTAACACGAAATATCAAATTGAAATTGTGATTTTCGCAAATATATATCCCAAAACCGGTTGGATATAATTGAAAATGTTTTTGGAAGATCATTACTATCCTAGACTTGATTCTATCAAATTTAACCTATATCGCCTATATCATACATCGCGAACGGAAAGAGCTAGCAAAATACAACTCATATTTGCAATCATCAACACTTTCAGAAACACATTTAAGTTTCCCAATATCTTAATAAACAAGATTTTTTGCAAAATTATTTTTTTCGCATTATTTACTGAATTTACGATAACTTTTAAAGGCTTTTTCAAAACGACTTCTAGTTTTCACCATTACATGCAGCATTCCAAAATTAACAATAAATAAGGCATGATAGGGAATATAATGAGTCCCTAACTCAGATATTTCATCTGTTATTTTAGTTTTCATGTAACGTTAAGTTGTTACTGTTAAATACTAACCAGTCATGTTATTTATTGCCTACTTGTAAGAGGCTTCATATTATTAAGAATTTCAATTTATTTAAATGTTAAATTATTTATTTTTTAGGTGCTGGTATTGTAACAAGTCGGGCTCATGTGCACTATATAGTAACTGAGTATGGTATTGCTCAACTATTTGGTAAAACCTTAAGGCAAAGGGCGCATGCTTTAATCTCAATTGCCCATCCAGATCACAGACAAACTTTGGAAAAGGCTGCATTTGAACGTTTCAAGTGTATGCCAGCCCCTTAAATACAAATGGAACCTGAGAGATAAATATAATTAGATAAATCAATGAAAAGTTGACTTCAGTTTACTTAGAATAATCTGATACTTTTCATTAATTTCCTAACTTTCAATTGTAATTTTTATTATATATTTTTAGCTTAATAATTCCATTTTTAGTTAAAAGTGAAAAAATATATTTTATGTTGTAATAATTTTGTTTTGTCATTGTTTCGTTCTTATTCTTATTCGTTTTACTTTGGAATTTTATAGTGAAAAACTGCCATTACTTTTTAAAGTAACAGTTTGACCTGATGAAATTATATATATACATAGCCATGTTTATATGAAAATTTAATAAATCGTTAAAAATTTATAATAAATATATTTTTATATGTGTACCATTTTTTTCATAAAATATTGTTTATAGTTTTATTATGAAAGAACTATTCTTCTTTTGCATATTATGATGCAAATACATCGTCTTCCAACATATAGTATGCGTGATATAAAAATACATTCCAAAACTCTACAATACATCCTATTTGATTATACAGTATTCAATCGTTGTTTAATTTTATTATATCTTCAAGCCATCCACCACATATTCGCATAGTATAAAATATAATAATATAAATTTTATTGGCATAAAAAAAATTCAAAACCATACAAAACATTCAGAATAAGCAAATAAAAGTTTGAAACTACAACTAAAATCCCAATAAAAAGAACAAAGAAATTTTACCACCATATAAACATATTCATAAACGCCTGTACATCGCTCATCTACCTCCTCTACAAATCCTACTCAATAATTTTTAAAAATCAACCGCAACACTTAAAAGCTACCCCCGCGCACCAGCTCTTTCCAGCTTTTCACTCTGATTAAAAACGACAGTCCCTTCCAGCTGCCGTCCATGCACTTACTCCAATTCTTCCCTCGCTTTCTCTCCTGTCCATTCCTTGCCATCGTGCATTCCTCCAAACAATGACTCCACATATCTTCCTTTATCCCACACACAATGCACCTTCTACTTTCCTCATTCATCCAATGTCTCCTGCCACGCTCTTCAATACCACATCCAAATCTCTTCAATACCACATCTACCACATCCAGTCAACATTGACTGGTCCTCCGACCCTTTATTTGTGCTGAAATAACCCGGAAGACGGACTTGTAACTGTAGCCTTGGTGATATTTGCTAACCTCTCTTTCGGATTGGCGCTCTTGGCAGTCCACTTCTATTAACCTGTCTCTTAGCATCATTTTCCACTGAGAACTCACTTTTTTTCCTTTCTAACCCCTCGGATGATAACCCGCCTCTCTCATACAGTTTCCTTTTATTCAGACCCCAACCACTCTCTCTTCTACCACTTAACCCCTCTTTATTCATTATTCGAAAGATTTCCTTTATTATCCTTTCATCTCCTAACCCATCCACCCTATATTCGAACGTGATCACTCTTTCCGCAGCAATTACCGCCACCTTACACGCACTCTTAGGGAAGGACTGAAGGACAATGTGACCAGGCGTCGACCTATCAAGTTTCAATACCTTGTAAAACTTTAGCTGCACAATTTCGATCTTGTCTTCCTCTTTCGTTCTCAAGACCTCTCATCCATACAGTAACACGCTTCAAAGACATACCCCAAATACTTAAATGTTCTCACTTTCTCTATTTCAGTACCCTGCCATTCAAACCTTTCCTTTCGTATATCGTCCACCCCTTTTAAACCGCTTCCATTTTGTTTTTCCAACATTCACCCTTATATCCCTCTTTTCTAAATACCTACAGAGCCTTTCAATCACGTCCTTCATCTCACTCACCGACTTTGCAACCACCATGTCATCCGCATATGCCAAGCTCCACACCTTTTTCCCAATCACCACACCTACAGCTTGACCGAACTGTAGAACCTTCTCCATATCCGCCACATACAGTTTGAAGTGTGTGGGATTGAAGAGTGTGGGACTCAAAGGGCAGCCTTGTCTCAGGTCCTTCCTCACCTCAAAATAGTCAGCTCACCATGCTCCTTCTTTCTCTGAACCCTGATTGTATTTCCTGCAAAAGATTCATATGAAATATATAAATAGTTGTTTTTGCTCCCTAATTCTAATATTTTTCCCCAAAAATTAACTGTTGCAAATATCAAGCTTAAATTTCTTGAAACAAATTAGAAAATATTTGAGTTTAATTTTTCTAATTTAGAGAAAATCTATACTTATATATTTTGAAAATTTTAATAATGAATTTACTATTTTGAAAATTTTAACTAACTAAAAATCGCAAATTTCAAACTAAAATTTCTAATTCGCAGATTTTTTTATATTTTGAAGTAATTTAGAAAGGATTTGTGAAAATTTCCTGAAATTTTCAGATTCGAATGTACTTAATTTACTTGTACTTATTTTTTTTGTATAATGTAACAAATCCAACAAAACTCCCAACAAAATTGCGAGTTCAAACTTCAATTTCTCGGAATTTTTTCTCAATTTTTTTTAAGTCGATTTAGAAAATTTCGAGAAAGATTTAGGCACATTTACATTAACAGTTTCCAAAATATGTAAAAATCTCTCAATCTTTGCCAAGTGTAAAACTCGTAAGACACAAAATTTCCAATTCAAAATTCTCAAAACAATCAATGGAGTTTTCTCTTTTTTTTATGTCTAAAATAGAATTATAATACATTAAAAAAAATTATGACATTTGGCAAAAAAAAAGTTTGGCAAAAAATCTACAAAATTTCAGCCTCAAAATGCCTCGATTCCAAATTGATCCTCATTGCTGTGACAATGCAGCTGTAGATCGTCCTTGGCGGTTTCATAATCATGGGCACTGTACCTAATGTATAAGTCGGCCAGTCCTGAGGATTATACCTGGATAATGATGCAGCAAGATTATGTTTGTTTTCGTAAATTGGAAGTAATACATTTTTACAAAAAGAAGTTAGGATCTTATAGTTTTCAACTAATACTAGCTAGTCGACTATAACCACAACAAATTTAAAAAATCTACCTAGTTTATTACTCGAGATTTCGAAAAATTACTAAATCTGTTCCCAAAATTCCAAATTCTTTAGGCAATAATATTTTACAAAATCAAAATATGAACGTTTAGTTTTCAAACTAATACTAACTAGACTAGTTTACTATAACCACACCACATCCCACTGATCTACCTAATTTATTAAATGAGACTTCGCCAAATTACAATACCTGTTTCCAATTTTCTCCAAGTTCTCAAGCTATTATAAGAACTTAAACTTACAATTAACAAGGCTAGTTGACCATAACAACATTGATAGGTACCACTTGAGATTGGTTCATCTTTTCAAATTGTTAAACCTGTTTCAAAAAGTTCCAAAACCATTAACTAACAAAAAGAAGATAGGATCTTCTTGTGAAGATGGGAACTAGACTAGTTGTATATATCTAGTCCAGTGCCAGAGTTCTAAACGTATTAGTGAAACTGTAATATAAATTACTTGTACTAACAATAAGATACAACAATATCATAAGAATGTAACGATTTTAGTTTTTATTGTTTAGTCTGCATTTACTAATTAATACACAAAATGAATACATGTTAATATATACGTATATGTTCAGATAGGAAATAGTGCACGATTGGGTAAAAATCTCTTGGTCCGACCCTGTCTGAAATTGCCCCTACTCCCGAAATCGGTTGATCAGCAGAGGCCAACTCTCTGCTTCCCTCACTACACTCTAGAAATTGTGACCTACATGATTGGAGCAATTCCGCTCAAGTTTCACCTGTTATTATTACCTGATATTTTGTATATTCGAAAACATGGTGAATGAAAAAAAGGTTTGGGGAGAGATTATTGAAATGTATGAAGATATGCCCTATATGTGGAACAAAAACCATAAACACTATTTCAACCGTGAATATCGTCAGGAAGGATTCAAACAGCTACTGCAAATATGTAAAGAATATGATGAGGACATTAGCCTTGCACAAGTTAAGAAAAAACTAGAAAGAATGCGCACTACATATTCACGGGAATTAAAAAAGGTATGTACATTTTAACATTTAGGTCATACACGGTTAAAATGTGCTTTAAACAATCACTTGAAATGACATGTATAGGCAACCCACCGTACGATTTCTGCGCATGCGCATTGGTGGGTTTTCCAACGGAAATTGACATAAAACTTCCAGTGGCGCGTAAATCGTTGGGTACGCATTTTTATTTAAGGTTACGAATTCCAAGTGTAGTTTACTTTATGATTTTACAAATCGAAACACAGGCATTATTTAAGGTTAGTACGAAGAATTACGCCGCGCCGCGAAGCGGGCAGATAATTTAAGACAATATACGCGCTTCAGCGCGAACTCTCTATCCAATATAGGACAAAGTGGCAAGGACCGTTGGTTTTACCTTAGTTAGATTAGGTTTTCCGCCGCGAAGCGGAAAGATAAATTAATACAACATACGCGCCATAACAACATTGATAGGTTCCACTTGAGATTTTTTCAAATTGTTAAACCGGTTTCAAAAAGTTCGAAAACCATTAACTAACAAGAAGAAGATAAGATCTTCTTGTGAAGATGGGAACTAGATTACTTGCATATATCTAGTCCAGTGCCAGAGTTATAAAAGTATTAGTGAAACTGTAATATAAATTACTTGTACTAACAATAAGATACAACAATATCATAAGAATGTAACGATTTTAGTTTTTATTGTTTAGTCTGCATTTACTAATTAATACACAAAAATGAATACATGTTAATATATACGTATATGTTCAGATAGGAAATAGTGCATGATTGGGTAAAAATCTTTTGGTCCGACCCTGTCTGAAATTGCCCCTACTCCCGAAATCGGTTGATCAGCAGAGGCCAACTCTCTGCTTCCCTCACTACACCCTAGAAATTGTGTCCTACATGATTGGAGCAATTCCGCTCAAGTTTCACCTGTTATTACTACCTGATATTTTGTATATTCTAAAACATGGTGAATGAAAAAAAGGTTTGGGGAGAGATTATTGAAATGTATGAAGATATGCCCTATATGTGGGACAAATACCATAAACAATATTTCAACCGTGAATATCGTCAGAAAGGATTCAAACAGCTACTGCAAATATATAAAGAATATGATGAAGACATTAGCCTTACACAATTTAAGAAAAAACTAGAAAATATGCGCACTACATATTCACGGGAATTAAAAAAGGTATGTACATTTTAACATTTAGCTGCTCCATTTAACATTTAGTTAAACCATTAACATTTAGTTGCTCCAAATACGTTTGGATTACATCCATTTTGGTAGCACACGGACGATGTCGCCACGCCAAGTCAGTAATCGGGTTTGTCTTGCTTCTGCATAGTTTCGTCTGCAATTACAATAACGGAAAAGAGTTTGTAAATTTAATTCTTTCGCTACGTGAACCGGATAAAGCCGTAACATATTTTTGTGCCCCGTGTACTGGAACTGGACTAATACGCAAGCGTTGTTATTGTACTTCATATGAGAAATCAACTCATCCGCTGTATTATAATTATTATATACACTACTAAAAATGTTATAGACATATCAAAACTTGATTTCAGCGTAATCAATTTTTTTTTTGGCTCAAACTACGGGAACCGTACTAATCCGCTTTCATAATTTCACTGCAGCCCCTAAAAAACGCATAAACCAGGACTGTCCAGCCCGTCATTTATAATCCCGGACGTATGCTAATTGTAAGCCTACCAAAAACTGCATTGCGTATTATTTTGGTTACCCATTAAGAAAATAAAATGAAACAAAACTACTACAAATTGCGGGAACCGTATTTAAACGCAAAGAGTAAGTACCTAACTACGGGAATTGTACAAATCCACACTACCCTCGGCATGCCGTACACAGGGCACGACTTTTAGAAAAGCACGCCGTGGCGAAAAGGTTTATTGATTAACCCAGGGGTCGGAAACCGGTTTAAAGACGCATTTTCCTTAAAAAAAAAAAATATTATACAAGAGCCGCAGGGATGATGGTATTAAAAACCATTGCCGATCATTTTTATTATAAAATGTTTGTAGGTATATCAAATGATACTTTTAATCATTTTATATATTTATTTTCACACATTTTAAATCGAATAGGTACCTAGATAAATTATAATGAATGCAAATAATTAAAAAATATCAAAAATATCAGTGTTATTTTGACGAGTGAATTGATATATTAATTGATGATATATGAATTGATATTGATATAGTTAAATGAGATTTGTTATATATCAGGTTCGTAATTTGAGGTGTTTAGATTTAAACAACTTTCAAGCCTAACGTAGTTGAGCTAGTGGGCCCCCATTTTATATTCAGGATATTCATGTTGTTAAACTCGGCTCACAATAATATATGAACCCGCAAATTGATAAGACTTCAAATGCCATCGGCTTAAATTAATTGTCACTTTCAAACTGTTCCAAATATAATTTCATCTTTCAAGAAAGACTGACTTTCGAAAAAGTTTAATTTCTAAAGCCTCCGCCTTCTCGCAATTTCTTATCGAGATGGTTAAGGTGGGTTGTCTGATTTCAGTAGCAAAATATAATTTTTGTAACCATTCGTGATCACGACAAAGGGCTTCGAATACTCTCAGTCAAAGGATGCTTTAACAAATATTCGAAGTCTTTTGACAACGAAAATGTGTCAATATGTTCGATACACTGATTAATATATTGAAAAATATTTTCGCATTGATTTAATGCTTTTGCAACGATTTGATTGACTATTTTCGTACCAAGTCCATTATTACTTATTATTATTTTCATCTCGATAGGAAATGTTTCCGTACACAGCACTACCTCTTGATACCGGACTTTTCAATAAGGACTTAAAAATTTTGTATTTAAATAAAATACAGAATAATATCGGATATCGGGCTGAAATTTATTCCAGGTGTACCCTACATATGTTACAATCATGTATGGAATTCGACGTCGTTCATATTACCACGACCACTACGGTAGCGATAGATTCTTTGGATCCAATTTTCACACATAGAAGGAATGTTGGCAATTTAGCGTTCGATATTATTCCAGAGTTCCTCTATTATTGTTGTATTGTTGGCACAAACCTTCGACTCCATTTCTCGAGATAAAACGATTACCAAATTTTCCTTTCAATAAATCAATTGCTTGACTAGCTTTGTGGCTTATGGCACTATCTTGTTGGAACCACATATTGCTGATGTCCTCCTGAAGTCCATCCAATTCTGGCCAAAAATAATCTTCCTACATGGAATAGTGTAGTGGCGAATTCTAGTGAAAATATAGGTAATAAATTTTGTGAGTATTATAATTGTCTTCAAGACCGTCCCTAGCATTATTAGACGTTTTAATATTCATATTGTCTGTTTACGAAATATATCACCCTACTTTTGAATGATACAATTTTATCTACTAAATTTGCTAACATGACATATTTAATGCAAAGCAACCAAAGTAAATACTATATTCTGCTAAATAATATTTACTTGCAAGTGTATTCAAATGATTCAACTATTCTAATCTCAGAAATTATGATAAAAATAGTCACAAAGAGAGTATTTTCCTATTTTGCAGTTGGATTATGTCATACATTGCACGGACAAAACCATATTATATGAATGAGATGTTTTCATATTAATTATGACCTATGATGAATATATGGTATATGTGCTTATGAATAAATTTTATTTTCATTATCAATAAGACTCATCAGCCTTCACTCATTTAGGAGCTAAGTGTTAAAATTCGCGGTTTCTTGTCTGATTTTTTTTAAGGAGGTTCGAGCGAAGCCCATGTTAAATATTTTTTCAAGTTTAAGCTTTTAAACTTTTTATAAATGAAGATCAATACTTTATTTATGTCCTCTCAAAATTTGAAAGTGATCCTCCGTTTAGTTTATCCGGAAAAAAAATTAAAAAATGATTTTTCGAAAGTTCTAAAGCTTTTTCGAATCTTAACTTAGGTTCCTATGGCCGACAAGCTTCCGTCGCGTCTTTATTTCTTTTTTTCGATATTAATTTCCCAACTTTAAGGAATAAAAAACTGTATACAATAAACTTAGTATACAAAAGAACATCCATGATCTTAATGACAAGTTAGAATGTTTAGTTAAAAATAAGTTGCCGGACCTTTTACTCATGAGTAGAATCATGTCAACGTTACCAGTTGAATACTTTCAATTTAAAAGTGTGTGGGAGTCAGTGAAAATTGAGGATAGAACAGTCAACCTGCTACTTGAAAGATTGCGTTTAATTGAAATGTGACTCCCAAATAAGCATGATGAGGCGATTGCCCTAGTTGGTGCTGGGACAAGAACTCATGAGGGTAACAAGGCTAAAAGGTATAATAAAAAGACTGGCTGTAAGTGTTTTAGGTGCCATAAGGTTGGACATTTTTCCAAGTCCTGCCCTTTGAAGTCAAACCAAAAACTAGAGGACATAGGAAAAAGAAAAATAGGATATCTCACATTCACACAGTGAAGCTTTCATAACAATACATGACATAACAGAGTCAGATGGATGGCTGGCAGACTCCGCAGCCAGTGTTCACCTTTGTAACAGAAGAGAATGGATTGTGAGGTATGAAGAATATGTTTTCCCCAAAGAGATACAAGTTGGAAATGGATAAATCATTTTGTCATATGGTAGAGGTGTCGTAAATATAGAAACCAAGGCTACAGACAATAAGTGGGAGAAAAACCATTTAGAAAATGTTTGGTTTACACTCGATATTTCCAAGAATCTTTTTTCTGTTGGTAGCGCTATAGAAAAGGGTTTTAATTTTGTAGCCGATATGAAGGAATGTGCACTTCAGAAAAACCGCATTACCTGACTTACAGGAGTAAAAACAAGTAATGGATTGTATCTATTGAACATGAGAGTCTGTGTACCAGAACAGGCTTTATCATCTTTGACAAAAATCTCACTTCAAGTTTGGCATGAACACTTATGTCACCAGAATAAGCAACATGTGAAAGGTGAAAAGAGCATAAGATTGAAGTGTGTTTGTCTTCAGATGAAGAATTTTGTGAAGGTTGCATAATGGGAAAGCAGACCAGAGCTTCATTTCATGACAGAACTGAGCGACCTGTTGCACCTGGTGGCTTGGTAAGTGGAGATTTGTGTGGTCCGATGCAAATACAATCAATTGGTAACTCAAGGTAATTCCTGTGTTTAAAGGATGATTTTTCAATATTTCGTCGTGTGTTTTTTCTTCGTGAGAAAAATGATGTTACTGAATGTCTCAAAATATTTATTCGAGAGGCTATAACTGCAGGAATACGAATAAAGTGTTTACTTACGGACGGAGGCGGTGAGTTTGACAATAAAAACGTAAGGCATTTGTTAGAAGAACATGGTATTTCTTTCCGCGTGACAATGCCTCATACGCCTGAGCAAAAACCCACAGAGCGGGAAAAATAGAACTTTAGTTGAAAGTGGAAGAGCTTTGATACACACTAAGAATTTACCTATTCGACTATGGGCAGAAGCAGTGAATACAGCTACATTTGTTATAAATAGAACAGGCCCAACACAAATAAAGAATAAATCTCCTATTGAGCTTTGGACGGGAAAAAGGGTCAAAAGCATAATTTAGAGTTTTAGTTTAGTTTACAGAATGTTCATATTCCAAAAGAAAATAGGAGAAAGTGGGACAAAAAAAGTACCAAAGGCTATTTTGTTGGTTACTGTGATGATAAGGATGGGTTTCGTGTATGGCTTCCTGATAAAGATAAAACGCTAAGATGTCGTGATGTCATTTTTAAAAATGAAGAACCTGTTGAAATAAATTCTAGTGAAACTGTGAAGGAGACTTTAAGTAGTGGTGAACAATCTGGAATCTTGGAAACTTCTGAGTATCAGTGTCATTCCTGAGATCATGGAACCTACACATGAGGTGGCTGCTGGTGGTGTTGGTCAGCCGCTCACTGAGGCTGAAGATGTTCAAGTGGAAGAAGAGGGATGTTTTCACCACGCCTACTGAAGTTGAAAGAAGATATCCATTGAGGGAAAGAAAAAAGGTGTCATTTGAGGACTATGAAGCAAATTTTTATGCTTCTTGTAATGTTGTAATTGTAGAACCTAGTGATATATGTGAGGCTAGAAAATCGGCCGATGCTGATGGGAAGAGGCAATAAATTGTGAGCTTAAAAGCTTGAAATCAAATAATACGTGGATCTTGGTTGATCGTCCTAAGGACAAAAATATTGTTCAAAATAAATGGGTGTTCAAAATTAAGCACTATGCAAACTCTAAAATTAGGTATAAGGCTAGGCTGGTTGCAAAAGGTTTTACCCAGCAGTATGGGTTGGACTATCACGAAACTTTTGCACCTGTAACTAGGTTCAGGAGCTTTAGGTTGTTAATGGCAACAGCTGTCCAACTAGGCATGTCAGTTGACCAAATTGACGTAGAGACGGCATTTTTAAATGGTGAGTTATGCGAGACGGTATATATGGAACAACCAGTAGGTTGCATAGATGAAAACAATCCGGATAAAGTATGTCTTTTGGGCCGCGCATTGTATGGGTTAAAGCAAGCGTCTAGGGTATGGAACAAAAGGGTGGACGAAGTCCTTTATAAAATTGGATTTAGAAAGTCTGAATATGAACCTTGTGTATATTTTAAGGGTAGTAATAAGGATCTAATCCTGCTTGCCATCTATGTTCATGATTTTATTTTAGTTTATAAAAATTTAGAATTGTGCAAAAAGGTAAAAGATGAACTGACTAAGGAGTTCAAAATCAAGGATTTAGGTTAAATTAAATATTTCCATGGAATTAATATATCATGATAATTTTGATAATATTGTAATTTGCCAAAAAGATTACATCTCAAAATTGCTTATAAAATATGGAATGTCCGACGACAATCCTGTGTCCATACCTCTGATAAAGGTCAATCACGAAAGCATTGAAGCTGAAAAGTTCAAGGGTGATGTCCCTTATCAAAGTTTAATTGGGTACCTGGTGTACTTGGCTGTTTGTACAAGGCCATATATTTGTTACGCTGTCAGTTACCTGAGTCAGTTTAACAATTGTTACAATGAGGAAGTCTGGGTTTTAGCAAAACGGGTACTACGTTACCTAAAGGGTACATCTGAATTAGGGATTTTGTTCAATAAATCTGCTGATGAGATCGTCGGGTATGCTGATGCTGATTGGGGTGGGGACAACAGTGATAGGAAATCCTATACTTAAATTTAGCGACAGTGTAATTTCTTGGGAAGCTAAAAAGCAAAGATCTGTAGCTCTTTTGAGTACAGAGGCAGAGTACATGGTTCTATCAGAAGAACTATCAGAAGAAGAACTTATAGGTTCAGATAAAAAGGTAAATTTGTTTAGTGATAACCAGGGAGCAATTAAATTAGTAAAGAATCCTGTGTATCACAAAAGAACCAAGCATGTAGATATAAGATATCATTTTGTGAGAGAATGTTATAATAACAAATACATTAATGTTAAATATTTAAGAAGTTCAGATATGCCTGCCGATATGTTGACTAAAGCATTACCAAGGGCTAAGCATGAAAACTGTGTGAATGCGTTAAAGATGGCCATGCATTGTTCGTTCAATGGCAGCCTACCTTAAAAAGGGAAAGTGTTTAAATTCGCGGTTTCTTGTCTGAAGGTTATAAGGTTGGCAGACCTGATATTGATCTGTTTTTAGTTTGACTGATTATCCTTTCAAGTTCTAATGGCGTTATTGTAGTTGTGTTTTGTAAATTATATTTGTAACACCTTATTGCATTAAATATTAAATAGAAACAATTTAAACTGTTTTTTTTATTAAGCAACAATGCAACAATGAAGTGTTTTTGTATCAAATTAACAAAACTAAGTTGCACGTTTTATAAAACGCTCATTACCTAAATTTTATTCCAATTTGGGGCAGTCTTACTGGAATGTTGTAACATTCGGTATGTTGTGCTGGCTTCGGAACATTCCTGCAACATTCTACGCTGTCTGGGTATGTGTGTAAAGTTTTATATTCGTAAGTTTAATAATTATATGCACGCGAAATACGTATTTCTTTTTTAAACACTCTGTATAATGGTACTGTTACTATTTGTAAGAAGTAACAATCGAAACAATAGATCTGCTCCAAAATAATTGTTTCATAAAATAATTTAAAATTAAGCATTTTTAGGTGAAAGCTTCAAAATGCACTGCATCAGGGACTGGCGATGTGTACGTACCGTCGCTTTGGTATTTCGACCTTTTTCATTTTTTAGAAGATATTAACGAACCATGTCGCACTGGAGCAGAGTCTATGGATGGAATGAACGAAGTAAGTAATAATCAACGTGTTTATTCAAACATATAACAAAAGCATTTTAGTACAGTAAGCCCTCGTATAACGCGGTCGTTAGGTTCCGTGAAAATGCCGCGTTTTACAAAACCGCGTTATATGAGACTAAGATTATATACGAATAAGGAGGTTCGGTTCCAAATTGTTCGTTTTGTTATTAAGCAACAATGAAATATGTATCTTAAGATCACGAATAAACAATGAAATGTTTAGCACTTTTATTATTAAATTGAGGGCCTCTTTGGGCCGATTTTTCAATTCTCAGTTAAATCTTGGAATAACTATCTGGAGTATAATTTATCCAATGAATAAATATTTTATCCAACGTTTATCCAACGAATAAATATTTTCAATTTTTCAATCGTATAATATCTAGCGAATAGCTATCAGTGGTGTATACTAGCGAACTTCACATTTATCATGTGCAAGGGAGATGCACAGATACAGTATTCAAGGTGTTAGACAAGAATAGCAACACAACGTATATTTAAGATATTTACGCCGAAAGCCGGCGTGGTCAAGAGGCAACGCTCTAGACCAGAGGTGTCCAAACTACGGCCCGCGGGCCAAACCCGGCCCGGCAGGCGATTTTATCCGGCCCGCCAAGGATTTTGAAAAATTTCGTAAAATATAAATGTAGCGTGGCGCGTCGGTATTAGATCTCGCGCAGATGAAGAGCGCATTCGGTTAGAATGAGCACGGTATCACGCTCGAAAAAGTACAGTCTGGTATTCAAGTTTTTTCGGTAGTCGGCGATGCGACTCGGCCGCTCGACTACATGAATGATTTTGTACTCGGACTGTACGTTGGCGGCGCGGAGCGGCAGACTGCACTCAACTGCAGTGCCTGCAAAGCTACGAGATTGTAGACCATTCTTTACAGTTGATATATTGTAAATTGGTATGTTTAGATTTATATTTAATATATTATAACTTAATTATTATGTTAATATTATTTTTTAAAGTTGAACATGGAAACAAAAAGAAGAAAAGTAGCTGACGAGTGCCGCGTTTTTAAAGAAGAATGGGGATTCAAATATTTATTTGTGCAATCGCAGTCAAAGAATGGCAAAGCTATATGTGTAATTTGCAATGACACTGTTGCTGTAATGAAGGATTACAATTTACGTCGACATTATGAAACAAAACATGCTTCAGCTTACTCACAATTTAAGGACAAGCAGCGTACTGAAAAATTTGAAAAAATGAGTCGTAGTTTGTCTTCTCAGCAAAATTTATTTAGGAAGGCAAACTCGGAAAATGAATCATTGACTTTAGTTAGCATGAAAGTTGCTTATTTGTTGGCGAAAAAAGGGAAACCCTTTATGGATGGAAACATCGTTAAAGAGTGTATGATGGAAGCTGTTGGGGTATTATGTCTGGAAAAGGTGAAACTTTTCAAAACGATAAGTCTTTCCCGCAATACTGTTGCTCGTCGAATTGACGATATTGGCAATAATATACTCCACCAAATTTCTGGGAAAGCACAGCGTTTCACTCACTATTCTATCGCGATGGATGAATCGACCGACGTTAGTGACACCTCACAACTTTTAGTATTTGTTCGTGGAGTTGACGACGATCTTAATGTCACCAAAGAATTAGCATCGGTTAACAGCATGCATGGCACTACAACTGGAGCAGATATTTTTAAGGAACTACAACAGACATTGACCAAATATAACTTGGACTGGAATCGACTCCAAGGTGTGACAATTGACGGAGGAAGAAACATGTCTGGTGCAAATATTGGGGTGGTTGGGCTAATAAGAAAAGCTTCTGAAAGTGCAGGAGCAACATTACCAATTTTTCTGCACTGTATCATCCACCAACAAGCCCTATGTGTAAAACATGTCGACATGAGCTGCGTTTTGAAACCAGTTGTTTCTGTCGTAAACTTTATTCGATCACGTGCACTCAATCATCGCCAATTTCTTCTTTCCTCGAAGAAATTGAATCTGAGTCTGTTGACTTGTCGTATTATACAGCAGTTCGATGGCTTAGCTGTGGAAAAGTGTTATTGCAGTTCTTCAAGCTCAGAAAGGAAATTAAAATTTTTCTTGCGGAAAAGAATCACCCTGAACCGCTTTTATCGGATGCAGAGTGGCTCTGGAAGTTGGCAATTTTTGCAGATGTCGTGACACACGTAAATTACTTGAATTTAAAGCTCCAAGGTAAAAACAACTTAATTTGTGATTTATTCGAGCAAATCAAAGCATTCAGAGCCAAGCTGATATTGCTCGAAAGTCATATGAATGAATGTAATTTTTCCCATTTCACGTGCTGTGAAAAATTTAGTACAGAAACTAACGAAAGATTTCCCACCATATTTGCAGTAAAAGTAATCACGGATTTAAAACTAGAATTTCAAAAGCGTTTTTCAGATCTTGACATAAATTCAAGGGAAATTCGGCTGTTTCAAAATCCATATGACTGCAACGTTGGCGACGTTTCAAGTCAGTTTCAAATGGAAATAATTGATCTTCAAGCTAGCGATCAAATCAAGAACAAATACAAGGAAGGAAACTTGATCGATTTTTACAAATTTTTAATTGGCTGGTAAATTTATTTCTATGTATGGTACGAATAAATAAAAAATGAATGAATATAAATTTATTTCTATATATATGTGCGAACAAACTTTTTCCAGGATGAAGTATCTGAAATCTAAATATAGGGCAAATTTATCGGATGATCATTTGAATCCCAACTTTGAAGAAACTCTCCAGGAAAAAACCCAGTTCCACCATTCCCATTAAATTTAGACATGTTTGTTTAGTATTGTTATATTTGTAATTTACTATACAAAATAAAATTCAATGCTGCTTTACTTGTAATAAGGTTTTTTAATTCACATATTTACAATGCTTGGCCACCGCTAATGAATTTAAATACCAAACTGGCCCTCGCAGCAAAAAGTTTGGACGCCTCTGCTCTAGACTACAAATCAAATGTGCCAACTGTAAAGGAGCGCACACATCCAATTCCACAGCATGCCCTGTATATGGGAATAGATTGGAATGGATAAATAAGAAAAAGAATTCTACTTCAACAGAGAGACATACTGTGAAATATGTGGACGCTCTGGCACCGAAAATTAATATTTGGCAACAGCAAAACAGAAATGAAACGCAAACTGGATCGGAAGAATGGCCAGCCATTCATTCGAAATTAAAAGAAAAATCTAGATCTCAACCGATGGTAGACCGTGTACCTCAAAAAGAAAGCAACCCAACCCAGCATTTACCTCCACAGAGTGAATTATTTTATGAAATGTCCCGTACTAGGGAACTCATTTTTGACATGCCGAGATTAATACAAGCCTGGAGGGATATAAATTTAAGACTTGCGAATGCAATAACTTGGGAGAACAGCTCCAAGTAATTATGTTTTCATGTATGAATCTAGTATGAACGCACAAAGAATGGTAAGTTGGAATTCTAATGCTGTGAGGAATAAGATGGGGGAGATTGTGACGTTTTTAGATGACACAAACACACACATATTACTTATAAACGAAACAAAATTAGACAGTTCCTTTAATCTTCGTGTAAGGGGTTACGCCGTCTTACGAGAGGATTGTAAGAGTGGAGTAGGGGGTGTGGCGGCTCTCATACGAAACGACATACCATTTCAAAAAATTAAAACGGACAAGAGAATCAAAATTCAAAACATCGCTTTTCGATTGACGGACAACGTACACATAATTTCTATATACAATTCACCGATGTTTTATGACAAACATCGGAGACAAGACGCTTATTTTCGGAGATTTCAACGCGACGCACACGGCATGGAACTGCCATAGAAACAATAAAAAAGGTACAACCCTTTATAATTACTCTTTGGGGAGCGGATGCGCTATCCTTTTCACAGATGAACACACACACTTTCCCTCCAAGAACACAACACCGACAACAATTGACATTGCTTTGGCCAAAAACATTTCGAACATCACAGATATCACCACACTAAATTCAGACCACAACCCCGTCAGGATCACTTTTGGGAATCCTTTGGACAGAAGACATAGACGAACAGTACCCGACTATAAAGACGTTGACTGGACCGAATTTAGACGACAACTGGACAGACGAATTACAATAAAACGCATAGATAGTATCGAAGACCTGGAAATAGAGACAAACGCACTTACAAAAACTCTGACGACACTGAAACGAAAATTGATCAAGACAAAGACAGTAAACGAGAAAAACGAACGACTACCATTTTATATAAAGCAATTAATTCAAACAAGGAACAGATACCGACATGATTGGCAAAAACGCAGAAACTTGATGGACAAACAATCTATGAATCAATGATCAAAAGGAGACAGATCAAAACAGAAATTAATAAATTTCGAAATGTCAGATGGACAAATAAATTAAACTCATTAAACACTTGCGACAACTCACTTTGGAGAATGACAAAGAGACTGAAAAATCCACATAAACCGATACCGACGCTGACACACGACTCACAAACTGCCATGACAAACGAGGACAAAGTTGAATTAATTGCAGACGTTTTAGAAAAAGTACACGAAATTGACGAGGACACTACCGAATCACATAGACTTATCACAGAGACAGTAAAATTATACCTGGACCGTAACGAGGACATCGAAACAGAGACTCAAGAACTAATGACTAGCCCGAAAGAAATAACTGAAATTTTAAAATACCTAAAGCCCCTAAAAGCTCCAGGCCCGGACGAAATACAGAACAAAATTTAAAAAAATGTATCTAGATAAGCAATTGTACAATTGATGCACATCATAAATGGCATACTTAAACTCCGTCACTTTCCAGTGTCTTGGAAAACTGCTACTATTGTGCCAATTTTGAAACCTGGCAAGAAAGACTCAGATCCGAGCAGTTACCGGCCAATCAGCCTTCTGAGTACACTGAGCAAAGTGACGGAGAAAGTGATTTTTAAAAGACTGAATAAACATTTACGATGACACAAAATTCTTAGACTACCAATTTGGATTTAGACCAAAACATAATACAGTACAACAGACTTCGACAATAGTAAAAGACATAGCCTTAAATTTTAACAAGAACAACATAACAGCTCCTGCGTTACTAGACATACAAAAAGCATTTGACAGAGTTTGGATGGACGGACAAATTCTTAAATTTATAAAACTAAAATTTTCACCGACTATAATCAAATTAATAGACAACTACTTATGGAACAGGACATTTACTGTGACAATTAATGACAAACATTCGACGCTAAGACCAATAAAAGCAGGGGTTCCACAGGGGTCGATCCTGGCACCCATCCTTTTCATCATTTACATAAACGACATACCGACAATGCCTCAAACAAAATTGGCACTTTACGCAGACGACACCGCCGTGTACAGCCATTCCCTCAGCGCGATAGCTGCACACAAAAAGGTGGAAATACACATAGGACTGATTATTAAATTTTTTAACCTTTGGAAAATAAAATTAAATGGGCAAAAGACAGAGACAATTACATTCACACGCAAATACACAAACACGAAACTATTCTTCCCTTCCAAAATTGATCAACACACAATCACACCTACAAAGACGGTTAGATATCTTGGAATTCACATGGACAGTAAACTTAGATTCAAATCACACATTAAAAACACAATTGCACGAGGATTCGCAGTCCTCAAAAGCATCTACTACTTAATGAGTAAAAGGAGTAATTTGTCAAAATCGAATAAATTGATATTGTACAAAGTTTTAATAAGAGCAGTTTTAATATATGGCGCACCTTCCTGGTGTAATGTCGCCCCCACAAATTTATTGTTACTACAGCGCTTCCAAAATAAATGCCTGAGACTGGCATTAGACATGGACAGATACACTAAAATAGACACATTGCATGAACAAGGACAGATACAGTTACTGGCAGACTACATACGAGAACACTCTGAAAAATTTTACACAATACAGACAAACACAAGACATCCCAATAAATTAGTACGAGATATAACGGACACAAGACTACACAACACCACAATTACTCTAAAACACAGGCTCCCCTATCAAAACTTATCCATTTTTACAGAAAACTTGGATGAATGAGTGTGTGAATGCAAATAATTTTATTCAAAATTTAACATCTAAATTTCAATTTTAAAATCTAATTTTAGCAAATTCTGTTCAGTATTTTATGTATTTTAACACAAATTATTGCAAACTGCTTGTTGCCTTTTATTTTTTTTGGTACAACCCTTTGAAATTTAACATACAAATTTATCGAACTTGTACAAAATTTTCCGTACTAAAGTTGCTCATGACACGCAGTTAATAAGTGTTTGTTCGCGCATACACTTATTAACATAGTGTTCATCAAAACTAATCTGTGGAGGTAAGTACCTTAGGGTAGGTACTCCAATTTGTTATTGTTACAAATTTTTATGTTTGTTAATTTTGTTGACTGTAAAAATAAAACTTATTGAAGAAGAAGAAGACTACAAATCCGGCGATCGCGGGTTCGATCCCCGCACCAAGCCAAATTTATCGGCAATTTTTCGGCCAAGGTTCACTCATTGTCAGCCTTTGAAAATGAGTAGCTGGGATTAAACCTGGCGTAATAATAGGCGGCGTAGGAGCGTAAGGCCAGCCACCCTACCTCCAATAAAAAGCCGAGGCTAACAAATAGCTAACCTTGCTTCTAGCTATAAAACACTTGAAAACACAAAAAAATTGTGTAAACACAGTGAATTAGTAATTTCTATTTTGAAATGAATTTCTAAATTTGACGTTTAATTAATTTGACATTTGATAAAAGAAAGCTACTATAGTCCATTTTTTTTAAGAATGCAGTAACTAGATACCAGATTTACACTATGACAAATGTTCAATCTAGTTTGGCTCTATCCTCAAAATTTGACGCTAAATTCAAATATAGTTACTTAATATAAAATTGGTAATTTATTAATGGTTTGATTGAATATCTATTAAATACACCAAATGGCAACAATAGTAATAAAATACAAACAAATAAATGGAGAAAAACGCACAAAATCTAAATGATACAAAGAGATGAGATGACAATTGTTATTTGACAGGGCAGCCATTGACAACTAACAGCTGAACATGCATTGGCGTACGAAAAAAATATACTTGGTTTTAATTAATTTTTTTATCTAAATTTAAAATTGAATATTAAATTATATATAAAACATTATTCTATAATATAGTACTTATTATCCGTAGTATAACTTAACGTTCTATTGTATTTATAAATAATTCGTAGTATTGTATTCATTTAATTACATATCACTAAATTCTACGCCAGTGACTGCAAATGTATGTCAAAAGAGAGAGATGGAGAAGTAAATATCATCCGTGTGAACTTCTCCACCATTTAAGCCAATCAGAGAACAAGGTCAAATAAGCCCTATCTTCCCTGTACTGCATTCTTAAAAAAAATGAACTATAGAAATTATGAATAAACAAAAACAAAAAATATAGGCAGTCAGGCACTGCCGACTGAAGTGAAAACTTTTGGAAAAAAAAAACAGCTTTAAAACTGATTTTGAGGATTTATCAGTATGTTAATTAATCAAATTTGGTACATAGGTTGTTAGTATTGTTTTATGTAATTCTGGAACATAACTCACTTCTGAAGGAGAATGACTGTTAATGTCATCATCATAATATGAATTTGAATCCGGAATGTTTGGTTGATTCTGTGTTGATAGGTCAGCAAAATGAATTGGTAGGATATATGGCACATTTCTTGTTGATGGGTCTGCAATTTGTGAGTTATGGAAATTTTGACTTTTAGAAACATACCTTATAACTGCTTTTGAAGATTTATCTGTATGTAAATTAATTTTTGTTTGGAATATTCATTACGACATTTAATTTTTTCCTCCTTCTCAGCTGTGATTGTTCGATGTTTAGAAATTCCTGAATTAACTATTGTAAGAGTTTTTTTCTTATTCTTATCTCTATATCGCCGACTATTAAATTTATTTTGGAGTTTCCTTCCTTTGGAGAGCACACGAGTACATTTGGTTGTAATCTGGTGTCTTGGTTGTAAACATATCCAGTAATATCTGTACCAGTAATCCAGTAATCTGAACATTCCAATAGTGTGGCACTAGTATATCTACTAGTACATCCGTCAAAAGTACTTACTCTTGTACTGATTATATGGGTTGATATTTCCTTAGAGGTGCTGCGTTGTCAAAACTGCCAAAAACTTTCCAATAATCCGGCACTAGTACATCTACTATTAAATCCGGTAAAAGTACTTACTCTTGTTCTCTACGTTCTGTCAACACTGCCAAAAACTTTGACTATTAAGTTTGACGTTCAGAGCCAATTTTAAACATATGCGTAAAGATGTGTTCTTTTGAAAGTATAGAACGCAGCTATTGACGACGATGACGCAAATCTGAGTTTACCCTCTACCCAAATGTCATTCAGCGCTGCTATAGAAGTTTTCAATTAAAAAAATCTAAAACAGATCTGGACCTAGTAATATAATAATTGAATATCTTGAACATCTTTGGTAAACAATGGCACGGAGCCTAGCACCTGGGAAGAGTAGGGTGGACAGGACTCCTTAGCCGTAGTGAGGGCCACCTGTCTAGGGGTGACAACCCCGAATAATAAGCCTCCCAAGCTAACAACTTGGGTAGTATCTCGGACAGTGGCTCGCCACTGTCCCATGAAGAATATTCTTCAACTGAGCATGATGGAAAATCTCGCGAAATGCACTACCCCAGGTGGTAACCAATCCACCGTCACCTATGGTGACGTTAGCGTACCAACATGCTTTAAGGATGAGTCGGAGCATCCTGAAATCACCGGACGTAAACTCAGACCAAGACGGCAAAGCTTCTTCGCAACATTTAATGCCAACTCACTGCTAAAAGTGGGTAAACTGAAACATTTGACTGATTCACTAACACGACATAACATAATACTGACAGCAGTACACGAAACGAGATTTACGGACGAACAGCCTTCGAGTCCAAAGGCTAGAATCCTCAAAGGAAAAGTGGGTCAGCGGGTAATGAAGAACGTACCCCACTTAGGTACAGGATTTATAATCAGTCACAGGATACTGGATTCAGTCACCGACTTTACCTCCCCGAGTAGTCGTGTATCCATCCTCTTTCAAATGCGCACACAAGGCCTGCAACATAGTCAATGTACATGCCCCAATCAACCAGAACAACAGACGCAATCTAGACAGAACTGATAAATTCTGGGAAGACTTAGAAGATATTATCTCTAAACTTCCAGAGAGGCACACCGTTATACTGCTTGGTGACTTCAGTGCTCAATTGGGAAGAGAGAAAAAATACAGAAACATAGTGGGATATTATCCAGCGCATAAGCGAACCAACCGCAAAGAGAACGATTGGTGGATCTGTGTAGGACTTTTGGGTTGATCATGAAGTCTACAGCCTTCAAACACTTGCCAAGGAAGAAGACTTGGATTTCACCTAATACCCACCTGGGTGAATTCCAAATAGATCATGTGGCCATTTCACGAAAATCTCAAAAGGAAATACAACACGTAAAGGTAATAAGAAGCGCCAACCTGGACTCTACCTACTAGACCACTGGTCTACCTACTGGTCTACTAGACCACTACCTCTCAAAGATCAAAATAAGACTCCAGCCTAGAAACACTAGATTACACAGAACCTCCAAAATGGTAAGATTTGACGTCGAGCGAACAATCAAGAACTAAGTCAGAGATTGAACAACACAGACCTAACCAACTGGGACCAACTGAAGGAGACTCTTGTCAAGGCGGCCAATAAACTCGCCCCTCTCGCTAGAAGAAGGAAGCATCCGTGGTCGACTGAAGACTGTGACAATGCAATAGCCCAAAGACTATTAAAGATAGCCTGGGTGAAGTGGAATTCTAAAAAGATCAAGGAAAATTGGCATACATTTTTGGAACAAAGAAAGGTTACAGCCAAGAAAATTCGAGGAACCAAACGAACCTTTGCTAAAAATAAGTCCAGAGATTTCTTTGGAACCTTTAAGCAGGCACTCAGAAAATACGCTCCGCCAAGCCTCCGCTTCAGAGAATCACAAGGCAAACTGGCTTATAACGACAAGGACAACAGCCACCTTTTGGCTCATTACTTTAAAAATCTACTCAACTGTGATCCACCCAGCGAAGACTTCGGCTATAAACAAACCACACCAAACCCGGACTCGCTTCCCCCTTCATTGGAAGAAGTTGGCCAGATCATTCAACTTCTTAAGAATAATAAGGCAGCTGGAGAGGACTCTACCGTTGCTGAACTGAGGAAAGGTGCTGGAAACAATGCTGTGCACAAGCTAACCGAGATCATCCAGGACATCTGGAAAACAGAGAAATTACCACTCTATGGGAAATCTGCTCTGATCCATCCGCTTCACAAAAAGGGAGATTTTACTGATCTAAACAACTACCATGGAATTTCTCTCGTCCCAGTAACTACAAGATTCTCTCAAAGGCGTTACGAACAAGGGCAGAAAATCAGTTGGATAGTCAACTGGGAGAATACCAGGGGAGGCTTCAGGAAGACCTGATCCTGTGTTGAACAGATCCTCAATCTCAAAACAGTACTTGCATACTCCAAGATGAGAAACCGCAAGGTAGTCGTCACCTTTGTTGATTTTAGGAAGCCCTACGATTCCATTGATAGAGAAACGCTTAATAAAGTACTCCAGGAACTAGCACTAGACAACAAAACCCACAGACTCATCCTAGAAACTTTGACCAACACCCATTCCAAGGTTAAATTTAGAGGCGAGATTTCAGAAAGCTTCGAAATAAAAACTTGAGTGAGACAAGGAGGTGCACTTTCCGCACTTCTCTTCAACTGTGTCCTTGAAAAGGTTATGAGAGAATGGTGCAAGGAACTGAACAATTTAGGTGCTCAGAATGGTATCTACCAGGGACATAAGAACGATGGACTGGTTGTAGATTGCCTGGCCTTTGCAGATCACATGGCACTGTTTGCTGATTCTCTTGAGATGGCAACAATGCAGGTAAACTGCCTCAGAAAACAGGCTGCCAAAGTGGGTCTTCAAGTGTCACTGGAGAAAACAGAATTCTTCACCAACATCAGAGAAGCAAACAGAGAGGTGTTACTAGGAAATTTAAGTATCTCAGCGTATGGATTAAACCCAACTTATCAGAAAGAGCAACATTATCCAAGAGAGTCAGCAAGTTAGAACTAGCCTATCGGCTGACTAAGAACACTTACAATAAGAAATGCCTGTCACGCAACCTGAAACTTAAGCACTACACATCAGTCTTACGACCAAAAGCCCTGTATGCCATGGAGTGTCTTTCCTTGAACCGAAGGGGTCTAATAGAGAAATTGGAAATCAGAGAGAGGAGAATCCTTAGGAAGATCCTAAGCCCGGTAAAGGAAGATAGGGAATTCTGAAAACAGCATAACTCTGAGCTCTACGTACATATTGAGATGCTCTCTCTCTGTGCAAGGGAAAGAAGGGTAGCTTTCTATGGCCACATTGCAAGATTGCCTCAAAACTGACTAACCAACCGTCTGTTCACCTTCTGGCAAAACAAGAAGCTTTGTACCACTTGGTTGACAGAGACCGAGAAGGATATTAAAGAACTGGGAATAACAGATCTCAAAAACAGACAGTCTGTGAGACACACCCTGAAGGAAGTCCGTGGATTTCAGGAAAAACCTTGAAGGAAAGGTACCCCCTGGACAGAAGAGAGAAAGGAGTTACACTGGCAGAAGATGCGACAATAGTGGGCAAAGGTCAATGCCCAACAGTTGAACAAGCATGGTCCAAAATAGGCCTATTCGAAAGAGGAAGAAGAAGAAGAATAACTGTTTACTATATTTTGTTACAAAATCAGATTGTGAGTGATTCAAAAGATTCTAGCATAGTATCCCTTGTGTTTCTTCGTGTCTCGCTGTGTTCAGTAAGTAATGGTGGAAATATTGACTGAGGTGAAATCTAAACCTCAGGGGCGTCTATCAGTGGCTCACCTTCATTTCTGCTATGTGCTATATTGTGTAATGCAGCAATGGCCACAATAATATCTTGGGCAAGGGGCAACTTCCATCCAATACTAAGCACTGGGAATCTTCTTTTCCAGATACCGGAGCATCTTTCAATGACATTTCTGGTCCTAATATAAGATTCATAGTACAATTGTTCGACTTCTGTTTGGGGATTGCTGAGTAGTCAACAAATAATTATTCAAAAAATATCCACTATCACCAAGTACGATCCCATTACCAAAAGCACCTGGCCCTCATGTAACAATGTTGACAAATTGTAAATCTGCATTGAACTTAGCTTGAACATTCAAACAGAAGTATCCTTTGCGGTTCCTGAAATTTTCTGCAGTATCCCCACCTGAAATAATAGTTAAATATTTACTATAAATTGATAAAGTAAATAGTTAATAAAATAACCTGGTGAAATTATTTTGTTGTGAGTACAATCCAAAGCTGCAATGACTCTTGGAAATCGTGCTATACTATAGAACATTCTTGTGTGGACAAGATTTCAACAGGACTTTTAGGCAATGAAACAAAATTTTATCCCATTGAAGAAATAGCTTTGGTCACTCTTTTTACAATTTTACTTAATGTGGAATTATGCAGTCCTCCAAAGGATTTCACGATCTTCCTCGATTGCTAAATCGTCAATTGTTTCAAACACATCGGTACACAACTATTTCGTTTTACCAAAATGCACAACACAAAACGAAACTGTCAAACATAACCTAAAACATGACACTTATCCTACAGATAAAACCCTAACTGGCGGTTGAAGCAGCAGATAACTTTATTTGTCTGATAGAGGGTTTATTCGACAATTAACGACTATCTGACTTGAAAAACCAAGAATATTGATATTCATTGAATAAAGCTTATCTGGTTGTTTATCTGACGATTGAAAAATCGACCCTGTGAATTTAATAAGACAAATAAATAAATAGTCAATGAAATATTGTAATTCTAAATATGTATTTCGATTTAATGGAGACCTATATTACACATTCTATTACTCTTCATCGCTGTCTTCAAAAATTATATTTCATAGACGTGTTTTCTCATTATATGATATCATAATATGGAGCTAGAGCAATATCCAATTGTGGTCCGTAAAATAACATTCATATCCTTAATCATCCATAAAATTACTTTCTAACTGTCTTGTTAAATCCAAACCTAATGCTAATTTCTTTAAATTACATTCTGAAACGGATTCATTAGAGTCAGAATCTTCAGCAGAATTTTTACTTGGTTTTTACTTCTTTTTTATTTGGTTCAACGTCATCTATTAAATGCTCCAATTCCTCCGCATTTAAATCTGTAGTCTGTTGTCGTGTATTAGTTTAAGAATATAATCTTTAACCATATCCGAGAAGCCCTCTCCACTAAAAGTCTGTGCGCAATTTATTTGCGACCACTGCATCAGGTTATATTTTCTTCTAGCAAACATTGATTCTGGAGGGTTTTAATTGCATAGCGGACAGATTAATAATTTGACCAAACTGCTGTGAATTAGGTGGCAAGCTCACTAACACTCATATCACAGAGGCGTGTGCGCATATCCACACCGCGTTATATGAGGGCTATCCGCAAATTATAAATATAAGTATAATAAAATAAAGTATAAGCTATATAAAGGTACCGTGTTGTACGAAGGCGTACTTTATTACTATAAAGTTTTTTTCATTGTGTTAATAACATTTTACGAGATAATTTGCTAAAATTTAGTTTCAATCTTGTTGGCGTGCCTTCTAATTGGCTTATGGCGTGTGTACCAGAGACAAGTATCTAAAGGTGTGTACCAAGCTTTCTCTCTCTCTCTTCTCATGTACTTCTAGTTACTATTTAAGATAGCAAGTAGCACTATACTGAAAAAAATATATATAAGTATAAATATATATATATATATATATATATATATATATATATATATATATATATATATAAGAATATAAATATAAAACGAATTCTGATGATTTTTCTTTTTAAATTTAATAAAATTTAAAGATTCAGCTGTAGGCACTAGGTGAAACATTATTAAAATAATAATAAATAATAAACACTAGGTATAAGTTTCACAAATGTATTTATTTAAATCTTTTTCGATTACGGCTTCTTCAAAAGATTATGTACAATACAAAGATGTTACATGTTTATATACACTTTTTTATCATCTGTGAGGCAGAAGGGATTATTTTAGGAAATTCCTCATTTTCGGGCCTTTATCTACAAATTTTACATATCATAGATAAAGGCCCGAAAATGGATTTCCTAGAATCTTATGAAATTCAAAAAGCCATTATGAAAGGCGCAAACATCCTAAACGACCAGGTAGATTTGATCCATTCCAACGTCTGCAAAATCTTAATGAGGAATTTCCTACAATAATCCCTTCTCACAGATGATAAAAAAGTGTATATAAATAAGAAGTCAAAGAAGCCGATATCGATAAAGAGTTAAATAAATACATTTGTGAAACTTATACCTAGTGATTTTTCTTTTTTTATATGTTTACGAATAGCAACAACAGTCTGATTTAAGTTCCACCATTCTTGCATTCTTCCAAACAATTTTGCTATTTCAGTTTCACACTTCTGAAAAATAGTATCAGAGTTGTTTCTTTTTTTTTGCAGAAATTTGAGAAATCACTTGACGGTCAATTATACAACCAGTATCCAGAGAGCTTGACGGCCAATTATTCAACCAGTATTCAGCAGTCATCCAGAGAGCAAGTAAATAATGACGAAACAGTAGACACAACTCTACCTCCAAAGAAGCAGCGGTTGAGTTGTTCATCCAGAGAGCAAGTAAATAATGACGAAACAGTAGACACAACTCTACTTCCTAAGAAGCAGCGGTTGAGTTGTTCATCCAGAGAGCAAGTAAATAATGACGAAACAGTAGACACAACTCTACTTCCTAAGAAGCAGCGGTTGAGTTGTTTTAAATATCCAGAAAAAGTGATCGACCTAGCCCAAAAGTTGATAACAGTAAAAGAAGAAGAATGGGAAATAATGGGCAAATCTATAGGGATTCAGTTAAAAGATTTGAACAAATTACAATCAACCGTAGCGCAAAAAATTATATCTGATGTAATTTTTTATGCCAAATTGGGAAAACTAACTGAGGAGTCTTTCATCGCTTTAAAAGCCACAAACACAGTGTCCCAATTGCCTAATCAATATGTAGACCAATCCCCTTCTTCATGTCCAGAATAAACATCAACACAATGTTCCAATTAAACTAATCACCCTCAGGACCAAACGCATACATATACGTCATAAAGATTTGGGTTTATATGCAAATATCTTTAATCGTGTTAGTCAACATTGACTATCTAAACTAAACTAATGCAACTTGCAAATTCAAAAAGTAGATCTTTTTATATACCTATTAATAGTTTTATTGTGAAACACATATTTCCTCACTTACTCCCAACCTCAAATCTTCTTCTTTCAGATAGGCTTACTTTGGACCACGCTTGTTCAATTGTTGGGCTTTGACCTTTGCCCAGTATTTTTGCATCTTCTGCCGGTGTAACTCCTTTCTCTCTTCTGTCCAGGGGGTACCTTTCCTTCGAGGTTTTTCCTGAAATCCACGGACTTCCTTTAGGGTGCGTCTCACAGACTGTCTGTTTTTGAGATCTGCTATTCCCAGTTCTTTAATATCCTTCTCGGTCTCTGTCAGCCAAGTGGTACGAAGCTTCTTGTTTTGCCAGAAGGTGAACAGACGGTTGGTTAGTCGGTTTGGTTCGATGTGGACATAGAAAGCTACCCTTCTTTTCCTTCCACAGTCAGAGAGCATCTCAATATGTTCGTAGAGCTCAGAGTTATGCTGTATTCGGAATTCCCCATCTTCCTTTACCGGGCCTAAGATCTTCCTGAGGATTCTCCTCTCTCTGATTTCCAATTTCTCTATTAGACCTCTTCGGTTCAAGGAAAGACACTCCATGGCATATAGAGCTTCTGGTCGTAAGACTGATGTGTAGTGCTTAAGTTTCAGGTTGCGTGACAGGCATTTCTTATTGTAGGTGTTCTTAGTCAGCTGATAGGCTAGTTCTAACTTGCTGACTCTCTTGGATAATGATGCTCTTTCTGATAAGTTGGGTTCAATCCACTCGCCGAGATACTTAAATTTCACAGTCCTCTTGATGTTTCCCTGTTCTAGTAACATCTCTCTGTTATGCTTCTCTAATGTTGGTGAAGAATTCTGTTTTCTCCAGAGACATTTGAAGACCCACTTTGGCAGCCTGTTCTCTGAGACAGTTTACTTGCATTGTTGCCATCACAAGAGAATCAGCAAACAGTGCCATGTCATCTGCAAAGGCCAGGCAATCTACAACCAGTCCATCATTCTTACAACCCAGGTAGATACCACTCTGAGCACCCAAATTGTTCCGTTCTTTGCGCCATTCTCTCATAACTTTCTCAAGGACACAGTTGAAGAGAAGTGGGAAAAGTCCATCTCCTGGTCTCACTCCAGTTTTTATTTCCAAGCTTTCTGAAATCTCGCCTCTAAATTGAACCTTGGAATGGGTGTTGGTCAAAGTTTCTAGGATTAGTCTGCGGGTTTTGTTGTCTACTGCTAGTTCCTGGAGTACTTTGTTAAACGTTTCTCTATCGATGGAATCGTAGGCCTTCCTAAAATCAACAAAGGTGACGACCACCTTGCGGTTTCTTATCTTGGAGTATGCAAGTACAGTTTTAAGGTTAAGGATCTGTTCAACACAGGATCGGGTCTTCCTGAAGCCCCCCTGGTATTCTCCCAGTTGACTATGCAACTGATTTTCTGCCCTAGTTTGTAACGCCTTCGAGAGAATCTTGTATGTTACCGGGACCAGAGAAATTCCACGGTAGTTGTTTAGATCCGTAAAATCTCCCTTTTTGTGAAGCAGATGGATCAGAGCAGATTTCCAATCGGGTGGTAATTTCTCTGTTTCCCAGATGTCCTGGATGATCTCGGTTAGCTTGCGCACGGCATTGTTTCCAGCACCTTTCCACAGTTCAGCAACAATAGAGTCCGCTCCAGCTGCCTTATTATTCTTAAGAAGTTGAACGATCTGGCCTTCTTCAATAAAGGGGGAAGCGAGTCCGGGTTTGGTGTGGTTTGTTGATAGTCGAAGTCTTCGCTGGGTGGGTCACAGTTGAGTAGATTTTTAATGTACTGAGCCAAAAGGTGGCAGTTGTCCTTGTCGTTATAAGCCAGTTTGCCTTGTGTGTCTCTGAAGTGGAGGCTTGGCGGAGCGTATTTTCTGAGTACCTGCTTAAAGGTTCCAATGAAATCTCTGGAATTATTCTTAGCAAAGCTCTCTTCGATTTGGGTTAGTTGGTTTTGTGTGAAGGTTCATTTGGTTCCTCGAATTATCTTGGCTGTAACCTTTCTTTGTTCCAAAAATTTATGTCAATTTTCCTTTGTCTTTTTAGAATTCCACTTCAGCCAGGCTATTGCATTGTCACAGTCTTTAGTCTACCACGGATGCTTACTTCTTCTAGCGAGAGGGGCGACTTCATTGGCCGCCTTGACAAGAGTCTGCTTTAGTTGGTCCCAGTTGTTTAGGTCTGTGTTGTTCAGTCTTTGACTTAGTTCTTGACTGTTCTTGTTCAAATGTTTCCATTTTGGAGGTTCTGTGTAATCTAGTGTTTCTAGGCTGGAGTCTTATTTTGATCTTTGAGAGGTAGTGGTCTGAGTCCAGATTGGCGCTTCTTAGTACCTTCACGTTTTGTATTTCCTTTTGAGATTTGCGTGAAATGGCCACATGATCTATCTGGAATAAACTCAGGCGGGTATTAGGTGAAATCCAAGTCTTCTGCTTCCTTGGCAAGTGTTTGAGGGCTGTAGACTTCATGATCAACCCAAAAGTCCTACACAGATGCACCAATCGTTATCCGTTGCGGTTGGTTCGATTATGCGCCGGATAATTGCCCACTATGTTTCTGTATTTTTTTCTCTCTTCCCAATTGAGCATTGAAGTCACCAAGCAGTATGACGGTGTGCCTCTCTGGAAGTTTAAAGATAATATCTTCTAAGTCTTCCCAGAATTTATCAGTTCTGTCTGGATTGCGTCTGTTGTCCTGGTTGATTGGGGCATGTACATTGTCTATACTGTAGCCCTTGTTTGCGCATTTGAGAGAGGATGGATACACGACTACTCGGGGAGGTAAAGTCGGTGACTGAATCCAGTATCCTGTGACTGATTATAAATCCTGTACCTAAGTGGGGTACGTTCTTCATTACCCGCTGACCCACTTTTCCTTTGAGGATTCTGTAGCCTTGGGACTCGAAGGCATGTTCGTCCGTAAATCTGGTTTCCTGTACTGCTGTCAGTATTATGTTGTGTCGTGTTAGTGAACCAGTCAAATGTTTCAGTTTACACACTTTTAGCAGTGAGTTGGCATTAAATGTTGCGAAGAAGCTTTGCCGTCTTGGTCTGAGTTTACGTCCGGTGATTTCAGGATGCTCCGACTCATCCTTAAAGCATGTTGGTGCGGACTCCCCAGAATCCGAAGGTCCGCTAACGTCACCATAGGTGACGGTGGATTGGTTACCACCTGGGGTAGTGCATTTAGCGAGATTTTCCTTCATGCTCAGTTGAAGAATATTCTTCATGGGACAGTGGCGAGCCACTGTCCAAGATACTACACAAGTTGTTAGCTTGGGAAGCTTATTATTCGGGGTTGTCACCCCTAGACAGGTCGCCTTCACTACGGCTAAGGAGTCCTGTCCACCCCACTCTTCCCAGGTGCTAGGTTCCGTGCCATTGTTTACCAAAGACGTTCAAGGGGTACGTATTATTATATTACTAGGTCCAGATCTGTTTTAGATTTGTTTGTTTATTCATAATTTCTAGTAGGTTTCTTTTATCAAATGTCAAATTGGGAAAGTCTTAGGACCGTATACGATGACGGTGGTGTGCGCTGCCGTCGTTATTTTAAATTTCGTAATGCGCATTACAATTTCGTGCGCATTACAGTGGGAGACAAAGGCGTAGTGAAAATAACTTAAATACATTTGTGACGAGTATAAAAATTTTGTTTTTGATTTTTGAACATATAAAAGAAATTAAACAAGGACCCAACACAAAATTTTCAACAGAAGTCGAACACAATGGTGAAGAAATTCAAGGAACAACAACTTATAACAGGAAACGAAGCAAAAAATCTCATGAAACATAACGCGGTCCCCCCAAAGCTATACGGGTTGAGGAAAACACACAAAGATAAAGCAGTGGCCTTCAGACCAGTAGTAAGCTGCATAAAGTCACCAGCATATAATATTTCTAAATTTATACATAGTATTCTATATCCATATACAACAACATTTCATTATAATATAAAAAATTCTTTTGAATTCATAGAAAGTATAAAGCTAATAACATTACCAAAGAATTATAAGACTATATCACTAGATATAGTTTCCCTATTCACGAACATCCCTAAAAATTTAGTATTAAATATTATTAAAGAACAATGGATATTAAAGAACAATATATTAGAACTTATTATAGAGAGTTTAATAAGGAAATAGTGTTAGAATTAATAGAGATATATTTTGCAACAAGCTATTTCACTTTTAATGGAAAATTTTACAAACAATTAGATGGATCACCTATGGGAAACCCAGCCAGCCCGGTACTAGCAAATATTTTGGAGAATTACATTATTAGCAATGTAGTAAAACAATTTACATTTGAACTACCATATCTAAAATTATATGTTGATGATACTAACCTTGCAGTACCAGAGGAAGAAATAGAGGAAGAAGTCCTAGATTTATTTAATCAATTTAATAATAGAATAAAGTTTACAATTGAAATTGAGAAAGATGGAATGATACCGTTTCTTGATGTAATGATACATCACAACGATGATGGGACCATTCAGACAAATTGGTATAAGTAGAGTCTTAAATTATAGATCACAACATAAAATGCCATATAAAATTTCCGTGGTTAAAAAAAATATTGTATGTAGTCTTCTCACTTAGTGACCAAAAATTTCTAAAAGACAACATCACCAAAGTAAGGACAATTTTAAGAACTAATAACTATCCGATCGACATAATAGATAATTATATAAATCAATTCCTTAAAAAAGACAAAGAGAAAATACTAAAAAAAGAGATTAACGACACAAATTATATATTTTGCAAATTCTCATTTATAAAAGGTATAGAGAAAAAAATTCAAAATTGCTTTAAAGACACCAAAATTAAATTAGCCTTATATAATACTTTAGATATCAACAAAATTATATACTCAAAATTAAAAGATGGGGAAGAAAATAAATATACATCCAATGTAATTTATAAAATACCCTGCAAACAATGTGAAAAATGTTTTATAGGACAGACTAAACAATATTTGGAAAGTAGAGTTAAACAACACATTAGAGATTGCAAAAACGACAAGACAGACAAGGACAGTATTACAGCTTTGACAATGCACCATATAAATTTAAAACACGAATTTGATTTTAAGGAGACTGAAACATTAGACCAAGAACAAAATTTATTTAAAAGAAATATTAGTGAAATGGTGTACATAAAGACAAACAATACAGTAAATTATAGGATATGTTTGAAATTTACAAATATCTGTGGAGGATCAGCTTCTGGGGGTTCATACAGTTGTTTGATCTCTACCAGAAAAGCTTCCAATTTGAAAGTATCTTCTAACTAAAACGGGACATTATCACTAATATAATTTAAGAAAATTATTTGAAATTTACAAATTTCTACGGAGGATCAGCTTCTGGAGGTTTGAACAGTAGTCTTATAGCTTCCAGAAAGGGTTCCATCAAATTCTTTGCCGCCTTATGCCGCCTCCTCCAAATATATTCTGCCAAATAGGAATTAAATTCCCCTTTGACAGTACTGTTCGGCAATTTATTTTTTATTGCAGCCCATGTTCCCTCAATACTATTAGTATGGGCACCAGTGTCCGGATCTTTAAAATTATATTTATGGTTCACTGTCAGGTGATGGAACCCCTCATCCTCCAAACAACTGTACTCCCTTCAACAGTCGGATATGATGGTGGTCCCAGGTCTTATATTTGCCTTGATGATCGGCAGCAAAACATTTGCACTTCTTTCATCCACAACTTCCATAAAACATTTATCCGTTCCACATTCAATCCCACCAAACACCCATTTTCCCTCTACATGTCTCCCTCTATGAAATTTCCTTTTACCAAACTTGCTCTCGTCAATTTCTACAATCACTCCAATTCCACCAAGCATTTCTTTTTCTATCACACACATCTGCATACCTCTCTATAAAATTGCATCCAATCAGTCATGGTATTTTTATTCACTCTACATGCATCAATAATACTCTCCGCACTGCTTCTCTTAATCCATTTATACGTTAATACCATGATTGTGTCTAATGACAACTTACTATTTTCAAACCATCCACCCTTCCTTATACTCCTTGTAACCGTTTTATGCATATCCACTTTCGCCCTAGTTTTATTACACCGGCATACCCACCCATCATTTCTACGTTTATACATTATCAATTTTAGGTCATCTCCACACTCAATACAAACATACCCTTTCGCTAACAAACCCAGATCCATCAACCATTCTGTCACTCTCTTTCATCTGCCTTAATGCTTCAATTGTAAATTCCATTTTAGAAACAATATTTGTCAACTATAACGATTAAAATGAAGTAACGAATTTGTTATTCAACTTTGAGATTAAACGATTTTGTTGTACAACTTTGGAGGTTATATTCTAAACTACGTTCCCGCGTACCGCCAATGAGCTGCACCGTTAGTTGCATTTTCTGCCACGCTCGCACGAAACCATCGTATACGCTCCTTTCCCGTCAAAATTTGACTTTCCCGTCAAATTAATTAAATGTCAAATTTAGAAATTCATTTCAAAATAGAAATCACTAATTCACTTTGTTTTTACACAATTTTTTTACACTAACACCAATCCAATGTTAACTAATTGTTCTTCACTATAAACTTCTCTCCCTATGAACTTTACACCACTCAAATTACACAATTTCCACGAGCAAATTTTTGCACGTCTAACTTTTTCGGCGGTTGCCTAGCACCTCAAATATTATAATATACCATGGGCGTAGCCAGGGGGGGGGGGGGGTTGGGGGATCAACCACCCCCGAAATATGCAAACTTGTTAAAATTGGTGCATTTCTGTTACTATATTTTCTTAAACCCCATTATCCTGTCAGCATTCTAAGCTTGTTCCTGTTTAATCTAGGCCACCTTTGTGTTTTTTCTTGTTAAAAGATCCCAGTATTACTTTAATTTTTAATATGTACAACATAGTTTCAACATTTCCTGATTATCCTAAATGAATATATAGAAATCAAATTAATTCCTAACAACGAAAATAAGTGTTACTTCAGCCGATTTTTTTTCAAATAACCACATTTTTTGAAGCTGACCTTCAACAACGTCGTGTATTTGCTGATTGGGTCTTTGAAATGCATCAAACTGATCCGGAATTTCATAGAAAAATCATCTTGTCGAATTGACGCATTTGGGGCTCGGTAAACCTAAGAATTGTGGTTGAAAAGCCTCTTCATTCTCAACGTGTTTGGTGCGGTTTTTGGTTTGGCGGGGTGAGTGGAACTTATTTTTTCGAAAATGAGACTGTAGTAACTGTTATGGTGAATGGATTGAATAATGATTTTGTATGGCCGGAATTGGTAGATATTGATGTGGCCGACATTTATTTTCAATAAGACGGCACTACGTGCTACACAAGTAACGATACCATCGCTATTTTGCGAGAAAAGTTTCCTGACCGTGTTTCCTAACCGTGTTAAAAAGTTTCCCAAAGAGGTGATCACAATTGGCCACCGAGATCTTGTGATTTAACACCTCTAGACTTTTTTCTTTGGGGCTACGTAAAAGATAAGGTCTATGCCAATGACCCACAAACGATTCCAGATCTCAAAGATGGAATTCGTGAAGTTATCGAGGACATATAAAGCCGTCAATGTGCGAATTGGTGATGGAAAATTTCATGAAAAGAATATGGTCCTGCAAGCGTAGCCGTGGCGGCCATTTATCAAATATTTTTTTCCATTATTAATGGCATATCCTCCTCTTTACAATCAAATAAACATCCGATGATTTCGCATCCTTCTGCATCTATATATTTTTGACCACTTAATGGCTCATCCGCGTTTAGGTTTTTGCTTGTATGATTGCTCACTACAAGAGCAAATGAGTGACCTGAGTGACCTTCTCTTCCTAGTTTATCCACCCTAAGTTTCGACTAACAAGAGGGATCTGCTTATTCCAGCAAATGCTCGGATCCACGTTATTTTCCAGCAGGGTGCACTGCGTGCAGGAGCCGTTGTCATTTGGGTTTGGTCTTTTCCCACCATTACGCCTAACGTTCGGCAAAATGATAACATAAAGATAACATAAACGTAACATTTTTAGTTTCTGATATCCGAAATAGTTGTCAGAAAGTTAACATAAAGTTATCATAAACGTCTCTTATGCGCCACCTAGGGACATCTTTTTGATATCTTAAAAATGATGTCGGAATGTTAACATTTTTCTGATAACTTTATGACATCAATTTAAAGAGAACATTATGTTATCGCTTATATGTTAGAAATTCGAGGTTAATTAAAACTAATTTAAATTTTAATAAAAAAAATTGTTTAATATAAATCGATACATAGATAATATGTTAATATATGTATGTATTGTCAAAGCAAATACTATATAAATGTTATACATTATTTATGTATCGTTATGTATCGTTATGTATTATTATGTATTTATATAAGTATTATCTATGTATCGTTTTATATTAAACAATTTTTTTTATTAAAATTTAAATTAGTTTTAATTAACCTCGAATTTCTAACATATAAGCGATAACATAATGTTCTCTTTAAATTGATGTCATAAAGTTATCAGAAAAATGTTAACATTCCGACATCATTTTTAAGATATCAAAAAGATGTCCCTAGGTGGCGCATAAGAGACGTTTATGATAACTTTATGTTAACTTTCTGACAACTATTTCGGATAAAACTTGAATACTGAATATTGAATATATATATATATATATATATATATATATATATATATATATATATATATATATATATATATATATATATGTTTTATTCCTTGGCCAGTGTTTTCAGACGATCGCCGGCATGCTGTAACCAATTTTTTATAACGCTTCAATTTTTGCGTTATCAGCAACACTCCACTTTTCAGTAATAACATCTGAAAAATCAAATTATACATATTGTATTACTAATGTATTTCAGGAAATTTTCATTACACTGATTAACTTTGATTGAAACTAATTCTTATCAATCAATTCCAATCCAAAATTATATCAAAATAAATGAAAAATAGAGTTATAATATAAATTTACATTTAATAAGTTTTATCTAAGGGTTATAAATCTCATATCTTTCACTACAAGGGTATTTTTTGCGCCTGTCCAGGTCATTCGATATGCCATAACATCTGATAATGTTAGGACCAAAGCATTTCTTATATGCTTTCTATATGTTCCACCTCCTATTTGCTTTAGAATGTTTTGCTTTAAAAGAAAGAAAGGAAAATAAACACATAGAACCAGACCATTTAAGCAAATGAAAATACAAGAAGACATAAATAAATAGTAAGCAAAAATAAATTACTGTAATTTGAAGGAAGTTAATTGTTTCATGATTTATCGAGCTGTAATTTTTTCATGCATTTTCATGCAATTTTTTCAATGCATTCAGTATTCAAGTTGTATCTAAATAAACTTACATATTGAATAGCTGCAGATTAGGGCATCCAAAAAACCGATGAAATTGCAAAAACTGGTTTTCGGTTTTTCGTAAAGTAAAAAAACCGGTTAACCGGTTAAAACCCGGTTTTAAGTATAAAAATATATAAAAAGTAACACAAATTATACAGTTTGTTTTTTAATAAAATACGCATCTAACACATCTAAGAAGTCATATTTCATTGACGATCGAAATTTTGTACAGAAATTACCGCCGACCGAAAAAACTCTCGCTATCTGTTGAGGTGGGTTGAATCGATTTCAGTGCATTAAATAACTTTTCGATCACCATCGATTACTGAGTAGGCTGGAGCCTAGGGTGGCAGATTTTAGGGGCGGAAAATTTGGGGCCAACATTTTTTTTGTCGTACAGAAAATAAAAAGATTCGTTTTTATATACCTTAATGTAAACATTATTAGGTCCACAAAAACAAATTCAACATGTAATATGTTTCACCACATACTGTTAAATTATTTTTTTTTACAATTTGCCTAGTAGTGGTTGATGGAAAGATGGAAAGAGCAAACTGGTAACAGAGAAGGTGTATTATAAAGGAAATTGGAGTTTATTTTGTGTCAGTTACAGATATTTCTGTATTTTTTTTTAATTTTTTATATGTGGTTTCTATATGCCAGTAGGTTAATAAATAAATAAATAAAAATAATAGTTGTGGTTGGTACGAAGCAGGATTCGACGGGGCCGAGCTGTTAGGGGCATACGCCGCGTAGTGGCATTGAGTCTGAGAGAAACAAATATAGAGCGGCGATACAAACGAAAAAGCCGCCGAAAAGAAAAGCCGCCTCGGTTGATTTGGTCATGCAATTTCTTATATGTATTAATTTTTCTTCCGTTGTGTACTTTAGAGGGAAAAAAATAAAGTACAGTGATCCGAATAATGGAAATTATTGTATGATTTTGGAACTGTTAGCTGAATCCTTTTTTAGCGAGTCATGTTGAATATCTAGGACTAAGTTTTTTATAAATTCGACACAACGCTTGCGAAAGTGAAATTGGGAAAGAGAAAACGCTAAAGAGAGTAAATTTGACATGTTGGTCAGCTAGAGAGGACGTGTTGGAGAGTTTCTTGGCACGAAGTTCTTAAAACTTTGGAATCAAAAGTTGCTAAAAAACATCACGTGATTAATGGACGACCCCTTACGTTTTATTTTAGTATAAATAAATCTACAATATAATACTTCATGAATAACCATAGAAAAATTCATTTGAAGAAAAAAATAAAATAAATAAAAACCGACTTTCGGTTTTTCGAAAAAAAAACCGGTTTTACGGTTTCGTAAATTTTAACAGAAAACCCTGTTAACCGGGTTCGGTTTTAACCGGTTTGGATGCCCTACTGCAGATGTATTTTGTAGCTGACTCTCCAATAGAGTTAGCTGTTTTTTACTTTGAATGGGCAAATCAAAGTTTGTCTGTTTTTCTAACATTTGTGTCAAGTCATTTTTATCTAACAATGTTAGGTAAATAGAGGAAATCATGGTTTTCAAACTTTTAATTTCATTTAAGTTTTTTTGCATAAAAATATTATTAGTTATGCTGATTTAAATATAAATCAATACATCGAATTTCTGGAATAATACTTAGGACAACAAAGATGACCATGAGAAATTCTTTTTGAGAATCCATCTGACAATTACTGACTTCAGTAGGCGGAGGGGTATGCAGCTGTTGTTGGGTATGTTTCACTAATTTATGATCTTGATATGACCTAATAGGAATATCTGTAATAGTATATTTTACAGCAAGAGATGAAAGGCGTTTTTTTTTGGTGAGGTTGGAGTTTGCTCACGAGCGCCAGCGAGTTAGCAATCACACCGAACCAGAAAAAAACACTTTCATCTCGAGTAGTAAATGCAATTTTTTCTACTGATTTTGGTTGTAGAATCCATAATTCGACTTTAATAAATCCAATTCGAAGCGAACTGTCAGAACTGTCAAAACAAATTTAATTGTTAGTTTGGCCGTTTCCACGGTAATATATTGCATTCTCATAGAAGGTGATACTTTTCAAGTCAAATGTCCTAATTTTATTTCGGTTTTTTAAGTAGTTTCAGGCTCGTTTTACGTTTGTACATAAAATATTCCATTGGAATTGATGTAATTAATAAGAAAGTCCATGCAAATTTGGTTAGTTTAGTGTTTTAATCGAGAAAATCATAAATTTAAAATGCTCATTTTCGTCTCTAGACGTGAAAATATTTTCATCCCCAGAATGTAAAAATGTCACTTTCATGTAGGGTAAGCCGTGGAACAAATGCCATTTTCACATATATCAGTAGAAAAAATAATAATTTTTTGGTGACGGGGTAGTGTGTGGAGAAAAGGAAAATAACAAACCCGGAGACGATGTAACTTTTTATTGCGCGTCACGTGACGCGTGCCGGTTTTGATGCGAGTTGTGGAAGTTGTCTCTGATGTTCTGCTGGGAGTTGTGTTTACTGATGTTCTGCTGGAAGTTGTGTCTGGATGTTGTTTCGAAGTTGTCTCTCGAAGTTGTTTCTAAAAACTGTCTCTTTGTCACTTTGTCCCTCGGTCAAACGCATCTTCTCTCTGGTAACTTTGGTGGGAGAGGTTTTCCGTTGTCCCGATTGGTTGTTCGTTCTTCCCTCCTATTGGTGCTGACGCCAAGTAAGAGGGAGGAAAAATCGGTATTGTTTGATCGGCTCCAGCCCGCTCATAAAAACGGTCTGGGCCATAAAACGATTAAGAAAAACCCGAACCTATCGGCTTTGTTTGATCAGCTCCAGCCCGCTTATAAAACGGTCTGGGCCATAAAACGGTTTAGGAAAAACCCGAACCTGTGCAACTCATCTTGTCAATAATGAGTCCCTACAATTTTATTAGACAGTAATCATAATTAGAAAATGAGCGAAATTAAAAAAATAAATAACTGGAAAAAATTACTGGGTTTGATAACCCTTCTTATCTGGATTACTGTATTTTTCCAAATGAATTTTCAAAAAACTATCGTCGATAGTACAAATTGTTGATCCTTCAGGTTGCTTTTCTATTTCATTTTCTTTTTCCATTCGCACTTCTTTTCTTTCTGATTGTTTTTCATTGTTACTTCATTCTTCAGTTTTAACATCTATTGCACAAGTAGTTAATCTTTCAGTTTATATTTTTATTTCCTTGTCATTTTCGGGTTCCCCTTCTGATTCATTTATAATTATGAATTTAGCCAGTGAATCCCTTTGCTGTAGTGCAGAAGTTTATTTTCCTTTTTCTTTTTACGTTTCTCAGCTCCACTCTGAAACCTTCTCTTCATGGCTAGAATAAATTCATATTAATATTATATATAATAATATACCATTAACAATATCATAGATAATATATATATATATATATATATATATATATATATATATATATATATATATATATATATATATGTAATCTACTTACTTGATAAATGCAGGCTATTGGAAATTAATTATCAATTTATGTAAATTGTACAACAACAATTATAAAACTAACCCACTATAAACTCAAAGCGGAGCCGACGAGAGAATGTATCTCGTCTCGACGAGTTTAGCATTCTTCTGCGCATATCCACACTTTATTCCGAGAGCGCGGTATTTAGTTGTCTGCACGTGTTTGAAAAACGTAACTGGCGCAACGTAACTTGTATTGATTTTGTATAATGGAATGTAATAAATAGGATGTCATGTAGAAGAAATGTTAAACAAATTGTAATAGTACAAGTGTTTCTGTTTGAAAATAAACTATTCGGTAAGTTAAAAGTAAAAGTGTAAGTAGAAATGCAGTCAATAAAGGATTTGAAAGGATTGAATTTGGCGCGCCTAGTTCCACGCCTCTCATACCTCGGCGCAGTACAGATGCATTTTCTCGCCGGTTTGAGTATAATATATCATATAACACAAAACATAAATAAGCGCTAAAATTGAATAGACTGGTAAACCGGTTGCATACATTTCGACTTCATAACTAAGAATGGGATGGGTAGTATTGTGTAAAACTGACTCGCGCAAATTTTACTGACCAGTGCGCAATCAAATTTAAATTATGCGGTAGAACTTACAACTTCACATCTATTGAGAAAACAGAATTACAGAACGCGAAAAAATTAAAAGTATGCTTTATTTTTGAGGCCCCTTAGATTCTGAGGCCCCAAGCGCGAGCTTCTTGCGCCTGTGCGGTGATCCGCCACTGCCCTTCATTTTGTAAACAGTTATATGCCCGCCAACAGTCTGATATAATTGTGGTTCCCGGTCTAATATATTTTTTTATAACTTTTAGCAACACATTCGTACTTCGTTCATCCACAACTTCCATGAAACATTTGTTCGGCCCACGGGGCCCCCAGAGAGGCTGTCCCCCCCATTTTGCTGAAATAAGAGGAAGAAAAAAAGTTCAATTTTGTTTTTGTTTTATATTAATATATTATATTTCTTCTATACATATGTTCCTTTCTTGTATGTATTAAAAATTAAAGAATTTATTTGTTTATTCACTTTTTTTATTTACTTGGGGCCCCACCTCAATATATATGCCCGAGGCCTCAAAATCCAAACGACGGCGCTGTTCCCAAGCATACCCACATCCATCAACCATTTAACCATTTTACCGCTATTGGCCACTTCATTAATTTTTTTTTCGGAAAAGTCCATTGTATCCTTAAATAAATTTGTAAAATAAGTTTCAACCTATCAAATTAATTCTTCGTACTAACCTTAAATAATGCGTTGTTTCGATTTGTAAAATAATAAAGAAAACTAAACTTGGAATGCGAATTCGTAACCTTAAATACAAATGCGTATCTAATGGTTTACGCGCCACTGGAGGTTTTATGTCAATTTCCGTTAGAAAACCAACCAATGCGCATGCGCAGAATGCGTACGGTGGGTTGCCTATACATGTCATGTCTTAAAGCACATTTTAACCGGAAGGGTAGTTGGTTTCAATGTAGTAATTTGTCATTATTTACAATCATGCTATTTACGTATAAATGAATTCATAGAGACAGTGCGGAGAGTATAATAGATGAATGTAAAATGAATAAAAATACTGTGACTGATTGGATGCAATTTTGTCGAGAAATATGTATGGAGATGTGTATAAGAGAAAAAGAAATGCTTGGTGGAACCGGAGCGACTGTAGAAATAGATGAAAGCTTGTTTGGCAAGAGAAAATTGTTGAAAATATACTGTAAACTATATCAGCCCTCTATGTGTAATAATGTGTACAAGTGTAGTGTTGAATATAGTCAGTCAACCAACTAAGTTCGCATGAACATCACGTGTTTTAATAGGTTATGTGCCCAGCGTGCCCAAAGTTTTTTGATAAATATTCATAGAAGATATGGCTACAAGTTATTTAAATAGTGTGCCAAAGCTAATAGGCAGAGAAAACTATAACGATTTGCTGTTTGCCGTCGAGAATGTTTTCGTACTTGAAGGTTTGTCAAAATGTCTGGACGACACAGAAACGGATGCGACCGTGTTGGCGAAGGCCAAATCGAAATTGGTTTTGACTCTTGATCCATCCTTGTTTACGCATGTGAGAGATGATAGGTTCATTACTACTAGCGGTATTACCGGAAAGGTTTGCACCCATGATCATTGCCATAGAACATTCAGGAATTGATGTCACTACAGATTCCATTAAGACGAAGTTACTAGATATGGAAGTAGATGGCGCTAGTGAAAAGAACGGAGGATTCGCTGCGAAAGGTAAATTGCATTTCAAAAAGAAGCCAAAAGATGGCGATAGTAAAATCTCAGGAGAAATGTCGGACAGAAGAAATGACAGAAGTAATGTCTTTTGCTTTAAATGTAAACAAACAGGACATTACAAGTCAAAGTGTCCGAATAAACAAACATATGCCTTAAGTGCAGTGTTTACAAGTGGTAAATTTCAAAATACAGATTGGTATGTAGATAGTGGAGCAAGTTTTCATTTAACAGCCAATCGGAATCATTTAATAAATGAAAGAAATCCAGAGCTAACTGAAATTACTATTACTATTGCAGGTGATGTAAAAATGCAAACACTGGTATGTAAAGATGAAGTAAATATTGTTTTAACAAATGTATAGTACGTTCCGAAACTAACAACTAATTTATTATCAGTGGGTCAGTTGATCAGAAATGGTAATAAGGTAGAATTTTATAATGGAGGTTGCAAAATTTATAACAAAAATGATGTCTTAGTCGGAATGGCAAAGTTAGAAAACAATATATATATAAACTAATTCTAAAACAAGAAAACATGGCTTTGTTAGCAGCTCCCGCAAAATCAAATAATTTATGGCATAGACGTTTAGGACATATGAATGCAAAATATTTAACTAAAATGACAGGTTTAGTCGATGGACTAAAATACACTGGACTAGCAAATGATCAAAAACAAAACTGTAAAATTTGTTGTGAAGGCAAACAAACCCACTTACCTTTTCCAAAATCAGGTAGTAGGGCAGGAGAATTGCTAGAAATAATTCACAGTGATGTTTGTGGACCAATGGAAAAAAGGTCAGTTGGAGGTTCGAAATATTTCATAACATTCATAGATGAGTATAGCAGGATGTGCTCCATATACTTTATGACAACGAAGGATGAATCCTTAGAAAAATTCAAATGTTTTAAGAATCTGGTTGAAAAACAAACAAACAAAAAGATTAAAACTTTGAGAACGGACAATGGAGGAGAATATGTTAACAATATGTTTAAGAAATTTCTTTAGAATAATGGAATAATACATCAGAAAACAAATAGTCATACTCCTGAACAAAATGGCATGGCTGAAAGATTTAATCGCAGCATAGTAGAAAAAGCTAGATGCCTACTTTTTGATAAAAACCTTGAAAAAATGTTTTGGGCTGAAGCCAGTAACACAGCATGCTATCTGATGAATCGTTCTGTGGCTTCAGGTATAGATAAGACTCCGTATGAGTTATGGTTTGGTAGAAAGCCAAACATTAGCCACTTAAAGATTTTTGGTAGTTTATCAATGGTGCATGTTCCAAAAGCCAATAGACTAAAATGGGACAAAAAGGCAATAAAGCATATTCTTGTTGGTTACGATGAAACAACAAAAGGTTATAGATTGTACAACCCAGTTACAAAGAATATAATCACTAGCTGTGACATAACTGTAATGGAAACATTAGAAACAGAAAGCATTCAGAAACATGAAATATCAGATTCAGTGGGGGAAGAATGCATGACATCTTCTACTGAAGATAAAGAAGAAGTAGAATGTCAAAGTTCAAAAGAAGAATTGACAGATGATCAGCAGACAGATGATGATGACTACATTCCTGAAAACGATGAAGAAGTATTTCAAGAAAGAATAAGAAGATCTCAAAGACCACCAAAACCAAAACTTAATGAGGATTTTATGTCTCATACATATCTAAAGGGGATACGAACTTGGAAGATTATCCAGTCAGTGTATCAGAAGCTCTTTCAGGACATGAAGAAGTTTTTTGGAGAAGGGCTATTGAGGAAGAATTGCAGTCATTCGAGGAAAACAACGCCTGGGAATTAGTTGATTTGGAAGAAAACTCCACGATTGTGGGTTCTAAGTGGGTTTTTAAAAAGAAAATTAATAGTGAAGGTAAATTCAAGTTTCGTGCGCGTTTGGTAGCAAAAGGTTTTTCTCACAAGCAAGATATTGACTACAGTGAAACGTTCTCTTCAGTAGTCAGACACACTACGCTAAGACTATTATTTGCATTGTCAGTTAAATTGAATTTAGATATAATTCATTTAGATGTAAAAACAGCTTTCCTAAATGGTTTTTTAAAAGAAAAAATATTTATGAAAATTCCAGAGGGCTATAAATGTTTGAATGTAAATAAAAGGAAGGTATTACGACTTAACAGAGCTGTGTATGGTCTCAAGCAATCATCCAAATGCTGGAATGATAGAATTAATAAAGTTTTATTAGAGCTAGGTTATGTCGAAATACGAGCCTTGTGTTTTTTATAAAAGGAAGGATGATTTATATAGTATTGTAACGTTATATGTAGATGACTTCTTTATTTTTTCCAATATTGAAAGTGAAACTAATTTTTTGAAAGAGGAATTAAGTAGTAGATTCAAAATTAAAGATTTAGAAAAAATTAAGGAATGTCTAGGTATGAAAATCAATCATGATAAAGAAAAAAGTACTTTGACCTTGAGTCAATCAGGTTATATAGATCAATTGTTGAGAAAATTTAATATGACTGATTGTAAAGAAGTCAAAACTCCCATAGAAAAAAATTTAAATTTAGACAATTCACATGATCAGAATGTTGTTAATAAGGTACCATATCAGAACCTGATAGGGGCTTAATGTATTTAGCGGTTCTTACAAGACCGGACATTGCATTCAGTGTGAGCTATTTAAGTCAATTTAACAAATCATATGGGGATCAGCACTGGAAAAGTGCAAAGCGTTTATTAAGATACTTGAAAGGTACTAAAGATTGCTGTTTGAAATTTTCTGTAGATAATAGAGAGCTAGTAGGATTTGTAGATGCTGATTGGGGAAATAGTATAATAGATAGAAAATCATATACTGGATGGACTTTCAAATTCTGTGGTTCGGTGATTTCATGGGAAAGTGGTAAACAAAGAACAGTTGCACTATCAAGTATTGAAGCAGAATACATGGCCATTTCTGAAGCAGCCAAGGAAGCTATCTATTTAAAAAATCTAATAAGCGAGTTGACTGGAAATGATAATTGTGTTGAACTTTTTAATGATAATCAGGGTGCCATAAATTTGTCGGCAAATCATACATATCACAAGCGATCGAAGCATATAGACATGAGACATCATTTTATTAGAGAAGCAGTAGCTAATAAACAAATTATTGTAAAATATTTGCCAACTAACGAGATGCCAGCTGATATTCTAATAAAGGGTTTAAGTTCAGATAAACTTCTTGGTCTCCTTAAGTATTTAGGTATTTGTAATAATTAAACATAGTTCATATTTAGTTTTTTAGTAAGTGGGGGTGTTGAAAATATACTGTAAACTATATCTGCCCTCTATGTATAATAATGTGTACAAGTGTAGTCTTGAATAAAGTCAGTCAACCAACTAAGTTCGCATGAACATCACGTGTTTTAATAAAAATATCATTGGGGTAAGCATGTGAAAAGGTAATCATGTAAGCATATATTTTATTTTATGCGTTTTTTACGAAATATATAATCTGTCACAATCTATGATTGTCTGTCTAGATATATTTTAATATATAAAATATATTTTATTACTCGTCACAAAATATATTCAGCTTATTTTCACAACGCCTCTGTCTCCCATTATAATGCGCATGTCCGAAATTGTAATGCGCATGTACGAAATTTAAAAAAACGGCACCAGCGCCACTATGTACCAGCCGGGTTGATATTAGGTTTTTCTCCTCTTTGCGGTTTAATCGCTGATGTTGAAAAGAACGTATTCACCTTTTGCCATTCAATTTTTAATGCGAACCACTCGATTGGGATTAATGTGAAACTTCTTTGGGAGTTGAATATACGAACAGAGGGGTAATAGCCTCTAACCGCGCTGAATCCAGTTGAAGCTGATAATGTCTTGGATATTGGGTAGCTAACTTCGTTTATGAGCCGACATTCACTTTTAATTTCTTCATTGAAATCTTGTAGTAAACCATCCAAGAAAGTAGGTGAACTTAAACCCGAATCAGACATGGGTGCTGTTGATACTGACATTGTGTTGATATAACTAATTCATTATTAGTAGTTTGTCTCCTATTTATACCCAAACGGATTTTCAATGAGCCAATCAAAATTCTTCGTATGTGTCACGTGATCCAGACAAGTTGAGACGAGAAAATGTTATCGGCGCTAGACGATCAGTCGTATCAAACCAACCACCGATAAATCAAAAACAATCCTAAGAAATTGATTACACTGTGTTTCATAATTTAAGACGATCAGTCATACCTACCCCAATACCGATAAACCAAAATCATAATATGTTTATAAAATTAAACACGGGATAATTTCAAGAAATTAATTAGACCGCGCTTCATAATTTATTTGTTTCACATTCGTTTACAGACAAGTTGAGACAGGACTGTTATCAGTGCTAGACGCTCGGTCCTATCTAGACCTGTGGTTACATAAACATTTTCTATCGTGGAAGTTGTAATAAAAATTATTGGATGTTATTTCCTTCTCATACATTTAAAAGCTTCAAGTTCAAATACTAAACTGATTACGTAAACTGAAAAAGAAAAAATATATGTCATTTCTCACTCAAAATTAAACCTAATTGCTGTTTTTATTTATATTAAATAATTAATACGGTCTAAATCACAGACAAGTTTAAGAAATTTCAATTACACATAGGAAATTATTCATATAAATATCACTGGAAAGATGTAGTCTGTCTAGTCTTGTCTCTCTAGTCTTGGTTGTCTAGTCCTGTCCGGTCTAAATCCCACCATCTCATTGAATCAAGCCGTAATATTTTGCAGTAAATTTTGTATACTCGTTTCCCCGCTACCCCCGCAACTCATTTTGAATTTTCCCGCTCTTGTCCGTCTAATCTAGTCTGTCTAGTCTCGTCTCTCTAGTCTAGTCTTGTTTGTCTAGTCTTGTCTGTTTAGTCCTGTCCGGTCTAAATCCTATATTCTCAATTGAATCAAACCGTAATATGTTTGCAATCAATCTTGTATACCTGCTACCTGCCTGCAACTCATTTTGAATTATCTCCGCATGTCTGTCTATTCTTGTCTGTCTAGTCTTGTATATCTAGTGTTGTCTGTCTAGTCTTGTCCATTACATATAAATTTAGGCATAAGGCCAACTGAAATTATTTATTCGTTAATCAGCCAATCAGCATCGAGATAATTAGTTTAGCAATATCTGCCGCGGCGGATGACGTCATCTACTGAGGGGTAGGCGGTCGGGCGGTATCTCCCTTAAGGCACATGCTAGAGCCGTTCTGACACCAGATTTGATTTTTCTCATCAAATGGTTTAAAATGGTTTAGTCTCCATCTAGTCTTGTCTGTCTAGTCTTGTCTATCTAGTCTAATAAACTTCTCTGATATTGAGTGTGATTAAGGGGTGATATCAACCTAATCAGGCCCTTGGTTATTTGACTATAAAAGTAGGTTAAGGGGTGATACCAACCTACAGATTCTTAGTTTTCGGTTACAAAATGTGTTATCTGGGTACAAAATGTGAATTTAGAATCATGTATCTAGCCCCGTCTGTCTAGCCCCATGTATCTAGCTCCGTCTATCTAGTCTCATATATCTTACCCCGTCTATCTAGCCCCATGCATCTAGATCCGTCTATCTAGTCTCATGTATCTAGCCTCATCTATATAGTCTCATGTATTTAGTCCCGCCTATCTAGTCTCATGTATCTAGCCCCGTCTATCTAGTCTCATGTATTTAGACTCGTTGATATATGCAACTAACTTAACACCTCATTTGTCTCAACAGGATCTAATTTTAAATTTTTCCGCCTCGCGTCTACGTTTTGAATTTTCCCGCGCATCCGAAAATGGAGGCCGGAAAACGAAACCGAAAACCAGAAGTCGAAACCGGAAACCGGAAGTCGAAACTGGAAGTCAAAACCGGAAGTCGAAACCGGAAGTGTCTAGGTCTAGGCTAGACGTCCCCAGATTTCTGCACAGATTTATTGTATAGATTCAAATTTAAATGGCTTTGTTTTAATTTTTTTGTTGGAGGTTCGACATCATTTGACGAAACCGGAACAGGCATCGCCGGCATCGGCGATTCATCTAAAATTGATTTTTGAAATTGACTTGTTGATTTTATTGTATTACTTACTTTCGAGCGCCATCAAGCCAATGTTTTCACTGGGATGTTTCTTTTTAATATGATTCATCAATGTGGTTGTATTTCCAGAATATTTATATGTGTTAGAACATGTTTTACATTTTTCTTTTCCGTCAATGGGTAAACTAAACACTTCCCACACCACTGATCTTTTTATAGGACCTGGCATTATTCCCGTAAACTTCCCCAACAATATGTAGAAAATATTTACTTTACACTACACGTAGCAACAATCGGCGTAGGTCGGGTTTATCCGCACCACGATGTATTGCGTTTACGCCGTTGACCATGGTCGTAAAGGAGCCGAACCGACTAGTCGGTCGGTGATGATGATAACCCGGTTTAAAAAATCGAGTTGACCCATCACTACATTGGTTATTAAAGGTAAGAAAAAAAAGTACATAGTGTCAAAATTGTACAAATAAAAAGAACAATTTATTTTTCTTTATTATTATGTTTAAAAACATATTTTTTATTGCTTTTCGCAAGTTTCACCAAATTATTATCACTGCTAAACAATTGCACAGCATCTTTACAGTCTATATTTAAGTTAAAGTAAATAAGTAATTAGTTTTTTATAAGATTTAGAGACGCTTTGTTTCTTTCGTTTTGCCATTTGCTATTCATCACAGAAAAAACTCTCTCTATGAATGCTGACGTGGCGGGACTAGACAGTAAAACTGAAATTACTTTATACAAGTTTGAAAAATGATCATCAGTCTTATTAGATACTTGCTGCCATTTTTATGCAGTAGATAATTCCGAAAAACACCAATAATTATATCTGTTCATAAAGTTTGTTTATATTTATATTAAGATTTTGCAGATTTAAATTTTCTATTATGTTAACAATATTATCATATACAACATTGCTCTATAATTTTATATTGCCAAGTGTAAAAAAACCAGTTTGAGTCATTACAATAAAACCATTTATTTAGGTACTCTAATGTTTTGTCAATAAATAATAAAAAAATCGTGTGAAATTCCCTAGTCAGTTCCGATGAAGGCAACAGTTTATTTTTTTTGCTTGTTTCATAGCCAAAGAAGAGATCTTGTTTCTTTTGTGCTAATCCATCTCTACGATTAACCATAACCTCATAAATATCTAAAATTGGGCTATTATTGGAAATTCGGGTCTGTCTTGAAAATATGTTTGTGTACTTTTTACCTGTTGTAACTGTTGTTAATTGTCTTTTGCACTCTTTAATTAAGATGCGCAAGCAAAAATGAATCTTTCTGCGTTGTTTTTGTTGAAAATTATTTTTGACATTTTCAAGATTGCAGACAGTATATGTGAACGTAATTATTTGGACGTTGCCACGTTTATTTCCGTTTATATGCCCGTTTATATCAAAGAGGATCCGATCCTCTTTGCTTTTATATGAAAAACTGTAACTATGGCAACATATTTCAACCAGATTTCAACGAACAGCTAGTGTACAATGTCTCATGTGGATTTTATTGGTGTCCTCGATATTTTTCAAATACTGCAGGATCCTGACGAAATGATTAAGAAATTGGTTGAGTGGGGATTGATTCCGGCCGAAGGTTCATATAATTGCCCCAAGTGTAAAAACGGCCACTTGAATCTGTGTCGGGATAATTCAAGGTTATTTTTTTTTGTATTTGTTTATTAATTTCACCATAACATAAATTGCATGCACATTGTAGCTGAAAGACGTAATCCTTATAAATATTTTTTTCTTATTTCGGAGAAATATTTGGGTTTTTGTAATAAAAAATTACTGACGTTTATGACTGGTCACATAACTTATTTGTCTATTCTGAATATTCAGAATACTTTAAGAGATCCCGACTAAACAATTCAAAAACTAATTGAATGGAAATTGATATGAGTCGAGTTTGTTAAACCAACGGTTCTTGCTTAACCTTGTTTAATGTTTGTTTAATCCATTTCGTTATTCCTTTCTTCTAATTGCATCCTTTCTCCCATTAGTTTGCGTCATGTAATCCCCTTTTGCATAGACTCTTCAAGTTCCCCTTAACCCTGAGCCCTTTGAAAGGGAATTGGGTGTCATTTGACAGATCGCTATGTACAATATCTTCCCCGTCAATCTTATAGAAAGCTTTTACATTAAAAATTTAGTTAAACATAAACTATCCTTTAATTTTCTTCCCGCATTGAAAACACCCACCGTGTGGGCTCCTCTGAAGTTTGTCGTTCAAGCTTCCATTGATTTAGGTTCTCTTCCCATCAATTCTTATCTGCTTACTTTGCGATAGGCTCATTATCCCGTTCCTTGTTTAGTACAAAAAATAGCTTGCTTCTACTATCTCTACTACCTCTTTACTACCTCTTATTTGATAATTTTGATTCCCTGTATGTTGGCCAAACTGTCAGGGCTATATCACTACGTATAAAAGAACATCTTAACCAGTTCCACAAACATAAGAATTCAGGCATTCCAACTTCTCTTCCAACTCCCCTTTAGCAGACCACCTTCTCCTTACAGGGCATAGTTCTTCCATCGACAACACCAAACTCCCACATGTTCACCACAAATCCTGTAAGCTTCACCTATAGGCACTTGAAATCTACAAAGCCTGCTTAAATCATAAGTTAGCCGTCTTGAACGAGATCATTAAGTTTTCAACTCCTATCATCACAACCTTATTAAAATTATAAGTTTCATAAACATAGTCTGATTTATTTTAAAAATTATATTTCACTTACCTTTTATTTTGTTTTTTTTTATTGATAGTTTAAACTTTGTAAAGCTTTAGAGGCTTTGGAACTGTTGCTGCAGGATGACAAAAGAGAACTTTCTTTCTTTCACTTTCAAACTCTCGATCCAAAATAAGCCAAAGTGGCAATGACCGTTGGTTTAACTCCGGTTAGATTAGGTTGCAATTTGAATTTGAACAAAATTTGAATTTATTTTTGTTTTTTAGACGAAAGAAGACTTGGGTCAACTTTGTTCTTCTTTTCTTATTTTGAGGAAATCGTATGAAGAATAGACAAGACATTATTTGTAAGTTTTTTTCTGTTTTTATAAGACATGCGGAAGCGCGAACTCTTGATCCAATATAAGCCAAAGTGGTAATGACCGTTGGTTTAACCTTGCTTTGATTAGGTTGTACGTTGTAGATTGTAGATATGGTGGTGACGACCCGGTTAGATTAGGTTGTGCGCCGCGAAGTGGACAGATAAATGAAGACAACATACGCGCGGGAGCGCGAACTCTCAACCTAATCCTAACAACAACGTAATCTAACCGGGGTTAACTCTCGATCCATTAGAGGACAAAGTAGCAAGGATCGTTTGTTTAACCCGCGTTAGATTAGGTTTCCCACCGCGAAGCGGACAGATAAATCAAGACAACATACGTGCGGGAGCGCAAACTCTCGATCCAATATAAGTCAAAGTGGCAAAGACCGTTGGTTTAACCCCGGTTAGATTAGGTTGTCCGTCGCGAAGCGGACAGATAAATCAAGACAATATACGCGCGAGAGCTCGAACTCTCGATCCAAAATAAGCCAAAGTGGTAATGGCCGTTGGTTTAACCTTGCTTTGATTAGGTTGTCCGTTGTAGATTGTAGATATGGTGGTGACGACTTGTACTGCGACCTTTATAGATCTATTGTACCCCACCCTCCTCCTCCAAGTGTTGGTGTACTTATCCATTTAGAGCGCCTCCTCTAATCCTGATTCCTTTAGGAATCTCAGGATCTGGGTGGGATTCAAGGCCTGCAGCTCCTCTGTGTTCAAGCAGTGAGCCCCAAGGTACATCTGTCTCTTGCGGAGTAATGCTCCGCAGTCTTTGAACAGATGTATGGGGTTTCCTCTGCTGAGCCACAGAATCTGCATCCATCATCCTCCTCTAGGCCTAGGGCCTTGAGATGTTTCCTAAGTCTGCAGTGTCCCGTCAGGGCTCCTGTCAGAATTCTGAGCTTGTTCCTGCTTAGTTTCAGGCAAGCTTTAGTTCTCTTCTGGTTAAAAGATCCCAGCATCACTTTGGATTGCCTTAGCCCTGGAAGTTCTTCCCAGGTTTTCATCCATTTTCCTCTTATTTCTTCATCTAAACTTTTGCGGATGGTGTTCACGCTCATACCGCAAAAGGGTTCCGGACCTTTAAAGGGGCTACTGGATCCCTTGTTTGCTAGGTGATCGGCTTCTTCGTTTCCGTCTATACCAGTGTGTCCTGGTACCCAGTATAGCGTTACTTTATTATCCCTGCCAAGCTTGTTCAGCTTCCCCACACAGTCCCATACCAGTTTGGATCTGATGGTGTATGAGCTAATGGCCTTGATGGCTGCTTGGCTATCTGACAGGATAGCAATTCGTTTTTTGCGGTACTTCCTGTCGAGGTTAAACTGTGCACATCTTTCGATTGCGTGTACCTCTGCTTGGAAGATACTTGGGGATGTTCCCATGGATTCGGAGTATCTGGTACGAGGTCCAAACACTCCTGCACCAGTGCCTTTCTTTGTCTTCGAACCATCTGTATACCACTTGATGGCATTTTGCTCTATGTGGTATGCTGAGGATTCGTCGCTCCAATCGGCTTTACTACTACACATTGCTGTGTAGTTTTTCTCGAAGTGGTATTTGCATACCATTTCGTCTTTTGGTACTTCCAGCCAGGGGATCTTGGCAGCGAGGCTGTTTCGGTCTCTGCTCCCGATTATTTTGCCTCTGCCCATTCCTTCCTTGCTGAACCTTACGATCAGAGTCATTACGAGTCAGATCCAGCAGCAGCTCCAATGCTGCTGTCGGACACGACCTCATCGCCCCCGTGATGCAGACACACGCCAGTCTTTGAATCTTCTCAAGCTGTTTCCTCATAGAGGCCAGCTTGATTCTACTTCCCCACGCAACCGCCCCATAAGTGATTACAGGCCAGATTTCTGCACACTATTAGGGCGCGTTTGGCTTTACCTACCACTGCCTCAGCGTGTCTATTCCATAGGAGTTTGCTATCTAGTGTGATACCCAGATACCTTATCTCCTGTTGGTATTCTACTGCCTTCCCATCTATGAGTATGGGATGTAGGCAGTTTAGTTTTCTCCTAGTAAATGGTATAACCGTGGTTTTGCTCGAGTTGAGTCTCAATCCCACTGTTTGACACCATCTACTAGTTACTTTGAGGCCTCTCTGAACAATTTCACACAGCGTTCCCTCAAATTTTCCCCTGGCCATTATGACTATGTCATCTGCGTAACCTTGCCATTTGATGTCTAGGTCGTTTAGCCTAACCAGTAGTTCATCAACTACCAGGCTCCACATTAGCGGTGATAGTACACCTCCCTGTGGGCACCCTCGAGTTGTGGAGATCTTAATGGTGTCTTTTTCCACTTGTGTCTCCGCCGTTCTAGTTCTCAGCATTTCTCCCATCCACTTTGAGATAGTGTTGTCGATATTCCTTCTTTCGAGGGCCGCCCTGACAGCCTCGTGTGAGGTGTTGTCAAAAGCTCCCTCTATATCCAAGAAGGCACATATCGCTACTTCCTTTATCTCTAGTGCTGCTTTTATTTCGTTTGTCAGCTGATACAGGGCGGTTTCTGTGGATTTCCCTGCTCTGTAAGCATTCTGACTCCTGTGTAGTGGTGTACCTACCAGCACTATAGTCCTAAGGTAATTATCAATCACCTTCTCCATTGTCTTTAACATAAAAGATGTTAGACTAATGGGTCTAAATGACTTCGGTTGAGTGGTGTCTTTCTTCCCCACCTTCGGTATAAAGACCACCTTAGCCCTTCTCCATAGCTCCGGTATATATCCGAGCGCTAAGCTACTTCTAAAGATATTTAGAAGATACGGCATTAGTTCTCTCTCTCCCTTTTGTAGGAAGGCAGGAACTAGTCCGTCCACACGTGGGGCCTTAAAAGGCTGGAAAGTGCCTATAGCCCATCTGATTCGGTTTTCCTAACAGATGGACGCTGCCCTCTTCCAGTCGGCCCGACTTGGTTTCCGTGGTTGCATCAAGCCCTCGGTCTCCCTGTATCCTCTACATCCCGGAAAATGGGTTTCTAGTAGGAGGAGAGCTCTTTGCTCTTCATCCTCCGTAAAGGTCCCATTCGGTTTCTTGAGAGTGGTTGTCATTTCCACTCTATCCTTCGCTAGTGCTTTGTGCAGTCTAGCTGCCACCGGCGTGGATTCTATGTTTTCACAGAAGGTCCTAAAGTTTTCCCTTTTTGCCCTTCTGATCTCTTTGTTGTAGGTGGTAAGCACCTCAGAGTATTCTAGCCAATTTCCGTATTGCTTGGCTTTGTTAAAAAGCCTACGTACTTTTGCTCTTAATGTAGACAAATTTTTGTTCCACCATTTTTCGTCCTTATGCTCCTTCACGGTTTTTACCGGGCAGCTGGATTCAAATGCCGTGGTGATTGCTACATTTATTTCTCCTACAGCCTGCTCCAGCACGGTGTAGTGTTTGATACTACCCCGCACTGTCACCTGCTCTAGGTTTTCTTTTAGTTGGGAACTAAACATAGGCCACACAGTTTGTCTGGGGTTTCGAATGGGAGTGTTTTCCTCACTCGCTCCTTCCAGCTCAAACTCTATGATCCTATGATCTGACATTGAGGGCTCACTTGAAACCCTCCACTTTTTAATTAGTTTACTTACGTTAGCGCTACCTACCGTAATATCCAGTACCTCATTTGTGACTTTACTCTCTTTACATTTGTGACTCCCTGACTTTAGTGAGAAATGTTGGTGTGTTCCCAACGTTGTACACAATTAAGTTCTCTTTAATGAGGTATTCTAAAAGGTACTCACCCCTCTTATTAGTGTCCGTGCTGCCCCACATCTCATTGTGTGCGTTCGCGTCACATCCCAGGATGAGTGGCAGCCTTCTCCTAATACAGTGTTCCACCAGCTTTTGTACTTCAATGGGTGGTATGCTGTTACCATCGCCAGGGAAGCATGCTGATGCGATCACTACTTCGCGGTGGAGACCCTCGATCTCGATGAGGGCCTGAATCGGTACTAAATCCCGCGTTAAAAATTCTGAAAGACATAAGTAATTTATGCCATTTCTTACCATAATGCAAGTTCTAGGGGAGACCTCACGGCTGTCCCATACCAACTTACATTCCCTGTTGCTAAGGCCTCTGATCTTACCTCCGTAGGTCCTGGGTTCTTGAAGCAGCGCTAGCCCTAGGTGCTGCTTGGTGAACATCCTAGCCATCACAGCTGAAGCTGCTTTGGCATGATGGATGTTCACTTGGGCTATTTTGGTGCGCCTGCTGGTCATTCTTGTTTTGTGACAGGAGGCGGCAAGTCCTCCTCTGTCCCTACAAGAACATCTACCTCTGCCTCTGTAGACATGGCTGGACTGCTCATGTCTACGAGTGTGAGGTCAAGGTCGTCTTTCCGGGAATCCGGGCTGACTTCCTTGTTCTCTGTGTCGGTTAGGTCCCGTACACATGGATTATTTTTACTTTTGGAATTCATATAAATCCCACGAGTCGCAAGGGAACTAAAGGTCCACCACATCAGAGCCCCGCTTGATAGTGGTAAGGCTGGATACCCTCTGAGGTCGCCAGGTATCAGAGGGGCTCCGTAAGCGATGGCCGGTTGCCCTTGGCCATTAAACAGTCCCTTTGGCACGGGTCGCATGACACCTTGGGATTAAGGGTTTGGAAGTTCTTGGTTGTTCGCCCTCCGCCGAACGCCCCGACCGGAGTTGTTCCCGTCGTGACGTCCAACGGTATGTTGCGAAACTAAGCCCTCACACCGCGACAAGGTGACTTCCACGTGAGGGTAGGTTGTCCGTTGCGAAGCGGACAGATAAATCAAGACAACATACGCGCGGGAGCGCGAACCCTCGACACAAAATAAGCCAAAGTTGCAATCAGCGTAGGTTCAACCCCGGTTAGATTAGGTTTTCCTCCGCGAAGCGGACAGATAAATCAAGACAACATACGCGCGGGAGCGCGAACTCTCGATCCAATATAAGCCAAAGTGGCAATTACCGTTGGTTTTACCCTGGTTAGATTAGGTTGCCCGCCGCGAACCGGACAGATAAATCAAGACAACATACTCGAGGGAGCGCGAACTCTCTATCCAATATAAGCCAGAGTGGCAATGACCGTTGGTTTAACCCCGGTTAGATTAGGTTGTCCGTCGCGAAGCGGACGGATAAATCAAGACAACATACGCGCGGTAGCGCGAACACTCGATCCAATATAAGCCAAGGCGGCAATGACCGTTGCTTTAAACTAGGTTAGATTATGTTGTCCGCCGCGAAGCAGAAGGATAAATCAAGACCACATACGCTCGAGAGCGAAAACCCTCGATCTAACTTAAGCCAAAGTGGCAATGACCGTTGGTTTAACCCTGGTTAGATTAGGTTGCCCGCCGCGAACCGGACAGATAAATCAAGACAATATACGCGCGGGAGCGCGAACTCTCGATCCAATATAAGCCAGAGTGGCAATGACCGTTGGTTTAACCCCGGTTAGATTAGGTTTTGCGCCGCGATGTGGACAGATAAATGAAGACAACATACGCTCGGGAGCGCGAACTCTCAACCTAATCATAACAACAACCTAATCTAACAGGGGTTAACTCTATCCATTACAGGACAAAGTAGCAAGGATCGTTGGTTTAACCTCGGTTAGATTAGGTTGCCCACCGCAAAGCGGAAAGATAAATCAAGACAACATACGCGCGGGAGCGCGAACCCTCGATCCAATATAAGCCAAAGTTGCAATCACCGTTGGTTTAACCCCGGTTGGATTAGGTTTTCCGCCGCGAAGCGGATAGATAAATCAAGACAAAATTCGCGCGGGAGCGCGAACTCTCGATCCAATATAAGCCAAAGTGGCAATGACGGTTAGTTTAACCTCGGTTAGATTAGGTTGCCCGCCGCGAAGCGTACAGATAAATCAAGACAACATACGCGTGGGTGCGCGAACGCTCGATCCAATATAAGCCATCGTGGCAATGACCGTTAGTTTAACCCTGGTTAGATTAGGTTGCTCGCCGCGAAGCGTACAGATAAATCAAGACAACATACGCGCGGGAGCGCAAACTCTCGATCCAATATAATCCAAAGTGGCATTGACCGTTGGTTTAACCCTGGTTAGATTATGTTGCCCGCCGCGAAGCAGACAGATAAATCAAGACAACATACGCGCGGGAGTGCGAACCCTCGATCCAATATAAGCCAAAGTTTGCAATCACCGTTGGTTTAACTCCGGTTAGATTAGCTTGTCCGGCGCGAAGCGAACAGATAAAGCAAGACAACATGCGCGAAGGAGCGCGAACTCTAGATTCAATATAAGCCAATGTGACAATGACCGTTGGTTTAAGCCCGGGTAGATTAAGTTGTCCGCCGCGAAGCGGACAGATACATCAAGACAACAAACGCGCGGGAGCGCGAACTCTCGATCCAATATAAACCAAAGTGGCATTGACCGTTGGTTTAACCCCAACTATTTCGAAGCAAATCTTACTATTTCGAAGCAAATATGTTGTCTTGATTTATCTTTCCGCTTCGCGGTGGGCTACCTAATCTAACCGGGGTTAAACCAACAATCCTTGCTACTTTGTCCTCTAATTGATCGAGAGTTAACCCTGGTTGGATTAGGTTGGATTACAACCTAATATAACTGGGGTTAAGCCAACAATCCTTGCTAATTTGTCCTCTAATGGATCGAGAGTTAACCCTGGTTGGATTAGGTTGGATTACAACCTAATATAACCGGGGTTAAGCCAACGGTCATTTACACTTTGGCATATATTGGATCGAGAATTCGCGCTCCCGCGCGTATGTTGTCTTCATTTACCTGTCCACTTCGCGGCGGACAACCTAATCTAACCGGGGTTGAGCCAACGGTCTTTGCCACTTTGGCTTATATTGGATCGAGAGTTCGCGCTCCTGCGCGTATGTTGTCTTGATTTATCTGTACGCTTCGCGGCGGACAATCTAATCTAACCGGGGTTAAACAAACGGTCATTGCCACTTTGACTTATATTGGATCGAGAGTTCGCGCTCCTGCGCGTATGTTGTCTTGATTTGTCTGTCCGCTTCGCGGCGGATAACCTAATCTAACCGGGGTTAAACCAACGGTCATTGCAACTTTGGCTTATATTAGATCGAGAGTTCGCGCTCCCGCGCGTATGTTGTCTTGATTTATCTGTTCGCTTCGCAGCGAACAACCTGATCTAACCGGAGTAAAACCAACAGTCATTGACACTTTGGCATATGTTAGATCGAGAGTTCACGCTCCCGCGTGTATGTTGTCTTGATTTATCTGTCCGCTTCGCGGCGGACAAACTAATCTAACCGGGGTTAAACCAACGGTTATTGCAACTTTGGCTTATATTAGATCGCGAGTTCGCGCTCCTGCGCGTATCTTGTCTTGATTTAACTGTCCGCTTCGTGGCGTGCAACCTAATCTAAGCGGGGTTAAACCAACGGTCATTGCCACTTTGGCTTATTTTCTATCGAGAGTTCGCGCTACCGCTCGTATGTTGTCTTCATTTATCTGTCCACTTCGCGGCGCACAACCTAATCTAACCGGGGTTAAAGCAACGGTCATTGCCACTTTGGCTTATATTGGATCGAGAGTTCGCTTTCCCGCGCCTCTGTTGTCTTGATTTATCTGACCGTTTCGCGGCGGACAACCTAATCTAACCTTTTATCTGTCCACTTCGCTGCGCACAACCTAATCTAACCGGGGTTAAACCAGCGGTCATTGCCACTTTGGCTTATATTGGATCGAGAGTTCGCGCTTCCGCGCGTATGTTGTCTGGATTTATCTGTCCGCTTCGCGGCGGAAAATCTAATCTAACCGAGGTTAAACCAACGGTCATTGCCACTTTGGCTTATATTGGATCGATAGTTCGCGCGTCCGCGCGTATGTTGTCTTGATTTATCTGTCCGCTTCGCGGCGGACAACCTAATCTAACTGGGGTTAAACCAACGGTCATTGCAACTTTGGCTTATATTGGATCGAGAGTTCGCGCTCCCGCGCGTATGTTGTCCTGATTTATCTGTCCAATTCGCGGCGGACAACCTAATCTAACCGGGGTTAAACCAACGGTCATTGCAACTTTGGCTAATATTGGATCGAGAGTTCGCGCTCCCGCGCGTATATTGTCTTGATTTATCTGTGCTCTTCGCGGCGGACAACCTAATCTAACCGGGGTTAAGCCAACGGTGATTGCAATTTTGGCTTATATTGGATCGAGGGTTCTCGCTCCCGCGCGTATGTTGTCTTGATTTATCTGTCCGCTTTGCGACGGACAACCAAATCTAACCGGGGGTTAAACCAACTGTCATTGCCACTTTGGCTTTTATTGGATCGAGAGTTCGCGCTCCCGCGCGTATGTTGTCTTAATTTATCTGTTTGCTTCGCGGCGGAAAACCTAATCTAACCGAGGTTAAACCAACGGTCATTGCCACTTTGGCTTATATTGGATCGATAGTTCGCGCGTCCGCGCGTATGTTGTCTTGATTTATCTGTCCGCTTCGCGGCGGACAACTTAATCTAACTGGGGTTAAACCAACGGTCATTGCAACTTTGGCTTATATTGGATCGAGAGTTCGCGCTCCCGCGCGTATGTTGTCTTGATTTATCTGTCCAATTCGCGGCGGACAACCTAATCTAACCGGGGTTAAACCAACGGTCATTGCAACTTTGGCTAATATTGGATCGAGAGTTCGCGCTCCCGCGCGTATATTGTCTGGATTTATCTGTGCGCTTCGCGGCGGACAACCTAATCTAACCGGGGTTAAGCCAACGGTGATTGCAATTTTGGCTTATATTGGATCGAGGGTTCTCGCTCCCGCGCGTATGTTGTCTTGATTTATCTGTCCGCTTTGCGACGGACAACCAAATCTAACCGGGGTTAAACCAACTGTCATTGCCACTTTGGCTTTTATTGGATCGAGAGTTCGCGCTCCCGCGCGTATGTTGTCTTAATTTATCTGTTTGCTTCGCGGCGGACAACCTAATCTAACCGGGGTTAAACCAACGGTCATTGCAACTTTGGCTTATATTGGATCGAGAGTTCGCGCTCCCGCGCGTATGTTGTCTTGATTTATCTGTCCGCTTCGCGGCGGACAACCTAATCTAACCGGGGTTAAACCAACGGTGATTGCAACTTTGGATTATATTGGATCGGGGGTTCGCGCTCCCGCGCGTATGTTGTCTTGATTTATCTGTCCGCTTCGCGGCGGGCAACCTAATCTAACCGGCATTGAAGCGATCCATGGCTCAAAGTGGGATTTTTAGTTAAAAATGTAGAAAATAAAATGTCGAACACACTATATAAAACCATTATTAAATAAAAGGCAAAGCGCTTTCGACTTGGAAGCAAGTCAACTTCATTGCTAAAATACAAACATTGAAAAAATTAACATAGTAAAACGCATTCTACTAATAAGATATAAAGATAAGGAAATAAGTGTAAGTTATACCTTACCCGAATGCTCGATGAAAGAAATTTATATGCCGGCGAAAGCCGGAACAAGAATAATTGAAACATAATTTGATAATATGCTAATTCAACAGCATATAATGATTACAAAATAAAATCAAACAAGACACTATTATGAAATAAATTTAAAGAGGAACCACGTGACGACTAAGTCGGTAAAAAATAGTAGTGTAGGTTGAAAAAGAAAAATATTTTTAAACAGAATGGTTTTTAACAATAAAAACTAACCTGCGTCGTATAAAGCGTAAAAATGTAGGGGATTTTGTTGAAAATCTAGTAGCAAACAGTGCAGCCTAACTACAAAATAATGATTTTTAATTTTTAAAAAACTTTAAGGCTTTCCCAAAGTTAACAAAAAACCTTAAAGACCTTAAGAAAGTGAACAACTACAAAATCATCAATGCAGAACGACAAAAAAAAAACCTTTTGTCACGCTTTCTCTTTTGTCATCCTGCACCAACGGTTCCAAAGCCGTTTTAACTATCAATAAAAAAAAAAAAAAAAGTTAAATGAAATATAATTAAAAGCTGAGGGCAAAATAAATCAGACTATGTTAATGAAACTTATAATTTTAATAAGGCTGTGATGATAGGAGTTGAAAACTTAATGATCTCGTTCAAGACGGTTAACTTACGATTTAAGCAGGCTTTGTAGATTTCAAGTGCCTATAGGTGATTAAGCTTACAGGATTTGTGGTGAACATGTAGGAGTTTGGTGTTGTCGATGGAAGAACTATGCCCTGTAAGGATAAGGTGGTCTGCTAAAGGGAAATTGGAAGAGAAGTTGGCGAAGTTGAAATGCCTGAATTCTTATGTTTGTGGAACTGGTTAAGATGTTTTTTTATACGTAGTGATATAGTCCTGACAGTTTGGCCAACATACAGGGAATCAAAATTATCAAATCAAAAGAGGGAGTAAACCCCCGGCATGTGATAGTAGAAGCAAGTTATCTTTGTACTAACCAAGGAACGGGATTATGAGCCTGTCGTAAAGTAAGCAGATGAGAATTGATGGGAAGAGAAAATATGTGCTAAATTAATGGAAGCTTGGGAGCCCCACGGTGGGTGTTTTCAATGCGGGAAGAAAATTAAAGGATAGTTTATGTTTAACTAAATTTTTAATGTAAAAGCTTTCTATAAGATTGACGGGGAAGATATTATTGAAAGCGATCTGTAAAATGACACCCAATGCCCTTTCAAAGGGCTCAGGGTTAAGGGGAACTTGAAGAGTCTATGCAAAAGGGGATCACATGACGCAAACTAATGGGAGATAGGATGCAATTAGAAGAAATGAATAACGCAATGGATTAAACAAACATTAAACAAGTTTAAGTTCGAGTTCGAGTTTAACAAACTCGACTGATATCAATTTCCATTCAATTAATTTTTGCATTGTTTAGTGGGGATCTCTTAAAGTATTCTGAATATTCAGAATAGACAAATAAGTTATGTGACCAGTCATAAAACGTCAGTAATTTTTTATTACAAAAACCCAAATATTTCTCCGAAATAAGAAAAAAATATTTATAAGGATTAGGTCTTTCAACTACAATGTGCATGCAATTTATGTTATGGTGGCATTATTAAACAAATACAAAAAAAACTAACCTTAAATTATCCCGACACAGTTTCAAGTGGCCGTTTTTACACTTGGGGCAATATGAACCTTCGGCCGGAATCAACCAATTTCTTAATCATTTCGTCAGGATCCTGCAGTATTTGAAAAATATCGAGGACACCAATAAAATCCACACGAGACATTGTACAGTAGCTGTTCGTTGAAATCTGGTTGAAATATGAATGCAACTTCAATACGACGCATAGAATAATATATATGTTGCCATAGTTACAGTTTTTCATATAAAAGCAAAGAGGATCGGATCCTTTTTGATATAAACGGGCATATAAACAGAAATAAACGTGGCAACATCCAAATAATTGCGTTCACATATACTGTGAAAAAATCTTGAAAATGTCAAAAATAATTTTCTACAAAAAGAGGCTTCATTTCTGCTTGCGGATCTTAATTAAAGAGTGGAAAAGACAATTAACAACAGTTACAACAGGCAAAAAGTACACAAACATAACTTCAAGACAGACCCGAATTTCCAATAATAGCCTATAATAGTTAAAAAAAAAGTTTGTTACGAAATTAAATACATTACAACTCGGAATTGAAAAACGGCTTAAATAACCACAAATATTTGGGCACATAATTCCACTAATATCACCTGTTCCAAAATGATTTTCACTGATTTCAAGAACAAACTTTTCTGTGCAATACTTGCTTGGGGTTCTCTTCTCAGTCAGAATTGTTCAAAAAGTCTGAGTTTTGTCCGAAAACACATTTTTCAGCGGTCGCAGTAGATTTCAACTGACTGACGTTTCTGTTGACGTTTGTGTTTGCGTTCTGTCAGTAGCGCCGATTTGTTTTCTTGGTGAAATCTTGATTCAGAAAATGCGCAAAAAAATCGAAAATTCGAATCATCTTGCGACGGGACTTGAATAGTGAAAGTGCGGAAATGTGTTACCACCGATTGGTGTTCTTCGTTGCAGCGTAAATGCCGTGGTAAGAAAATTCTGATTCTGACGTACCCGAAGTATGAGGAATTTTGTAAACTTCCCCCTCACCGAACCGCAGTCCAATGCATTTCTCCCGCCCCTCCCGGAAAGGCGTACCAAACTATTTTAGTATATGTAACTAGTACATGCGCATCGCATTCTTTGGACGGAAGACTTGTTCAGGATGGAATAGTTGAATAGGGTGTAAAAGTTGACGAGAGTGAAACGATTGTTGTGGATGGAATAGTTGTAATAGTAATTTCGTTTTTCTGCAATAACTTTGCCAGTTGCTAACTTTTTGCAACTTTTAATAGCCTATGGCACGGTCCTGCCTGATCTCGATCTGCCACTGTAGGGCAGGTAGTTGTGCCATTTGTACTTTTGTAGATCTCGATTGGGCATTGACATCCTACCGGTTTTCTACTATCGGCCGTGGCGACCTCGTGGTTTTCGAGAATTGGCAAATCGGCACATCGTACGCAAGATACCATCGACCTCCATCGAACGGTGTAGAAGAAATTGCAAAATTTCTCCCACTTCCGGTTCGGCAGCCGCAAACGTCCGGTTTTGCAAAAACGTCTACCTCACGGGCATTTTTGCAAACACTCGCACGGCCTCTTCGAAGTCCCAGAGAGGAAGAACCTACGAAACCGGACCCGCAAACGGGAAGGCGTTCCGTTCAGCGGCTGGCTCGTAATAGAACGTCAATTTCCCGCCTCCTCCCGGAAAGGTGTACCAAACTATTTTAGTATATGTAACTAGTACATGCGTATCGCATTCTTTGGACGGAAGAATTGTTCAGGATGGAATAGTTGAATAGGGTGGAAAAGTTGACTAGTGTGAAACGATTGTTCTAGATGGAATAGTTTTAATAGTAATTTCGTTTTTCTGCAATAACTTTGCAAGTTGCGAACTTTTTGCAACTTTTAATAGCCTATGGCACGGTCCAGTCTGATCTCGATCTGCCACTGTGGTTATATATATAACTAGGAAAAAAAATATATATATATATATATATATATATTTATATATAGGTTTAATGAGTGTGTAGTCTAAACTTGGGTTGGTTCAAAGAAACTCTTTGTTATATAATCGAGCTTTCAAATTAAACATTCCCGAGAGCTAGATTATATAACAAAGAGTTTCTTTTTACGAACCCAAGTTTTGACTACACCCTTATTAAACTTATATATATATATATTCTAAACTTATATATTCTACCTTGTTATATATATATATACATATATATATATATATATATATATATATATACATAAATTCAAATATATACGTAAAAAGAAACTCTTTGTTATATAATCTAGCTCTCGGGAATGTTTAATTTGATATATATATATTAAATATATATATATATATATATATATAAATATATATATATATATATATATATATATATATATATATATATATATATATATATATATATATATGTATATATATATATATATATATATATATATATATATATATATATATATATATATATATATATATTATTACATCATTTTTGCTCATATGGACAGTGTTTGAACTTAAATATCTCATGATGACACAACTTTCACTTCTTTCCCTTTTTTTCTTCTCTTTTCAAAATCTCTTCATCCTTTGACTGTGCTCCTGTTTTCTTTGTTCTGTCCACAATGTTCCTTCCTATCTTTTTCCTTTCGCTTACTAAAAATTTGGTATTCTTAATTTTGCTTCTGATCTTTTTTCCTGTCTCCTATCATTTGCTGATTGATCTCCAATTGCTTGAAGTCATATTCTACTTCATGAAACCAATTAGTTTTCCTACTTGAGCTGTTCACTACATCAAAGATTTAGATTTGTCACCCAGGATAGGTGTATAGTGTAGGTGTAAATAATAGTATATTTTACAGCAAGAGATGAAAGTGGCGTTTTTGGGTAAGGTGCGGAACCAAAAAAAAACACGTTCATCTCGAATAGTAAATGCAATTTTTTTCTACTGATTTCGGTTGAAGAATGCATAATTCGACTTTAATAAATCCAATTCAAAGCGAAGTGTCAGAAGTGTTAATACAAATTAAATTGTTGGTTTGGTCGTTTCCATAGTAACATTTTGCATTCTCATAGAAGGTGATACTTTTAAAGTCAAATGTCCTAATTTTATTTCGGTTTTTTAAATAGTTTCAGGCTCGTTTTACGTTTGTACATGAAATATTTCATTGAAATTGATGTAATTATTAAGAAAGTCCATGCAAATTTGGTTAGTTTAGTGTTTTAATCTAGAAAATCATAAATTTAAAATGTCAATTTTCGTTTCTAGATGTGAAAATATTTTCATCTCTAGAATAAAAAAATGTAACTTTTATGTAGGGTAAGCCGTGGAAAAATTCCATTTTCACAAATATCAGTAGAAAAAATACTTTTCAATCTGTTTGTTACAAAAAAAAAAACGAAATTAAATACATTTAAATCTCGGAATAGAAAAACAGTTTAAATAACCAGAAATATATTGGCACATACTTCCACTAATATCACATGTTCCAAAATGATTTTCACTGATTTCAAGAAAAAACTTTTCTGTGCGAACCTTGTTTGGGGGTCTCTTCTCGGTAAGAAATATTCGAAAAGTCTGAGTTTTCTCCGAAAACAAATCTTTCAGCGGTCTCAGTTGATTTCTACTGACTGTTGGGATGACGTTTGTGTTTGCGTCCCGCCAGTAGCGCCGGTGTCTTTTCTTGCTGAATTCTTGGTTCAGAAAATGCGGAAAAATTCGAATCATCGTGCGACGGGACTTGCAGGTAAAAGTACGGAAATGTGTTACCACCGATTGGTGTTCTTCGTTGTAGCGTAAATATCATTTTAAGAAAATTCCGATTTTGTCGTACCCGAAATTTGAGAAATTTTGGGAAATTTTCCCTCACCGAACCGCAGCCGGTAAAGAAGCGAAATTTACTACTTCTGCAGAAAAGAGAAATTTGAAAATTGCGAATCGTCGCGATAAAAGTTGCTAAAGTTGAAAAACGGATGAAATACGACGCGCGAAAAATGGGCTACGATTCCCAGAGCACTGGGGGGCGCACCGTCCAAGCGAAACGTACAAACTTGGTTTGAGAATATCGGCAATTTCAGGCGGAAGAACATCGTTCAAAAATTTTTGAAAAAGTCTCATGCACCTCCCAGCCAGGACACAAAATGCGAATTTCGTTTTTTTGCAATAACTTTGCCAGTTCCGAACTGTTTACGATTTTTAGTAGCCGCCTATGGCACGGCTAAGTCTGTTCACAATCTGCCACACTCATAGGGCAGGAAGTTGTGCCATCTGTACTTTTGTAAATCTCGATTGCGGATTGACACCCTAGAAATTTCCTACTATCGATCGCCACGACCTCGTAGTTGCTGCGAATCGGCAAATCGGCACATCCTACGCAAGATACCGTCGACCTTCATCGAACGGTGTAGAAGAATTTGCAAACCCACCCACTTCCGGTTCGGCAGCCGCAAACGTCCCGTTTTGAAAAAACGTCTACCGCGCAGCAATTTTTGCAAAAACTCGCACGGCCCCTTCGAAGGCCCAGAGAGGAAGAACCTACGAGACCGGACCCGCAAACGGGAAGGCGTTCCGTTCAGCTATCGGCTCGCAATAGAACGTTGAAAATCGTTTTATTTTGGCGATTTTTTTTTCGGTTTTAACATAACTATCTTCAAATTTTTAGCGAAGACTCGAAAATTCGAGATGACAATTTTGTGCGGAAAAAATCGGCGCTCCCAATAGCACCCTTCGCGTCCCGATAGGTCCAAATTCGGCCGATAAAGGGAAATTTCGTTTTCGCGCCGCACCCCCGCTGCCTTCGGCGGCACTACAATATCTCAAAGATTCATCAATTGTGCGTAGTTTTTTATACATTTTACCACTTTCTCCCGGCAAAATTTCTTTCGAAAAACACTCAAAACGTCCGTTTTCATTCTCCAAACCCTATTTGACGCATTTCTCCCGAACCATCCCAGAAAGGCGTGCCAAACTATTTTAGTATATGTAACTAGTACATGCGCATCGCATTCTTTGGACGAAAGAATTGTTCAGGATTGAATAGTTTAATAGGGTGGAAAATATAATGTGGTAAATATATATATATATATATATATATATATATATATATATATATATATATATATGTTGTATTTGAGGTTTTCGCGGATAGATACCTGTGTTGTATTGTTTTTTCGGGGATTCCGCGTTGATGCTGAGGGTTGGCTCTGAAAAGAACCGGATTCTCGACGTTTCGGCAAACTAACATTCGCCATTCTCAAGAGATATATGCGTCCGTACGGGTCAACCGTTCGACGCATACTGTATGCGTCGAACGGTTGACCCGTACGGACGCATATATCTCTTGAGAATGGCGAATGTTAGTTCGCCGAAACGTCGAGAATCCGGTTCTTTTCAGAGCCAACCCTCAGCATCAACGCGGAATCCCCGAAAAAACAATACAACACATATATGTATATATATATATATATATATATATATATATATATATATATATATATATATATATATATATATATAGTTTTTTAATGTCAAGGTGACCTGAACGTATTTTTTGCTCTCCCTCCTTTTTCGACCTAATACACCGTAAAAGAGGGTTGAAATAACAGACGCGAACGCAAACTCAAACCTATATATTTAGAGTAGGAGGAAATGCCTGCTCTTAGCTAGAAAACATCAAGAGGCAACCTCTAAGGCTCAATACCGTAGTTGTAATCATCGTGATCTTTCTTAAAGATCACCACAACCACTTTCAACTTGAAGTATTCATGATGGAACAAAAGGAAAATCCCCTACCCCAGGTTTTTCCCCTACCCCAGGACTTTCCTGGTTATCGGATTCTGGGGGACCAGGAACATCATGAGGAGAAGAGTCGGAGCTTCTCAAAATCTCTACGCAAGCACTACATTGGCACTCTTAATGTTAATACTCTCCTCAAACTTGGAAAACTAAAACAACTTACAGATATGTTAGAAAAATTTCAAACAAAAATTCTTGCGATTCAGGAGACACGCTTTCAAGACGAAAGTCATTTCAACACGGAAAATTATAGGATGTATATAGGTAAACCTGCTGTCAGAAGAGGTACACCATCATTGTTTGGGACGGGATTTGCAGTACACAAATTAGTCATGGATAACATTATTGACTTCAACATCAGAAAGTATCTACACACTCTCCTTCAAATCAGGCAATAAAGGTTACACAGGATTATCAATCACCTACAAATGAGCATAACAGAAAGAAACCACAAGAAGTTCAAGACTTCTGGGAAGACATCGAAGAAGTAACCAACAGCATACCAGAAAGACATGTTAAAATTTTAATGGGAGACTTTAATGCTCAATTAGGTAAGGAGAGAAAATACAGACAAATCACAGGCCCTTATTCAGCTCATATCGCACAAACAAAAATGGAGAACACCCCATAAAATATTGTAAAAATTTTAATCTCAAAATTATGTCGACACAATTTCTATAGCCAAGACGAAAACTTACAACATGGAAAGCACCTAACACCGTATGGGGAGAATTCCAGATTGATCATGTGGCCATTTCTAACAAAAATACGCAGGAAATTTTAAATGTCAGAACGCGTAAAGGGTTCTTCGAGTCAGATCATTATTTGTTACAAGTTGTTACAAGTTGTTACAAGTTAAGATTAGACCAATTCCAAGACAGAAAAAGACAGTAAAAAACAAAATAGTCAAGCCTGATCCAGAATATTTGCGTATAAACAGAGACAAAATCATTGAAGAAATTAATAGGCATCCAACAAACACTTGGACAGATCTTGCGACCACAGTTTAGAAGGCAATGCGTTGGGCGCAACCTCCTAGAAAAAGGAAACATAGGTGGTGGCACGCAACTTGTGATCAAGCTATTGAAAAAAGAACACAGGCGTGGATGAAGTTCAGTAGTAACAGAACATCCGAAACATGGAAGGAATTTCACGAAGTTCAGAAACAATCATCAAAGGAAATTAGAAGAGAAAAACGAGCATAGGACAACAGGCTAAAAGAAATTGAAGAAGGTTTTAAGAGAAATAATACAAGAAATTTTTACAGAATATGCAAAGAAAATATTAAGGGTTATCAATCTCCTAGGCTCTGTTTTAGAAGAACAGATGGGTCCCTGGAAACGAACACTAAAGAAAACTGTACAATTCTCAAACAATACTTTAATACTATTCTTAATCGTAAAGAACCCACGGAAAAATTGACCTACCGAAAAACCACATCCAATCCTACTAATGATTATACTCCACCTACAATAGAGGAGATAGAGGAGATCATACAACAAATGAAAAATAACATAGCGGCAGGAGACGATGGCATTATTGCTGAAGTGTGGAAGCTTCAAGATAAAGACATCATAAAAACAATTCATAAGATCATTACAGACATTTGGATCACAGAAAAAATGGCCGAAGAATGGAAATGTGCCTTGATCCACCCATTACATAAAAAGGGTAATAAGTCAGATCCAAATAATTACAGACGTATTTCACTAGTGCCAGTCACTTACAAAATATTCTCTAAAGTGTTATTGAACAGACTAGAACCACAAGCAGATCATCAAATAGGTGAATACCAGGCTGGCTTTAGGAAAGAGAGATCATGCATCGAACAAATTTGGAACCTAAGAACAATATTGAAAGTCAGACAGACAAATAACACTGTAGTTACCTTTGTGGACATCATTTTTGCTCATATGGACAGTGTTTGAACTTAAATATCTCATGATGACACAACTTTCACTTCTTTCCCTTTTTTTCTTCTCTTTTCAAAATCTCTTCATCCTTTGACTGTGCTCCTGTTTTCTTTGTTCTGTCCACAATGTTCCTTCCTATCTTTTTCCTTTCGCTTACTAAAAATTTGGTATTCTTAATTTTGCTTCTGATCTTTTTTCCTGTCTCCTATCATTTGCTGATTGATCTCCAATTGCTTGAAGTCATATTCTACTTCATGAAACCAATTAGTTTTCCTACTTGAGCTGTTCACTACATCAAAGATTTTTTTTTGTAAGTCGTTTATTGTTCATTCTCTGTATGTGCCCTAGTGCGTTTTCTAATGATATCTGCGAGTCTGTCTGTGTGTTCATATAGCTCTTTGTTAGGTCTTTTCATCGATATTCCATCTCTGTGTACTGCTCCAAATATTTTTCTAAGAATTTTGCGTTAAATTTTTTCTGTTTCTATGATGCCAGATGCTCCAATTGTCGTCGTTTCTGACGCATACAATGCTTCAGGCAATACAACTGTTTTGTAATGTCTGAGTTTGGCCTGCCTTGATATGATTTTCTTATTATAATGTGACCATTTAAGTTTGTATGCTTTCTGGAGTTTTTCCGTTCGTTTTATGTTAGACATCTTGTTTGATCCTCCTATTTGTATATATTCCCCTAAGTATTTAAATTTTTCCACTCATTGTATAGATCCATAAGTCATATGTATGGTATGTACATTGTTGGTATGTAAGCTATTTCCTTTAATCGCTCCAGTGCTTCCTTTGTCTTCTGTGTGTTATTGCTGGTTATGGCAACGTCATCTGTAAATGCCAAACATTTAATAATTGTTTTTGTTTCGCGTGTTCTTCCTAGCTGTATGCCTTTCACTAGTTCCTCCCACTGCTTAACAATTTTGTCTAAGACCATGTTGAACAAAATTGGTGAGAGGCCGACTCCTTGTCTGACACCTGTGCATATCTGAAAGGGTTCTGAAATTTCACCCATGAACTTGATCTTAGAGGTGGTGTTCGTGAGCGTTAGTTGTATAAGTGTTCTGGTTTTTTGTCAATGCCATATTCTTCCAGTATTGCAAAGAGCGTTTGTCTATCAATTCTGTCGTACGCTTTTTTAGTCCACAAAGGTAACTACAGTGTTATTTGTCTGTCTGACTTTCAATATTGTTCTTAGGTTCCAAATTTGTTCGATGCATGATCTCTCTTTCCTAAAGCCAGCCTGGTATTCACCTATTTGATGATCTGCTTGTGGTTCTAGTCTGTTCAATAACACTTTAGAGAATATTTTGTAAGTGACTGGCACTAGTGAAATACGTCTGTAATTATTTGGATCTGACTTATTACCCTTTTTATGTAATGGGTGGATCAAGGCACATTTCCATTCTTCGGCCATTTTTTCTGTGATCCAAATGTCTGTAATGATCTTATGAATTGTTTTTATGATGTCTTTATCTTGAAGCTTCCACACTTCAGCAATAATGCCATCGTCTCCTGCCGCTATGTTATTTTTCATTTGTTGTATGATCTCCTCTATCTCCTCTATTGTAGGTGGAGTATAATCATTAGTAGGATTGGATGTGGTTTTTCGGTAGGTCAATTTTTCCGTGGGTTCTTTACGATTAAGAATAGTATTAAAGTATTGTTTGAGAATTGTACAGTTTTCTTTAGTGTTCGTTTCCAGGGACCCATCTGTTCTTCTAAAACAGAGCCTAGGAGATTGATAACCCTTAATATTTTCTTTGCATATTCTGTAAAAATTTCTTGTATTATTTCTCTTAAAACCTTCTTCAATTTCTTTTAGCCTGTTGTCCTATGCTCGTTTTTCTCTTCTAATTTCCTTTGATGATTGTTTCTGAACTTCGTGAAATTCCTTCCATGTTTCGGATGTTCTGTTACTACTGAACTTCATCCACGCCTGTGTTCTTTTTTCAATAGCTTGATCACAAGTTGCGTGCCACCACCTATGTTTCCTTTTTCTAGGAGGTTGCGCCCAACGCATTGCCTTCTAAACTGTGGTCGCAAGATCTGTCCAAGTGTTTGTTGGATGCCTATTAATTTCTTCAATGATTTTGTCTCTGTTTATACGCAAATATTCTGGATCAGGCTTGACTATTTTGTTTTTTACTGTCTTTTTCTGTCTTGGAATTGGTCTAATCTTAACTTGTAACAACTTGTAACAACTTGTAACAAATAATGATCTGACTCGAAGAACCCTTTACGCGTTCTGACATTTAAAATTTCCTGCGTATTTTTGTTAGAAATGGCCACATGATCAATCTGGAATTCTCCCCATACGGTGTTAGGTGCTTTCCATGTTGTAAGTTTTCGTCTTGGCTATAGAAATTGTGTCGACATAATTTTGAGATTAAAATTTTTACAATATTTTATGGGGTGTTCTCCATTTTTGTTTGTGCGATATGAGCTGAATAAGGGCCTGTGATTTGTCTGTATTTTCTCTCCTTACCTAATTGAGCATTAAAGTCTCCCATTAAAATTTTAACATGTCTTTCTGGTATGCTGTTGGTTACTTCTTCGATGTCTTCCCAGAAGTCTTGAACTTCTTGTGGTTTCTTTCTGTTATGCTCATTTGTAGGTGATTGATAATCCTGTGTAACCTTTATTGCCTGATTTGAAGGAGAGTGTGTAGATACTTTCTGATGTTGAAGTCAATAATGTTATCCATGACTAATTTGTGTACTGCAAATCCCGTCCCAAACAATGATGGTGTACCTCTTCTGACAGCAGGTTTACCTATATACATCCTATAATTTTCCGTGTTGAAATGACTTTCGTCTTGAAAGCGTGTCTCCTGAATCGCAAGAATTTTTGTTTGAAATTTTTCTAACATATCTGTAAGTTGTTTTAATTTTCCAAGTTTGAGGAGAGTATTAACATTAAGAGTGCCAATGTAGTGCTTGCGTAGAGATTTTGAGAAGCTCCGACTCTTCTCCTCATGATGTTCCTGGTCCCCCAGAATCCGATAACCAGGAAAGTCCTGGGGTAGGGGAAAAACCTGGGGTAGGGGATTTTCCTTTTGTTCCATCATGAATACTTCAAGTTGAAAGTGGTTGTGGTGATCTTTAAGAAAGATCACGATGATTACAACTACGGTATTGAGCCTTAGAGGTTGCCTCTTGATGTTTTCTAGCTAAGAGCAGGCATTTCCTCCTACTCTAAATATATAGGTTTGAGTTTGCGTTCGCGTCTGTTATTTCAACCCTCTTTTACGGTGTATTAGGTCGAAAAAGGAGGGAGAGCAAAAAATACGTTCAGGTCACTTTGACATTAAAAAACTATATATATATATATATATATATATATATATATATATATACATATATGTGTTGTATTGTTTTTTCGGGGATTCCGCGTTGATGCTGAGGGTTGGCTCTGAAAAGAACCGGATTCTCGACGTTTCGGCGAACTAACATTCGCCATTCTCAAGAGATATATGCGTCCGTACGGGTCAACCGTTCGACGCATACAGTATGCGTCGAACGGTTGACCCGTACGGACGCATATATCTCTTGAGAATGGCGAATGTTAGTTCGCCGAAACGTCGAGAATCCGGTTCTTTTCAGAGCCAACCCTCAGCATCAACGCGGAATCCCCGAAAAAACAATACAACACAGGTATCTATCCGCGAAAACCTCAAATACAACATATATATATATATATATATATATATATATATATATATATATATATATATATATATATATATATATATATATATATATATATTTACCACATTATATTTTCCACCCTATTAAACTATTCAATCCTGAACAATTCTTTCGTCCAAAGAATGCGATGCGCATGTACTAGTTACATATACTAAAATAGTTTGGCACGCCTTTCTGGGATGGTTCGGGAGAAATGCGTCAAATAGGGTTTGGAGAATGAAAACGGACGTTTTGAGTGTTTTTCGAAAGAAATTTTGCCGGGAGAAAGTGGTAAAATGTATAAAAAACTACGCACAATTGATGAATCTTTGAGATATTGTAGTGCCGCCGAAGGCAGCGGGGGTGCGGCGCGAAAACGAAATTTCCCTTTATCGGCCGAATTTGGACCTATCGGGACGCGAAGGGTGCTATTGGGAGCGCCGATTTTTTCCGCACAAAATTGTCATCTCGAATTTTCGAGTCTTCGCTAAAAATTTGAAGATAGTTATGTTAAAACCGAAAAAAAAAATCGCCAAAATAAAACGATTTTCAACGTTCTATTGCGAGCCGATAGCTGAACGGAACGCCTTCCCGTTTGCGGGTCCGGTCTCGTAGGTTCTTCCTCTCTGGGCCTTCGAAGGGGCCGTGCGAGTTTTTGCAAAAATTGCTGCGCGGTAGACGTTTTTTCAAAACGGGACGTTTGCGGCTGCCGAACCGGAAGTGGGTGGGTTTGCAAATTCTTCTACACCGTTCGATGAAGGTCGACGGTATCTTGCGTAGGATGTGCCGATTTGCCGATTCGCAGCAACTACGAGGTCGTGGCGATCGATAGTAGGAAATTTCTAGGGTATCAATCCGCAATCGAGATTTACAAAAGTACAGATGGCACAACTTCCTGCCCTATGAGTGTGGCAGATTGTGAACAGACTTAGCCGTGCCATAGGCGGCTACTAAAAATCGTAAACAGTTCGGAACTGGCAAAGTTATTGCGAAAAAACGAAATTCGCATTTTGTGTCCTGGCTGGGAGGTGCATGAGACTTTTTCAAAAAATTTTGAACGATGTTCTTCCGCCTGAAATTGCCGATATTCTCAAACCAAGTTTGTACGTTTCGCTTGGACGGTGCGCCCCCCAGTGCTCTGGGAATCGTAGCCCATTTTTCGCGCGTCGTATTTCATCCGTTTTTCAACTTTTATCGCGACGATTCGCAATTTTCAAATTTCTCTTTTCTGCAGAAGTAGTAAATTTCGCTTCTTTACCGGCTGCGGTTCGGTGAGGGAAAATTTCCCAAAATTTCTCAAATTTCGGGTACGACAAAATCGGAATTTTCTTAAAATGATATTTACGCTACAACGAAGAACACCAATCGGTGGTAACACATTTCCGTACTTTTACCTGCAAGTCCCGTCGCACGATGATTCGAATTTTTCCGCATTTTCTGAACCAAGAATTCAGCAAGAAAAGACACCGGCGCTACTGGCGGGACGCAAACACAAACGTCATCCCAACAGTCAGTAGAAATCAACTGAGACCGCTGAAAGATTTGTTTTCGGAGAAAACTCAGACTTTTCGAATATTTCTTACCGAGAAGAGACCCCCAAACAAGGTTCGCACAGAAAAGTTTTTTCTTGAAATCAGTGAAAATCATTTTGGAACATGTGATATTAGTGGAAGTATGTGCCAATATATTTCTGGTTATTTAAACTGTTTTTCTATTCCGAGATTTAAATGTATTTAATTTCGTTTTTTTTTTTGTAACAAACAGATTGAAAAGTATTTTTTCTACTGATATTTGTGAAAATGGAATTTTTCCACGGCTTACCCTACATAAAAGTTACATTTTTTTATTCTAGAGATGAAAATATTTTCACATCTAGAAACGAAAATTGACATTTTAAATTTATGATTTTCTAGATTAAAACACTAAACTAACCAAATTTGCATGGACTTTCTTAATAATTACATCAATTTCAATGAAATATTTCATGTACAAACGTAAAACGAGCCTGAAACTATTTAAAAAACCGAAATAAAATTAGGACATTTGACTTTAAAAGTATCACCTTCTATGAGAATGCAAAATGTTACTATGGAAACGACCAAACCAACAATTTAATTTGTATTTACACTTCTGACAGTTCGCTTTGAATTGGATTTATTAAAGTCGAATTATGCATTCTTCAACCGAAATCAGTAGAAAAAAATTGCATTTACTATTCGAGATGAACGTGTTTTTTTTTGGTTCCGCACCTTACCCAAAAACGCCACTTTCATCTCTTGCTGTAAAATATACTATTATTTACACCTACACTATACACCTATCCTGGGTGACAAATCTAAATCTTTGAACACGTTTCTCATTTAAATTGATTGCTGGTTTCTTTAAAAAAAATGTTTTAATAGGCTCTACACCATGTGGAATAATAAAATTGTACACGTTTCTAGAGAAAAAATCGATCTGTCTAACACCTCAATATCCAACACATCATTTTCGAAAAAAATTTATCTGGCGGCGGCTGCCGTAACATGTTGGAATTTTTTATTGACGTATGGCTTCATTTAGAAAATTATTCTAGTAAGTTTGACACCACGTGGAACAATAATATTGCACACATTTGCAGAGAATTAGTAATTCTATGATATCCCTCGGTTATTTTTACAAAATATTTTATCCGGCGGGATAAATGGAAGTCAATGGGAACAGAAGGCCGCAAAGGCCAGAATTTGAACACATTCAAATAACTATATTTTGAAAACTGCAACAGACGTATTCAAAAAACTTTCAATACTAGATAGCGCATACATTTATCTATCGAAATTGTCAATTTGGAATCTTCGTGGCCGATAGCCTTGACACACGATTTTTTTTAAATTCAGAATTTTATGTTGAAGCTCTTCAAGTATTTTTTCTGTCCAACTTTCTGAACTCTGCCGAACATGTATTTTTACACGTTAGATAAAGCAGATTTTCTTCTTAAAACCGTTTTTGGTGAGGAATTTTTTTTGCAAACCTCCAACCACATTCTCCATTGAAAAAATTTGTAAATTGAAAATCAAAATTCAGAGAAGGGGTTGAACCCATTGAATTTTTTTTTGCATTATATATTTTTTACTTTTGTGACTAAACCGAAGGTTTTTACAAAATTTGCAGAGTATACTTGTTTGTAGATACCCACGTCCTACATCTGGGTTATGATTTTTTATTTTGAGGTGTTGACGAAACATTTGCAAAAAAAACTCTGAAGACTGGATTGGGAGGGGATACTTCTGGTGGCTACTCACATTCAGTAAAAGCTTCATTGAAATCCTTACAGGCTTAATAATTTTTTTCGAATTTTTCATTATTTTAAAATTTTCGTCTTCGGTTTTGATCGGAATTCGTGATTGACATGTCTGGATTTAAAAAAAATAATTTAGTAAGTTTCACATAACGTGGAACAATAAAATTTAACACATATGTAGAGAATTAGTCAGTCTATGATATTCTTCAGTTCATTTTGCAAAATATTTTATCTGGCGGCGGGCGCCGACCCACAAACTCGGACTTTAACAAAAAATAATAAATTCAAATAAGATATTCAGATATTCATGAAATATACATTTTTCTATTAAATTTGAGGTTTTGGTATCTTCGTGGGCGATAGCCTTAACTCAGGATTCTTTCTAATAAAGAAATACTTATTAAAAACTTGCAATATATTTTTTTGTCTAACTCTACGAAGTACACCAAACATGAATTTAGCATTATTTTATAGTGCAGATTTTCGTCTAGAAATTGTCATTTTCATCTTTCCAAAGCGAACAGTTTTTTTGCAGAATAAATTAATTTGAAAACCTCTTACCGCGTTCACCATTTAAACCCATATAAATTGAAAAACGAAATTTAGAGAAGGGGTTGAAAAAAAATTTCATTTTAAATTTTTTACTTTTGTGACTAAACCGTACAATTTTACAAAACTTGAAAAGAATACTTTTTGTAGACACCGATGTTCTACAAATGGAGATCCTATATATCATAATTTTCTATTCTGAAACCTTGACGAGGTGTTGGCAAAAATCCTCGTAAGCAAGAATAATTCCCCACACCGCCTCCTTTGAAGGCGGATCGTTCAAATTTGCTTTTAAGCAAAAATAATTCCCCACACCGCCTGCATTGGAGGAGTTCAAATGTGGCCAGCGGGTACTTCATGTGGCCACCTACATTCAGTAATTGTTTCATTAAAATCCTTGAAGGGTTAGTACATATTTTGTCAATTTTTAAATATTTTGAAATTGTCGAATTTGGATTTGGTTGCAATTCATGATTGACATGTCTGGATCTTTTAAAGAAATTATTTTAATAAGTTTCACACTATGTGGAAGAATAAAATTTTACAAATATGTAGAGAATGGATCATTCTATCAAGTCCTCTTATGAATTTTGCAAAATATATTATCTGGCGGCGACCGCCGCCCCTCAAACTCAAAGCAGCACACAAGTGAGACATTCAAATTACTATAGCTTGAAAACTTGGACAGATGTATTTAAAATTCTTTCAGTTCTGTGCAGCTTATACTTTCGATGAAAAATAGAATAATGTAGCAAGGAATGTTGGTGTGCGCATACAACTTTGACGAGAAAAGAAGTCTGTCGCTGAGCTGAATTTTTTTAACTTAGTTTTCTTATTTGTCACAACAACACCAACTTGGAAAAAACAATATAGGTATGTTGGTTATGTTGATCGTCAAAGTAAACAATATCAGTGTCAGTTAATTAATTTATTGGTTAGGACTTTTACAGTTAGATTTTAGTAACTTTTACACCACAGCTGTTTTTGTTTTGTTTTGTAAGTCTTAGTAACTAATATCACATCCTTATTGACAGAAACTTTTTCTTATCAATGCTGGCAGATTTTAATTTCTTATATCACTTCTTTAAATATAGTAACTTTGATTCCAGACAGTTAGTAACTATATATTTATATAAAGAATAAATTCATTTAAAAACTTATTATGTTGTTTTTGATGTTTAGAAAAATATTTGTGTACATCAGGAGTCGTCTAATTTGCAATTTCCCTCATTTTCACACATACACAATCCAGGTGGCACTAAAAGCGCCACAAGAGTCTCACATCCTTCAAATCTGCTTGAACCACATACTCATGAAAAATAATGTGACATGCACCTCGAGATTCTACATACTATTCTACTATTACAACTATTCCATCTACAACAATCGTTTCACCCTCATCAACTTTTCCACCCTATTCCATCCAGAACAATTCGTCCGTCCAAAGGAATACGATGCGCATGTACTAGTTCATAAATAAAAATAATTTAAATTGAGCTGGGTTTGCAAAAATTGGAGGTTTTTTTTCATTCTTCTTTTCAAATTTCAATTAAACCTATATGGTATCCTAATTATATTCACATATTAGCCTGTAAAATCAAAAGTGTGAGTTGATTTAATCAATTTATTATAATAATGTCGATAAACTGTTATTCTGAATATTCAGTGATATAGAAATTCACTACATCCCTGTAATATTTGGAGGATTCGATTTCCATCAACTGATCCCCAAGATGCTTAATGAGCAAATTATTATCGTCCTTTATCCTTACTGGAGCAATGGGAACGCCAACAGCCACAGGGGGAGGAAGAATGTCCTGAATAGTTTTTTCTCGACACACTCTTGAAAGCTCCAATGTCAGTATTATAAAAAAGTTCACCTCTTAGTTTGATGTCATTTTTCATCTCCATCCTGATGGGCAGAAATCATTTTGAAGCTGAAAATTGAAAATGCCACTAACCTGTGATGCGCAAAATCGACGAAATAGCAGCTTTAAAATCATACACTTTTCCAGCAAGGGAAATTGTGGTTCCCTGGTGAGCGAAAATTGTTGTATAGTCCTCGGGGTACATCACTGTATTTTTCTTTTTTTTCTGCTTTTCTATTTGGTCAAATACGCGATCTAATATGCTGATGTTAGCAGCAGGTGGCGCGCATGGTGGGCTTTAATACATCGATTAACAACCGGTGGTTCGCGAACCCCTTGGGGTTCGCGAGGTGTACAAAGGGGGTTCGCGAAAATAATATTGTAATGGAGACATTTTAAATTACCGAAGAAAAAGAAACTGATGAAAAATTAACAATTTATTATAAATATATTATACAAATTTTTGTATGTTGCAATACTTAACAAACAAAAAGTACTAGTTCTATTTTTGATAGCTTGATGTCTCATTATATATCTACTATACAACTTCTCTAGACAACCTAACTAGGTTACCTAAAATACCTTACAAAACTTGAATTATATTGAATATCCTCTCGTTTGTTGGGTAAAAATTGCCTATCAACATCGTTATGTTGGTAGGCAATGTATACCTAAACCACTTTGTGTATTCTGCCACGAAGTTTTTGCCAGCAAAAGTTTAAAACCATCACTTCTTCCGAGACTCCTTGAAACAAATCATCCGACGCACAGGGATAAACTTTTTATTTCTTCTTTCCTCGTCAATTCTCGTCTTTCGTCTTCAAACGAAGATAGTAAAATGGCCCACAGGCATCATTTGTAGTAAGTTATAGTATTGAAAGATCAAGACAGATATATTGGACCATGTGCAAAATATATTGGAGAAAAGGCAGCAAAGAAAATTGATCTTGTTCTCTTATTAAACAATACGGTGTTGTGTAGAATTATTCCATCATCATCATTCAGCTCTCTGTGTCCACTGCTGGACTTAAACCTCCCCAATTTCTGCCCATTCCCTTCTGTCTTGAGCTCTCTGTATCCAGTTGCCTGCACATCTTGTTAGATCGTCCGTACAACGTGTAGGGGGTCTTCCCTTACTTCTTGTATAAAAGCACGGTCTCCACTCGAGCAGCCTTTTCGCACATCTCCCGTCCGTCATTCGTGCCACATGTTCATCCCACTCCCACTTGAGTTTGAAAATTTGGATAACTACATCTGTGACGCCGGTTCTTCTTTGTAAATCTCAGTTTCTTATATTATCCCGCAGTGACACTCCGAGCATGGACCTTTTCATCTTGCGCTATATTACCATAAGTTTCCTAGCACCTGGTGTGGTTAGTGTTAAGGTTTCAGCTCCGTAGGTCATGACGGGCAACACACACTGATCAAACACCTTCCTCTTTAAACATTGTGGTATGTCGCTTTTAAAGATTTCCGCAAGTTTTCCATAGGCTGCCCAAGATAGTGTAACTTTTCTTTTCATTTCGCACGATTGGTTGTCTCGTGAGATTTGGATTTCAAGACCAAGATAGTTGTACTTATCCACCAGAGCTACTTCCTCATCACCAAATGAGAAATTGTTTACTGGGAACTAAATTTCTCATATATTTTGTTTTTAAAATATTCTTTTTAGACCTACGTCAGCACATACCTTTTGTAGTTCTTGTAACATATCTTGAATGTCTTTAAGGTTACCTGAGAGCAAAACTATATAAAGCATACTTCAAAACTGTGATAAAGAGTTTGGAAATGGAATGGGACTTTTGAAGAGATTGAATTCAGATCCAGCTTCACGAGTCGACCGATCTATCAAACGCCGCAGTATTGCCTGGCTACGATAGATATATTTTGGTGAATATCGTTCAAGAAGGTGTACTATTTGCAACCTTTGAAAACCTATACATCATCTGGAGAAACAATTTTCGATCTGATCAATGATTATTTTGAAAAAATGGAATAAACTGGTTTGAATGTGATGGTGCGGTACAGAAGGTGCAAAATCAATAACAGGGAAGTTTTCTAGTTCTATGGCACGAGTAAAAGAAGATAAACGAGGAAATTTAATGGACTCATTGCTGCATTCATAGATAAGCATTGTCATGCTAGCGTATACCTGCAGCATTATCAACTACTTGGTGGTGCTGTAAATATTGTAAATGCCTAAAATTGAATGAGTACGAATGTCTTGGTTCTCTCTGCCCTTTTTTTACCAGAAAATAAAAAAAAAATGGTGATTTGACTTATTTTACAACTGTTTAAAACTATTTATCTTTGCTGGAGAAAGAAAAACTGATAGAGTTATCCTGTGACAGTTCTCTAAAATCTAATTTTAGAGATCACTCTTTAATTGTCTTCTGGCTCAATAAAAATGAATATCGTGTTATGTCGAAAAAAGCAATTCTAGTTTTAGAAGAAGTTCTATTGCCCTTTTGCGCAAAATATCTATGTGAGAAAGGATTTTCAATATATACCTTTCTGAAAGATGAATATAAAAACAGGTTAAATGCGGAACCTGATATTGTCAGTATTATATGTCCAAATTTGATTATGTTTTCTATCCTTTTAAGAACTATTGTTCAATCCGTGTTCTACCCGGAAAAAGTACAGTTTCAAATAGTTGCAGCGACCTTGCGAATTTGAAACTGTAAAAACTACAATTGGAGTTATCACATGTTACAAATTGTTTTTTGTTAAAATTACAGTTTCAGATATTGAATTTTAATTTTTTTTGCTGTAACGTGTCACTACTAAAAATAATTTAAAAATCACAGTATCGAGATGTAATATTTCGGCGTTCATTTCTCATACTCAACGAGTAATAGCTCAAACTGTAATTCTTGAAAGTTTGAAAATAAATAAGAAATATTATATTATGAAGTAATAAATCCATCAGAAAAGAATCGTAATTTTTACAGTTTGGACTAATAATGAATTCATATTTTATGATGAAAAGTTACAAAATAATTAGTAAAGAATATTTTAACTTTCCATTTAACTAAAAGTACTTTTCCAAACTGTAAAATTCACAGGTTGGAATTGTAAGATTTGTATTAGTAAATAAGTTAAAAATTACAGTATGCGACTGCACTTTTTACAAGTTAGTATTCGTAAAGTTACTATTTAAACTGTACTATTACTTTTTTACACGCCAGTACAGGGGTTCGCCAAACTCTTTTGAATTTTACAGGGGGTTCGCGAGGAGAAAAGGGTTGGGAAACACTGCTTTAATAGAAGCAGGGATTGAGCTGGGTTTTGAAAAACACCGGTTTTCGACCAGATCAATTCAGATTCGTTCCAAATCGATTTGTAGCTTGATAGTATCGAGAAAGACCACTCAAACTACACAAAAAAAAACTTTTAAAAAATGATGGATTGAGCTGGTTTTGATACTAATATACTAATAACTAGTGATACTAAGAGCAGAATAATACTAATATAATAATAATATAAGAGTATAAACAAATATGGTAGTAGCGAAAGATCCTTTGTTCTGAACCTATCCTCCCCTCCCGACCTTTGCGTATGCGCCTATAAAGAAATCCTATACAGAACTAGACTGGTAGATAGCGCCTTTGTAGAAAGCTTCCTGTGCATTTGGTTGCCTAAGACTATTTAGTGGATTAAATACTGGACTACTAGTTCGGACTAAAGTTTATTATTGAAAAATAATAGATAAGAAACGCCGCGTAATCAATTTCGTAAGATAAGAAATGCATGTAAAACAAATCGAATGTCTAAATGAGTTAGTATGTATATTTCTTCATCACTTACCTCTCTAATTATAAAACAAACCAAATATTCAAATTATGCTAAATGAGTTATTATAATTAATTAATTATAGGAGGTTCTTTATCACAAAATCGAATATCCAAATTATATATTTATTTATCACTATATTTGAATTTAAATGTATTGAATTAAATTTAAATGTATTATTATTATAATACAATAATACCATAAATTGAATATATGTAGTTTTCACTATTTTGATTTAATTTAAAAATAACTTAATTTAATTTAAAAATAATTTAATTTGATTTAATTTAAAAATAACTTAATTTAATTTAATTTAAAAATAATTTAATTTAATTTAAAATTAATTTAATTAATTTTAATTTAAAAAGTATTGAATTTTATGGAACAATAATTTAATTTAAATTAGTTTAAAAATGATTTGATTTAATTTAATTTAAAAATGAGTTAATTTAATTTATAAACAATTTAATTTAGTTTAATTAAAAATTATTTATTTTAATTTAATTTATTAATAATTGAATGAAATTTAATTTAAAAACAATTTAATTTAATTTAACAATAATTTAATTTAAAGTAGTATAAAAAGTAGTACATCCGGCAAAAGTACTTACTCTTGTGTGCACACTGATTCTACGGGTTGATATTTCACGGGTCAACACTGCCAAAAACTTTGACCATTAAGTTTGACGATCAGAGCCAACTTTAAATATATGCATTTAGATGTGTTCTTTTGGACAAATCTATACGCATATACACACATGCGTATACATTTTTTAATAATAGAAATTTTCTATAGAACATAGCTGTGATGATGATGACGCAAATCTATGAGTTTACCCTCTATCAAAAACTCGTTCAGCGCGACAAAAGAAGTTTTCACTACAAGCATCCAGTGTCAAGGTTATCGACCATGAAAATTCCAAAATGGTCAAATTGCTTCAATAGAAATATATAGGATCTTAATAGATCTGAAAGAGTTTTTATTATATCTATTACAGTTTTCAAGTTGTTGCTATTTGAATCTATTTGTATCAGTACCGGTTTGACTTAGAGGGATGCGAATGTGGATTTATATGGCCCCTTGCGACATGTAACCTAATAGACTAACCTAGGTTAAACCAACATTCAGCTTTACAGCTTTATCTTATTTTTGATATCTTGGGTCGCGCTACCGCTTGTAGTTTGTCTTAATTTTTCTGCCGCTTTGCGGTATGCAACGCAACCTAAGTTAGGTTAACGGACTTTGCCACTTTAGCTTATTTTAGATAGAGGTGTTCTAAACTAATCTAGGTTTAACAACACCTCATGCTACTTTATTTTATTGTGGATCGAGAGGTCATGCGGCGACAAGGTTTGATCTGGAAGGATAAAAATTGCACACTTTTAGAAAAAAAATGCTTTATCTAGCAGTATTATTCGCAAGTTTGTTATGAGTCAGAAAAAGTTTGGAAGAAATTCAGTATATAGTTTTTTAATAAACAATTTTTGATCTGATCAATGATTATTTTGAAAAAATGGAATAAACTGGTTTGATTGAAGGATAAAAATTGCACACTTTTAGAAAAAAAAATGCTTTATCTAGCAGTATTATTCGCAAGTTTGTTATGAGTCAGAAAAAGTTTGGAAGAAATTCCGTATATAGTTTTTTAATTAAATCCTGCGGCAAGGCTATCGGCTTCAAAGATACCAAAACGAAAATACAAAACGTATAATCTATATAGAACTGAAAGATATTTTAATGTACCACTTACTTTAAAACTTTTTTTTTTAAACTTTTCTAGCTATAGTCATTTGATAAAAAGTATGGTTTACGACTGTTACTACATACATAGTATCTATACTTACTCTGAATTACTCTAAAATTAACTACGTTTTTAGCACTAACTGCGTGTAATTAGTTGTAAAAACATAGTAAATTTTTCAACTCAAAGTATCATTAATAGAACTTATTACTCTCTGCGTAATGGTATGAATTTGAGGGCAGAAGCCTGGTCCAGAATCGCGAAGATGTCAAAATATCAATTTCTATAGAAAAATGTATGGTCTATATAGAACTGAAAGAATTTTGTAAAAATCTATTACAGTTATCAACCTATAGATATTTGAATTTGTTGTTTTCTCTTCCTGTTTGGCTTTAAGAGGGGACGGCCGCCGCCAGATAAAATATTTTGCAAAATTGGCAGTTGATTTCATAGAACGATGCCTTATGTACAAATGTGTACAATTTTATTGTTCTACGTGGGGTGGAACTCATAAAGGCTATTTTTAAAGGAAATCAAACCTGTGAATCACGAATTTTATTCAAAACCGAATGCGGAACTTTCAAAATACACAAAAATAGTGAAAAAAATAGACGTAGAATAGAAGTTCTACATTAGAAACAATTGAATATTCTTGCAAATTCACACTTTTACCAAGTATTTTGCAAGCTCGGCCAAATTTGATTAGAGATTCTGATTGGAGATTCTTGAAATTCGGCAAATCTTACATGGGGGACGATGCAAATTTTTGGGTCATCTGTTAATTTAAAATAAAATCCATTTTCCAAACGGTGAGAATTACGAGTTTTCTACAAGAATAGTTAAAAATCACACATTTAATTTGGAATTTAAAGGTATATTCCGCGTCTTCCTAGCGTGTATAGCAAAAGAGTTATTGTTGAAAAATGGTCAGTTCTACCACTTGACGGCTGAAGGAACAGCCATCTCAAAATTTATCCAGATTTTCTTTTATCGAATAGCGCTCATTGAGGCCTATTGAAATGCGCTGCAAATACATACATATATATATATATATATATATATATATATATATATATATATATACATATATACATATATATATATATATATATATATATATATATATATATATATATATATACAAACAATTTACATAGGTTTAAATGGAGAATGAAATTGTTGAACGAAAAAAAATTCCATGACCAAACAATTAACAGCGGAACGATGAAATAAATGCGTTTGTTGTTTCTTGTAATGCGCTCTATAGATCTGTGTTAAAATTATTTCTTGCAAACCCAAGGAAAAGAGAGCTGCAAAAAGTGACTTTGCGAATTGGGGCCAGCGGTACGTCCCCGGAGATGTAATGCGCCGAGAGAGGTGTCTTTCGAAAGTAGACACATGGGGCTATAATCTCTGGAAAGAGCCATACAATTCTAAAACATTTCACCGAATATTAAAGGTTTCGATTTGCTCAATTTTGAAAAATTCGATTCCAGTTTGAACCGGCGTTTTGTTTTAATTCGTTTTCAGTTTGGAATCCAGGAGGATTCTCGCGTACGTCTGAAAAACATTGTTTTTCGGGCGTCCCGGCGCCATCCTGCACGCAATCACAATTAAACTGCAAAACAAACTAAAAGCCAATATTACGAATCGATTGGTACTGCTCCGGTACCGATCCAAATGTTAGGTATCCCAGGAGAGGGATCACCGCAAATTAGGTGAAAAAAAACACGTTTTTCTGATTTTTGTGTTAAAATTGACCCGGAGTGGTAATATGATGCCGAAGGTATTTTCAAATTGAATTATTATAAATTATTTTTAAATTAAATTATTTTTTAATTAAATTAAATTATTTTTAAATTAAATTAAATTATTTTTAAATTAAATTAAATTATTTTTAAATTAAATTAAATTATTTTTAAATTAAATTAAAATATTTTTACATCAATTTAAAATTAATTATTTTTAAATTAAATTAAATTATTATTACATTATTTTAAATTATTTTTAAATTAAATTAAATTAAATTATTTTTAAATAAAATTAAATTATTTTTAAATTAAATAAAATTATTTTTAAATTAAATAATATAAAATTATTTTTAAATAAAATTAAATTACTTTTAAGTTATTTTTAAATAAAATAAAATTATTTTAAAATTAAATTATATTAATTTTAAATTTAATTAATTTATTTTTAAATTAAATTGAATTATTTTTTAATTAAATTTAATGAAATTATTTTTTAATTAAATTAGCTAATTTAAGCTAATTTAATTTGTTTTGATTGTTTTTACATTGAATTAAAATATTTTTAAATTAAATTAATTTTTTTCTTAATTAAATTTAATTAAATTATTTTTAAAATAAAATTAAATTATTTTTAATTAAAATATAATTTTTTTTAAATTAAATAAAATCAATTTAAATTATTTTTTTTTTAAATAAAATTAAATTATTTTTAAATTGAATTAAATTATTTTTGAATTAAATTAAATTATTTTGAAATTAAATTTATTTATTTTTGAATTAAATTAAATTACTTTTAAATTAAATTCATAAATTAAGTTATTTTTATATTGAATTAAATTATTTTTATATTAAATTAAATTATGTTTAAATTAAATATAATTAAATAATTTTTAATTAAATTAAATTATTTTCAAATTAAATTAAATTAATTTTAAATTAAATTAATTTTTTTTTAAATTAAATTTAATTATTTTTATATAAACTAAATAAAATTATTTTTAATTTAAATAAAATTCGATAATTATTAAATTAAATTATTTTTAAATTAAATTAAATTATTTTTAAATAAAATTAAATTATTTTTAAATTAAATTAAATTATTTTTACATCAATTTAAAATTAATTATTTTTAAATTTAATAAAATTATTTTTAAATTAAATAAAATTATTTTTAAAATAAATAATGTAAAATTATTTTTAAATAAAATTAAATTACTTTTAAGTTATTTTTAAATAAAATAAAATTATTTTAAAATTAAATTATATTAATTTTAAATTTAATTTATTTATTTTTAAATTAAATTGAATTATTTTTTAATTAAATTTAATGAAATTATTTTTAAATTAGCTAATTTATTAAGCCAATTTAATTTGTTTTGATTGTTTTTAAATTGAATTAAAATATTTTTAAATTAAATTATTTTTTTTTAATTAATTTTAATTAAATTATTTTTAAAATAAATTAAATAAAATTAAAATATTTTTAAAATAAAATTTATTTTTTTCTAAATTAAATAAAATTAATTTAAATTATTTTTAAATTATTTTTTTTTAAATAAAATTAAATTGTTTTTAAATAAAATTAAGTTATTTTTGAATTAAATTAAATTATTTTTAAATTAAATTTTTTTATTTTTAAATTAAATTAAATTATTTTGAAATTAAATTAATAAAAAGTTGTTTTTATATTAAATTAAATTGAATTATTAAAATTTATTTTTAAATTAAATTAAATTATTTTTTAATTAAATTAAATTATTATTAAATTAAATTAAATTAAATTATTTTTAAATTAAATTAAAATATTTTTACATCAATTTAAAATTAATTATTTTTAAATTAAATTAAATTATTATTAAATTATTTTAAATTATTTATAAATTAAATAAAATTAAATTATTTTTAAATTAAATTAAATTATTTTTTAATTAAATAAAATTATTTTTAAATTAAATAATATAAAATTATTTTTAAATAAAATTAAATTACTTTTAAGTTATTTTTAAATAAAATAAAATTATTTTAAAATTAAATTATTTTAATTTTAAATTTAATTTATTTATTTTTAAATTAAATTGAATTATTTTTTAATTATATTTAATGAAATTATTTTTAAATTAAATTAGCTAATTCAAGCTAATTTAATTTGTTTTGATTGTTTTTAAATTGAATTAAAATATTTTTAAATTAAATTATTTTTTTTTAAATTAAATTTAATTAATTTATTTTTAAAATAAATTAAATAAAATTAAAATATTTTTAAAATAAAATTTAATTTTTTTAAAACTAAATAAAATTAATTTAAATTATTTTTAAATTATTTTTTTTTAAATTTAATTTAAAAATAATTTAATATAATTTAAAAATAATCTAATTTAAATTAATTTAATCTAAAAATAATTCAGTTTAATACAAAAATAATTCAATATAATTTTAAATCAATATAATTTAATTTAAAACTAATTTAATGTTAATAAAAAATAATTTAATTTTAATTAAAAATAATCTAAAAATATTTTAAATTTATTTAAAAATATTTTTTTTTATTTAATTTAAAAATAATTTTAATTAATTAAAAAGGTTTTAATTTAAAAACAATTTAATTTGAGAATAATTTAATTTAATTTAAAAATAAATTAAGTTAATTTAAAAATAATTTAATTTTATTTAAAAATATTTTAAATTGAAAATTATTTAATTTAATTTGAAAATAATTAAATTTAATTTAAAAATAATTTAATTAAATTTGAAAAAAATTAAGTTAATAAGAAAATAAATTAATGTAATATAATTTATTATTAAATAAAAAATAATTTGCTTATATTATATTTAAAAATAATATAATTTAATTAAGTTTATATAAAAAATAATTTATTTCAATTTAAAAATAATTTAATTTAATTTAATTATAATAATTCAATTTAATTAAAAGATAAATTAATTTAATTTTAAAACAATTTAATTTTATTTAAATACAATTTAATTTAATGTGAAAATAATTCAATTTAATTTAAAAATAATTTGATTTAATTTAAAAATAATTTAATGTAAATGAACATAATTTAATTTTAATTTGAAACTAATTTAATTTTAATTAAAAATATTTTTTTAAATTTAATTTAATAATAATTTTATTTAATTTAAATTAATTAAAAGTGATTTAATGTAAATTAAAAACAATTTAATTTAATTTGATTTAAAAATAATTGGATTTAATTTGAAAATAATTGATTTGAATTTAAAAATAATTTAATTTAAAAATAATTTAATTTAAAAATAATTTTATTTTATTTAAAAATAATTTAATTTAATTTAATCTAAAAATAATTTAAATTAATTAAAATGAATTTTATTTAATTTCAAAACAAGTTAATTTAATTAAAAAATAATTTAATTTAAATTGAAAATAATTAAATTTAATTTAAAAATAATTTAATTTAATTTAAAAATATTTTAATTTAATTTAAAAACAATTTAATTTAATTTAATTACAAAATAATTTAATTTAATTTAAAAATAATTTAATTTAATTTAAAAATAATTTAATTAAATTTAAAATTAATTTTTATTTAATGATATTTTAATTTAATTTAACAATAATTAAATTAAATTTGAAAATAATTTATTTTATTTTGAAAATAATTTAATTTCATTTAATCAAAAAAATAATTTAATTTAATACAAAATAATTGAATTTAATTTAAAAATAATCTCATTTAATTTAAAAATAATCTCATTTAATTTAAAAATATTTTAATTTATTGTAAACATAATTTAATTTAATTTGAAAATAATTTAATTTAAATTTAAATAATTCAAAAATATTTTTATTTTATGTAAAAATAATTTTTTTAAATTTAATTTAAAAATAATTTTATTTTAAACAATTTTTTTTTAAATTAATTTAATTTAATTTAAAACTAATCTAATTTAAGTTAATTAAATTTAAAAACCTATTATTTTAATTAAATTCAAAAATAATTAAATTTAAATTAAGAATAATTTAATTTAATTTAAAATTAATTTAAATTCATTTAAAAATAATTTAATTTTATTTAATTTAAAAATAATTGATTATAATTAAAAAATAATTTAATTTAGAAATAATTTAATTTAATTTAAAAATAATTTAATTTTATTTAAAAATAATTTAAAATTTAATTAATTTTATTTAAAATTAGTTTAATTTTATTTATTTTAAAAAAAGTTCAATATAATTTAAAAGTAATTTAATTTAATTTGAAACTAATTTTATGTAAATGAAAAATAATTTAATATTTATTAAATTTTTTTTTTATTTAATTTAAAAATAATTTTAATTAATTAAAAAGGATTTAATTTAATTTAAAAACAATTTAGTTTAAAAATAATTTAATTTAATTTGATTTAAAAATAACTTAAATTAATTTAAATGTATTTTAAAAATAATGTAATTTACTTAAAAATAATTTAATTTAATATAAAAATAATTTAATAAAATTTAATTTAATTTCAAAATAAATTAATTTAAAAATAATTTGCTTTAATTAAATTTAGAAATAATTTAATTTAACTTCAGAAAATAGTATAATTTAGTTCAATTTATATAAAAAATAATTTATTTTAATTTAAAAATAATTTATATTTATTAAAAAAAATCATTTTAATTAAAAGATAATTTAATTTAATTTAAAAATAATTTTAAAATAATTTATTTTAATTTAAAAATAATTTAATTTAATTTAAAAATAATTTAAATTAATTTAAAAATAATTTTTGATTGTTTAATTTAAAATTAATTATATATAATTTAAAAATAATTTCAGTTTATTTAATTTACAAATAATTTAAATTAATAAAAAGGGATTTTTTTAAATTAAAAACAATTTAAATTACAAATAACTTAATTTAATTTGATTTAAAAATAATTTATTTTAAAAATAATTTAATTTAATTTAAAAATAATTTGATTTAAATTGAAAATAATTTATTTTATTTTAAAAATAATTGAATTTAATTTAAAAAAAAATTAATTTAATATAATAAAATTATTTAATTTCAAAAATTAATTTAATTTAAAAATAATTTCATTTTAAAATTTAAAAATAATTTAATTTAAATATAATTTAATTTTAAAATAATTTAATTTTTATTTAATAATTGTTTAATTTAATTTGAAAATAATTTAATTTAATTTTAAATATTTTAAAAAAATTTTATTTATTCAAAAATAATTTTTTTAAATTTAATTTAAAAATAATTTTATATATTTAAAAAAAAATTAATTTTATTTGAAAATAATTCAATTTTATATAATTTATTTTAAAATTAATTTAATTTAATTTAAAAATAATTAATTTAATTTAAAAATAATTTAATTTAATTTAAAACTAATTTGATGTAAATGAAAAATAGTTTAGTTTTAATTAAAAATAATTAAAAATAATTTAATTTTATTAAAAAAATTTTTTTAATTTAAAAATAATTTTATTTAGTTTAAAAATAATTTAATTTTTTTAAATTTATTTTAAAAATAATTTAATTAATTTTAAAAAAAATTAATATAATTTAAAAATATTTTAATTTAATTTAAAAATTATCTTATTTAAGTTAATTTAATTTGAATAAAAATAATTCAGTTCAGTTTAAAAATAACAATATATTTTAAAAATAATTTAATTTAATTGAAAAATAATTTAATTTTAATTAAAAATAATTTTAAAATATTTCAATTTTATTTTTTAAATAGATTTTTGTTTTATTTAATTAAAAAATAATTTTTTTCAGTTTAAAAATACTTTAGTTTAATTTGATATAAAAAAATAATTAAATTTATAAATAATTTAATTTATTTTTAAAATAATTTAATCTAAATTAATAATAATAATATTAGACTTTAATTTAGCAATAACGTAACGTGACATAATTTAAATCGAAAATAATTTAATTTAAAAATAATTTAATTTAATTAATAATAATTTAATTTAATTTAAAATAATTAAAAAATAATTTAATTTGTAGTAAAAGCAATTTATTTTAATTTAAAGAATTTTCTTTAATAATAATTTAATTTAACAATAATTTAATTATTTAAAAAAATATTTAAATTTACTTGAAAATAAATATGGAAATAATTTAGTTCAATCAAAAAAATAATTTAATTTATTTTAAAAATAATCTAATTTAAGTTAATTTAATTTAAAAATAATTTAATTTTTTTTTAAATAATTCAAAATTAATTTTATTTTATTTAAAACTAATGTTATTTTATTTATAGTGAATAATTAATTTAATTGAAAAAACTATAATTTTATTTAAAAATAATTTAAATTGATTTAAAAATAATTTAATTTAATTTATTTTAAAAATTATTTAATTCATATTAAAAGAAACTTATTTAACTTAAAAATAATTTAATTTATATAAAAAATTATTTAATTTAACTTAATTTAATTTAAAAATAATTTAATTTAATCTAACAAAAATAAATAAATATAATTTAAAAAAATTTAGTTTAATTTAAAAATAATTTAATTTAATTTTAAATAAATTTAATTTATTTTAAAAATAATTTTATTTTATTTAATTTAAAAATAAATAAACTTAATTCAAAAATAATTCAATATAATTTAAAAATAATTTAATTTATTTAAAAAATATTTTAATTTAATTTAAAAATCATTTTAATATAATTTAGTTTTATTTAAAAATAATTAAAAATAATTTAATTTTTATAAAAAATAATTTTATTTTATTTAATTTAAACATCTTTTAAAATATTTAAAAATAATTTAATTTAATTTCAAAATAATTTAATGTAATTTAAAAATAATTTAATTTATTTTAAAAATAATCTAATTTAAGTTAATTTAATTAAAAAGTATTTTAATTTAATTCAAAAATAAATCAATATAATTTAAATTAATTAAAAAAAAAAAATTTAAATTAAAAATAATTTAATTCTATCTTAAAATAATATAAAAATGTTTTAATTTTATTTAAAAATAATTTAATTTTATTTAATTTAAAAATAATTTAATTTTATTTAATTTATTTTAAAAATAATTTAATTTAATTTAAAAAAAAAAAAATTTAATTTTAAAATGATCTAATTTAAGTTAATTAAACTTAAAAATAATTTAGTTTAATTAAATTTAAAAATAATTTACTTTAATCTATAAATACTTTAATTTTATTTAAAAATTTATTTAATTTAATTTAATAATAATTTTATTTTATTTAAAAATAATTTTTTTATTTAAAAAAAAATATTTTATTTAGTTTATATAATATAATTTTATATAATTGAAAAATAATTTAATTTAATTTATTTTAAGAATAATTTAATTTTATGTAAACAAATTAAATTTAAAATAAAAATAATTTTATTTTAAAATAATTAAATTTAATTGAAAAATAATTCAATATAATTTATAAAAAAAAAAAAAATTAAAAAATAATTCAAGTTAGTTTAAATATAATTTAATTATGTTTTAAAATAATTTTATTTATATAAAAATAATTTAATTTAATTTAATTTAAAAATAATTAATTTAATTTAAAAATAATTCAATTTTAAATAAAAATAATTTAATTTTATTTAATTTTAAAATAATTTAAATTAATTTGAAAATAATTTAATTTAAAATATAATTTAATTTAATTTAAAAAAATTTTAATTTAGTTTAAAAATAAGTTAATTTAATTTAAAAATATTTTAATTTTATTTGAAAATAATTTTATTTAATTTTATTTAAAAATAATTTAATATAATTTAAATATAATTTAGTTTAATTTAAAAATAATTTAAATAAATTTAAAAGTAATTTAATTTAATTTAAAAATAATTTAAATACCATTTTATTTTGTTTTAAATAATTTAATTTTATTTGTCTTAAAAATAATTTAATTTAAAAATAATTTAATTTAAAAATAATCTATTATAAGTTCACTTAATTTGAAAATATTTTAATTTAAGTTAATTTCATTTAAAAATAATTTATTTAATTTAAAAATAATTTAATTTAATTGAAAAATAATTTTAGTTTATTTAAAAATGATTTAAAAGCAATAATTCTTTTTTAAATTATTTTATTTTATTTAATTTAAAATAATTTTATTTAATTTTAAAACTGATTTAATTTTATTAAAGACGGAACAAAGCTTGAATATATAAATATACTCAACCTTTCCGGAACTCTATAATACTAATGAGTCTTTTTAGGACTACCAAAAACAAATTTTGTATGAAATTTGTCAGTTATTTTATAGCTTTCAGTCCACCTTCGTGGCACTCAACAAAAACCATAAAAATAACATTGATTTTTAAGATCATGTCTTTCCGATACTTTGAGTGGATAGCAATCTGTGGACGCGTTTCGAGATTTATCTCTCATCAGCACAGCTTTGCTTCCATGAACAATATTTTGTCACAATATGTAATCACTCACTTGAAAACCCATGTGTTGATTAGGGTTAGATGTTTTTAATTTTGACATTTTGTGAGAGAGACATGAACTTAGCAGGTTATTGATATAAATGATAAATTTTGAATTGGTAAAACCATACAACATTATAGATAATCAGATAAACTTAATAAAGACGGAACAAAGCTTGAATATATAAATATGCTCATTATTTAAAATAACTATTTAAAAATAATTTTAAAATTATTTAATTTAATTTAAAAATAATTTAATTTAAATAAAAAATAATGTAATTTAATATAAAAATAATTTAATATAATATAATTTCGTACGAAAATAAATTTATTTAAAAATAATTTGCTTTAATTATACTTAGAAATAATTTAATTTAAATTAAAAATAATATAATTTAATTTAGTTTATATAAAAAATAATTTATTTTAATTTAAAAATAAGATAATTTAATTAAAATAAATTATAATAGTTCAATTTAAATAAAAGATAATTTAATTTAATTTAATTTTAAACCAATTTAATTTTATTTAAAAACAATTTAATTTAATGTAAAAATAATTCAATTTAATTTAAAATGATTTGATTTAATTTAAAAATAATTTAATGTAAATGAAATATAATTTAATTTTAATTAAAAATAATTTAAAACTAATTTAATTTTATTTAAAAATAATTTTGTTTAATTTAATTTAAAAATAATTTTATTTAATTTAAAAATAATTTAATTTTATTTAATTTATAGATAATTCAAATTAATTAAAAGGAATTTTATTTAATTTAAAAACAATTTAAATTATAAATAAATAAACAATAATTTAATTTATTTTGATTTAAAAAAAAATTAATTTAATTTAAAAATAATTTAATTCAATTTAAAAATAATTTAATTTAAAAATGATTTTATTTAATTTAAAAATAATTTAATTTTATTTAATTTATAAATAATTTAAATTATTTAAAAGGGATATAATTTAAATTAAAATTAATTTAATTTGATTTAAAAATAATTTAATTTAATTTAAAAATAATTTAATTTAATTTAAAATTAATTTATTTTAATTAAAAATAATATAATTTAAATTGAAAATAATTTAATATAATTTAAAAATAATTTAATTTAGAAATAATTTAATTTAAATTAAAAATAATTAAATTTAATTTAAAAATACTTGAATTTAATATAAAATAATTGAATTTAATTTAAAAATAATTACATTTAATTTAAAAATAATTTAATTTATTTTAAACTTAATTTAATTTAATTTGAAAATAATTTTTATTTATTAATAATTTAATTCATTTTATCAATAATATAATTTAATTTGAAAATAATTTAATGTAAATTTAAATAATTCAAAAATAATTTAATTTTATTTAAAAATAATTTTTTTAAATTTAATTTAAAAATAATTTTATTTTATTTAATTTATTTTAAAATTAGTTTAATTTAATCTAAAACTAATCTAATTTAAGTTAATTTACTTTAAAAATCTATTCATTTAATTTAATTAAAAAAAAAATAAATTTAAATAAAAAATAATTTAATTTAATTTAAAATTAATTTAATTTTATTTAAAAATAATTTCATTTTATTTTATTTAAAAATAATTAAAAAATAATTTTATTTAATTTAAAAATAATTTAATTTAAAAACAATTTAATTTTATTTAAAAATAATTTAAAAATTAATTAATTTTATTTAAAATTAATATAATTTTATTTAATTTAATTTAAAAATAATATAATTTAATTTAAAAATAATTTAATTTAATTCAAAAATAATTCAATATGTTGTAAAAATAATTTAAATTAATTTGAAACTAATTTAATGTAAATGAAAAATAATTTAATTTTAATTAAAAATAATCTAAAAATAATTTAATTTTATTTAAAATTTTAATTTTAATTTTAATTATTTAAAAAGGATTTAATTTAATTTATAAACAATTTAGTTTAAAAATAATTTCATTTAATTTGATTTAAAAATAATTTAATTTAATTTGAAAATAATTTAATTTAATTAAAAAATATGTTAATTTAATTTAAAAATAATTTAATTTACTTAAAAAAAATTTAATTTAATATAAAAATAATTTAATATGATTTGATTTAATTTCAAAATAAATTAATTTAAAAATAATTTGCTTTAATTAAATTTAGAAATAATTTAATTTAATTTAAAAACAATATAATTTAGTTTAATTTATAGAAAAAATAATTTATTTTAATTAAAAAATAATTTAATTTAAATAAAAAAAATCAATTTAATTAAAAGATAATTTAATTTAATTTAAAAATAATTTAATTTTAAAATAATTTAATTTAAAAATAATTTAATCAAATTCAAAAATAATTCAATATCATTTAAAAATAATTAAAATTAATTTGAAATTAATTTAATGTAAATGAAAAATAATTTAATTTTAATTTAAAATAATCTAAAAATAATTTAATTTTATTAAAAAAAATTTTGTTTTATTTAATTTAAAAATAATTTTAATTAATTAAAAAGGATTTAATTTAATTTATAAACAATTTAGTTTAAAAATAATTTAATTTAATTTGATTTAAAGATAATTTAATTTAATTTGAAAATAATTTAATTTAATTAAAAAGTAATTTAATTTAATTTAAAAATAATCTAAATAGCTTAAAATTAATTTAATTTAAAATAAAAATAATTTAATATAATTTAATTTAATTTCAAAATAAGTTAATTTAAAAAAAATTTGCTTTAACTAAATTTAGAAATAATTTAATTTAATTTAAAAATAATATAATTTAGTTTAATTTATATAAAAAATAATTTAATTTCATTTAAAAATAATTTAATTTAATTAAAAAAAATCAATTTAATTACAAGATAATTTTGTTTAATTTAAAAATAAATTAATTTTTAAATAATTTAATTTAAAAATAATTTAATTTAAAAATAATTTAATTTAATTTAAAATTAATTTAATTTAATTTAAAAATAATTCAATTTTTAAAAATAATTTCATTTCATTTAAAAATAATTTTATGTAAATGAAAAATAATTTAGTTTTAATTAAAAATATTTAAAAAATAATTAAATTTAATTTAAAAATAATTTTTATTTGTTGATAATTTAATTGAATTTAACAATAATTAAATTAAATTTAAAAATAATTTATTTTAAATTGAAAATAATTTAATTTAATAAAAATAATTTAATTCAATATAAAAATAATTTAATTTAATTTAAAAACCATTTAATGTAAATGAAAATAAAATTAATTTGATTTAAAAATAAAATAAAAATAATTTAAGTTAATTTAAAAATAATTTATTTTTATATAAAATAATTAAATTAAATTTAAAAATAATTTCATTTATTTAAAAAATAGTTTAATTTATTAAAAAAATAATTTAATTTAATTTGAAAATAATTTTTATTTCAAAATAATTTAATTAAATTTAGCAATAACTTAATTTAATTTGAAAATAATTTAATTTAAATTTAAATAATTCAAAAATAATTTTATTTTATTTAAAAATATTTTTTTTTTAATTTAATTTAAAAATAATTTTATTTAATTAAAAAAAAATTAATTTAATTTAAAAATAATTTAATTTATTTTAAAACTAATCTAATAAGTTAATTTAATTTAGAAATATATTAATTTAATTTAATTAAAAATTAATTAAATTCAAATTAAGAATAATTTAATTTAATTTAAAATTAATTTAATTTCATTTAAAAATAATTTTATTTTATTTAAATTGAAAATGATTCAATATAATTTAAAAATATTTTAAAATTAATTTTATTTTATTTAAAAATAATTTAATTTTATTTAATTTATTTCAAAAATAATTTAATTTAATTTAAAAATAATTAATTTAATTTAAAAATAATTTAATTTAATTTAAAAATAATATAATTTAAATTAATTAAATTTAAAAATAATTTAATTTAATTTAAAAATAATTTAATTTATTTAAGAATATTTTAATCTAATATAAAAATAAATTAATATAATTTAATTTAATTTTAAAATAAATTAATCTAAAAATAATTTACTTTAATTAAATTTAGAAATAATTTAATTTATATCAAAAATAATATAATTTAGTTTAATTTAATAAATAATCTAATTTAAATAAATTTAATTTAGTCCAAAAATAATTAAATATAATTTAAAAATAATTTAATTTAATTTAAAACTAATATAATTTTTTAATATAATTATTATTATAAAATTAATTTAGTTTTAATAAAAAATAATCTAAAAACAATTTAATTTTATTTAAAAATTATTTTTTTTTAATTTATTAAAAAAAATATATTAATTAATTAAAATGGATTTTATTTAATTTAAAAACAATTTAATATAAAAATAATTTAATTTAATTTAGAAATAATTTAATTTAAAAATAACTTAATTTATTGTACAAATTTAATTTAAAGAAATTTTTTTTTAAAAATAATTTAATTTAAAAATAATTTAGTTTAATTTAAACATAAAATTTAATTTGAAAATAATTTAATTTAATTTAAAAAATAATTTAATTTAATTAAAAAAAAATTTAATTTAATTTAAAATAATCTAATTTAAGTTAATTTAATTTTAAACTAATTTAATTTCATTTAATGCAAAAATAATTAAATATGTTTTAAAATGAATTTAATTTGATTTAAAAATAATTTAATTTAAAAATGTTTTTAATTTAATATAAAAATAATTTTATTTATTATGAAAATAATTTAAATTAATTAAATTTAAAAATGATTTAATTTAATTTAAGAATAATTTGATTTAGTCTAAAAATACATTAATATAATTCACAAATAATTTAATTTAATTTAAAAATAAATGAATTTAATTTAAAAATAATTTAATTTATTGTAAAAATGATTTAATTTAAATTAAAGATTTTTTTTTAATGATAATTTAATTTAACAATAATATAATTTTAATTAAAAAATATTTAAAAATATTTTAATTTTATTTAAAAATTGTTTTATTTTATTTAATTTAAAAAAAAATTAATTTAATTTTAAAAACAATTAAATTTAATTTAAAAATAATTTAATTTATTTTAAAAATAATCCAATTTAAATTGTTTTAATTCAATTTAATAATAATTTAAAAATATTTTAATTTAATTTAAATATAATTTAATTTAAATTAAATTTTTTAATTTAGTTTAACGTATTTAAATTTTATTTTAAATATTTAATTTAGTTTAGTTTTAAGTAATTTAATTTAAAAAATATTTAATCTTATTTAATTTATTTGAAAAATAGTTTAATTTAATTAAACAAAAGTTTAATTTAATTGAAAAATAATTTAATTTAATTTAAAAACAATCTAATTTAATTTAGTTTAATTCAAAAATAATTTAATTTAATTTAATGCAATACTAATTACGTTTAATTTAAAATAAATTTAATTTAATTAAAAAAAATTTAATATAATTTAAAAATTATTTTATTTTATTTAAAAATATTCTACATTAATTTAATTTAATTCAAAAATAATTTAATTTAATTTGAAAATAATTTTATTTTATTTAATTTATTTTAAAAACAATTTAATTTAATTTGAAAAAAAAAAATTTAATTTAAAAATAGTTTAATTTATTTTAAAAATTATGTAATTTAAATTAATTTATATTAAAAATAATTTAATTTTTTTTTTAAATAATTTACTTTAAATAAAAAATTACTTTATTTTAATTACTTAAAAAATAATTTAATTTTATTATAAAATAATACAATAAAATAAAAAATAATTTAATTTAAAAATAATTTAATTTTATTTAGAAACAATTTTAAAATAGTTTTATTCAAATTTCTATAAAAATAATTTATTTTATTTAATTTAGAATTATTAAATATTAATTTATATTTTATATTAATTAAAAATTGATATTAATTAAAAAGAATTTTATTTAATTAAAAAACAATTTAATTTAAAATTAATTTAATTTATCTTTGTTAAAAAAAATTAATTTAATTTAAGAATAATTTAATTTAAAAATACTTTAATTATTCAAAATTAATTAAATATAATTTACAAATATATTCATTTAATTTAAAAAAAATTTAATTTTATTTAAAAATAATTTAATTTAATTTAAAAAATAATTTAATTTAAAGTAGACATTATTTAATTTAATGCAAATTTAAATTTAATTTAATTTTAAAATAATTTAATTCATTTTAAAGATTATTTTATTTTATTTAAAAATAATTTTAATTTAATTTAATTTAATTAAAAATTATTTAAATGTAACTTAAAAATAATTTAATTTAATTCAAAAATAATTTAATTTAATTTAAATCTATTTTTTTTTTTTAATAATTTAAAAATAATTTTAATTTTATTTAAAAATAATTTTACTCTAATTAATTTAAAAATAATTAATTTAATTTAAAAATAAATTTAATTTAATTTAAAAATAATTTAATTTGATTTAAAAATAATTTAATTTTATTTTTTATTTAATTTAATTTGAAAAAGAATTAATTTGATTTAAAAATAATTTAATTTATACAAAAAATAATTTGTTATTTTAATTTAAAAATAATTTAATTTAATTTAACAAAAATAACTAAATATAATTTAAAAATAATTTAATTTAAAAATATAATATATATTTTGAAAATAATTTAATTTATTTAAAAAATTATTTAATTTTATTTAAAAAAAATTTAAAAATAATTTATTTTCATAAAAATAATTTAATTTTATTTAATTTAAAAATAATTTAAATAATTTAAGAAGAATTTAATTTAATTTAAAAAATAATTTAATTTAATTTAATTTAAAAATAATTCAATTTAATTTAAAAATAATTCAATTTATTTTAAAAATAATTTCATTTAAATAAAAAATAATTTAATTTATTCTAAAAATAATTTATTTTAATTTACAAATAATTTAATTTAACAATAATTTAATTTAATTTCAAAATAATTAAAATGAATTTGAAAATAATTTAATTTAATTTAAAAAGCAATTTAAATTAATTTAATAACAATTTAAATTAAAAATAATCTAATTTATGTTAATTTAATTAAAAATATTTTAATTTAATTCAAAAATAATTCAATATAATTTAATTTAATTTAAAGTAAACTTAATTTTATTTAAAAATAATTCAAATTTATTTATTTATTTTAAAATTAATTTAATTTAATTTAAAAAAAATTTAATGTAATTTAGAAAAAAATTAATTTAAGTTAATTTAATTTGAAAATAATTTAATTTAATGGAAAAATAATTAAATGTAATTTAAAATTAATTTAATTTGATTTAAAAATAATTTAATTTAAAAATGATTTAATTAGATTTAAAAATAATTTAAATTGATTTAATTTAAAAATAATTTATTTAATTTAAAAATATTTTTAATTTAACTTGAAAATAATTTAATTTAACTTGAAATAAATTTAGTTTAATTAAATTTAAAAATAATTTAATTTACTTTGAAAATAATTTCATTTAATTTAATTTAAAAATGATTCATTTTAATTTAAAAATAATTTAATTTAATCTAAAAATAATTTAATTTAAAAATAATTTTTTTTTTTAAAATAAACTAATTTAATTTAAAAATAATTTAGTTTATTGTAAAAATGATTTAATTTAATTTAAAGATAATTTTTTTTAATGATAATTTAATTTAACTCTAATTTAATTTAATTTAAACATATTTAAATTTTATTTAAAAATAATTTAATTTAATTTAAAAAATAATTTGATTTAATTTAAAAATAATTTAATTTAATTTTAAAATAATTTAATTTATTTTTTTCCAAAAATAATTTAATATAATTTAATTTAATTTAAAAATAATTTCATTTTATTTAATTTAAAAATAATTTAATTTAATTTAAAAATAATTTCATTTATTTTAAAAATGATTTAATTAAGTTTAAAAAAAAATTAATATAATTTAAGTATAAATTAATTTAATTTAAAAATTATCTTATTTAAGTTATTTTAATTTGATTATAAAATAATTCAATTTAATTTAAAAGTAATATTATAATTTAAAAATAATTTAATTTAATCTAAAAATAATTTAGTTTAATTTAAAAATAATTTAATTTCTTTTAAAAATAAACTAATTTAATTTAAAAATAATTTAGTTTTTTGTAAAAATGATTTAATTTAATTTAAAGATAATTTTTTTTAATGATAATTTAATTTAACACTAATTTAATTTAATTTAAACAATTAAATTTTATTTGAAAATAATTTAATTTAATTTAAAAAATAATTGAATTTAATTTAAAAATAATTAAATTTAATTTAAAAATAATTTAATTTATTTTTTTCCAAAATTAATTTAATATAATTTTAAAATAATTTAATTTAATTTAAAAATAATTCCATTTTATTTAATTTAAAAATATTTTAATTTAATTTAAAAATAATTTTATTTATTTTAAAAATGATTTAATTAAGTTTAAAAAAAAATTAATCTAATTTTAATATAATTTAATATAATTTAAAAATTATCTTATTTAAGTTAATTTAATTTGATTAAAATTTAATTCAATTCAATTTAGAAATAACAATATAATTTAAAAATAATTTAATTTAATTGAAATTTAATTTAATTTTAATTAAAAATAATTTTAAAATAATTCAATTTTATTTAAAAAGATTTTTTTTTAATTTAATTTTAAATAATTTTTTTCAATTTAAAAAAAAGTAATTTAATTTAAAAATAATTTGATTTATTATTAAAATAAGTTAATCTAAATTAATAATAATACTTTTATTTACTAATAACGTAACGTGACATAATTGAAATTGAAAATTATTTAATTTAAAAATAATTTAATTTAATTAGTGTAATAATTTAATTTAATTTAAAAACAATTTTATTCCAAAATAATTTTATTTAATTTAATTTAAAAATAATTTAATTTAAAAATAATTTATTTAATTTAAAAATAATTTAATTTATTTAAAAATAATCTTTCATTTTCATCAATTTATTAAATTTAAAAATATTTCAATTCAATTAAATTTAAAAATAATTTAATTTAAACTAAAAATAATTTAATTTAATTTATAAATAATGTATTTTAATGTAAAATAAAAAAAAATAATTAAAAAATAATTTAATTTGTAGTAAAATAATTAATTTAAAATAATTTTTTTTAATAATGATTTAATTTAACAATAATTTAATTTAATTTAAAAATATTTAAATATACTTTGAAAACAATTTAGTTCATCAAAAAAATAAATTAATTTATATAAAAATAATTTAATTTAGTTTTAAAATAATCTAATTAAAGCTAATTTAGTTTAAAAATAATTGAATTTTTTTTAAATCATTTATAATTAATTTTATTTTATTTAAAAATAATTTAATTTAATTTAATTTAAATAATTAATTTCATTAAAAAACAATATAATTATTTTTAAAAATAATTTAATTCGATTTAAAAATAATTTAATTTTATTTAATTTATTTAAAAAATTATTTAATTTATATTAAAAAAAAATTATTTATTTAAAAAATAATTTAATTTATATAAAAAATAATATAATTTAAGTTAATTTAATTTAAAAATAATATAATTTAATTTATAAATTATTTAACAAAATTTATTTATTTTACAAAAGTAATTAAATATAATTTAAAAATAATTTAATTTTCATAAAAAATGATTTTATTTTATTTAATTTAAAAATTTGTTAAATTATATTAAACGAATTTAATTTAGTTTCAAAATAATTTAATGTAATTTAAAAAAAAAATTAATTTAATTTAAAAATAATCTGTTTAAATTAATTTAATTAAACAATATTTTAATTTAATTAAAAAATAATTCAATATAATTTAAGTTAATTAAAAAAAAAAATAATTAAAAATAATTTAATTCTATTTAAAAATAATAAAAAAATGTTCTTATTTTATTTAAAAATAATTTTATTTTATTTAATTTAAAAATATTTTAAATTTATTTAATTCTAATTCTAATTATAATTTAAGTTAATTAAACTTGAAAATAGTTTTGTTTATTTAAATTTAAAAATAATTTAATTTAATCTAAAAATAATTTAATTTAATTTAAAAATAATTTAATTTAATTTAAGAATATTTTAATTTTATTTAGAAAATATTTTCAATTTTATATAAAATATTTAAATTTAATTTAATAATAATTTAATTTTATTTAAAAATAATTTTAAAATAATTTTGTTTTATTTAAAAATAATTTTATTTTATTTAGTTTATATATAATAATTTTATTTAATTGAAAAATAATTTAATTTAATGTATTTTAAGAATAATCTAATTTTAATTAAAAAATTTAAATTTAAAATAAAAATAATTTTATTTTAAAATAATTTAATTTAATTAATAAATAATTTAATATAATTTATTAAAAATTTAATCTAATTTAAAAATAATAACATTTAATTGAAAATTAATTTAATTATAGTTCAAAATAATTTTATTTATTTAAAAATATTTTTATTATATTTAATTTAAAAATAATTAATTTAGTATAAAATTAATTTACTTTTAAATAAAAATAATTTAATTTTATTTAATTTTTAAACAATGTAAATTAATTTAAAAATAATTTAATTAAAAAATAATTTAATTTTATTTAATTTCAAAATTATTTAATTCAATTTCGAAATAAGTTAATTTAATTAAGAAATATTTTAATTTAATTTGAAAATAATTTATTTTAATTGGAAATTAATTTGATTTATTTGAATTTAAAAATAATTTAATTAAATGTAACAATAATTTAATTTAATTTGAAAATAATTTTATTTAATTTAAAAATAATTTAATTTATTTTAAAAATCATTTAATTAAATTAAAAAAAAATTAATTTAATTTAAAAAAAAAAAATTTTATTTAAAAATGATTTAATTTTATTTAAAAATAATTTAATCTAATTTAGGAACAATTTAATTTAATTTAATTAAAATTTAATTTAATATAATTTAAAAACAATTTGTTTTAATTTAAAAATAATTTAATTTAATTTGAAAATAAAATAAATAATTTAAAAACCATTTAATTTTTTTTTAATAATTCAATTTTATTTAATTTAAAAATAATTTAATTTACTTAAAAAATAAATTAATTTTATTTAAAAATAATTTAAAAACCATTTTATTTTTTGAAATAATTTAATTTTCTTTGATTAAAAAATAATTTATTTAATTTAAAAATAATTTAATTTAATTGAAAAATAATTTTAGTTTATTTAAAAATAATTTAAAAATAATTAAATTTTTCTTTAAATAATTTTATTTATTTAGTTTAAAAATAATTTGATTTAATTTTAAAACTGATTTAATTTTATTTAAAAATAATTGGAATTAATTAAAAAGAAATTTATTTCGTTTAAAAAACAATTTAATATGTAAATAATTTAATTTAATTTGATTTAAAAATAATTTAATTTAATTTAAAAATAATTTAATTTAGTTTGAAAATAATTCAGTATAATTTATTTTTAAAATAATTTAATTTAATTTAAAATTAATTTAATTTCATTTAAAAATAATTTAATATAATTTAAATTAATCTAAAAATAATTTAATTAAATTTAAAAGTAATTTAATTTTAAAATAATTTTTATTTAATAATAATTTAATTTAATAAGTTAAATTAAAAATATTTAAATTTAATATGAAGATGATTTAATTTATTTAAAAATAATTTATTTTAATATAAAAATAATTTATTATAGTTTAATTTAATTTCATAATAAATTAAAATAAAAATACTTTAACTTAATTAAATTTAGAAATAATTTAATTTAATTTCAAAATAATATAATTTATTTTTATTTATTTAAAAAAAAAATATTTTAATTTAAAGATAATTTAATTTATTTAAATTAAAAAATAATTCAATTTAATTTAAAAATAACTTAATTTTATATAAAAATAACTTAATTTATTTTAAAAATAATTAATTTAAAAATAATTTAAATTAATTTAATTTAATTTAAAAATAATTATATTTAATTTATAAATTATTTAATTTAATATAAAAATAATTTAATTTTATCTAAAAATAAATAAATTTTATTTAAAAATAATTTAATTTTGTTTAAAATTAATTTAGTTATATTTAAAAATAATTTTATTTAATTTAGTTTAAATAAAATAATTTTATTTAATTTTATTTAATTATAATTCAATATATTTTTAATATAATTTAATTTAAATTAAAAATAATTTAATTTAATTAAAAAATAATTTAATTTTTGTTAAAAATAAATTTTTAAATTTTTTAGTTTTATTTAATTATTAAAAAAAAAATTAATTTCATTTATTTAAAAAGAAAATTTAATTTAAAAATAATTTATTTTAATTCAATATAAAAATAATGAACTTTAATTTAAAAATAATTTAATTTAACATTAAAATAATTTAATTTAATGTTAAAATAATTTAATTTAATTTAAAAATAAATAAATTTATTTTTAAAATAATTTAATTTAAAAAAATTAATAGTTTTTTTAAAATAACACAATTTAACAATAATTTAATTTAATTTAAAAATAGTCAAATTTAATTTAATTTAATTTACAAATAAATTATTTTATTTTAAAAATAATTTAATTTAATAAAAAAATAATTTAATTTAAGAAAAATCTAATTTAAGTTAATTTAATTTAAAAAATAATTTAATTTAATTTAATTTATTTTAAAAATTATATAATTTAATTTGAAAATAATTTAATTTTATTTAAAAATACTTAAATTTAATTTAAATATAATTTAATTTAATTAAAAAATTATTTAATTTAACTTGAAAAGAATTTAATTTTATTTAAAAATCATTAAATTTAATTTAAAAATAATTTAATTTGTCTAAAAATAATTTAATTTTATTCAAAAATAGTTAAATTTAGTTTTAAAATAATTTAATTTTATTTAAAAATAATTTTAAAATTATTTAATTTAATTTAAAAATAATTTAATTTAATTAAAAAATAATTTAATTTAATTGGAAATAAATTTAATTTAATTACATTTTAAAATAATTTAAAAAAAAAATTAAATTTCATTTAATTTAAAAAAAAAAATTAATTTAATTTAAAAATGATTAAATTTAATTTGAAAATAATTTAATTTAATTTTAAAAATAATTTAATTTGAATAAAAAATAATCTAATTTAAGTTAATTTAATTTAGGAATAATTTAATTCATTTTAAAAATTATCTAATTTAAGTTAAATTAATTTAAAAATTAATTGTTTCAAAACAAAAATAATTTAAGTTAATTTAATTAAATATAATTCAATGTAATTTAAAAATAATTAAGTTTAATCTAAAAATAAATTAATTTTATTAAAAATAATTCAACTAAATTTAAAAACAATTTAATTTAATTTAAAAATAATTTAATTTAATTTAAAAATAATTTAATATAATTGGAAATAAATTTAATTTATTTAAATTTTAAAATAATTTAATTTTAAAATAATTTAATTTAATTTAAAAATAATTAAATGAATCTAAAAATAATTTAATTTAATTTAAAAATAATTTAATAAAATTTAAAAATAATTTAATTCAATTTAAAAATAATTTAATTTAATTCAAAAATAATTAGATATAATTTAAAAATTATTTCATTTAGTTTAAAAATAATTTAATTAATTTTAAAAATAATTAAAATTTCTTTAATTGATTTTAAAAACAATTTAATTTAAATTAAAAAAAATTACTTTAATTTAAAGATAATTTAATTTATTGTAAAAATAATTTAAGAATAATCTAATTTAAGTTAATTTAATTTAAAAATAATTAAATTTAATTTTTCAAAAATATTTAAATATAATTTAAAAATAATTTAATTTAATTTAAAAATAATTTAATTTATTTTAAAAATAATTTCATTTAACTTAAAAATAATTTAATTAATTTCAAAAATAATTAAATATAATTTAATTTCATTAAAAAATATTTTAATTAAAAAATAATTTTATTTTAAATAAAAATAATTTAATTATTATTCAATTCAATTAAAAAAAAATGTAATTTATTTAAAAAATAGTTTTATTTAATTTAAAAATAATTTAATTTTATTTAATTTAAAAATAATTTTTTTAATTTAATTCAAAAATAATCCAATATAAATTAAAAATATTTTAATTTAATTTAAAAATGAATTTAATTTAGAACTAATTTTATTTAATTTAATTTTAAAAATTGATTAATTTTATTTATTAAATAATTTAATTTAAAAATAATTTCATTTAATCTAAAAATAATTTAATTTAATTTAAAAATAATTCTTATTTTATAATAATTTAATTTAATTTAACAATAATTTAAGTTAATTTTAAAACAATTTAATTTTAACTGAAAATAATTTAATTTATTTTAATATAATTTAATTTAATATAAAAATAATTTAATATAATTTAATTTAATTATAAAATAATTGAATTTAAAAATACATTATTTTAATTAAATTAAGAAATAATTTAATTTAATTTAAAAATAATTAAATTTAATTTAAAAGTAATTTAATTTGATTTAATTTAAAAATAATTTAATTTAGTTTAAAAATAATTTAATTTAATTTAAAAAAAAGTTGATTTTATTCAAAAATAATTTAAAGATAATTTATTTTATTTCTTATTAAAAAAAAATAATTTAATTTATTTTAAAAGAAATTTATGATACTTAAATTAAAAATTTAAAAATTCATTAAAAAAATAATTTAAGTTTATATAATTTCAAAGTAATAAAATTTTTAAATATTTTAATTTAATTTAAAAATAATTATATTTAGTTTGCAAATAAATAAATATAATATGAAAATAGTTTAATTTAATTAAAAAAATAATTTAATTTAAGTTAAAACTAATTTAATTTAATTTAAAAACAATTTATTTCAAAAATAATTTAATATAATTTATATTTAAAATAATTTTATTTTATTTTATTTAAAAATAATTCAATATAATCATAATCTATATAATAATATTATAATAATAATAATATAATTTCTAATTCAAAAATAATTTAATTTTTTTTTTAAATAATTTAATTTGATTTGATTTAAAAATAATTTAATTTAATTTAAAAATAATTTAATTTATTCTAAAAATAATTCAATTTAATTTAAAAATAATTTAATTTTATTTAATTTAAAAAAAAATTAAATTAATTTAGAAAGAATTTAATTAAATTTAAAAACAATTTAATTTGATTTAACAATAATTTAAGTTAATTTTAAAACAATTTAATTTATACTGAAAATAATTTAATTTATTTAAATATAATTTAATTTAATATAAAAATAATTTAATATAATTTAATTTAATTTTAAAATAATTGAATTTAAAAAAAAATTATTTATTAATATTTTAATTAAATTAAGAAATAATTTAATTTAATTAAAAAATAATATAATTTAGTTTAATTTATTTAAAAATTAATTTTATTTAATTAAAAATTATTTTAATTTTATTTCAAAAGAATTTTAAAATAAATTTATTTTACTTAATTTATTAAAAAAAAAAATTTATTTCATTTGATTTAAAAAAATAATAATTTAATTTAAAAATAATTTATTCTAATTTAAATATAATATTATTTAATTTAATTTAAAAATAATTTTATTTATAATTTAATTTTTTTTATTTAAAAATAATTTAATTTAATTTAAAAATAATTTAATTTAATTAAAATATAATTTAATTTAATTTGAAAATATTTAACTTAATTTAAAAGATAATTTAATTTAATTTAAAAATAATTTAATTTAAAATAAATTTAATTTTATTTAAAAACAATTTAACTTTTTTTATTTAAAAATAATTTAATATAATTTATTCAAAAATAATTTAAAAATAGTTTAATTTAATTTAAAAATAATTTAATTTAATTTAAAAATACTTAAATTTAATTTAAAAATATTTAATTTAATTTAAAAAATAATTTAATTTAATTTAAAAATAATTTTTTTTTTAATTAATTAAAAAATATTTTAATTTTATTTCAAAAGAATTTAAAAAAAAATTAATTTTACTTAATTTATTAAAAAAAATACTTTTATTTCGTTTGATTTAAAAAAATAATAATTTAATTTAAAAATAATTTATTTTAATTTAAAAATAATATTATTTAATTTATCTTAAAAATAATTTTATTTATAATTTAATTTTTTTTATTTAAAAATAATTTAATGTAAATTAATTCAAAAATAATTTAATTTAATTTAAAAATAATTTAATTTAATTAAAAAATAATTTAATTAAATTTGAAAATATTTAATTTAATTTAAAAAATTTTAATTTAAAAATAATTTATATTTAAAATAATTTAATTTTATTTTATTTAAAAATAATTTAATATAATTTAATTTAATTTTAAAATAATTGAATTAAAAAAAATTATTTATTAATATTTTAAATAAATTAAGAAATAATTTTATTTAAAAAAATAATAATATAATTTAGTTTAATTTATTTAAAAAATAATTTTATTTAATTAAAAAATATTTTAATTTTATTTCAAAAGAATTTTAAAATAAATTAATTTTACTTAATTTATTAAAAAAAAAAATTTATTTCATTTGATTTAAAAAAATAATAATTTAATTTAAAAATAATTTATTCTAATTTAAAAATAAAATTATTTAATTTAATTTAAAAATAATTTTATTTATAATTTTTTTTTTTTTATTTAAAAATAATTTAATGTAAATTAATTCAAAAATAATTTTATTTAATTTAAAAATAATTTAATTTAATTAAAAAATAATTTAATTTAATTTGAAAATATTTAATTTAATTTAAAAGATAATTTAATTTAATTTAAAAATAATTTAATTTAAAATTAATTTAATTTAATTTAAAAATAAGTTAACTTTTTTTATTTAAAAATAATTTAATATAATTTATTCAAAAATAATTTAAAAATAGTTTAATTTAATTTAAAAATAATTTAATTTAATTTAAAAAATAATTTAATTTAATTTAAAAATAATTTAATTTAATAATATTTAATTTAAAAGATAATTTAATTTAATTTAAAAATTATTTAATTTAATTAAAAAATAATTTAATTTAATTTGAAAATATTAATTTAATTTAAAAGATAATTTAATTTAATTTAAAAATAATTTAATTTAAAATTAATTTAATTTTATTTAAAAATAATTTAACTTTTTTTATTTAAAAATAATTTAATATAATTTAATTCGAAAATAGTTTAATTTAATTTAAAAACAATTTATTTCAAAAATAATTTAATTTAGTTTGTTTTAAAAATAATTTAATTTAATTTAAAAATAATTTATATTTAAAATAATTTAATTTTATTTTATTTAAAAATAATTTAATATAATTTAATTTAATTTTAAAATAATTGAATTAAAAAAAAATATTTATTAATATTTTAAATAAATTAAGAAATAATTTTATTTAAAAAAATAATAATATAATTTAGTTTAATTTATTTAAAAAATAATTTTATTTAATTAAAAAATATTTTAATTTTATTTCAAAAGAATTTTAAAATAAATTAATTTTACTTAATTTATTAAAAAAAAAAAATTTATTTCATTTGATTTAAAAAAATAATAATTTAATTTAAAAATAATTTATTCTAATTTAAAAATAATATTATTTAATTTAATTTAAAAATAATTTTTTTTATAATTTAATTTTTTTTATTTAAAAATAATTTAATGTAAATTAATTTAAAAATAATTTAATTTAATTTAAAAATAATTTAATTTAATTTAAAAATAATTTAATTTAATTGAAAAATAATTTAATTTAATTTGAAAATATTTTTTTTTTTTTAAAAGATAATTTAATTTAATTTAAAAATAATTTAATTTAAGATTAATTTAATTTAATTTCAAAATAATTTAACTTTTTTTATTTAAAAATAATTTAATATAATTTAATTCAAACATAATTTAAAAATATTTAATTTAATTTAAAAAATAATTTAATTTAATTTAAAAATAATTTTTTTTCAATTATTTAAAAATATTTTAATTTTATTTCAAAAGAGTTTTAAAATAAATTAATTTTACTTAATTTATTAAAAAAAAAATTTTTATTTCATTTGATTTAAAAAAAGAATAATTTAATTTAAAAATAAATTATTTTAATTTAAAAATAATATTATTTAATTTAATTTAAAAATAATTTCATTTATAATTTAATTTTTTTTATTTAAAAATAATTTAATGTAAATTAATTCAAAAATAATTTAATTTAATTTAAAAATAATTTAATTTAATTAAAAAAAAATTTAATTTAATTTGAAAATATTTAATTTAATTTAAAAGATAATTTAATTTAATATAAAAATTATTTAATTTAATTAAAAAATTATTTAATTTAATTTGAAAATATTTAATTTAATTTAAAAGATAATTTAATTTAATTTAAAATTAATTTAATTTTATTTAAAAATAATTTAACTTTTTTCATTTAAAAATAATTTAATATAATTTAATTCAAAAATAATTTAAAAACAATTTATTTCAAAAATAATTTAATTTAATTTGATTTAAAAATAATTTAATTTAATTTAAAAATAATTTATATTTAAAATAATTTAATTTTATTTTATTTAAAAATAATTTAATATAATTTAATATAATGTAATTCAAAAATAATTTAAAAAAAGTTTAATTTTCTTTTTAAATAATTTAATTTGTTTTGATTTAAGAATAATTTAATTTTATTTAAAAATAATTTAATTTATTCTAAAAATAATTTAATTTAATTTAAAAATAAATTAATTTTATTTAATTTAAAAAAAAATTAATTTAATTTATAAAGAATTTAATTAAATTTTTAAAACAATTTAATTTGATTTAACAATAATTTAAGTTAATTTAAAAAAAATTTAATTTATACTAATAATAAAATAATTTAATTTATTTAAATATAATTTAATATAAAAATAATTTAATATAATTTAATTTAATTTTAAAATAATTTAATAAAAAAAAAATTATTTATTAATATTTTAAATAAATTAAGAAATAATTTATTTTAATAAAAAAATAATATAATTTAGTTTAATTTATTTAAAAAATAATTTTATTTAATTAAAAAATATTTTAATTTTATTTCAAAAGAATTTTAAAATAAATTAATTTTACGTAATTTATTAAAAAAAAAAAATTTTATTTCATTTGATTTAAAAAAATAATAATTTAATTTAAAAATAATTTATTCTAATTTAAAAATAATATTATTTAATTTAATTTAAAATTAATTTTTTTTATAATTTAATTTTTTTTATTTAAAAATAATTTAATGTAAATTAATTTAAAAATAATTTAATTTAATTTAAAAATAATTTAATTTAATTGAAAAATAATTTAATTTAATTGAAAAATAATTTAATTTAATTTGAAAATATTTATTTTTTTTTAAAAGATAATTTAATTTAATTTAAAAATAATTTAATTTAAGATTAATTTAATTTAATTTCAAAATAATTTAACTTTTTTTATTTAAAAATAATTTAATATAATTTAATTCAAACATAATTTAAAAATATTTAATTTAATTTAAAAAATAATTTAATTTAATTTAAAAATAATTTTTTTTCAATTATTTAAAAATATTTTAATTTTATTTCAAAAGAGTTTTAAAATAAATTAATTTTACTTAATTTATTAAAAAAAAATTTTTTATTTCATTTGATTTAAAAAAAGAATAATTTAATTTAAAAATAAATTATTTTAATTTAAAAATAATATTATTTAATTTAATTTAAAAATAATTTCATTTATAATTTAATTTTTTTTATTTAAAAATAATTTAATGTAAATTAATTCAAAAATAATTTAATTTAATTTAAAAATAATTTAATTTAATTAAAAAAAAATTTAATTTAATTTGAAAATATTTAATTTAATTTAAAAGATAATTTAATTTAATATAAAAATTATTTAATTTAATTAAAAAATTATTTAATTTAATTTGAAAATATTTAATTTAATTTAAAAGATAATTTAATTTAATTTAAAATTAATTTAATTTTATTTAAAAATAATTTAACTTTTTTCATTTAAAAATAATTCAATATAATTTAATTCAAAAATAATTTAAAAACAATTTATTTCAAAAATAATTTAATTTAATTTGATTTAAAAATAATTCAATTTAATTTAAAAATAATTTATATTTAAAATAATTTAATTTTATTTTATTTAAAAATAATTTAATATAATTTAATATAATGTAATTCAAAAATAATTTAAAAAAAGTTTAATTTTCTTTTTAAATAATTTAATTTGTTTTGATTTAAGAATAATTTAATTTTATTTAAAAATAATTTAATTTATTCTAAAAATAATTTAATTTAATTTAAAAATAATTTAATTTAATTTAAAAATAAATTAATTTTATTTAATTTAAAAAAAAATTAATTTAATTTATAAAGAATTTAATTAAATTTTTAAAACAATTTAATTTGATTTAACAATAATTTAAGTTAATTTAAAAAAAATTTAATTTATACTAATAATAAAATAATTTAATTTATTTAAATATAATTTAATATAAAAATAATTTAATATAATTTAATTTAATTTTAAAATAATTTAATAAAAAAAAAATTGTTTATTAATATTTTAAATAAATTAAGAAATAATTTATTTTAATAAAAAAATAATATAATTTAGTTTAATTTATTTAAAAAATAATTTTATTTAATTAAAAAATATTTTAATTTTATTTCAAAAGAATTTTAAAATAAATTAATTTTACGTAATTTATTAAAAAAAAAAAATTTATTTCATTTGATTTAAAAAAATAATAATTTAATTTAAAAATAATTTATTCTAATTTAAAAATAATATTATTTTATTTAATTTAAAAATAATTTTGTTTATAATTTAATTTTTTTTATTTAAAAATAATTTAATGTAAATTAATTCAAAAATAATTTAATTTAATTTAAAAATAATTTAATTTAATTAAAAAATAATTTAATTTAATTTGAAAATATTTAATTTAATTTAAAAGATAATTTAATTTAATTTAAAAATAATTTAATTTAAAATTAATTTAATTTAATTTAAAAATAATTTAACTTTTTTTATTTAAAAATAATTTAATATAATTTAATTCAAACATAATTTAAAAATAGTTTAATTTAATTTAAAAATAATTTAATTTAATTTAAAAATACTTATATTTAATTTAAAAATATTTAATTTAATTTAAAAATAATTTTTTTTTAAATTATTTAAAAAATATTTTAATTTTATTTCAAATGAGTTTTAAAATAAATTAATTTTACTTAATTTATTAAAAAAAAATATTTTATTTCATTTGATTTATAAAAAGAATAATTTAATTTAAAAATAATTTATTTTAATTTAAAAATAATATTATTTAATTTAATTTAAAAATAATTTTATTTATAATTTAATTTTATTTATTTAAAAATAATTTAATGTAAATTAATTCAAAAATAATTAAATTTAATTTAAAAATAATTTAATTTAATTAAAAAATAATTTAATTTAATTTGAAAATATTTAATTTAATTTAAAAGATAATTTAATTTTATTTAAAAATAATTTAATTTAATTAAAAAATAATTTAATTTAATTTAAAAATATTTAAATTAATTTAAAAGATAATTTAATTTAATTTAAAAATAATTTAATTTAAAATTAATTTAATTTTATTTAAAAATAATTTAACTCTTTTTATTTAAAAATAATTTAATATAATTTAATTCAAAAATAATTTAATTTAATTTAAAAACAATTTATTTCAAAAATAATTTAATTTAATTTGATTTAAAAATAATTTAATTTAATTTAAAAATAATTTATATTTAAAATAATTTAATTTTATTTTATTTAAAAATAATTTAATATAATTTAATATAATGTAATTCAAAAATAATTTAAAAAAAATTTAATTTTCTTTTAAAATAATTTAATTTGATTTAAGAATAATTTAATTTTATTTAAAAATAATTTAATTTATTCTAAAAATAATATATTTTAATTTAAAAATAATTTAATTTTATTTAATTTAAAAAAAAATTTAATTAATTTATAAAGAATTTAATTAAATTTTTAAAACAATTGAATTTGATTTAACAATAATTTAAGTTAATTTAAAAAAATTTTAATTTATACTGAAAATAATTTAATTTATTTAAATATAATTTAATTTAATATAAAAATAATTTAATATAATTTAATTTAATTTTAAAATAATTGAATTAAAAAAAAAATTATTTAATAATATTTTAAATAAATTAAGAAATAATTTAATTTAATTAAAAAATAATAATTTAGTTTAATTTATTTAAAAAATAATTTTATTTAATTAAAAAATATTTTGATTTTATTTCAAAAGAATTTTAAAATAAATTAATTTTACTTAATTTATTAAAAAAAAAATAATTTTATTTCATTTGATTTAAAAAAATAATAATTTAATTTAAAAATAATTTATTTTAATTTAAAAATAATATTATTTAATTTAATTTAAAATTTTTTTTATTTATAATTTAATTTTTTTTATTTAAAAATAATTTAATGTAAATTTATTCAAAAATAATTTAATTAAATTTAAAAATAATTTAATTTAATTAAAAAATAATTTAATTTAATTTGAAAATATTTAATTTAATTTAAAAGATAATTTAATTTAATTTAAAAATAATTTAATTTAAAATTAATGTAATTTAATTTAAAATTAATTAATTTTAAACTAGTTGAAGAAATTAAACTAGTTGAAGAATTAAAAATATATTAATTTAATTTAATAGTAATTTAATTTGATTAAATTTAAAAATAATTTAATTTAATTTAAAAATAATTTAATTTAAAAGTAATTTAATTTGATTTAATTTAAAAATAATTTAATTTAGTTTAAAATTTTTTTAATTTAATTAAAAAATAATTTAATTTTATTTAATTAAAAAAAAACATTTTAAAAAGAATTTAATTCAAAAACAATTTAATTTTATCCAAAAATAATTTAAAAATAATTTATTTTATTTCTCATTTAAAAAAATAATAATTTAATTTATTTTAAAAGAAATTTATGAAAATTAAAAAAAAATCATTATAAAAATAATCTAATTTAAGTTTATATAATTTAAAAGTAATTAAATTTTAAAATATTTTAATTTAATTAAAAAATAATTAAATTTAGTTTACAAATAATTAAATATAATATGAAAATAGTTTAATTTAATTTAAAAAATAATTTAATTTAATTTAAAAATAATTTAATTTTATTTGATTTAAAAATAATTTAATATTATTTGATTTAAAAATAATTTATTTTAAAAATAATTTAATTAATTTAAAAACAATTTATATTTAAAATAATTAAATTTTATTTAATTTAAAAAAAATTGAATTTAATTTAAAAATAATTTAATTTATTCTAAAAATAATTTAATTTAATTTAAAAATAATTTAATTTTATTTAAATATAATTTAATTTTTTTGAAAACTATTTAATTTAATTTAAAAATAATTTAATTTTATTTAATTTAAAAATAATTTAATTTAATTTAAAAGTAATTCAATTTAAATTTAATTAAATTCAATTTAAAAAGAATTTAGCTTTATTAAATTTCAAAATAATTTAATTTTAATTCTCATTAAAAAAAAAAAAAAATCTATTTTAAAAGAAATTTATAATAATTAAAAAAATTTAATTCAATAGAAAAAGAATCTAATTTAAGATAATTTAATTTAAATGTAATAAATTTAATTTTAAAATAATTTAATTTAATTTAAAAAAAAAAAATTATTTTATTTTAGAATAATTTGATTTAATTTAAAAATAATTTAATTTAATTTGAAAATAATTAAATTTTTTTAAAAATATTTTAATTTAATTTACAAATAATTATGTTAATATGAAAATAATATAAATTTAATTTAAAAAATAAATTAATTTAGTTTAAAAATAATTTAATTTTTTTTAAAAAATAATTTTTAATTCAAAAATAGTTTAATTTTAATAAATTGATTTTAAAAATAATTTAGTTTAATTTAAAAAAAATAATTTAAAAAGAGAATAATTTAATTTTTTTTAAATAATATAATTTAAGTTAATTTAATTTAAAAATAAATTAATTTAATTTATTTCTAAAATATTTAAATATAATTTAAATTAATTTAATATAAAATAATTTATTTTAAAAAATAATTTAAAAATAATTTAATTAAATTTAAAAATAATTTACTTTAATTTAAAAATAATTTGATTTTATTTAATTGATTTTAAAAATAATTTAATTTAAATTAAAAAAAATTAATTTAATTTAAAAAAAAATAATTTAAATTAAACATAATTTAATTTAAAAATAATTTAATTTAAATTAATTTTATTTAAAACTAATTTAATTTAATTTAAAAATAATATGATATTATTTAATTTAAAAATAATTTACTTTAATTTATTTCACAAATAATTCAATTAAATAAAAAATAATTTAATTTAATTTAAAAATAATTTAATTAAATTTAAAAATAATATAATTTAATTTAAAAATAACTAATTTGAAAATAGGTTAAAGAAATTTAAAAATAATTTAATTTAATTTCAAAATAATTTAATTTGATTTAATTTAAAAATAATTTAATTTTTTTAAAAATAATTAAATTTATTTTAAAAAAAATTTAATTTAATTTAAAAATAATTTAATTTAATTTAATTAAAATATAATTCAATTTAATTTAAAAGTAATTTAATTAAATATAAAAATAATTTAATTTAATTTAAAAATAATTCTTTAAAAAATAATTTAAATTAATTTAAAATTAATTCAGTTTGATTTAACAAAATTAAATTTAATTTAAAAATAATTTAATTTAATTTAAAAATCTTTTAATTTTATTTTAAAATAATTTTATTTAATTTAAAATTAATTAAATTTAATTTGAAATTGATTTAATTTAATTTAAAAAAAATTTAAAAATAATTAAATTTAATTTGAAAATATTTTAATTTTATTAAAAAATAATTTAATTTATTTTAAAAATAATTTAATTAAATATAAAAATAATTCAATCCAAAAACAAATAAATTTAATTTAAGATTAATTTAACTTATATTAAAATTAATTTAATTTCATTTAAAAAAAAAATAATTTTTTTTAATTTAAAAATAATTCAATATAATTTAAAAATAATTTTTTTAATTTGAAAATAATTAAATTTTATTAAAAAATAATTTTATTTTATTTTATTTAAAAATAATTTTATTTAATTTAATTTAAAAATAATTCATATTTAATTTATATTAAATAAAAAAAAATTAATTTTTTAAATAATTTAATTTTATTTAACAATAATTTAATTTAATTTAAAAATAATTAAATTTTATCTGAAAATAATTTAATTTAATTTAAAAAATAATTTAATTTAATTTAAAAATAATTTAATTTAAGTTAATTCAATTTACAAATAATTTAATTTTTTTTAAAAAATAATTTAATTTAATTTAAAAATAATTTAATTTGATTAAAAAAATATTTTATTTATTTTTAAAAATAATCTAATTTAAGTTAATTTAATTTAAAAATAATTAAATTTAATTAATAAAAAAAATTTTAAATAAATTTTTTTTATTTTTATTTAAAAATACATTAATTTTATTTAATTTATTTTAAAAATAATTTAATTTTATTAAAAAAAATTAGTTTAATTTAAAAATAATTATATTTTATTTAAAAATTGTTTTATTAATTTATTTTAAAAATCGTTTTATTTAATTTAAAAATAATTTAATTTAAATTAAAAATAATTTTATTTAATTTAGAAATAATTTAATTTGAAAATGAATTTACTTTATTTAAAAAAAAATTGATTAATTTACTTTAAAAATCGTTTTATTTAATTTAAAAATAATTTAATTTAATTTAAAAATAATTTAATTTAATTTAAAAATAATTTAATTTAATTTAAAAATAATTTCAATTAAATTGAAAATAATTTCATTTAAAAGTAGTTTAATTTAATTTCAAAATAATTTAATTTAATATAAAAATAATTTAATTTAATTTAAAATAATTTCAGTACAATTAAAAATAATTTATATTATTGTAAAAATAATTTAATTTAATTTAAAATAATTTCATTTCATTTAAAAATAATTTAATTTTAAAACAATTTATATTAAAAATGATTAAATTTAATTTGATTAATTTAAAAATAATTTAATTTAATATAATTTTAATTAAAAATAATTTAATTTAATTTAAAAACAATTTAATTTGAAAATAATCAATTTAATTAAATTTTATAAATAATTTAATTTAATTTAATTTAAAAATGATTTAATTTCATTTAAAAAATATTTCAATTTAATCTAAAAATATTCTAATTTAAGTTAATTTAATTTAAAAATGATTTAATTTAATTTAAAAATAAATTAATTAATTTAAAAATAATTTATTTTAATTTAATTTAAAAATAATTATTAATAAATAATTTAATTTTATTTAATTTAAAAATAATTTTATTTGATTTTAAAAAAACTTATTTTATTTTAAAAATAATAAATTTAAAAATAATTTAAATTAATTTAAAAATAATTAAATTTAATTTATAAATAATTTAATTTAATTTAAAAATTATTTAATATAATTTTAAAATTATTTAATTTAATTTAAAAATAATTTAAGTTAATTTATAAATAATTTAATTTAATTTAAAAATTATTTAATATAATTTTAAAATTATTTAATTTAATTTAAAAATAATTTAATTTAATTTAAAAATAATTTAAATTAATTTAAAAATGATTTAATTTAATTTAAATATAATTTAATTCAAATTGAAAATTATTTAATTTAATTTAAAAATAATTTAATTTAATTTAAAAATATTTTAATTTTATCTAAAAAAAAATTAGTTTAATTTAAAAGTAATTTTATTTAATTTAATAATTATTTTACTTTATTTTAAAATAAATTTATTTTATTTAATTTAAAAATAATTTAATTTAAAATTAATTTAATTTTATTTAAAAACAATTTAACTTTTTTTATTTAAAAATAATTTAATATAATTTATTCAAAAATAATTTAGAAATAGTTTAATTTAATTTAAAAATAATTTAATTTAATTTAAAAATACTTAAATTTAATTTAAAAATATTTAATTTAATTTAAAAAATAATTTAATTTAATTTAAAAATAATTTTTTTTTAATTAACTAAAAAATATTTTAATTTTATTTCAAAAGAATTTTAAAATAAATTAATTTTACTTAATTTATTAAAAAAAATAATTTTATTTTATTTGATTTAAAAAAATAATAATTTAATTTAAAAATAACTTATTTTAATTTAAAAATAATATTATTTTATTTATCTTAAAAATAATTTTATTTATAATTTAATTTTTTTTATTTAAAAATAATTTAATGTAAATTAATTCAAAAATAATTTAATTTAATTTAAAAATAATTTAATTTAATTAAAAAATAATTTAATTTAATTTGAAAATATTTAATTTAATTTAAAAAAATTTAATTTAAAAATAATTTATATTTAAAATAATTTAATTTTATTTTATTTAAAAGTAATTTAATATAATTTAATATAATCTAATTCAAAAATAATTTAAAAATAATTTAATTTTTTTTTTAAATAATTTAATTTGATTTGATTTAAGAATAATTTAATTTAATTTAAAAATAATTTAATTTCTTCTAAAAATAATTTAATTTAATTTTATTTAATTTAAAAAAAAGTTAAATTAATTTAGAAAGAATTTAATTAAATTTAAAAACAATTTAATTAAATTTAAAAACAATTTAATTTGATTTAACAATAATTTGGGTTAATTTAAAAAAATTTTAATTTATACTGAAAATAATTTAATTTATTTAAATATAATTTAATTTAGTATAAAAATAATTTAATATAATTTAATTTTAAAATAATTGAATATTAAAAAAAATTATTTTTTAATATTTTAATTAAATTAAGAAATAATTTAGTTTAATTAAAAAATAATATAATTTAGTTTAATTTATTTAAAAAAAATTTTATTTAATTAAAAAATATTTTAATTTTATTTCAAAAGAATTTTAAAATAAATTAATTTTACTTAATTTATTAAAAAAAATAATTTTATTTCATTTGATTTAAAAAAATAATAATTTAATTTAAAAATAATTTATTCTAATTTAAAAATAAAATTATTTAATTTAATTTAAAAATAATTTTATTTATAATTTAATTTTTTTTATTTAAAAATAATTTAATGTAAATTAATTCAAAAATAATTTAATTTAATTTAAATATAATTTAATTTAATTAAAAAATAATTTAATTTAATTTGAAAATATTTAATTTAATTTAAAAGATAATTTAATTTAATTTAAAAATAATTTAATTTAAAATTAATTTAATTTAATTTAAAAATAATTTAACTTTTTATTTAAAAATAATTTAATATAATTTATTCAAAAATAATTTAAAAATAGTTTAATTTAATTTAAAAATAATTTAATTTATTTTAAAAATACTTTAAATTACTTTAATAATATTTAATTTAATTTAAAAAATAATTTAATTTAATTTAAAAATAATTTTTTTTTAAATTATTTAAAAAATATTTAAATTTTATTTCAAGAGTTTTAAAATAAATTAATTTTACTTAATTTATTAAAAATTTTTTTTTTATTTCATTTGATTTAAAAAAACCGGCCAAGTGCGAGTTGTGACTCGCGCACCGAGGGTTCCGTACAAACTTGTAAGTAAGGTATCTTTTTTTGTGGAGGACGTTACAAGCACATTCAGTTAACTTGACAAGTGGCTCTCATAAAATCACGACCATCTTAGTACCGCTGCAAGCATAACCTCAACATGTTGTTGTCTTACGATGGAATTCTACCCTCTATTTTATTACCATACATCCTCCATTCACTATGAGTGGTTAGGGGTTCTGGAACTTCACTATTTGTTTTTACTGCTCAATTTTGCTTGTATACCTATATACCCTGTATAAAGGTATACAGGGTATTTTTTTTTAATAACGCGAATATTTTTAAACTTATAAAAAGAAAACTTTATTTTAGTATTAGACTTATACACTAACTTATATTAAGATGTAACTATTTCTAGATCTAATATAAACTAATATATTAACTATTTCTAGATCTATTTCGATACTCTTAACATTCAGTTGTTGAATTGACTGCTTTTTGGGCAATTGACTACCAAAAAATATAGGGCGATCACGTTCGCCCACGTTCACGTTCGTTATATTAAGTATAATATACTTAAATCATATTATCTACAACATGTTATGTAGATTATGTAGATTATAGTATAGTATTATTATGTAGATTATCAACATATTATGTAGATTATAAAGAAAAATTAGACGAAATATAATATATACAGGATGTTACGGGACTTGAGTATGTCGCATGTCGGTTAGAAACAAGCAAAATTTAGACATAATATATACCCTGTATATATTATGTATATAGAGCAGAGATGTTATGGATATGAAATTTCGGATCTGGATGCGGATACGGATATAGGAATAATGTTATACCGGTTTCGGATACGGTTACGGATAAGAATTTTTTTCGGATAATCCGTTAGTTTCGGATAGTTTCGGTTACGGATATCAGATTTCTAAGGAATAATAAAAGTAGAATGCTAATTTGTAAAAAAATTGATTTTATTTCTATGTTATTATTTGTACTACCTACAATCATATGTCATACAACTAAGTACAACAATATAAGTAGGTACTAAAATTATATGTCATATAAGATATATAAGTTATTAATATTTATAAGTTTTATCTACATAAAAATGCAAAATCATAATTATAATAAACAAAAACAACATTATTCCTTTTTGTCTATTATATATTTTCTATTAGATATTGAAATATATTTATAGGAATTATTACAACATATCAGTAAAAATTATCCGAAATTATTCGAAACTTTTATATCGGATTCGGTTACGGTTACGGATATCCATAACATCCCTGATATAGAGCGTACGTGATGAAATGCATAACGAATATAAACAAATAAATTTCAGTATAAACAGCTTGGTGCCAACACATACTTTTTAACCTTAGGACCTAACTGTATGCAACCCATATGCTTCTGGAGCCTGACAATACCACTACGACAACATTAGTGTATTGTCATAAGTTTCTAATAGTAAATTCGCATTTTTCTTGTAATTAAACTACATATTTACGGTTTTCAGATTTTTTCCTTTACATGTGCTGTAAGACACCGCTTCTTGCCAAATTTCATGATTCTAGGTCAACGGGAAGTACCCTATAGGTTTTGATTCCCTTGTGAAATCGCAAAATATGCTACATAAACGGTCATATCTTTTGATCGCGTTGACTTACAAGTTTGATTTTTTCGCAGCCGAAAGAGACCGTAGACCCGAGTATTTGTTGAAAATTTCAACTTGTTACCTCTACGCGTTCCTGAGAAAATGGTCTTGACAGACAGACAGACGGACAGACAGACAGACAGACAGACAGACAGACAGACAGACAGACAGACAGACGGACAACAAAGTGATCCTATAAGGGTTCCGTTTTCGGTACGGAACCCTAAAAAAAAAGAATAATTTAATTTAAAAATAATTTATTTTAATTTAAAAAGAATATTATTTAATTTAATTTAAAAATAATTTTATTTATAATTTAATTTTTTTTATTTAAAAATAATTTAATGTAAATTAATTCAAAAATAATTTAATTTAAATTAAAAATAATTTAATTTAATTAAAAAATAATTTAATTTAATTTGAAAATATTTAATTTAATTTAAAAGATAATTTAATTTAATTTAAAAATTATTTAATTTAATTAAAAAATAATTTAATTTAATTTGAAAATATTTAATTTAATTTAAAAGATAATTTAATTTAATTTAATTTAAAAATAATTTAATTTAAAATTAATTTAATTTTATTTAAAAATAATTTAACTTTTTTTATTTAAAAATAATTTAATATAATTTATTTCAAAAATAATTTAACTTAATTTAAAAACAATTTTTTTCAAAAATAATTTAATTTAATTTGATTTAAAAATAATTTAATTTAAGTTAAATATAATTTGTATTTAAAATAATTTAATTTTATTTTATTTAAAAATAATTTAATATAATTTAATTTAATTTTAAAATAATTGAATTAAAAAAAATTATTTATTAATATTTTAAATAAATTAAGAAATAATTTTATTTAAAAAAATAATAATATAATTTAGTTTAATTTATTTAAAAAATAATTTTATTTAATTAAAAAATATTTTAATTTTATTTCAAAAGAATTTTAAAATAAATTAATTTTACTTAATTTATTAAAAAAAAAAAATATTTCATTTGATTTAAAAAAATAATAATTTAATTTAAAAATAATTTATTCTAATTTAAAAATAATATTATTTAATTTATTTAAAAATAATTTTGTTTATAATTTAATTTTTTTTATTTAAAAATAATTTAATGTAAATTAATTCAAAAATAATTTAATTTAATTTAAAAATAATTTAATTTAATTGAAAAATAATTTAATTTAATTTGAAAATATTTAATTTAATTTAAAAGATAGTTTAATTTAATTTAAAAATAATTTAATTTAAAATTAATTTAATTTAATTTAAAAATAATTTAACTTTTTTTATTTAAAAATAATTTAATATAATTTCATTCAAACATAATTTAAAAATATTTAATTTAATTTAAAAAATAATTTAATTTAATTTAAAAATAATTTTTTTAAATTATTTAAAAATATTTTAATTTTATTTCAAAAGAGTTTTAAAATAAATTAATTTTACTTAATTTATTAAAAAAAATAATTTTATTTCATTTGATTTAAAAAAAGAATAATTTAATTTTAAAATAATTTATTTTAATTTAAAAATAATATTATTTATTTTAATTTAAAAATAATTTAATTTATAATTTAATTTTTTTTATTTAAAAATAATTTAATTTAATTTAAAAATAATTTAATTTAATTAAAAAATTATTTAATTTAATTTGAAAATATTTAATTTAATTTAAAAGATAATTTAATTTAATTTAAAAATAATTTAATTTAAAATTAATTTAATTTTATTTAAAAATAATTTAACTTTTTTTATTTAAAAATAATTTAATATAATTTAATTCAAAAATAATTTAAAAACAATTTATTTCAAAAATAATTTAATTTAATTTGATTTAAAAATAATTTAATTTAATTTAAAAATAATTTATATTTAAAATAATTTAATTTTATTTTATTTAAAAATAATTTAATATAATTTAATAATATAATGTAATTCAAAAATAATTAAAAAAAAATTTAATTTTCTTCTTAAATAATTTAATTTGATTTGACTTAAGAATAATTTAATTTTATTTAAAAATAATTTAATTTATTCTAAAAATAATTTAATTTAATTTAAAAATAATTTAATTTTATTTAATTTAAAAAAAAATTTAATTAATTTATAAAGAATTTAATTAAATTTTTAAAACAATTTAATTTGATTTAACAATAATTTAAGTTAATTTAAAAAAAATTTAATTTATACTGAAAATAATTTAATTTATTTAAATATAATTTAATTTAATATAAAAATAATTTAATATAATTTAATTTAATTTTAAAAGAATTGAATTAAAAAAAAAATTATTTATTAATGTTTTAAATAAATTAAGAAATAATTTAATATAATTAAAAAATAATAATTTAGTTTAATTTATTTAAAAAAAAATTTTATTTAAATAAAAAATATTTTGATTTTATTTCAAAAGAATTTTAAAATAAATTAATTTTACTTAATTTATTAAAAAAAAATTAATTTTATTTCATTTGATTTAAAAAAATAATAATTTAATTTGAAAATAATTTATTTTAATTTAAAAATAATATTATTTAATTTATTTTAAAATTTTTTTTATTTATAATTTAATTTTTTTTATTTAAAAATAATTTAATGTAAATTAATTCAAAAATAATTTAATTAAATTTAAAAATAATTTAATTTAATTAAAAAATAATTTAATTTAATTTGAAAATATTTAATTTAATTTAAAAGATAATTTAATTTAATTTAAAAATAATTTAATTTAAAATTAATGTAATTTAATTTAAAATTAATTAATTTTAAACTAGTTGAAGAAATTAAACTAGTTGAAGAATTAAAAATATTTTAATTTAATTTAATAGTAATTTAATTTGATTAAATTTAAAAATAAATTAATTTAATTTAAAAATAATTTAATTTAAAAGTAATTTAATTTGAAAAAAATTAGTTTAAAATTTTTTTAATTTAATTTAAAAATAATTTAATTTTATTTAATTGAAAAAAAACATTTTAAAAAGAATTTAATTCAAAAACAATTTAATTTTATCCAAAAATAATTTAAAAATAATTTATTTTATTTCTCATTTAAAAAAATAATAATTTAATTTATTTTAAAAGAAATTTATGATAATTAAAAAAAAATCATTATAAAAATAATCTAATTTAAGTTTATATAATTTAAAAGTAATTAAATTTTAAAATATTTTAATTTAATTTAAAAAATAATTTAATTTAATTTAAAAATAATTTAATTTTATTTGATTTAAAAATAATTTAATATTATTTGATTTAAAATAAAATTATTTTAAAAATAATTTAATTAATTTAAAAACAATTTATATTTAAAATAATTTAATTTTATTTAATTTAAAAATAATTTAATATTATTTAATATAGCCTAATTCAAAAATAATTTATAAATAATTTAATTTATTTTAAAAATAATTTAATTTGATTTAATTTAAAAAAAATTGAATTTAATTTAAAAATAATTTAATTTATTCTAAAAATAATTTAATTTAATTTAAAAATAATTTAATTTTATTTAATTTAAAAATAATTTAATTTAATTTAAAAGTAATTCAATTTAAATTTAATTAAATTCAATTTAAAAAGAATTTAGCTTTATTAAATTTAAAAATAATTTAAATTTATTTCTCATTAAAAAAAAAATAAATCTATTTTAAAAGAAATTTATGATAATTTATAAAATTTAATTCAATAGAAAAAGAATCTAATTTAAGATAATTTAATTTAAATGTAATAAATTTAATTTTAAAATAATTTAATTTAATTAAAAAAAAAAATATATTTTATTTTAGAATAATTTGATTTAATTTAAAAATAATTTAATTTAATTTGAAAATAATTAAATTTTTTTAAAAATAATTTAATTTAATTTACAAATAATTATGTTAATATGAAAATAATATAAATTTAATTTAAAAAATAAATTAATTTAGTTTAAAAATAATTTAATTTTTTTTTAAAATAATTTTTAATTCAAAAATAGTTTAATTTTAATAAATTGATTTTAGAAATAATTTAGTTTAATTTAAAAAACATAATTTAAAAAGAGAATAATTTAATTTTTTTTTAAATAATATAATTTAAGTTAATTTAATTTAAAAATAAATTAATTTAATTTATTTCTAAAATATTTAAATATAATTTAAATTAATTTAATTTAATATAAAATAATTTATTTTAAAAAATAATTTAAAAATAATTTAATTAAATTTAAAAATAATTTACTTTAATTTAAAAATAATTTGATTTTATTTAATTGATTTTAAAAATATTTTTTAATATTTTATTTTTATAATATAATTTAATTAAAAAAAAATAATTTAAATTAAACATAATTTAATTTAAAAATAATTTAATTTAAATTAATTTTATTAAAAACTAATTTAATTTAATTTAAAAATAATTTGATATAATTTAATTAAAAAATAATTTACTTTAATTTATTTCACAAATAATTCAATTAAATAAAAAATAATTTAATTTAATTTAAAAATAATTTAATTAAATTTAAAAATAATATAATTTAATTTAAAAATAACTAATTTGAAAATAGGTTAAAGAAATTTAAAAATAATTTAATTTAATTTCAAAATAATTTAATTTGATTTAATTTAAAAATAATTTAATTTTTTTTAAAAATAATTAAATTTATTTTAAAAAAAATTTAATTTAATTTCAAAATAATTTAATTTAATTGAAAAATAATTAAATATTTTGCAAGATCATTTAAATAAAAACTTCATCCCGAGCAACGTATATTTCCAAGTCTACTCAGAATTAATTGATCAAATGTTGTGGAATAAATATAATTTAAATAGAATTTAATTTTAAATAAAAATAATTTAATTTAATTTAATTAAAAAATAATTCAATTTAATTTAAATGTAATTTAATTAAATATAAAAATAATTTAATTTAATTTAAAAATAATTCTTTAAAAAATAATTTAAATTAATTTAAAATTAATTCAGTTTGATTTAACAAAATTAAATTTAATTTAAAAATAATTTTATTTTATTTTAAAAATCTTAATTTTATTTTAAAATAATTTTATTTAATTTAAAATTAATTAAATTTAATTTGAAAATGATTTAATTTAATTTAAAAAATATTTAAAAATAATTAAATTTAATTTGAAAATATTTTAATTTTATTAAAAAATAATTTAATTTATTTTAAAAATAATTTAATTAAATATAAAAAGAATTCAATCCAAAAACAATTAAATTTAATTTAAGAATAATTTAACTTATATTAAAATTAATTTAATTTCATTTAAAAAAAAATTTATTTTATTTCATTTAAAAATAATTCAATATAATTTAAAAATAATTTTTTTAATTTGAAAATAATTAAATTTTATTAAAAAATAATTTTATTTTATTTAATTTAAAAATAATTTTATTTAATTTAATTTAAAAATAATTCAAATTTAATTTATATTAAATAAAAAAAAATTTATTTTTTAAATAATTTAATTTTATTTAACAATAATTTAATTTAATTTAAAAATAATTAAATTTTATCTGAAAATAATTTAATTTAATTTAAAAAATAATTTAATTTAATTTAAAAATAATTTAATTTAAGTTAATTCAATTTACAAATAATTTAATTTTAAAAAAAAAATAATTTAATTTAATTTAAAAATAATTTAATTTGATTAAAAAAATATTTTATTTATTTTTTAAAATAATCTAATTTAAGTTAATTTAATTTAAAAATAATTTAATTTAAATTAAAAATATTTTAATTTAATTTAAAAATAATTAAATTTAATTAATAAAAAAAATTTTAAATAAATTTTTTTTATTGTTATTTAAAAATACATTAATTTTATTTAATTTATTTTAAAAATAATTTAATTTTATTAAAAAAAAATAGTTTAATTTAAAAATAATTATATTTTATTTAAAATTTTTTTTATTAATTTATTTTAAAAATCGTTTTATTTAATTTAAAAATAATTTAATTTAAATTAAAAATAATTTTATTTAATTTAGAAATAATTTAATTTGAAAATGAATTTACTTTCTTTAAAAAAAAATTGATTAATTTATTTTAAAAATCGTTTTATTTAATTTAAAAATAATTTAATTTAATTTAAAAATAATTTTATTTAATTTAAAAATAATTTAATTTAATTTAAAAATAATTTCAATTAAATTGAAAATAATTTCATTTAAAAGTAGTTTAATTTAATTTCAAAATAATTTAATTTAATATAAAAATAATTTAATTTAATTTAAAATAATTTCATTACAATTAAAAATAATTTAATTTATTGTAAAAATAATTTAATTTAATTTAAAATAATTTCATTTCCTTTAAAAATAATTTAATTTAAAAACAATTTAAATTAAAAATGATTTAATTTAATTTGATTAATTTAAAAATAATTTAATTTAAAAAAAATTTAATGTAATTAAAAAATAATTTAATTTTAATTAAAAATAATTTAATTTAATTTAAAAAAAAAAAAAAAATTAAAAACAATTTAATTTGAAAATAATCAATTTAATTGAATTATAAATAATTTAATTTAATTTAATTTAAAAATGATTTAATTTCATTTAAAAAATATTTCAATTTAATCTAAAAATAATCTAATTTAAGTTAATTTAATTTAAAAATGATTTAATTTAATTTAAAAATAAATAAATTAATTTAAAAATAATTTATTTTAATTTAATTTAAAAATAATTATTAAAAAATAATTTAATTTTATTTAATTTAAAAACAATTTTATTGGATTTTAAAAAAACTTATTTTATTTTAAAAATAATAAATTTAAAAATAATTTAAATTAATTTAAAAATAATTAAATTTAATTTATAAATAATTTAATTTAATTTAAAAATTATTTAATATAATTTTAAAATTATTTAATTTAATTTAAAAATAATTTAAGTTAATTTATAAATAATTTAATTTAATTTAAAAATTATTTAACATAATTTTAAAATTATTTAATTTAATTTAAAAATAATTTAATTTAAAAATAATTTAAATTAATTTAAAAATGTTTTAATTTAATTTAAATATAATTTAATTCAAATTGAAAATTATTTAATTTAATTTAAAAATAATTTAATTTAATTTAAAAATATTTTAATTTTATCTAAAAAAAAATTAATTTAATTTAAAAGTAATTTTATTTAATTTAATAATTATTTTACTTTATTTTAAAATAAATTTATTTTATTTAATTTAAAAATAATTTAATTTAAAAATAATTTAATTTAAAAATAAATTAATTTAAAAATAATTTAATTTAATTTAAAAATATTTAATTTAAAAAAAAATAATTTAATTTTAAATTAATTTAGTTTGCTTAAATTTAAAAATAATTTAATTAAATTTATAAATAATTTAATTTAATTTAAATTTATTATTTAATATTTATGATTTAATTTATATTAAAATATTAAATATAATTTAATTTTATTTAATTTATTTTAAAAATAATTTAATTTAATTAAAAAAAAAAGTTTTATTTTAAAAATAATTTAATTTAAAAATACTCTAATTTTAATTTATTTAATTAAAAAATAATTTAATTTAATTAAAAAATAATTCAATATAATAAAAAAAAAATAATTTAATTTAAAAATAATTTAATGTAAATGAAAAATAATTTAATTTTATTTGAAAATATTTTTTTTTATTTAATTTAAAAATAATTTGGTTTAATTTAAAAATAATTTAATTTTAGTTAAAAATAATTTAATTTTATTTAATTTATAAATAAATTTAATTAATTAAAAAGTATCTAATTTAATTTTAAAACAATTTAATTTAAAAGCAATTTAAATTTAAAAATAATTTATTTTAATTTAAAAATAATTAATTTTAATTTAAAAATTATTTAATTTAATATAAAAATAAATTAATTTTATTTAAAAATAATTAAATTTGATTTATAAATAATTTAATTTTGTTTAAAATTAATTTATTTAAATTTACAAATATAAATAATTTATTTAATTTAGTTTATACAAAATAATTTTATTTAATTTTATACAAAAATATTGAAATATAATTTAGAAATAATTTAATTTAATTTAAAAATAATTTAATTTAATTAAAAAATAATTTAGTTTTATTTAAAAATAATTTAAATTTATTTAATTTATAAAAAAAAAAAAATTTCATTGAATTTAAAAAAAATAAATTTAATTTAAAAATAATTTTTTTTAATTTAATATAAAAATAATGGAATTTAATTTAAAAATAATTTAATTTAATCTAAAAATAATTAAATTTAATTTAATTAAATTCAATATAATCTTAAAATAATTTAATTTAATTAAAAAATAATTTAATTTAATTTAAGAATAATCTATTTTAAGTTAATTTAATTTAAAAATAATTTAATTAATTTAAAAAATAATTTATTTTAATTTAATTAAAAAATAATTCAATGTAATTTAAAAAAACATTATTTTAATTTAAAAATAATTTAATTTAATTAATTTGAAATATAATTCAATATAATTTACAAATAATTTAATTTAATAAAAAAATAATTTAATTTAATTTAAAAATAATTTTATTTCATTTAAAAATAATTTAATTTTATTTAAAAATATTTTAAAAATAAATTAATTTTATTTAAAAATAATTTAAAAATATATTAATTTAATTTAAAAATAATTTAATTTAATTTAAAAATAATTTACTTTTATTTAATTTAAAAATATTTAATTTTAATTTAAAAATAAAAAAAATTAAATTAAAAATAATTTAATTTAATTTAAAAATAGTCTAATTTAATTTAATTTAAAAATAATTTTATTTAATTAAATTCAATATAATTTAAAAATAATTTAAAAATAATTTAATTGTATTTAAAAATATTTTAAAAATAAATAAATTTTATTTAATAATAATTTAAAAATGTATTAATTTTATTTAAAAATAATTTAATTTAATTTAATTTAAAAATATATTTTTTTAATTAAATTTAAAAATAATTCAATATTATTTAAAAATAATTTAATTTTAATTAAAAATAATTTGATATGATTTAAAAATAATTTAATTTTGTTTAAAATTAATTTAAAAATAATTTAATTTATTTTAAAAATAATTTAAATATATTTAAAATAAATTTATTTTAATTTAAAAAAAAAGTTTAATACAAAAGTAATTTAATTTAATTAAAATAATTTAAAAAAAAATTAAAAATAATTTTATTTTGTTTAATTTTAAAATAATTTAATTTATATTAATTCAAAAATTATTCATTATAATTTTAAAATCATTTAATTTATGTTAAAAATTATTTAATTTTATTTTAAAATAATTTAAAAATAATTTGATTCTATTTAAAAAAAATATATTTAATTTAATTTAAAAATAATTTTATTTAAAATAAAAATAATTTAATTATTTTTAATTTAAAAATAATTTAATTTCATTAAAAAATATTTTTTTTCATTTAATTTAAAAATAAATTTGATTAATTTGAAAATAAATTAATTTTATTTAAAAATAAATTAATTTTATTTAATTAAAAAATAATTTAAATTAATTTAAAAAGAATTTAATTTAATTTAAATACAATTTAATTTCAAAATAATTTAATTTAATTTAAAAATATTTTATATTTTTCAGAAATAATTAATTATAATTTAAATATAATTTAATTTAAAAATAATTTAAAAATAATTTAATTTCTTTTAAAAATAATTAAATTTAATTTAAAAATAATTTAATTTTATTTAAAAATAATGTAATTTAAAAATAATTTAAATTAATTTAAAAATAATTTAATTAAATTTAGAAACACTAATTTAAAAATTATTTAATTTAATTTGATTTGAAAATAATTTGAATTAATTGTATTTAAAAATAGTTTTATTTGATTTAAAAATAATTGAATTTAATTTAAAAATAATTTAAGTTAATTCAAAAATATATTAATATAATTTAAAAATAATTTAGTTTAATTTAAAAATAATTTAATTTAAAAATAATTTAAATTAGAAATAATTTAATTTAATTAAAAAAAAAAAATTAATTAAAAAAAATTTAAATTAATTTAAAAATAATTTTATTTTTTTCAAATAATTTAAAAATAATTTAATTCTTTAAAAAAAAAAAAAAATTTATTTAATTTAAAATCAATTTAATTTTATTTAAAATAATTTAATTTAATTTAAAAATAATTAAATTTTCTTTAATTTGTTTAAAAACAATTTAATGTTATTTAATTTAAAAAGAATTAAATTTAATTTAAAAATAATTTAATTTTATTTTAAAATAATTTAAAAATAATTTAATTCTATTTAAAAAAAAAATTATTTTATTTAAAAATAATTTAATTTCACTTAATTTATTTTAAAAATATTTTATTTAGATTTAAAATTAAAATAATTTAAACTAAAAATAATGTAATTTAATTTAAAAATTATCTAATTTAATTAAAAAATAACTTAATTTAATAAAATTCAATGCAATTTAAAAATAATTTAATTTAATTTTAATTTAATTTAATCAAAAAATAATTTAATTTAATTTAAAAATAATTTAATTTCATTTAAAAATAAAATAATTTAATTTAAAAATAATTTAGTTTATTGTAAAATTGTTTTAATTTAATTTAATTTTTTTTGAATAATAACTTAACTTAACAATAATTTAATTTAATTTAAACATAATTAAATTTAATTTGAAAATAATTTAATTTAATTTAAAAAGTAATTTAATTTAAAAATAATTTAATTTAATTTAAAAATAATTTAATTTAATTTATTCCAAAAATAATTAAATATAATTGAAAAATAATTTAATTTTATTTAATTTAAAAATAATTTGATTTATTTGATGCAAAAATAATTTAATTAAATATATATAACAATAATTTAATTTAATTTGACAAAAAAATGTAATTTAATTTAATTTAAAAATAATTTCATTGAATTCCAAATAAATTTAATTTAATTTAAAAATAATTTTATTTTATTTAAAAATAATTTAATTTAATTAAAAAATAATTTTATTTAATTTAATTAAAAAATAATTTACTATAATTTAAAAATAGGATATTTTAATTTAAAAATAATTTAATTTAATTTAAAAATAAATAAATTTTACTTAAAAATAATTTACTAACCATTTTTTTTTAAATAATTTAATTTTATTTGATTTAAAAATAATTTAATTTAATTTAAAAATAATTTAAAAAATATTCTAGTTTAAGTTAATTTAATTTGAAAAAAATATAATTTAAGTTAATTTCATTTAAAAATAATTTATTTAATTTAAAAATAATTTAATTTAATTGAAAAATAATTTTAGTTTAGTTAAAATTTATTTAAAAGTAATAAATTTTTTTTTAAATAATTTAATTTTATTTAATTTAAAAATAATTTGGTATAATTTATTTTTAAAATAATTTAATTTAAATTGAAAATATTTTAATTTCATTTAAAAATAGCTTAATATAATTTAAAAATAATTTAATTTAATCTAAAAATAATTTGATTAAATTTAAAAGTAATTTAATTTAATTCAAAAATATTTTTTATTTAATAATAATTTAATTTAATTTAACAATAATTTAAGTTAATATGAAAATAATTAAATTTAATATGAAAATGTTTGAATTTAATTGTTAAATAATTTAATATAGTTTTATTTAATTTCAAAATAAATTAAAATGAAAATAATTTAGTTTAATTAAATTTAGAAATAAAATAATTTAATTTTAAAATAATATAATTTAGTTTAATTTATTTAAAAAAATATTTATTTTAATTTAAAGATAATTTAATTTAATTAAATTAAAAAATAATTCAATTTAATTTAAAAATAACTTAATTTAATTTAAAAATAACTTAATTTATTTTAAAAATAATTAATTTAAAAATAATTTAAATTAATTTAACAATAATTTAATTTAATTTAATAATAATTTTATTTAATTTATAAATTATTTAATTTACTATGAAAATAATTTAATTTTACTTAAAAATAATTAAATTTCATTTAAAAATAATTCAATTTTGTTTAAAAATAATTTAGTTATATTTAAAAATAATTTTATTTAATTTAGTTTATATAAAATAATTTTATTTAGTTTCATTTAAAAGTAATTCAATATAATTTTAATATTATTTAATTTAAATTAAAAATAATTTAATTTAATTAAAAAATAATTTAATTTTTGTTAAAAATAATTTAAATATAATTTAATTTCATTTAATTTATTAAAAAAAAGTAATTTAATTTCATTTAATTACCAAAAAAAAAAATTATTTTAAAAATAATTTGCTTTAATTCAATATAAAAATAATGAAGTTTAATTTAAAAATAATTTAATTTAATCTAAAAATAATATAAAAATGATTTAATTTAATTTAAAAATAAAGAAATTGATTTTAAAAATAATTTAATTTATTGTAAAAATAATTTAATTTAATTTAAAAGATGTTTTTTTTAAATAATACAATTTACCAATAATTTAATTTAATTTAAATATAATATTTAAATTTAATCTGAAAATGATTTAATTTAATTTAAAAAATAATTTAATTTAATTTATGAATAATCTAATTTAAGTTAATTTAAATAAAAAAATAATTTTATTTTAAAAATTATTTAATTTAATTTGAAAATATATTAATTTTATTAAAAAATAATTTAATATAATTTAATTTAATTAAAAAATTATTTAATTTAATTTGAAAATAATTTAATTATATTTAAAAATAATTAAATTTAGTTTAAAAATAATTTAATTTAATTAAAAATTATTTGATTTAATTTGAAAATTATTTAATTTTATTTAAAAATAATTAAATTTAATTTAAAAATAATTTAATGTGTCTATAAATAATTCAATTTAATTTAAAAATAATTACATTTTATTTTAAAATAATTTAATTTTATTTAAAAATAATTTTAAAATTATTTAATTTAATTTAAAAATAGTTTAATTTAATTAAAAAATAACTTTATTTTATTTAAACATAATTTAATATATTAAGAAAAAAATAATTTAATTTCATTTAATTAAAAAAAAAAATTTAAATTTAATTTAAAAATAATTAAATTTAATTTGAAAATAATTTAATTTAATTTTAAAAATAATTTTATTTAAAAACAGTCTAATTTAAGTTAATTTAATTTAATCATAATTTAATTTATTTTAAAAATAATCTAATTTAAGTTAATTTAATTTAAAAATAACTTGTTTCAACTTAAAAATAATTTAACCTAATTTAAATAAAAATAATTCAATGTAATTTAAAAATAATTTAAAATAATCTGAAAATAATTTAATTTAATTAAAAAATAATAATATATTTTAAAAATTATTTAATTTAGTTTAAAAATTATTTAATTTAATTTAAAAATAATTTAATTTTGTTTAAAAATAATTTAATTTAATTGGAAAATAATTTAATCTAATTAAATTTAAAAATAATTTAATTTTAAAATAATTTAATTTAATTTAAAATAATTAAATTTAATCTAAAAATAATTTAATTTAAAAATAATTTAATAAAATTTAAAAATAATTTAAATTAATTTAAAAATAATTTAATTTAATTAAAAAATAATTAAATATAATTTAATTTAATTAAATATAATTTAATTTATTGAAAAAGTAATTTAATTTAAAAATAATTTTATTTAATTAAATTCAAAAATAATTCAATATAATTTAAAAATTATTTAATTTAGTTTAAAATTAAATTAATTTAAAAACAATTTAATTTGCTTTAAAATAATTTTATTTAGAAATAAATTTAAAAATTATTTTAATTTATTTATAAATAATTTTATTTTATTTAATTTAAGAATAATTTAATTAATTTTAAAAATAATTTAAACTTATTTAATTAATTTTAAAAACAATTTAAATTAAATTAAAAAAAAAATTAATTTAAAAATAATTTAATTTATTGTAAAAATAATTTAAGAATAATCTAGTTTATAAGTTTATTTCATTTTAAAATATTTTAATTTAATTTGATTCAAAAATAATTAAAAATAATTTAATTTAATTTAAAAATAATTTAATTTAATTTAAAAATAATTTAATTTTATTTAATTTGAAAATAATTTTATTTAATATAATTTAAACATAATCCAATATAACTTTTAATACATTTTAATTTAATTTAAAAATAATCTTATTTTATTTAATTTTAAAAATAGATTAATTTAATATAATTTATAATAATTTAATTTGATTTAAAAATAATTTAATTTAATTTAAAAAAAATTCTTATTTAATAATGATTTAATTTAATTTAACAATAATTTAAATTAATTTTAAAATAATTTAATTTATATTGAAAATATTTTAATTTATTTAAATATAATTTAATTTAATATAAAAATAATTTAATATTATTTAATTTAATTTTAAAATAAATGAATTTAAAAATACATTATTTTAATTAAATTTAGAAATAATTTAATTTAATTTAAAAATAATATAATTTAGTTTAATTTATTTAAAAAAAAATTAATTTAATTTAAAACTGATTTAAATTAATTTAAAAATAATTTAATTTTATTAAATTTTTTTTTAAAATAATTTAGTTTTAAAAAAAAAAAAATAATTAAGAATAATTTTATTTAATTTAAAAATAATCTAATTTTAGTAAATTTAATTTAAAAATAAATAAATTAAATTCATTTCTGAAATATTTAAATATAATTTAAAAATAATTTAATTTAATTTAAAAATAATTTAATTTGATTTAATTTAAAAATAATTTAATTTAATTTAAAAATAATTTAATTTCCTTTAATTAAAAAAAATTAAATTAATGTAAAAAAAATTCAATTGAAATTAAAAACATTTAATTTTATTTAAATAATAATTTAATAATTTAAAAATAATTTTATTATATTTAAAAATAATATATTATTTAATATAAAAATAATTTTATTTATTTTAAAAATATTATTTTTTAATTTAAAAACTATTAAATTTAATTTAAAAATAATTTACAAAATATTTAGTTACAATTAAAAATAATTTAATTTTATTTAATATAATAATAATTCAATTTTATTAAAAAATAATTTAGTATAATCTCAAAATATATTAAAAATAATTTCATTTAATTTAAAACCAAAATAATTTAATTTAAATATAATTTATTTTATTGTAAAAATAATTAAATTTAAAGATATTTTTTTTCTTAATAATACTTTTAATTTTAGAATAATTTAATTTAATTCAAAAATATTTAAATTTAATTTAACTATAATGTTATTTAATTTAATTCAACAATAATTCAATATAATTTAAAAACAATTAAATTTAATTTAAAAATAATTTAATTTAATTTAAAAAAATATATAATTTATAAATAATCTAATTTAATTTAAAAATAATTTAAATTTATTTAATTGATTTTTAAAATAATTTAATTTATTTTAAAAATAATTTAATTTAATATAAAAATAATATAATAATTAATAATAATATATTTTTTTAAAATAATTTAATTAAAAATAATTTAAATTAAATTAGTTTAAAAATAATTCAATTTAATTTAAAAATAGTATAATTTTAATTAAAAATAATTTAATTTAATTTAAAAATAATTTAATTTATTTTAAAAATAATTTAATTTTTTTTGAAAATAATTTAATTTAATTTAAAAATAATTTAATTTTATTAAAACTTAATTTAGTTTTGTTTTATTTAAAAATAATTTTTATTAATTTAAAAATAATTTAATTTTATTTAAAAACATTTTAATTTTTTTTTTTTTATTTAATTTAATTTGATTTAAAAATAATTTGATTAAAATTAAAAATAATTTTATTTAATTTAAAAATAGTTTAATTTAATTGAAAAATAATTAAATATTCTGCAAGATCATTTAAATAAAAACTTCATCGCGAGCAACGTATATATCCAAGTCTACTCAGAATGAATTGATTAAATATTGTGGAATAAATTTAATTTAAAAAAATTTAATTTTATTAAATTAAAAAATAATTTAATTTAATTTGAATATAATTTCATTTAACTGATTTAGAAATAATTTATTATTTTCTAATAATAATTCAATTTAATTTTAAAAGAATTTAATTTTATTAAAAAATAATTTAATTTAATTTAAAAAATGTTTAATAAAATTTTAAAATAATTTAATTTAATTTAAAAATAATTTAATTTCTTTTAATTTAAAAATAATTCAATATAATTTAAAAATAATTTAATTTAATATTAAAATAATTTAATTTAATTTAAAAATAATTCTTTAAAAAATATTTTAAATTAATATGAAAATATTTTAATTTAATTAAAAGTAATTAAATTTAATTTAAAAATAATTTAATTTAATTTAAAAATATTTTAATTTTATTTTAAAATAATTTGATTTAATTTAAAATTAATTTAGAAATAATTAAATTTTATATAAAAATATTTTAATTTAATTAAAAAATAATTTAACTTAATTTAAAAATAATTTAATTAAATTTAAAAACAATTTAATTCAGATAATTTAATTTAGTTTGATTTAAAAATAATTTAATTTAAAAATAATTTAATTTAACTTAAAAATAATTTAATTTGAATTAATTTAAAAACTCTTTAATTTAATTCAAAAATAATTTTATTTTATTTAAAAATTATTTTATTTTATTTTTTTTGAAAATAATTTTTTTTTTAAATAATTTATTTTAATTTAAAAATAATTTAATTTAATTAAAAAAAAAAAAATATTTAAGAATAATATAATTTAATTTAAAAATAATCTAATTTAAATTAATTTAATTTAAAAATACATAAATTTAATTTATTTCTTTAATAATTAAACATAATTTAAAAATAATTTAATTTAATTTTAAATAATTTAATTTAATTTGAAAATAATTTTATTTATTTTAAAAATTATTTTATTTTATTTAAAAACAATTTAATTTAAGAATAATATAATTTAATTTAAAAATAATCTAATTTAAATTAATTTAATTTAAAAATAAATTAATTAAATTCATTTCTATAATAATTAAATATAATTTTAAAATAATTTAATTTAATAGAAAATAATTTAATTTAATTTGAAAAAAATTTAATTTTATTTAAAAATTATTTCATTTTATTTTATTTAAAAACAATTTAATTTAATTTAATTTAATTCAAAAATAATTTATTTGATTTAAAAATAATTTTATGTAATTTAAAAATTATTTTATTTTATTTCAAAATAATTTAATAATATTTTAGTTTAATTTAAAAATACTTATATTTTGTTTAAAAATAATTTAAATTTATTTTGATCAAAAATAATTTAAATTAATTTAAGAATAATTTCATTTTATTAAAAAAAAATTAATTTTATTTATTAATAATAATTTAATTTTATTTAAAAATAATTTAAAAATAATTTAATTTAATTTAAAAATAATTTAATTTAATTAAATTTAAACATAATTTAATTTAATTTAATTTAAAAATAATTTAGTTTTAAATAATTTAATTATATTTAAAAATACTTTAATTTTATGTAATTTAAAAACCCTTAAAATACCCTCATTTCTGGTTCTCTCTCCCTGGCTAAACTCAATTTTATGACATTTATTGGAAATCCAACGAAATATAATTGTTTTATTAAATCATATCACCGATACTCGTATCGTTGTTATGAATACCGATGATGCTGGCATCCCAACATATCTGAGGAAGACGAAGTCGCGGGAAGAGGAAAAAACCAGCCAAAAAATTACCACACCACAAGCTTCTACTTTGCTCACCCCACCACCCTGTACAAACAATAACCCCAACACTCTTTCACAAACAAATTCACAACCTACAACACACACACGTAAGCCACTCAAAACTTTTCTATTCAACTACTCCATCACAACTACTAATCCGTCCATGTCCCGAATCCAATTTTCCATTATATGTCAATCGCACCGTCCTAGAAATACGGATGTAATTATTAAAACAGCAAGCCATCTGCTCCTTAAAACCGACACGGATGCGACAATGCCCTAAAATCCCTCATAACCAACAAAACCATCAATTCCTTCACGCTCCAATCAAAGTTTACACCCAGAAACCCCTTCCTCCCAAAACCCGAGTCTTATTCCGCAGTAATTGAAAAATTCGAATATGTATTAATATATAATTTCCGTTATTGCAAACGCATAATAGCCAAAGCGACAAACAAACCAACTGGTCTAATTGGAATAATAACCCCTGACATCAAAACTTTCGACTCGTTATTAACCTCCGGTGGCCTATTTTTTATGAATAGGCACTATCCCATATCTCCCAGCACCACTCCTCCTCCCATTCCTAGTCCCTGCACAAAGTGTCTACTATTCGACCATTCCAGTGAAAACTGTACCACCCCTCTTAAGTGCCTAAAATGCAGCGGCCCCCATGAAACCGACAAATGTCCGATCTCTCTACCTACGAAATGCACTTCTTGTGGGTCCCCCGATCATCCGGCTTGGTCTCCTAAATGCCTTAACCGACCCAGAGCTCCCATCGATGGAGTCCCTAACGTTAAAATTAGAAGTACCAACAATAAATCAGCTGAACTACCCACCGAAGTTACACAAAACCCAAGGATGCACTCATCACTCACCATCCACGACTTTATAATCATCACCTATACACAGGAAATGAATCTACCTGACACCACAAACCGTGAGGACCTTTTAAAAAAACTTAACAAGCGCTTTATTTCAGAATACCAAATTGACACCCATGCATTTTTTTCAGGAAATAGGACGTATATCCTAATGTTTGACTTGACCGCCCCTGACTCTGATACCCCCACCCTCCCTACTGAAGAAAATTCCCAAACAACTGTAATTATCGATGGATAAATTAAGACTAGTTTACACCAACATTAACAGCTACGACTTCTAATAGACAGTTTTACCGATACAAATAACATTGACGATTAATTTGTAGAGACCAAGACCAAACTGACAGCAACACTATACATACATACTACTCCACACTTCTAACCTTGTCAACTCCATAACGAATGTTACTCTCTCCCCAGACCTTGGCTCTGATCACTTGACAATCTCCTTCTCTATATCTTTAAACCACATCCCTCCCCCGGTCAACCATTCTACCAAAATTAATCTCAACCTTACCAACATCCCTTAAGTCTGCTCCAGAATCCTATCCTATATAAATACTACAGAACCCGGCGGATCAGGGTAGTCCAAGTGTCGTTCGAGAAATGTAATGTGAAAAAAAAATTTGTTTATTATGTTGATTGTCTAGCTTGTAAGGTCTAATGTTTGTTAAGTGTTTGTTTTTAAATGCCAATAAAGGTTTATATATATATGGATATATGTATATATATATACATATATATATATATATATATATATATATATATATATATATATATATATATATATATATATATATATATATATATATATATATATATATATATATATATATATATATATACAGAACCCGACAACCTTTCCCTACAAGACGTGGACGAATTCCAGTCCCACCTGACAAATTCAATTTCAAAATACTCCCCTAAATCCAAAACAAACTTCTACAGACCACTTCTGCCCCCCTTCATTCTATCGTTAATCAAACAAAAATGTTGTCTATAGAGAAAATACTGCAGAACAGAAGACAGATCTATAAAATCTAACATGAACAGACTTAACAAAGATTTACACAGACCTATATGCCAGTTTCGTACGAACAAATGGCTGTCAGTCCGCCAGGAAATAGAGAACGACGCCAGACGAATATACTGGGATAAAATTAAAAAGACCTCCAAATATCGTCCATCATTCCACATCCCAGACATCTCCTTTAATAATCAACAGTACTCCTCTGACCTTGGCACAGATTTCCTCTTTTCAAAATACTTTGAAGACCCTTTTTCCCCTCTAACTCCCCCTCGTTTGACAAAACTAACTTCGACAGAGTAAACTCTTGGCTCAACGACTATTTTCAAAATGGCAAAACAGACGTGGACTGCACTTTTCTATGGCAAAAATAGTTCCCCCAGCTCCGACCTTGTCAAAAAATCCTTACTCAGGAACCTTCCTGACGATATCCAACACCACATAATTAAACTGTTCAACGTCAGTCTTCATAAAAGATCCTGTCCCATATGTTGGAAAAAAGGTTTAATTATCACCGTCCCAAAATCTAGTAAAAATCCTTCATTATTAAATAGCTACCGTCCTATTACGCTCCTTCCAGTCCTAGGCAAAATTTTCGAACAAATCCCCAAAAACAGATTATGGAATCTGCTCAAGAATTCCATTCCATCATACCAATTTGGGTTCAAGCCTTCCCACTCCACCACTCACCTCTTATTTATCCTCACCAATAACCTACAAACCGCCTATCTCCGCAAATATCATTCTGCTGCTCTATTCCTAGACATAAATAAAGCATTTGACAGTGTGTGGAATGCCGGCCTCCTCTTCAAAATGCGACAACTCAATATTCTTCCGTATCTCATCTATATCCTTAAACATTTCCTCTATGACAGATCTCTCCAAATGAAAATAAACAGCGGCCTCTCCTCTGAATTTAGGCTTTTTCAAAGGCCTCCCCAAGGCTCTCCCCTCTCTCCCTTACTATACAATTTATACTGCCACGAAATCTACAACTATAACCTAGCCGACAAATCCCAAATCAACCTCTCTTCCTATAGTCTACAATACGCTGATGTCACCGCAATATCCCACAATATAAATCTTAAGAAAACGATGGACGCACTTCAAGCACTCACGGACAGCACCCTAATCTGGTTTAACCTCTAGCGACTTACTGCAAACCCTTCCAAATGCCGACTCCTCATACCTAATCACAGCATGTCCCCCAATTCCCCACACATCCAGCTAGATATCATTGACGTAACACCGATAACTCGTATAAAATACCTAGGCATGACATTCGACAACAAACTAAAATTCAAGACCAAAACTGTACAAAGAAGTAAACATTTCCGCTGGTTGACACAAGGAGACCAAGATATCTCTATTTCGTTGGCCGCCAAGATTTACAAATCCATCTGCAGACCTATCCTCGACCACGCACACATATTACTGACTAACACTAACAGAAAAACATACTAAATACTAGAAACCTCTAGACACCCCAAAAACATCCCCCATAATCCTTCAAATGAACTCCTATACAGACTTACCCAAACCCCGAGACTCTTCGAAAGACACAAACGACTGCTGACCAAATACAAAGCGACTAACACTCACTGGACCATCACAAACCCCCTATGTATCAGACGTGACTCTACCAAACCCTCCCGTAGACACCCACTCAAAACACTCCAAGAAATAATATACGACTTAAGACTAAACCCTTCATAATTTGTAAATTCAGCATTTTTTTTTGGTATAAATTTATTTTAAACATTAAAATGTAAACTCCTGAGCAGAAAGACCTAATGGTCGATAGCCTTTTGTAAACGTTTGTTTTCTATAAGCATTTCTTCTTCTTCTTTAAAAATATTTCAATTTAATTTAAAAATATTTTAATTTAATTTAAAAATAATTTAATTTAATTTAAAAATAATTTAATTTAATTTAAAAATAATTCAATGTTATTTCAAAATAATTAAATTAAATTTAAAAATAATTTAATGTTATTTAAAATTAATTTTTATTTAAAAAAAATATTTTAAAAGAAATTTAATTTAATTAAAAAAAAAATCATTTAATTTAAAAAGAATTTAAATTAAGTTAAATTATTTTAAAAACAATTTAAAAATGATTTAATTTAATTTAAAAATAACTTAATATAATTTAAAAATAATTTAATTAAAAAATAATTTAATTTATTTTGAAAATAATTCAATTTAAATTAAAAATAATTAAATTTAATTTGAAAATAATTTAATTTAAGTTAAAAATAATCTATTTTAAGTTAATTTAATTTAGAAATAATTTAATTTAATTCAAAAATAATTCAATATAATTTGAAAATAATTTAAATTTATTTAAAAATAATTTAATTTAATTTAAAAATAATTTAATTTTATTTCAAAATAATTTAAAAATATTTGTTTATTTAAAAAAAAATATTTTATTAATTTAAAAATGTTTTTATTTAATTAAAAAATAATTTAAATTTATTTAAAAATAATTTATTTTAATTAAAAAAAAATAATTTAATTTAAAAATAGTATAATTTTATTTAAAAATAATTTAATTTTATTTTACTTATTTTAAAAACAATTTAAGTTTATTAAAAAAAAAAAATTATTTAAAAAATAATTTAATTTAATTTAAAAATAATCTAATTTAAGTTAATTTATTTTAAAAATAATTTAATTTAATTTAGTTAAAAAATAATTAAAGAATTTAAAAATATATTTAATATTAAAAATAATTTAATTTAAACAAAAATTTAATTTGGTTTATAATAATTTTATTTAATTAAAAAATAATTTAAATTAAATTAAAAATAATTTTTATTTAATAATACATTAATTTAATTTAACAATAATTTATTTTAATTTGAAAATAATTTAATTTAATTTAAAAATAATTTGAAAAGTATTTAATTTAAGTTGAAAAATAATTTAATTTAATTCAAAAATAATTCAATATAATTTGAAAATAATTTAATTTGATTTAAAAATAATTTGATTTAATTTAAATGTTATTTAAATTTATTTAAAAATAATTTTAAACAATTTAATTTTATTTAATTTAATTCAAAAATATTTAAATTAAATAATTTAATTTAATATAAAAATAATTTAATTTACGAACAATTAAATTCAAAAATAATTTAATTTAAAATTAATCTAATTTATTTTAATTTAACTTAAAAATAATTTAATTTTATTTAATTTAAAAATAATTTAATTTAATTAAAAAAAATTTAATTTAATTTAAAAATAATTTAACTTAATATTAAAATAATTCAATTTAATTTTAATGGAAAATAATTTAATTTAATATAAAAATAATTTAATTTAATTTAAGAACAATTTAATTAAAAAATAATTTAATTTAATTTAAATTAAAAATAATTTATTTTAAAAGTAATTGAATTTGATTTTATTTAAAAATAATTTAATTTAAGAATAATTTAATTTAATTTGAAAATAGTTTTATATAAATATATATAAAATTAAATAAATTTAATTTAAAAATAATTTAAGTTTATCTAAAAATAATTTAATTTAATTTAAAACTAATTTAACTTAATTTAAAAATAAATTAATTTATTTTAAAAATAATTTAATTTATTGTAGAAATAATTTAATTCAATTAAAAATTTTTTTTAATAATAATTTAATTTAAAAATAATTAAATTTAATTTAAAAATAATTAAATTTCATTTGAAAATAGTTTAATTTCATTTAAAAAATAAATCAATTTAATTTAAAATTAATTTAATTTAAATTAAAAATAATTTAAAGATAATTTAATTTAAAAATAATTTTACTTTGTTTAATTTAAAAATAATTTAATTTATTTTAAAAATAATTTCATTAAAAAATAATTTAATTTAATTTGAAAATAATTTAATTTTATTTAATTGATTTTAAAAATAATTGAATTTATTTAAAAAAAAATATTTAATTTTAAAATAATTTAATTTAATTTAAAAATAATCTTATTTAAGTTAGTTTAATTTAAAAATAATTTAATTTAATTTAATTCAACAATAAATGAATATAATTTAAATATAATTTAATTTAATATAAAAATATTTTAATTTACCAATAATTTAATTTTATTTAAAAAAATTAATTTTATTTTATTTAAAAATATTTTATTTAAATTTTTTTTAATTTAATTTGAAAATAATTTAATTTAATTTAAAAATAATTTAATTTGATTTAAAAACAATTTAATTTTATTAATAACAAAAATTAATTTAATTAAAAAATAATTTAATTTAATTTAAAAATAATCTAAGTTGATTTAATTTAAAAATAATTTGATTTAATTTAGTAAAAAAATAATTAAACAATTTAAAAATATATTTAATATTATTAAATATAATTTAATTTAATCAAACATTTAATTTAGTTTATTATAATTTTATTTAATTGAAAATAATTAATTTTAATTTAAAAATAATTTATGTAAAAATAAATTAATTTAATTTCAAAATAATTTTTAATTCATAATAATTTAATTTAATTTAACAATAATTTATTTTAATTTGAAAATAATTTAATTTAATTAAAAAAATAATTTAATTTAATTTTAAAATAATTTAATTTAATTTGAAAATCATTTAATTTAGGTTGAAAAATAAATTAATTTAATTCAAAATAAATTCAATATAATTTTAAAATAATTTAATTTAATTTAAAAATAATTTGATTTAATTTAAATACAATTTAAATTATTTAAATAATTTATTTTATTACATATACTAAAATAGTTTATACGCCTTTCCGGGAGAATGAAAACGGATGTTTTGAGTGATTTTGAAAGAAATTTTGCCGGGAGAAACTGTTTAAAAAACTGCAGACAATTGACTAATCTTTGAAAGTATTGTGGTGCCGCCGGAGGTGGCGGGGGTGCAGCGCGAATACGAAATTTCCGTGGCCGGCGAACGGCCGTGTTTGGACCTATCTGGACGCGAGTGGTGCTATCGGGAGCGCCGATTTTTATATAAGACAAGTGCGAAAAACCGAAAATAAAAATCTCAAAAAAACGGTATTTTTTGAAGTTCTATTGAGAGTCGATTGCTGAGCGGAACGCCTTACCGTTTGCGGGTCCGGTTTCGTAAGTTCTTCCTCTCTGGGTGTTCGAAGAGGCCGCAATTTTTTGCAAAAATGGCCATGCGGTAGACGTTTTTGCAAAACCGGTCGTTATCGGCTGCCTAACCGGAAGTGGGTGGAATTTTGAAATTTCTTCAACACCGCTCGTTGGGCGTGGACTGTATCTTGCGTACGGTGTGACGATTTGCAAATTCTCAGAAACCACGAGGTCGCCATGGCCGATAGTAGGAAACCGGTAGGATGTCAATCCGCAATCGAGATCTACAAAAGTACAAATGGCACAACTTCCTGCCTACAAGGGCAGATCGAGAATAGACTGGGCCGTGCCATAGGCTATTAAAAGTTCCAAAAAGTGCGTAACTGGCATAGTTATTGCAAAAAAACTAATTTCTCATGTTGTGTCCTTGCTGAGAGGTTCATCCGAATTTTTCAGAAATTTTTGAACGGTATCCTTCCGCCGGAAATTACCGACACTCTGAAACTAAGTTTTCACGTTTTACATTTACAATCGTTACCCATTTCTCGCGCGTCATATTTCATCCGCCTTTCAACATTAGCAACTTTTACCGCGACAATTCGCAAATTTCAACTCTTTTCTGAAGGGTTGTAAATTTCGCTTCTTCGCCGCCTGTTCGCCCGGTTCGTTGAGGGCGAATTTTCCAAAATTCCTCAAATTTTGGGTACGTCAAAATCGGAATTTTCTTATCACGGCATTTACGCTGCAACCAAGAACACCAACCGGTGGTAACACATTTCCGCACTTTCACCTGCAAGTCCCATTTTCTGAAGCAAGAATTCACCAAGAAAACACATTGGCGCTACTGGCGGGACGCAAACACAAACATCAACCCAAACGTCAGTAAGTTTAAATCGACTGCGACCGCTGAAAAATTTGTTTTCCGACAAAACTCCGACTTTTCGAACAATTCTAACCGAGAGGAGACCTTAAAGCAAAGAAAAGATTGTTCTTGAAATCAGAAAAAATCATTTTCGAATATGTGATATTGGAGTGGAATTATGTGCCAAAATATTTGTGGTTCTGTTTTTCTATTCCGACTTTTAAATGTATTTAGTTTCGTAATAAACGTTTTTCTATTTTGCGTCTGTAATGGACTCATTACAGCACTCATATGCGTGCGGTAATGGTTCGCCGAGTGCTGTAATTTTTTTAGTTAGTAAATTTATTCAAAGTTGGCACAGAAATTCAGAGCTGTCAGTGTTGTCAAGTCAGTGTTGAGGTTATGTGATGTGTGGAAGACAACAAAAATTTGCTCATTGAAATTATATATTTTTTGAATGGTATAAAGTTTATATAGAGAGAAATTTATAGTGAAAAAACAAAAAGTTAACTTTAGATTGGTGTTAGTGTTAAAAATTGTGTTGAAAACAAAATGAATTTGGTTTCAAGAAAATCATCGTTCGAAACGTCAAATTATTTTAGTGTCAAATTTTCTTTTTCTTTCTTTATGGGATTTAATAAAGACTTTAAAAAGTAATATAATAATATATGAATATTATGAAATAGACCGAATGTGCGCCGGTATAAGCAATCAACCGACATCAAATGAAATCGGAAGGGCACTTTATTGTTCTGGGGGTGAGAAATCACCCCCGAAGGCGGACGAACTTTATAAAATAGTCAAAAAACAGAAAATAGGGAAACTACCTGATTACATATCCCTAGTTAATCAACATGGATAATTTCAAGGTAAAAATACCAGAGTCTCTAGTCCCCTATTCGGATCTCCGTGGGGGAACAGTTTTGAATGTAGCTAAGATGAAAGTAAGATGTAGAAGTCGTATTTGCCGGTTAAATAACCTAAGAAAATGGTACAACTATAGTGCCGTTGAGTTGTTAAGAGCTACAACTTCAAAAGTGAAAATAGCTATGATGATAGCCAACCTTCTTAGAGGAGATGGCACTTGAAGAAGATGTGTGGAAATCGTGAATACAAAATTTAATTAATTAATGGTAATAAACTATATAACAAAAAATTATTTTAAATTCTTTTCAATGTTACAAGTATTAAAAATAGTTATAGTAACATCGGATTCTTTAGCAGTAACACTCACACCATGGACATTATATACAGTGCCACTACTACAGTTGCTATCAAATTGCAAATGTGGGGCACTAGAAGAACATCCAGGTAAGTTGATATTTGCTTGCTCAGACCCAAGCATTTTAGATATTTCAATCTTCTTTTTTAACCAAGCGTCAACATACCCCTCTGCAACAGTAGTACACTTCCATCCACCATGATTTTTTACTGTCAAAAAATAACCACCATGGTTGGCCAAATGTATCGCACTACTTCTTCGGAAACAATATCTCAATAAATAATGAGTGGTAATATTTTATTGCAGGGCGATATCCGGATTAAATATGCTAAATAATCAATAATCTCGAGAATAAATACTAAATTCATTACTCCTTTATGACCATATGCCCTTTTTAAGCAGGTAATAATATCTTGTCCTGCTTTTAACGCACGTACTTTTAAACGGGTACTAATACCCGGCCCGCTTATAGACAGCAGTCGGCGAAACGGGTACTAATACCCGCACCCGCCTTTAATGTGTTAATTAAAAAATATTTATTTAAAAATAATTTTATTTTATTAATAAAAATATTTCAATTTAACTTAAAAATTACTTAATTTAATTAAAAAAAATCTTAATTTATTTAAAAAATAATTAATTTAAAAATAATTAAATTTAATTCAAAAATAATTATTAATTAAATTAATTTAATTTAAAAATATCTTTTATTTAATAATATTTTTTTTTAATTTAACAATAGTTAAATTTAATTTAAAAATAATTTAATTTAATTTGAAAATAATTTAATTTAATTAAAAAAAAATAATTTAATTTAAAATCAATCTAATTTAAGTTAATTTAATTTAAAAATACGTTCATTTAATTTAAAAAAAAATTAATGTAAAAATATTTTAATTTTAATTAAAAATATTTTTAAAATAATTTAATTTTAATTAAAACAAATTTAATTTAATTTATAAATAATTTCAAATAATTCAAAAGGATTTAATTTAATTTAAAAACAATTTAATGTGATTAAATTTAAAAATAATTTATTTTAATTTTAAAATAATTTAATTTAATTGAAAAAATATATTAATTATTTAAAAAAATAATCTAATTTAAGTTAATTTAATTTAAAAATAATTTAATTTAATTTAAAAATATTTTAATTTAATTAAAAAAAAATATTATTTTTAAAAATAATTTAATTTTATTTTAAAATAATTTAATTTTATTAAAAAATAATTAACTTTAATTTAAAAATAATTTAATTTTCTTTAAAAATAAATTAATTTGATTTAAAAGTAATTTTATTTTATTTAATTCAAAAATAATGTAATTTAATTTAAAAATAATCAAATTTAAGTTTACTTATTTTAAAAATAATTTAATTTATTTTAAAAATAATCTAAATAAAGTTAATTTAATTTAAAAAATAATTCAATTTAATATAAAAATATTTTAATTTAATTTAGAATTAATTTAATTTAATTAAAAAAAAATAATGTTATTTAAATATAAATTAATTTTATTTAATTTCTTTTAGAAATGATTTAATTTCATTAAAAAAAATTAATTTGATTTGATTTAAAAATCAGTTTTTTTAATTTAAAAATAATTTTATTTAATTTAAAAATAATTTAATTTTGAAATAATTTAATTCAATTTAATTTATAAATAATTTTAATTAATTAAAAAGGTTTTAATTTAATTTAAAAACAATTTAATTTATAAATAATTTGATTTAATTTAAAAATATTTTAATTTAAATTAAAAATAATTTAATTTAAATTGAAAATAATTTAATTTAAAAGCCATTTCATTTAATTTAAAAATAATTTAATTTAATCTAAAGATAATTTAATTTAATTTAAAATAATTTCATTTCATTTAAAAATATTTTAATTTATTGCAAAAATAATTTACTTTAATTTAAAATAATTTCATTTCATTTAAAAATAATTTAATTTAAAAACAATTTAATTTATAAATTATTTAATTTTTTAGTTTAATTTTTAAATTAAATAATTTGACTTGATTTAAAAATAATTTAATTTAAAAAGAATTTAATTTAATTTAAAAAATATTTTAATTTAATTTAAAAATAATCTAATTAAGTTAATTTAATTTAAAAATAATTTAATTTAATTTGAAAATAATTTAATTTATTTTGAAAACAGTATAAATTAAGTTATTTTAATTTAAAAATAATTTTTTTAAATTTAAAAATAATTTATTTTAATTTAATTAAAAATAATTATTTAAAAATAAATTAATTTTATTTAATTTAAAAATAATTCAATTTAATTTAAAAATAACTTAATTTATTTTAAAAATAATTAATTTAAAAAATAATTTAATTAATTTAAAAATAATTAAATTTAATTAAAAAATATTTGAATTTAATTTAAAAATTATTTAATTTAATATGAAACTAATTTAATTTTATTTAAAATTAATAAAATTAAATTTAAAAATAATTTAATTTTATTTAAATATAAATATAAAATAATATGGTTTTATTTAAAGTTTTATTTAATTTAGTTTATTTAAAATAATTTTATTTAATTTAATTCAAAAATAATTCAATTATTTAATTTAATTTTGAATGTAATTTTAAAATTATTTAATTTAATTTAAAAATAATTTAAGTTAATTTAAAAATAATTTAATTTAAATTAAAAATAATTTAATCAAATTTGATTTAATTAAAAATGATTTATTCGATATAAAAATAATTTAATTTAATTTCAAACTAAATTATTTTAAAAATTTCCAAAAATTCAGTTTAGAAATAATTTAATTTATATTAAAAATAATATAATTTAGTTTAATTTATTTAAAAAATAATTTATTTTGATTTAAAAAAAAATTAATTAAATTTAAAAATAATTAAATTTATTTAAAAAATAATTAAATTTAATTTAAAAATAAATTAGTTTAATTTAATTAAATAATAATACAAATTTTATTTAATTTAATCTAAAAAAAAATAATTTTTAAAATAATTTAATTTTATTTAAAAATTATTCAATTTTAAAATAATTCAAATTAATTTAAAAATAATTTAATTTCTTTTAAAAATAATTTAGTTTAATTTAAAAATATTTTATTATAATCTAAAAATAATTTAATTTTATTTAAAAATAAATTTATTTAATTTAAAAATAATTATATTTTATTTTAAAATAATTTTATTTTCACTAAATTAACAATAATTTAATTTAAAAATAATTTAATTTAATTTAAAAATATTTAATTTAATTTTAAAAAATTATTTTAATTTTAAATTAATTTAGTTTAATTAAATTTAAAAATAATTTAATTAAATTTATAAATGATTTAATTAAATTTAAATTATGATTTGGTTTATATAAAAATATTAATTATAATTTAATTTAAAAATAATTTAAATTAATTTGATATATAATAATCATTTATTTAATAATAATTTAATTTAACTTAAGAATAATTTAATTTATTTTAAAAATATTTTAATTTAATCTAAAAATAATTTAATTTAATTTTAAAATAATTTACTTTTTTTAAAAATAATTTAATTTTATTTAGAAATAATTTAAATATAATTAAATATTTAAAAATAATTTAATTTAATCAAAAATAATTTAATTTATTTTAAAAATAATTTATTTCACTTTAAAAATAAATTAATTTATTGTCAAAATAATTTAATTTAATTTAAAAAATGTTTTTTTAATAATAATACAATTTAACAATAATTTAATTTAATTTAAAAATAATTGAATTTAATTTAAAAATAATTTAATTTGATTTAAAATTAATTTTATTTTATTTTATTTAATTCAAAAATAATGTAATTTAATTTAAAAATAATCAAATTTAAGTTTACTTATTTTAAAAATAATTTAATTTATTTTAAAAATAATCTAAATAATGTTAATTTAATTTAAAAAATAATTCAATTTAATATAAAAATATTTTAATTTAATTTAGAAATAATTTAATTTAATTAAAAAAATATAATGTTATTTAAATATAAATTAATTTTATTTAATTTCTTTTAAAAATGATTTAATTTCATTAAAAAAAATTAATTTGATTTGATTTAAAAATCAGTTTTTTTAATTTAAAAATAATTTTATTTAATTTAAAAATAATTTTATTTTGAAATAATTTAATTCAATTTAATTTATAAATAATTTTAATTAATTAAAAATGATTTAATTTAATTTAAAAACAATTTAATTTATAAATAATTTGATTTAATTTAAAAATATTTTAATTTAAATTAAAAATAATTTAATTTAAATTGAAAATAATTTAATTTAAAAACCATTTCATTTAATTTAAAAATAATTTAATTTAATTTAATCTATTTAAAAAATAATTTATTTTTAGTTAAAAATAATTCAATTTTATTTATTTTAAAAATATTTTAATTTAATTTAATAAAAATTTAAGTCAAAAATAATTTAATTTATAAATAACTTAATTTAGTTTAAAAATATGTTAATTTAATTTTAAAATATTTAATTTAATTTAAAAAAAATAATTTAATTGCAAAATAAATTAGTTTATTTTAATCTAAAAATAATTAAATTTCATTTAAAAATAATTTAATTCTGTTTAAAAATATTTTTTTTATGTTAAAATAGAAATAATTTATTTAATTTAGTTTATATAAAATAATTTTATTTAATTTTATTCAAAAATAATTTAATGTAATTTAAAAATAATTTAATTTATTTATAAAATAATTTAGTTTTATTTAAAAATAATTTAAAAATAATTTAATTTTATTAAATTTATTAAAAAAAAAAAAATTTCATTTAATTAAAATTTAATATAAAAATAATGAAATTTAATTCAAAAATAATTTAATTTAATCAAAAATAATTTAATTTATTTTAAAAAATAATTTATTTTACATTAAAAATAAATTAATTTATTGTGAAAATAATTTAATTTAATTTAAAAAATGTTTTTTTAATAATAATACAATTTAACAATAATTTTATTTAATTTAAAAATAATTGAATTTAATTTAAAAATAATTTAATTTGATTTAAAATTAATTTTATTTTATTTAATTCAAAAATAATGTAATTTAATTTAAAAATAATCAAATTTAAGTTTACTTATTTTAAAAATAATTTAATTTATTTTAAAAATAATCTAAATAATGTTAATTTAATTTAAAAAATAATTCAATTTAATATAAAAATATTTTAATTTAATTTAGAATTAATTTAATTTAATTAAAAAAAAATAATGTTATTTAAATATAAATTAATTTTATTTAATTTCTTTTAAAAATGATTTAATTTCATTAAAAAAAATTAATTTGATTTGATTTAAAAATCAGTTTTTTTAATTTAAAAATAATTTTATTTAATTTAAAAATAATTTAATTTTGAAATAATTTAATTCAATTTAATTTATAAATAATTTTAATTAATTAAAAATGATTTAATTTAATTTAAAAACAATTCAATTTATAAATAATTTGATTTAATTTAAAAATATTTTAATTTAAATTAAAAATAATTTAATTTAAATTGAAAATAATTTAATTTAAAAACCATTTCATTTAATTTAAAAATAATTTAATTTAATCTAAAGATAATTTAATTTAATTTAAAATAATTTCATTTAATTTAAAAATAATTTAATTTATTGTAAAAATAATTTAATTTAATTTAAAATAATTTCATTTCATTTAAAAATAATTTAATTTAAAAACAATTTAATTTATAAATTATTTAATTTTTTAGTTTAATTTTTAAATTAAACAATTTAACTTGATTTAAAAATAATTTAATTTAAAAAGAATTTAATTTAATTTAAAAAATATTTTAATTTAATTTAAAAATAATCTAATTAAGTTAATTTAATTTAAAAATAATTTGATTTAATTTGAAAATATTTTAATTTAATTTAAAAACAATATAAATTAAGTTATTTTAATTTAAAAATAATTTTTTTAAATTTAAAAATAATTTATTTTAATTTAATTAAAAATAATTATTTAAAAATAAATTAATTTTATTTAATTTAAAAATAATTCAATTTAATTTAAAAATAACTTAATTTATTTAAAAAATATTTAATTTAAAAGGTAATTTAATTAATTTAAAAATAATTAAATTTAATTAAAAAATATTTGAATTTAATTTAAAAATTATTTAATTTAATATGAAACTAATTTAATTTTATTTAAAAATAATAAAATTAAATTTAAAAATAATTTAATTTTATTTAAATATAATTATAAAATAATATGGTTTTATTTAAAGTTTTATTTAATTTAGTTTATTTAAAATAATTTTATTTAATTTAATTCAAAAATAATTCAATTATTTAATTTAATTTTGAATGTAATTTTAAAATTATTTAATTTATTTAAAAATAATTTAAGTTAATTTAAAAATAATTTAATTTAAATTAAAAATAATTTAATCAAATTTAATTTAATTAAAAATGATTTATTCGATATAAAAATAATTTAATTTAATTTCAAACAAAATTATTTTAAAAATTTCCAAAAATTCAGTTTAGAAATAATTTAATTTATATTAAAAATAATATAATTTAGTTTAATTTATTTAAAAAATAATTTATTTTAATTTAAAAAAAAATTAATTAAATTTAAAAATAATTTAATTTATTTAAAAAATAATTAAATTTAATTTAAAAATAAATTAGTTTAATTTAATAAAATAATAATTCAAATTTTATTTAATTTAATCTAAAAAAAAATAATTTTTAAAATATTTTAATTTTATTAAAAAATAATTTAATATTATTTAATTTTAAAATAATTCAAATTAATTTAAAAATAATTTAATTTCTTTTAAAAATAATTTAGTTTAATTTAAAAATATTTTATTATAATCTAAAAATAATTTAATTTTATTTAAAAATAAATTTATTTAATTTAAAAATAATTATATTTTATTTTAAAATAATTTTATTTTCACTAAATTAACAATAATTTAATTTAAAAATAATTTAGTTTAATTTAAAAATATTTAATTTAATTTAAAAAAATTATTTTAATTTTAAATTAATTTAGTTTAATTAAATTTAAAAATAATTTAATTAAATTTATAACTGATTTAATTTAATTTAAATTATGATTTGATTTATATAAAAATATTAAATATAATTTAATTTAATTTAATTTATTTTAAAAATAATTTAATTTAAAAAAAAATGTTTTATTTTAAAAATAATTTAATTTAATTTAAAAATAATCTAATTTTAATTAATTTAATTTAAAAATAATTGAATTTGATTCAAAAATAATTCAATAGAATTTAAAAAAAAATAATTTAATTAAAAAATAATTTAATGTAAATGAAAAATAATTTAATTTAAAATAAAAATAATTTTTAAAATAATTTATTTTATTTAAAAATATTTTTTTTTATTTAATTTAAAAATAATTTTGTTTAATTTAAAAACAATTTAATTTTATTTAAAAATAATTTAAATTTATTTAAAAATAACTTAATTTTATATAATTTATAAATAAATTTATTTAATTAAAAAGTATTTAATTTAATTTAAAAACAATTTAATTTAAAAATAATTTAAATTAATTTGATATATAATAATAATTTATTTAATAATAATTTAATTTAACTTAAGAATAATTTAATTTATTTTAAAAATATTTTAATTTAATCTAAAAATAATTTAATTTAATTTTAAAATAATTTACTTTTTTTAAAAATAAATTAATTTTATTAAGAAATAATTTAAAAATAATTAATTTTAATTAAAAAATAATTTTATTTTATTTAATTTAAAAATAATTTATTTAAAAAATAATTTATTTTTAGTTAAAAATAATTCAATTTTATTTATTTTAAAAATAATTTAATTTAATTTAATAAAAATTTAAGTCAAAAATAATTTAATTTATAAATAACTTAATTTAGTTTAAAAATATGTTAATTTAATTTTAAAATATTTAATTTAATTTAAAAAAAAATAATTTAATTGCAAAATAAATTAGTTTATTTTAATTTAAAAATAATTAAATTTCATTTAAAAATAATTTAATTCTGTTTAAAAATAATTTTTTTATGTTAAAATATAAATAATTTATTTAATTTAGTTTATATAAAATAATTTTATTTAATTTTATTCAAAAATAATTTAATATAATTTAAAAATAATTTAATTTATTTAGAAAATAATTTAGTTTTATTTAAAAATAATTTAAAAATTATTTAATTTTATTAAATTTATTCAAAAAAAAATTAATTTCATAAAATTAAAATTTAATATAAAAATAATTAAATTTAATTCAAAAATAATTTAATTTAATCTAAAAATAATTTAATTTATTTTAAAAATAATTTATTTTAAATTAAAAATAAATTAATTTATTGTCAAAATAATTTAATTTAATTTAAAAAATGTTTTTTTAATAATAATACAATTTAACAATAATTTAATTTAATTTAAAAATAATTGAATTTAATTTAAAAATAATTTAATTTAATTTAAAAAATAATTTAATTTAAAAACAATCTAATTTAATTTAATTTACAAATAATTTATTATAATTTAAAAATAAATTATTTTAATTTAAAAATAATTTAATTTAATTTAAGAATAATCTAATTTAAGTTAATTTAATTTAAAAATAATTTGTTTTAATTTAAAAATAATTTATTTTAATCTAATTAAAAAATAATTCAATGTAATTTAAAGAAAAAATAATTTAATCTAAAAATAATTTAATTTAATTTAATTCAAAAATAATTCAATATAATTTACAAATAATTTAATTTAATTTAAAAATAATTTAATTTAATTTGAAAATAATTGAATTTAATTTAAAAATAATTTAATTTTATTTAAAAATATTTTAAAAATAAATTAATTTAAATTAAAAATAATTAAAAAATAAATTAATTTAATTTAAAAATAATTTAATTTAATTTAAAAATATATTTTTTTAATTAAATTCAAAAATAATTCAATATTATTTAAAAATATTTTAATTTAAATTTAATATAATTTAAAAATAATTTAATTTTGTTTAAAATTAATTTAAAAATAATTTAATTTAGTTTAAAAATAATTCAATTTAATTTAAATATAATTCAATTTAATTTAAAAATATTTTAATTTAATTGAAAAATAATTTTTTTTTTAAATAATTTAATTTTATTTAAAAATATTTTTTTTTTATTTAATTTAAAAATAATTGAAATTAATTTAAAAATATTTATTTTAAAAATAATTTAATTTAATTTTTAAAGAATCCTATTTTATTTTAAAATAATTTAAATTTATTTAATTCAAAAATATTTTAAAATAATTTAAAAATAATTTAATTTTATTAAAAAAAAATTAATTATATTTATTAATATTAATTTAATTTTATTTAAAAATAATTTAAAAATAATTTAATTTTAATTAAAAATAATTTAATTTTACTTAAGAATAATTTAAAAATAGTTAATTTTTATTTAAAAATAATTAAATTTTATTTAATTTAAAAATAATTTAATTTAATTTGAAAATAACTTCATTTAATTTAAAAATATTTTAATTTAATTTAAACATAACTTAATTTTATTTCAAAATAATTTTAAAATATTTTAGTTTCATTTCAAAATAATTTTATCTTATTTAATTTAAAAATAATTTAATTTAATTAAAAAATAAATCAAATTTATTAAAAAATAAATTAATTTCATTTAATTTATTTTAAAAATATTTTAATTTAATTTAAAAAAAATATATAATAATTTAAGAATAATATAATTTAATTTAAAAATAATTTAAATATAATTTAATTGAAAAATAATTAAATATAATTTAAAATGAATTTAACTTCATTTAAAAATAATTTAATTTTATTTGATTTTAAAATAATTTAATTTATTTTAAAAATAATTTAAATTATTTTAAAAATAATTTATTTTAATTTAATTTAAAAGTAATCTAATTTAAATTAATTTAATTTAAAAATAATTTTAATTAAATTAGTTTCAAAATATTTCAATTTAATTTAAAAATAATTTAATTTCAATTAAAAATAATTTAATATAATTTAAAAATAATTTAATTTTATTTAAAAATAGTTTTAAAATAATATAATTTTATTTAATTTAAAAATAATTTAATTTAATTTAAAAATAGTTTTAAAATAATATAATTTTATTTAATTTAAAAATAATTTAATTTTATTTAAAAATAATTTAAATTTATTTAATTTAAAAATAATTTATATTAATTTAAAAATAATTTTATTTTATTAAAAAAAAAATTAATTTTATTTACAATAAAAATAATTCAATTTAAATTAAAAATAATTTAATTTAATTTAATAATAATTTTATTTAATTTAAAAATAATTTAATTTCGATTACAAATTATTTAATTTTATTTAATTTAAAAATAATCTAATTTAATTTTAATATAATTTTAATTTTATTTAAAAATAATTAAACTTTATTTATTTTAAAATAAATTTATTTAATTTAAAAATAATTTAATTTTATATAAAAAAAAATTAATTTTAATTTATTTAAAAATAATTTAAATTAATTTAAAAATAATTTAATTTAAGTTAATTTGTTTTAAAAATACTTTAATTAAATTTAAAAATAATTTAATTTAATTTAAAAATAATTTAATTTAATTTTAAAATAATTAAATTTAATTTAAAAATAATTTAATTTAAATTGAAAATAATTTCATTTAATTGATTTAAAAATAATTTAAATTATATATTAATATAATTAATTTAATTTAAACATAATTTAATTTAATTTGAAATTAATTTAATTTAATTAAAAAATAATTCAATTTTATTTAAAAATAATTTAATTTAATTTCAAAATAATTTACTTATAATTTAATAAAATTTAAAAATAATTTAAATACCCTCTTTTCTGGTTCTCGGTTCCTGGTTAAACTCATTTGTGTGAAATTTATTGGAAATCCAACGAAATATAATTGTTTTATAAATTCCGATTCACGCATTGTCGGTATAAATTCCGATGATGCTGGCTCATCCCACATGTTCAACATTTCCGAGGAAGACGAATTCGCGGGATTCATAAAGAAAAGGAAAAGAGGCCCACCCACCAAAAAAAAAAATAGAAGAGGAAAAAACTAGCCAAAAAATTACCACACCACAAGCTTCTACTTTGCTCACCCCACCACCCTGTACAAACAACAACACCAACACTCTAACAACTTCACAACCTACAACACACACATGTAACTACTAATCTGTCCATGCCCCGAATCCAATTTTCCATTATATGGCAATCGCATCGTCCAAGAAACACGTATATAATTATTAAAACAGCAAGGCCATATGCTCCTTAAAGCCGACACGGATGCGACAAGGCACCTAAAATCCCTTATAACCAACAAAAGCATCAATTCCTTCACAATCCAATCAAAATTTACACCCAGAAACCCCTCCCTCCCAGAACCCGAGTCCTATTCCGCAGTAATTTAAAAAGTCAAATATGAAATCGAAGATGCAACAATCGTTGAACATCTGCGCTTGCTGAACTATAATTTCCGTTATTGCAAACGTATAATAAGCCAAACCGACAAACAAACCAACTCGTCTAATTCGAATAATAACCCCTGACATCAAAACTTTCGACTCGTTATTAATCTCCGGTGGCCTATTTTTTATGAATGGGCACTATCCCATATCTCCTAGCACCACTCCTCCACCACTATTCCACCATTCCAGTGAAAACTGTACCACCCCTCTTAAGTGCCTAAAATGCAGCGGCCCCCATGAAACTGACAAATGTACGATCTCTCTACCTACGAAATGCACTTCTTGTGGGTCCCCCGATCATCCGGCTTGGTCTCCTAAATGCCTTAACCGACCCAGAGCTTCCATCGATAGAGTCCCTAACGTTAACATTAGAAGTCAGCTGAACTACCCACCGAAGTTGCACAACATCCACGTCTTTATAATCATCACCTGCACACAGGAAATCAATCTACCTGGCACCACAAACCGTGAAGACCTCTTAAAAAACTTAACAAGCGCTTTATTTCAGAATACCAAATTGACACCAATGCATTTTTGTCTGGAAATAGAATGTATATCCTAATATTTGACTTGACCGCCCCTGACTCTGATACCCCTCCCTCCCTACTAAAGAAACTTCCCAAAGAACTGTAATTATCGATGGATAAATTAAGACTAGTTTACACCAACATCAACAGCTACGACTTCTAATAGACAGTTTTACCGATTCAAATAACATTGGCGATTTATTTGTAGAGACCAAGACAATTACTGAGAGCAACATTACCTTTAGAGACTGGTCATCCTTGCTCAAGCACTGAAACCTAATTAAAGCCTAGGGGGGGGGGGTGCTTTAATAAACCTGAATCCTAAATTCAAACTAGGCAAAGCCAATCATCTATCCCTCAATAATCCCCTCAATGTTTGCATCCACTTCACTATGTAAATTTAATCACAATTTAATTTAAAAATAATTTAATTTAATTTAAAAATAATTAAATTTAATTTAAAAATAATTTAATGTTATTTAAAAATAATTTAAAAATAATTTAATTTATTTAAAAAAAAAAAAAATTAAAAGAAATTAAATTTAATATGAAAAAAATTTAATTTAATTTGAAAAGAATTTAAATTAAGTTAACTTAATTTAAAAATTATTTAAAAACAATTTAATTTAATTTAAAAATAATTTAATATAATTTAAAAATAATTTAATTCATATTGAAAATAATTTAATTTAAATTAAAAATAATTAAATTTAATTTGAAAATAATTTAATTTAATTTAAAAATCATCTTTTTTTAAGTTAATTTAATTTAAAAATAATTTAATTTATTTAAAAAATAATTCAATATAATTTGAAAATAATTTAAATTAATTTTAAAATAATTTAATTTAATTTAAAAATAAATTTAATTTTATTTTAAAATAATTTAAAAATATTTTAGTTTAATTTAAATAAAAAATTATTTTATTTAATTTAAAATTTATTTTATTAAATTTAAAAATAATTTAATTTGATTTAAAAATAAAATAATTTTATTTAATATAAAACTAATTTAAAATAATTAAAAAGAATTCAATTAAAATTTAAAAACAATTTAGTTTAAAAATAATTTAATTTAATTTTAAAATAATTTAATTTACTTTAAATTGAAAATAATTTATTTTAATTTAAAAATAAATTAATTTAATTTTAAGATAATTTAATTTAAAAACAATTTAGTTTAAAAATCATTTAATTTAATTTGATTTAAAAATAATTTAATTTAATTTGATTTTATTTAAAAACAATTTATTTAAATTTACGAATAATTTAATTTAATTTGAAAATAGTTTTGTATAATTAAATTTAAAAGTGATTAAATTTAATTTAAAAATAGTATAATTTAATCTAAAATAATTTAATGTAATTAAAAATAATTTATCTTAATTTAAAAAAAAATCATTTATTTTAAAAATAATTTAATTTATTGTAGAAATAATTTAATTTAATTAAATTTTTTTTTAATAATAATTTAATTTAACAATTTAATTTTATTGAAATATAATTAAATTTATTTTGAAAATAATTTAATTTAATTTAAAAAATAATTCAATTTAATTCAAAAATAATTTAATTTCAATTAAAAATAATGTATTTATTTTAATTTAAAAATGATTTAAAGAAAATTTAATTTTAAAATAATTTTACTTTATTTAATTAAAAAATAATTTAATTTATTTTAAAAATAATTTAATTTAATTTAAAAATAATTTAATTTTATTTAATTTATTTTAAAAATAAATAAATTTGTTTTAAAAAAAAGTTAGAAATAACCTTATTTATGTTAATTTAATTTTTAAAAATAATTTAATTTAATTCAAAAATAATTACATATAATTTAAATATAATTTAATTAAATTAAAAAATAATTTATTTAAAAATAATTTAATTCTATTTAAATAATTTCATATTATTTTTTTTAAAAATAATTTTATTTAATTTAATTTAAAAATAATTTTATTTAATTTTAAAATAATTTAATTTAATTTAAAAATAATTTAATTTAATTTAATTTAAAAATAATTTAATTTAATTTGAAAATCATTTAATTTAAGTTGAAAAATAATTTAATTTAATTCAAATAAATTCAATATACTTTTAATATAATTTAATTTAATTTAAAATTATTTTAATTAAATTTAAATATAATTTAAATTATTTAAAAATAATTTAAAATTTTTTAATTTAATTTAAAAATAATTTAATTGTTTTTGATTTACTTTATAAATAATTTAATTTAATTTAAAAACAATTTAATTTAGTTTAGAAATAATTTAATTTATTTTAAAAATAATTTTATTTCATTTGAAAATCATTTTATTTTATTTTATTACATATACTAAAATAGTTTGGCACGCCTTTCCGGGAGGCGGCGGTATAAATGCGTCAAATCGGGTTTGGAGAATGAAAACGGACGTTTTGAGTGATTTTCGAAAGAAATTTTGCCGGGAGAAAGTGGTAAACTGCTTAAAAAACTGCAGACAATTGACTAAACTTTGAGATGTTGTGGTGCCGCCGGAGGTGGCGGGGGTGCAGCGCGAAAACGAAATTTCCGTGACCGCCGAACGGCCGTGTTTGGACCGATCGGAACGCGAGATGCTATCGGGAGCGAAAAACAAAAAAAAAATATCGCAAAAAACGATCTTTTTTGACGTTCTATTGAGAGCCGATCACTGAGCGGAACGCATTCCCGTTTGCGGGTCCGGTTTCGTAAGTTCTTCCTCTCTGGGTGTTCGAAGAGGCCGCAATTTTTTGCAAAATTGGCCGTGCGGTAGACGTTTTTGCAAAACGGGACGTTATCGGCTGCCGAACCGGAAGTGGATGGAATTTTGCACTTTCTTCTACACCGCTCGCTGGGTGTGCCGATTTGCAAATTCTCATTTGCGATTGCGAAGTCTCCAAAATTCCTCAAATTTCGGGTACGTCAAAATCGGAATTTCCTTATGACGGCATTTACGCTGCAACGAAGAACACCAATCGGTGGTAACACATTTCCGCACTTTCACCTGCAAGTCCCATTTTCTGAACCAATAATTCACCAAGAAAACACACTGGCGCTACTGGCGGGACGCAAACACAAACATCAACCCAAACGTCAGTCAGTTGCAATCTGCTGCGACTGCTGAAAAAATTGTTTTCCGACAAAACTCAGACTTTTCGAACAATTCTGACCGAGAGGAGACCTTCAAGCAAGTTTCGCACAGAAAAGTTTGTTCTTGATATCAGTGAAAATCATTTTCGAACATGTGATATTAGAGTGGAATTATGTGCCAAAATATTTGGCATGTGTCAAATTTTCGGCGAAATAATTTTGAGGTTATGTGATGTGTGGAATCACAAAAAAAAAATTCTCATTGAAATTATGTATTTTTTGAATGGTATAAAGTTTATATAGAGAGAAATTTATAATAAAAAACAAAAAGTTAACTTTAGATTGGTGTTAGTGTTAAAAATTGTGTTAAAAACAAAGTGAATTTGGTTTCAAGAAAATCATCGTTCGAAACGTCAAATTATTTTAGTGTCAAATTTTCTTTTTCTTTCTTTATGGAACTTAATAAAGACTTAAAAAAGTAATATGATAATATATGAATATTATGTAATAGACCGAATGTGCGCCGGTATAAGCAATTAACCGATATCAAATGAAATCGGAAGGGCACTCTATTGTCCTGGGGATGAGAAATCACCCCCGAACTCTGACGAACTTTAAGAAATAGTCAACGGCTTTGGAATCCGGAAAGCAACGGGGAAACTACCTGATTACATATCCCTAGTTAATCAACATGGCTAATTTCAAGGCAAAAATGCCAGAGTCTCTAGTCCCCTATTCGGATCTCCGTGGGGGGACAGTTTTGAATGTAGCTAAGATGAAAGTAAGATGTAGAAGACGCATTTCCTGGTTAAATAACCTAAGAAAATGGTACAACTATAGTTCCGTTGAGTTGTTTAGAGCTACAACATCAGAACTGAAAATAGCTATGATGATTGCAAACCTTCTAAGAGGAGATGGCACTTGAAGAAGATGTGTGGAAATCGTGAATACACAAATTTAATTAATGGTAATAAACGATATAACAAAAATTTATTTTAAATTCTTTTCAATGGTACAAGTATTAAAAATATTTATAGTAAAATCGGATTCTTAAGTTTAACTACTACTACAGTTGCTATCAAATTGCAAATGTGGGGCACTAGAAGAACATCCAGGTAAGTTGATATTTGCTTTCTCAGACCCAAGCATTTTAGATATTTCAATCTTCTTTTTTAACGAAGCGTCAACATACCCCTCTGCAACGGTAGTAGACTTCCATCCACCATGTTTTTTACTGTCAACATCGCACTACTTCTTCGGAAACAATATCCAGTGTAAAGATCGGAATTTGGTAGTTTGAGAAATGTCGCAATGTATTTTGATATTCTCTCCATATTAATACCAATTGGACTATTAATACAATGACCATTACGAAAAGTTAAGAAAAATCTCTTATGCGTAACATTATTAGGACGTAAGTTAGCATATTTTTTAATTAAGTCAATCCATTGAGGATCTGTAATTGCAAACATTCTTGGAATGTAATTTTTTGTTTTAGATACAGACACAATGATGGAATCGGATCTGTATTCTGTGTCATTGACAGACCTATCCGTTAATTTCTGACACCTAAGCACACCATTATAGCCCATTATCAACACGATCTATAATGCTGCATTACATACAAAGCTGCGTATATACTGTTATATATGTTATATACCTACAAATTTACCCATCTTCATAGCCAGATAAGACTTATAAACCACGTCCCTTATAAATTTATGAATATCTTCTTCTAAAATCTTCGAATTTATAGGTTCCCTTTATAGAATAGCCCTGAGATATCCGTTGCAATAAGGCCTGCAATTTACAATATTTGGATATATCTGCATCCTTATGTATAGATAAACAGGACTTCAACATAGAATATATCATAAATAAATTTGATGGTATATACCTCTTACGTTGTAATTCGAAGTAAGAAAGTAAAACATTTTCCAAAACAACTGTAACTTTATTTAGATTACACCACTCCCACTTTACACTCACTTAAATTTGCAATATTATTTTCATATCTTCACTGTATTTGCAGTTATTTCTTTCAATTCTAGTGGAGTGCAAGATATTTTTTCACCCATTTTAATTACAACCTTTAAATTAATTTCAAGTTTCTATTAACAGTGTAACAAACAACCATAAAATTTTATGAACATGTATGCTCAATTTTTTATTTAGAAATGGTATAAAAGGGCGCAAAATAGAAAAAATTCTATAAAAAACTCGTTCGTAAGGTATGTTTCATCACTTGTCCATTAGAAAACTCCTCGTTTTCCAAACTTGTACGCGTGCTGTAAAATGGCGCTGACTGAACTCGTCCTTTAATATACTATTTTTTTGTAACAAACAAATTAGCAAGTATTTTATTTATCCTGGGTGCAAAATCTAAATCTCTAACCTCGTTTCTCATTTAAATTGATGGCTGGTTTCATAAAAAAAATGTTTAACTAGGTTCTGCACCATGTGGAATAATACACGCTAATACAACTGTACACGCTTCTAGAGAAAAAATCGATCTGTCTAACACCTTAATATCTAACACATCATTTTCGAAAAATATTTTATCTGGTTTTGGCTGCCATAACATATTAGAATTCTTGACGTCTGGAATCAATTACAAAATTATTTTAGTGAGATTCACACCACGTGGATCAATAATATAGCACACATTTGTATAGAATTAGTAATTCTATGATATCCCTCAGCGATATATGATATCCCTTTATGATATCCCGAAGCAAAGTCAACGCAGCACAGAAGGCAACCCATTCAAATTACTATATTTTGAAAACTGCAACAGATGCATTCAAAAATCTTGCATTCAAAAGTCTACATAGCGCATACATTTATCTATCGAAATTGTCATTTTGAAATATTCGTGGCCGATAGCCTTGACGCAGGATCTTTTTTAAATTCTAAAATTTGTATTGAAATTCTTCGAGTATTTTTTCTGTCCAACTTTCTGAACTCTGCCGAACATGTATTTATACCATGTGTTTATACCTGTCATTTTCAACTTTCAAAAGGATTTTTTTGAACCTCTAACCAAAAACTCTAAATTGAAAATCGAATTTCAGAGAAGGGACGGACCCCTTCAATTTTTTTTTCATTTTATATTTCTTTCTTTTGTGACTAAACCGAAGCTTTTTACAAAATTTGCAAAGAATACTTTTTTGTAGACACCTACGTCCTACAGAGGGTATCCCGGTCATGATTTTCCATTTTGAGGCGTTGACGAGATATTGCAAAAAAGCTCTGAAGACAAAATAATTTTCCACGCCGTCCCCATTGGACGAGGAGCGTTCAAATTCAGGCAGCTGATACTTCTGGTGGATACTCACATTCAGTAAAAGTTTCATTAAAATCCTTAATTCTTTATACATTTTTTCGCAATTTTTGATTATTTTAAAATTTTCGTTTTCTGTTTTGATCGGAATTCGTGATTGACATGTCTGAATTTCTTAAAAAAAAAATTTGACACATTTGGAGAGAATTAGTCAGTCTATCATATCCCTCAGGTAGTTTTGAAAAATATTTTATCTGGCGGCGGTCGCTGCCCCTCAAACTCGGACATAACAGGAATAAATAAATTCAAATAACTATAAATTGAAAACTCCAACAGATATATTGAAATTTCTTTCAGATCTACATAGAATATACTTTTTTTTATTGAAATTGACGTTTTGGTATCTTCGTAGCCTTGACAAATAATTCTTTGAAATAGAGAAATACTTATTGAAAACTTGCAAATATATTTTTTGTCCAACTTTCCGAAGTCTATCAAACATGCAGTTAACACTATTTTATAGAGCAGATTTTCATCTAAAAATTGTCATTTTCATCTTTCCAAAGCGAACGGGCTAGGCGGAAGATTTTTTCTTGCAAACTTCTAATCGCGCTCTTCATTTAAACCCATGTAAATTGAGAAACAAAATTCAAAGCAGGGGTACCTCTTAAAAAAAAATGCATTTTATATTTTTTACTTTTGTGACTAAAACGAACGATTTTTCAAAAGAATACTTTTTGTAGACAGCTACATACGGAGATCCCGTATATCATAATTTTCTACTTTGAGACGTTGTTGAGAAATTTTCAAAAAATCCTCTTAAGCAAAAATAATTCTCCACACCAGCTCCATTGGAGGCGGAGCGTTCAAATTTGGCAAGCGGGTACTTCGTGTGGCCACTTACATTCTGTAAAAGTTTCATTGAAATCCTTCATACATATTTTGTCAATTTTTTAATATTTTGAAATTTTTGTATTCGGATTTGGTTGCAATTCATGATTGACATGATTGATATGTCTGGATCTGTTAACAAAATTATTTTAATAAGTTTCACACTACGTGGAAGAATAAGATTTTACAAATATGTAGAGAAAGGATCATTCTATCTTATCCTCTTATTAATCTCATCCTCTAGTCCTCTTAGGAATTTTGCAAAATATTTTAACTGGCGGCGACCGCCGCCACTCAAACTCAAAGCGGCACACAATGTAAGACATTCAAATTACTATAGCTTGGAAATTTGGACAGATGTATTCAAAATTCTTTCATTTCGGTGCACACAACAACACCAATTTGAATAAAACAATATATGTTGGTTATGTTGATTGTCAAAGTAAACAATATTAGTTTCAGGTAATTAATTTATTGGTTATGGAGTTTACAGTTTACATATGTTTACAGATTTTAGTAATTTTCTCCACAGCTGTTTTTTTTTATTGTAAGACTTAGTAACTAATATCACATCGTAATTTACAGTAACTTTCTCTTATCAATGCTGGCAACTTTTCATTTCTAATATAACTACTTTAAATATAGAAACTTTGATTCCAGACGGTTAGTAACATTGTATTTGATGTTTAGAAAAATATTTGTGTACATCAAGAATCGTCCAATTTGCAATTTCCCTTATTTTCACACATACACAAACCAGGTGATTAAATTTAAAAGTTGTTTAATTTTAATCAAAAATTATAAAATATTTTTAATTAAAATTAAACTTAATTAACTTAACTTAATTTAACTTAAAAATATTTTATTTAATTTAATTTAAAAATAACTTAATTTAATATAAAAATAATTTAACTTTATTTAAAAATAAATTAATTTTATTTAATTTATTTTAAAAATAATATATATATATATATATATATATATATATATATATTTATATATATATATATATATATATATATATATATATATATATATATATATATATATATATATATTTATTTTAATTTAATTTAAAAGTAATTTAATTTAGTTTGACAATAACCTAATTTAAGTTCATGTAATTAAAAAATAAATTAATTTTATTTAAAAATAATTTAATTTAATTAAATTTAAAAATAGTGTAAAATAATTTAAACATAATTTTATTTAAAAATAGTTTAATTTAATTGAAAATAAATTTAATTGTATTTAATAATAATTTAATTTTATGTAAAAATATTTTTTTTTATTTAATTTAAAAATAATTTAGTTTTATTTAAAAATAATTTAATTTTACTTAATTTAAAAATAATTTCAAAGAATTTTATTTAATTTAAAAACAATTTAATTTAATTTGATTTCAAACAATTTCATTTAATTTTAAAATGATTTAAATTGTGTGTGATTTAAAAATAATTTAATTTAGCTTAATTAAAAAATAATTAAATATATTTTAAAAATAATTTAATTTAATTTAAAAATAATTTAATTTAAAAATAAATTAATTTCATTTAAAAATAATTTTGTTGTATTTAATTTAATATTAATTTAATTTAATTTAAAAATAATTTAATTTAACTTAAAAAAAATGAATTTTATTTAATTTATTTTAAAAATAATTTAGTTTAATTTAAAAAAAAAAATTTTTAAAAACAATTTAATTTAATTTAAAAATAATTTAATTGATTGTAAAAATAATATAATTTAATTTCAAAATAATTTAATTTAATTTTATTTAATAATTTAATTTAATACAATAAAAAAATTAAATTAAAAATAATTTAATTTAAATTAAAAATAATCTAATTTCAGTTAATTTAATTTAAAAATAGTTTAATTTAATTCAAAAATAATTAAATAAATTTTAAAAATAATTTAATTTCAAAATAATCCAATATAATATAAAAATAAATTAATTTAATTTCAAAATAATTGAATTTAATTTAAAAATAGTTTAATTTTATTTAAAAATATTTTAAAAATTATTTAATTTTATTTAAAAATGATTTTATGTTATTTAATTTAAAAATACTTATTTTAATATAAAAATAATTTAATTTAATTTAAAAATAATTTAATTTGATATAAAATAATTAATTTTTATTTAATTTATTTAAAAAATAATTAAATATTTTTTTTTAAATAATTTTTATTTAAAAATAATTTAATTTAATTTGATTTAAAAATAATTTAATTTAATTTTAAAATAATTAAATATAATTTGACTTAAAAATAATTTAATTTTGTTTAATTCAAAAATAATTAAATATATTTAAAAAAAAAATTAATTTCATTTAATTTAAAAATAATATTATTTAATGATAATTTAATTTAATTTAAAAATAATTTTGTATTTTTTAAAACTAATTTAATTTAATTTAAATAGATTTTTTTTTTATTTAATTTAAAAATAATTTAGAAATAATTTAATTTAATTTAAAAATTAATTAATTTAATTTAAAAATAATGTAATTTCATTAAAAAACAATTTTTTTTTTTTTTTATTTGAAAATAATTGAATTTTATTTAATTCCAAAATAATTTAATTTTATTAAAAAATAATTTAAAAATAATTAAATTTAATTTAAAAATAATTTTGTTTTATTTAAATAAAAAATAACTATTTAATTTAGAAAAAATTTAATTTAAAAATAATTTAATTAAAAAATAATTAAATGTATTTTGAAAATAATTTAATTTAAAAATATTTTAATTTTATTTAAAAATAATTTAATTTTATTTAAAATTTAAGTTAAAAAAATTTAATTTAGGTTAAAAAAAGAAATAATTTAATTTAAAAATATTTTTATTTAAATTAAAAATAATTTAATTAATTTAAAAATAATTTTATTTTATTTAAAAATGATTTAATTTTATTTAAAAATAATTTTATTTATTTTTAAAATAATTTAATTTAATTAAAAAATAATTTAATTTAATTCAAACATAATTCAATATAATTTTAAAATAAATTAATTGAATTTAAAAATTATTTTATTTTATTTAAAAATAATTTTATTTTATTTAATTTAAAAATTGTTTTATTTAATTTAAAAATAATTAAAATTAATTTTAAAATAATTTTGTTTCATTTCAGAATAATTTAATTTTATTTAATTTATTTTAAAAATAATTTATTTTAATTAAAAAAAAAGGATTTAAAAATAATAGAATTTAAAGTAGGGGATTATCACTACGATATCTTCAAATCGGTCAATAGCTGGAATTAAACGGAATTCTTCTATTGCTTTTTGGCATACCCCGCTCAAGATGCGCGGTGTGAGCCGTTCGCTGCGGCAAAGCAAGTAACCGGAACGATCAAGACCGAATTATTGTCAGGGGCTGAAGGCCAACAGATATTATGAAAGAGTAAAGAAAATGAAGTTAGAATTTATTTAATTGCTACCTTAGAGTCCAAGATAAGAAGATCTCTTCGGCTCCTCATCCAACGGGAACTCTTATCTAAAGGCAAACTGACAGATAATTCTTATCTTGGACTCTAACTTTAATTGAAAAATGATTTAATTTAATTTATAAATTAATTAATTTTATACAGAAATAATTTTATTTAAATTAATTTATTTTAAAAATAATTTAATTTAATTTAAAATAAGATTAATTTATTTTTAAATTTAATTTAATTTAAAATAAGATTAATTTAATTTAAAAATAATTTAATTTATTTTAAAAATAATTTGATTTTTTTTTAAATAATTTTAAAATAATTTTACTTTATTTAAAAATAAATTTTATTTCAATTAATTTAAAAAAAATAATTAAAAAAACAATTTAATTTAATTTAAAAATAATTTAATTTGATTTAAAAATGATTTAATTTTATTTAGTTTAATTTATTTTAAAACTTATTTCATTTAATTTAAAAAAAATTAATTTAATATAAAAATAATTTAATTTAATTTAACAAAAAAAATTAAATATAATTTAACAATAATAAAATTTAATTTTAAATTAATATAATTTAATTAAAAAATAATTTTATTTAATTTAATTTAAAAGTAATTAAATTTAATTCAAAAATAATTTAATTTTATTTGATATAAAAATAATTTAATTTAATTTAAAAATAATTTAATTTATTTTTAAAGTAATTTAATTTAAAAATAATTTAATCTCAATTGACAATAATTAAATTCAAAAATAATTAAAAATAATTAAAAATAATTTAATTTAATTTTAAAACAATTTAATTCAAAAATAATTTAATTTAATTTAAAAATAATTTAATTTGATATAAATTTAATTTAATTTATTTTAAAAATAATTTATTTAATTTAATTCAAAAATAATTCAATTTAGTTTTAAAATAATTTACATTAATTTAAAAATAATTTAATTTAAAACAATTTTAATTTAAATTTATAATATTTTAATTTAATTTAAAAATAATTTAATATAAATTGAAAATAATTTAATTTAATTTGAAAATAGTTTAACTTAATTTAAAAATAATTATATTTTGTTTGAAGATTTAATTTACTTAAATTTAAAAATCATTAAATTTAATTTGAAAATAAATTTAATTTAAAAATAATTAAATTTAATTTAATAATAATTCAGTTTAATTTAAACAATAATTTAGTTTAATTTAAAAGTAGTTTAATTTAATTTAAAATAATTTACTTTAATTAAGAAATAATTGAATATAATTTAAAAATAATATAATTTAATTAAAAAAGAATTTAATTTAATTTAAAAATAATCTAATCTAATTTAATTTAATTTAAAAATTAATTTAATTTAATTTAAAAATAATTTGATTTAATTTAAAAATAATCTAATTTAAGTTAATTTAAATTAAAAATAATTTAATTTAATTTAGTTAAAAAATATTTAAATATTTTTTAAAAATAATTTAATTTTTAATATTAATAAATTATGTAAATTTTTTTTTTAATTTAATTTAAAAATATTTTTTATTTATTTAAAAATAATTTGATTTTTTTAAAATTAATTCAATTTAAATTAATTAAAAGGAATTTGATTTAAGTTATTAGCAATTTATTTTAAAAATAATTTAAGTTAATTTGATATAAAAATAATTTTATTTAATTTAAATATAATTTAATTTGATTTTATAATAACTTCATTTAATTTAAAAATAATTTAATTTATTTTAAAAATAACTTAATTTATTGTATAAATAATTTAATTTAAAAATAATTTTGATTTAAAAATAATTTCATTTAATTTAAAGATAATTATTTTTTTAAATAATTTAATTTAATTTAAAAATAATTAAATACAATTTGTAAATAATTCAATTTAATTTAAAAAATAATTTAAATTAAAAATAATCTTATTTAAGTTAATTTAATTTAAAAATAATTTAATTTAATTCAAAAATAATTAAATATAATTTAAAAATATAATTTAATTAAAAAAGAATTTAATTTAAAAATAATTTAATTTCATTTAAAAATAATTTAAAAATAATTTAATTTAAAAATAATTTAATTTATTGTATAAATAATTTAATTTAATTTAAAAATAAATTTTATTAAATAATAATTTAATTTAATTTAAAGATATTTTTTTTAATAATTTAATTTAATTTAAAAATAATTTAATTTTATTTGAAAATCATGCATTTTAATTTGAAAAATAATTTAATTTAATTTAAAAATAACAAAATAATTTTATTCAATTTAAAAATTAAATTATTTAAAAATAATTTTATTTTTTTTAAAAATAATTTTATTTTATTTGAAAATAATTTTATTCAATTTAAAAATAATTTTATTTAATTTAAAAAGATTTTTATTTTACATAATTTATTTTAAAATTAATTTAATTTTATTTAAAAATGATTCAATTTTATTTGATTCAAAAATATTTTAATTTAATCTAAAAATAATTTTATCTTTTTGAAAAATGATAATTAATTTTATTTGAAAATATTTTTTTTATTTAATTTAAAAATAATTTTATTTAATTAAAAAATAATTTTATTTTATTTAAAAATAATTTTTTTTTATTTGAAAACAATTTAATTTAATTTAAAAATAATTTAATTTAATTTAAAAATATTTTTATTATATTTAATTTATTTTAAAAATAATTAAATTTTATTTTAAAATAATTAAATTTAATTAAAAATATAACAATTTAAGATAATTTAATTTAAAAATAATTTATTTTAATTCAAAAACAATTTAATTAATTTTAAAAATAATTTAATTTAATTGAAAAATAATTTTATTTTATTAAAAAATACTTTTTTTTATTTAATTTAAAAATAATTTTATTTACTTAAAAAATAATTTAATTTTATTTAAAAATAATTTAATTTTATTTAATATATAAATTTAAATTAAGTAAAAAGAATTTTATTTAATTAAAAAACAATTTAATTTGATTTAGGAACAATTTATTTTAATATATTTAAAAATATATTAATTTAATTTAAAAATAAATTAATTTAATTTAATAAAAAAATAATTAAATTTAAATTAAAAATAATTTAATTTAATTTAAAAATAATTTAATTTAAAAACAATTCAATTCAAAAATAATTTAATTTAGTTTGATTTAAAAATTATTTTAATTTTATTTAAAAATAATTTAATTTGATTTATTAAAATAATAATTTAATTTAATTTAAAAATAATTGAATTTTATTTAACAATAATTTAATTTAATAAAATTTAAAATTAATATAATTTAATTAAAAATAAATTAATTTATTCTAAAAATAATTTAATTTAATTTAAAAATAAATTTATTAATTTTTAAAATAATTTAAATTAGTTTAAATATAATTTTATTCAATTTAATTTATTTTAAAAATAAATAAATTTATTTAAAAAAAAAAATTATTTAATTTAAAAATAATTAAATTTAATTAAAAAGTAATGCAATTTAAGTCAATTTAGTTTGAAAATAATTTAATTAAATTTAAAAATAATTTAATTTAAATAAAAATAATTTAATTTCTTCTAAAATGAATTTAATTCAATTTAAAAATAATTTTATTTCATTTTATTTAAAAATAATTTTATTTTATTTTATTAAAAAATTATTTTATATTATTTAATACAAAAATTATTCAATTTAATTTAAATTTTATAGTAATAAATAATTTAATTTAATTTAAAAATAATTTAATTTAATTTAAAATTTGTTTAATTAAATAATTTAATTTTATTTAGATAATTTAAAAATAATTTAATTTTATTTAAAAATATTTTTTTTTTAAATTTAATTTAAAAATTATGTTATTTAATTTAAAAATAATTTAATATTATTTGAAAATAATTTAATTTTATTTAAAAATAATTAAATTTAATTTAGAAATAATTTAGTTTTACTAAATTTATTTTCATATTTTTATTTAATTAAAAAAAAAAAAAATTAATTTAAAAATAATTTAATTTAATTTAAAAAAAATCTAATATAAGTTAATTTAATTTAAAATTTATTTATTTTAATTTAATTAAAAAATAATTAAATATCATTAAAAATAATTTAGTTTAATTTAAAGATAATTTAATTTAATTTAAAAATAAATTATTTTTTTTTATTTAAAAATAATTTTATTATTTAATTTATTTGAAAAATAATTCAATATAATTTAAAAATAATTAAATATTTATTAAAAATAAATTAAATCAATTTAAAAATAATTTAATTTATTTTAAAAATTATTTAATTTGATTTAAAAATAATTTAATTATATTTAAAAATAAATTAAAAATTATTTCGTTGCATTTAAAAATATTTTAAAATTAACTTAATTTTATTTAAAAATAATTTAATATTATTTTATTTATTTTAGAAATAATTTCATTTAATTTAAATATATATATATATATATATATATGTATATGTATATATATATATATATATATATATATATATATATATATATATATATATATATATATATATATATATATATATATATATATATATATATATATATATATATATATATATATATATATATATATATAGATATATATATTTATATATATATTTTAATAATTTAATTTGATTTAAAAATAATCTAATTTAAATTCATTTAATTTAAAACTATTTTAATTTAATTCAAAAATAATTCAATATAATATAAAAATAATTTAAAACTAATTTGATGTAAATGAAAAATAATTTAATTTTAATTAAAAATACTTTCAAAATAATTTAATTTTATTTAAAAATAGTTTTTTTTATTTAATTTAAAAATAATCTTATTTAATTTAAAAATAATTTAATTTTGTTTAAAAATAATTTAATTTAATTTACTTTATAAATAAAATTATTTAAATTAAAAATAATTTAATTTAATTTAAAAATAATTTAATTTAAAAATAATTTTTATTTTATGATAATTTATTTTAATTTAACAATAATTAAATTAAATTTAAAAATAATTTATTTTAATTTGAAAATAATTCAATTTAATTAAAAAAATTAATTAATTTAAAACTAATTTAATTTGATTAAAAATGATTTAATTTAATATAGAAATAATTTAATATAATTTAATTTAATTTTAAAATAAATTAATTTAAATTATTTTAATTTGAAAAATAATAATTCAATATAATTAAAAAATGATTTACTTTAATTTGTAAATAATTTAATATATATGAAAAATAATTTAATTTTAATTTAAAACAATTTTTGAAATAATTTAATTGTATTTAAAAATGATTTTATTTTATTTAAAAATAATTAAAACTAATTTAATGTAAATGAAAAATAATTTAATTTTAATTAAAAATACTTTCAAAATAATTTAATTTTATTTAAAAATATTTTTTTTTTATATTTAATTTGAAAATTATGTTATTTAATTTATAAATAATTTAATTTTTTTAAAAAATAATTAAATATTATTTGAAAATAATTTAATAATAATTTAATTTTATTTAAAAATAATTTAATTTAATTTAAAAATAATTTAATTTAATTTAAAAATAATTAAATTTAATTTTAAAAAAATTAAATTTAATTTAGAAATAATTTAGTTTTACTAAATTTATTTTAAAAATAATTTTATTTAATTAAAGAAAAAATAATTTAATTTAAAATGAATTTAATTTTATTTAAAAAAAATCTAATACAAGTTAATTTAATTTAAAATTTATTTATTTTAATTTAATTCAAAAATAATTAAATATCATTAAAAATAATTTAGTTTAATTTAAAAATAATTTAATTTCATTTAAAAATAAATTATTTTTTTTATTTAAAAATAATTTAATTTAATTTTTTTGATAAATAATTCAATATAATTTAAAAATAATTAAATAATATTTAAAAATAATTTAATTTAATTTAAAAATAATTTAATTTATTTTAAAATTTATTTAATTTGATTTTAAAATAATTTCATTTATTTTAAAATATATATATATATAAATATATATATATATATATATATATATAAATATATATATATATATATATATATATATATATATATATATATATATATATATATATTTTAATAATTTAATTTAATTTAAAAATAATCTAATTTAAATTTGTTTAATTTTAAAATAATTTGATTTTTCTTTGAATTAATTTGAATTATTCAAAAATAATTCAACATAATTTAAAAATAATTTAAAACTTATTTGATGTAAATGAAAAATACTTATTTTACTAATTTATTAAAATACTAATTTTAATTAAAAACAATTTAATAATAATTTAATTTTATTTAAAATATTGTTTTTTATTTAATTTAAAAATAATTCAATTTAATTTAAAAATAATTTAATTTAAAACTAATTTATTGTAAAACCAATTTAATTTAAAAATAATTTAATTTAATTTGATGTACAAATAATTTAATTTAGAAATAATTTAATTTAAATTAAAAAGAGTTTAATTTAATTTAAATATAATTTAATGAAATTTAAAAATTATTTAATTTAATTTAAAAATTATTTTTATTTAATGATAAAGATTTTATTTATTTTAATTTAACAATAATTAAATTAAATTTAAAAATAATTTATTTTAATTTAAAAATTATTCAATTTAATTAAAAAAATAATAAAATTAATTTAAAAATAATTTAATTTAATTAAAAATAATTTAATTTAATATAGAAATAATTTAATAAAATTTAATTTAATTTCAAAATCAATTAGTTTAAAAATAATTTGGTTTAATTAATTTTAAAAGTAATTTAATTTAAATTAAAAACAATGTAATTTAGTAAAAAATAATTTATTTTAATTTAAAAATAGTTTAATTTAATTTAATTTAAAAATAATTTAATTTAATTTTAAAATAATTCAATGTATATGAAAAATAATTTAATTTTAAATAAAAATAATTCAAAAATAATTTAATTTTATTTTAAAATAATTTTTTTTTTATTTAATTTAAAAATAATGTAAGTTAATTTAAAAATAATTTAATTTAATCTAAAAATAATTTAATTTAATTAAAAAAAAATAATTATTTAAAAATTGTTTTAATTTATTTTTTATATTTTAAAAATAATTTAATTTAATTTAAATATAATCTAACCTACATTTATTTTAATTAAAAATAATTTAATTTTATTCAAAAATAATTCAATATAATTCAAAAATTATTTAATTTAATTTAAAAATAATTTAATGCAAATCAAAAATAATTTTATTTTATTTAATTTATAAATAAGTTCAATTATTTAAAAAGGATTTAATTTAATTTAAAAACAATTTGATTTAAAAATAATTCAATTTGAAATGATTTAAGAATAATTTAATTTCATTTTTTTTAAATAATTTAATTTCATTTTTTTATTATAATTATTATATTTATTATAATTTTTATTTAAAAATAATTTAAAAATAATTTAATTTAAAAAATATTTAATTTAATTTAAAAATTTTTTTATGTAAATGAAAAATAATTTAATTTTAATTAAATATATTTTTAAAATAATTTAATTTAATTTAAAAATTATTTAAATTTATTTAATTTATAAATAATGTAAATTAATTAAAAAGTTTTAAATTTAAATTAAAAACAATCTAATTTATAAATAATTTAATTTAATTTGATTTAAAAATAATTTAATTTTATTTTATTTAAAAACAATTTAATTCATATTATAATTAATTTAAAATAATTTAAAATTAATTAAATTTAAATTAAAAATAATTTAATTAAATTTAAAAATAATTAAATTTAATTTAAAAATAATTAAATTTAATTTAAAAATAATTTAATTAAATTTTAAAATAATTCATTTAATAATTTAAATTTATTTAAAAATAATTTAAATTAATTTAAAAACAATTAAATTTAATTTAAAAATAATTTAATTTAATTAAAAAAAAATATTATTTTTAAAAATACTTTAATTTTTTTTATAAATAATTTTAATTTTTTTTAAAATAATTAACATTTTTTTAAAAATAATTTTATTTTATTTAAAAATAATTTTAAAATAATTTAATTTTATTTAAAAATGATTTTATTTCATTTAATTTAAAAATAATGTAATTTAATTTAAATATAATCAAATTTAGGTTTACTTAATTTGAAACTAATTTAATTTAATTCAAAAATAATCTAATTTAAGTTAATTTCATTAAAAAAAAAATTAATTTAATTAAAAATATTTTAATTTAATTAAAAAAAATTTAATTTAATTAAAGAAAATTAATGTTATTTAAAAATAAATTAATTTTACTTAATTTATTTTCAAAATAATTTAATTTCATTAAAAAAAATAATTTAATTTAAAAATAATTTAATTTTATTTAATTTAAAAGTAATTCAATTCAAAAAAATAATTAATTTAAAAATAATTAATTTAAAAATAATTTAAATTAATTTAAAAATAATAAAATTTAATTAAAAAATAATTTAATTTAAAATTTATTTAATTTAATTTTGTTTAAAAATAATTAAATTAAATTTAAAAATAATTTAATTAAATTTAAAAATAATTTAATTTAATTCAAAAATAATTCAATATAATTTTAAAATAAATTAATTTAATTTAAAAAAATTTTAATTTTATTTTAAAATAATTTTATTTTATTTAATTTAAAATTAATTTAATTTAAAAATTATTTAATTTATTGTAAAAATAATACAATTTAATTTAAAAAAAATAATTTAATTAAAAAATAATTTTATTTTATTTTATGTAATAATTTATAAATATAAAAAAAAAATAATTTAAATTAAAAATAATTTAATTTAAATTAAAAATAGTCTAATTTTAGTTAATTTAATTTAAAAATAATTTAATTTAATTCAAAAATAATTAAATGAATTTTAAAAATAATTTAATTTAAAAAAAATCCAATATAATATAAAAATAAATTAATTTAATTTAACAATAATTTAATTTAATTTAGAAATAGTTTAATTTTATTTAAAAATCTTTAAAAAATAATTTTTTTTTTGTTAAAAATGATTTTATTTTATTTAATTTAAAAATAACTTAATTTAATATAAAAAAAATTTAATTTAATTTAAAAATAATTAAATTTTTTTTTTAATTAATTTTTATTTAAAAATAATTTAATTCAATTTTAAAATAATTTAATTTGACTTAAAAATAATTTAATTTAGTTTAATTCAAATATAATTAAATATATTTAAAAAAGAAAAATAATTTAATTTAAAAATAATTAAATTTTATGTAAAGATAATTTTAGTTTATTTAATTTAAAAATAATTTAATTTAATTTAGTACAAAAATAATGAAATATATTAAAAAAAAATTTAATTAAATTTAAAAAATAATTTAATTTATTTTAAAAATAATTTTATATTTTTTAAAACTAATTTAATTTAATTTAAAAAAGACTTTATTTTATTTGATTTAAAATTAATTTAAATTAATTTAAAAATAATTTTTTTAATTTAAAAATAATTTAATTTTTTTTTTAATTAAAAATAATGAAATTTAATTTATTGTAATTTAAAAATAATTTAATTTAATTTAAAAATAATTTTATTTAATTAATTTAATTAAAAAAAAAAAATAATTTGAAAATAATTTAATTTAACATAAAAATAGTCTAATTTAATTTAAAAGTAATATAATTTAATTTAATTTAAAAATTATTTACTATAATTTAATTTAATTTAAAAGTAATTTAATTTAATTTGAATAGAATTTAATTTATTGTAAAAATAAATTAATTTAATTAAGAAAAATATATTTAATTTAAAAATAATTTAATTTTATTTAAAAATATTTTTTATTTCATTTAATTTTAAAAATGATTTAATTTTATTTATAAATAATTTAATTTAATTTTAAAATAATTTTAGTTTATTTAAAATTAATTTAATTTTACTTAAAATGAATTTTATTTAATTTAAGTTAAAAAAAAATTAAATTTTAAAATAATTTTATTTAATTTAAAAATAATTTATATTAGTTATAAATAATTTTATTTAAAAATGATTTAATTTTATTTGAAAATAATTTAATTTATTTTTAAAATAATTTAATTTAAAGATAATTTAATTTAATTCAAACATAATTCAATGTAATTTTAAAATAAATTAATTTAATTTAAAAATAGTTTTATTTTATTTAAAAATAATTTTATTTTATTTAATTTAAAAATAATTTAATTTAATTTTAGAATAATTTTATTTCATTTCAAAATAATTTAATTTTATTTAATTTATTTTAAAAATAATTTAGTTTAATTTAAAAAAAAATTGTTTAAAAATAATAGAATTTAAAGTAGGAGAATATCACTACGATATCTTCAAATCTGTCAATTGCTGGAATTACACGGAAATCTTGTTACTCTTTATCATACCCCTTTCTAGATACGTGGCGTGAGCCGTAAAAGAGTAAAGAAAATGAAGTTAGAATCTGTGTAATTACTACCTTAGTGTCTCTACCGTGTGTCAAAGAGGAACAGAAGATTTCCGTGTATTTCCAGCTACTGACAGATTTGAAGATATCGTATTGAAAATCTCCTACTTTAAATTCTATTATTAATTTGGTTCAAACCATGACATCTCATTTTAAATTAAAAAATTAATTTAAAAACAATCAAAATTAAGTTAATTTAATTTAGAAATAATTTAATTTTATTTAAAAATAATTTAAAAATAAGTTAATTTAATTTTAAAAATGATTTTATTTGATTTGATTTAAAAATAATTTTATTTATTTTAAAAATATTTTATTTTAATTTAAAAAATTTAATGTAATTTAAAAATAATTTAATTTATTGTAAAAATAATTTAAATTAATTTAACAATATATTAATATAATTTAATTCCAATATAATTCAATATAATTTAAAAATAAACTAATTTAATTTATAAATATTTTAATTTTATTTAAAAATAATTTAATTTTATTTAAAAACAATTTTATTTTAATTAATTTAAAAATTATTTAATTTATTTTAAAATTAATTTAATTTAATTTAAAAACAATTTAATTATATTTAAAAATTATTTAATTTTATTTAAAAATTATTTTGTTTTATTTAATTTAAAAATAATTTAATTTATTTTAAAAATAATTTTAATTAATTTGAAAATAATTTAATTCAAACATAATTCAATATAATTTAAAAATAATTTAATTTAAAAATAATATAATTTTATTTAATTAATTTTTAAAATTATTCAATCAAATTATTCAAGAAAACATTAATTTCATTTAAATATAATTTAATTTTAAAATAATGTAAATTAAGTTATTTTAATTTAAAAATAATTAAATTTAATTCAAAAATAATTAAAAATAATTTATTTTATTTCAAAAATAATTTAATTTTAATTAAAAATAATTTTAAAATATTTTAATTTTTTTTTAAATAATTTTATATAATTTAATTTAAAAATAATTTAATTTATTTTAAAAATAATTTAATTAAATTAAAAATAATTTAATTTAAATTGATTTATTTATAAAACTAATTTATAATAATTGAAAAAAAATAATTTTTTTTAAATATAATTTAATATGGTTTAAAAATAATTTAATTTATTGTAAAAATCATAGAATTTTTTTTAAAGATAACTTAATTTAATTTAAAGATAATTTAATTTAATTTAAAAATAATTTAATTTAATTAAAAAATAATTTAGTTTATTTTAAAAATAATTTAATAAAAATTATCAAAAATTAATTTTATTTAAAAATAATTTAATTTAAGTTAATTTACTTAAAAATATTTTAAATTTGTTCAAAAATAATTAAATATAATTTAAAAATATTTCAATTTAATTTAAAAATAATTTAATTTTATTTAAAATTAATTTTATTTAATTTATAAATATTTATATAAATTAATATATATATATATATATATATATATATATATATATATATATATATATATATATATATATATATATATATATATATATATGTATATATATATATATATATATATATATAATTATATAAATAATTTTATTTAATTTTTTTTTGGTAACAAACAAATTGTCAAGTATATTATTTATCCTGGGTGAAAAATCTAAATCTTTGACCACGTTTCTCATTTAAATTGATAACTGGTTTCATTAAAAAAATATTTTAATAGATTCTACAGCATGTGGAACAATAAGATTGTACACGCTGCTAAAGAAAAAATCGATCTGTCTTACACCACAATATCTAACACATTATTTTCGAAAAATATTTGATCTGGCGGTGGCTGCCGAAACATTTTTAAAATCAAAAAATTATTTTAGTAAGTTTTACACCACCTGATACAATATTATTGCACACATTTTCAGAGAATTTTAGAGTAATTCTATGATATCCCTCAGTTATTTTCATAAGTAAGGCAATACATTCAAATAACTAAATTTTGAAAACTGCAGCAGATGTATTTAAAAAACTTTCAATTCTAGATAGCTCATATATTTATGTATCGAAACTGTCATTTTGGAATCTTCGTGGCCCATAGCATTGATACACGATTTTTTTTAATTCTTCAAATGTATTTTTTCAGTCCAACTTTCTGAACTCTGTCGAGAATGTATTTTACACTGTTCGATAAAGCAGATTTTCTTCTAAAAACGTTTTTGGTGAGGATTTTTTTTTGCAAACCTCGAACCACATTCTCCATTTAAACCAATGTAAATTGAAAATCGCTATTCAGAAAAGGGATTTTTTTTTTGGATTTTATATTTTTTCTTTTGTGGCTAAGCCGAGGTTTTTACAAAATTTGCAAAGAATATTTTTTTGTAGGCACCGACGTCCTACATTCGGATAAACATGATTTTATATTTTGAGACGTTGACGAGATATTTTCAAAAAAAACTCCGACAAAAGACAAAATAATTTGCTACGCCGTACCCATTGGACGGGGAGCGTTCAAATTTTGTCAGCTGATATTTCTGGTGAATACTCACATTCAGTAAAAGGTTCGTTAAAATCCTTACAGGCTTAATAAATTTTTTCGCAATTTTTGATAATTTTAAAATTTCCGTCTTCGGTTTTTATGATCGGAATTCGTGATTTACATGTCTGGATTTAAAAATACATATTTTAATAAGTTTCACACAACGTGGAACTGTAAAATTTTACACATTTGTAGATGCGTTCGCCAACTAGTAATAAAGTCAAATAACTATAAATTGAAAAAAGCAACAGATATATGAAATATTTCAGATCTACAAAAATTATACATTTTTCTATTGACATTGAGGTTTTGGTATCTTCCTGGCCGATAGCCTTGACACGGGATTCTTTCTAATAAAGAAATATTTATTAAAAACTTGCATTTAGCATTGCATTGCATTTATGCATTTAGCACTATTTTATCGAGCAGATTTTCATCTAAAAATTGTCATTTTTATATTTGCAAAACGAGCAGTTTTGTTGCAGAATAAATTAATTTGAAAACCTCTTAGCGCGTTTTCCATTTAAACCCATGTAAATTGAAAAACGAAATTTAGAGAAACAAATTTAAATTTCTTACTATTCTGACTAAACCGAAGAATTTTACAAGATTTGCAAAAAATACTTTTTGTAGACGCCGATGTCCTACATATGGAGATCCCGTTTATCATAATTTTCTATTTTGAGGCGATGAAGAGATTTTTGCAAAAAGTCCTCAAAAGCAAAAATAATTCCCCACACATTCCCCACTTTTGGCCAGCGGGTACTTCATGTGGCCACCTATATTCAGTAAAAGATTCATTGAAAGTCTTGAAGGGTTAATACATATTTTGTCAATTTTTTAATATTTTGAAATTGATGTTACTATATATTGTTGTTATTTCTTACTATATATTGTTATTATTTGTTACTATTAATTTTTGTTACTTGTTACAATATATTGTTGTTACCATTACAACTATTCCATCTACAACAATCGTTTCACCCTCATTAACTTTTCCACCCTATTCAACTATTCCATCCAGAACAACTCTTCCATCCAAAAAAATACGATGCGCATGTACTAGTTTTATTTAAAACAATTTAATTTATTTTACAAATAATTTAGTTTAATTAAAAAAAAATAATTTAGCTTAAAAATAATTTAATTTAAATTAAAAATAAATTAATTTATATTAAAAATATATTAATTTAATTTCAAAATATTTTTATTTTATTAAATTTTAACTAATTTAATTTAATTTCAAAAAAAAAATTATTTGATTTCAAAATAATTTAATTTAATTTATTTTATTTAAAAAATAATTTAATTTTATTAAAAAAAATTAATTCAATTTAACAATAATTTAATTTAATTTAAAAATAATCTAATTAAAGTTAATTTAATTAAAAATACTTTCATTTAATTTAGTTCAAAAATAATTAAATATAATTTAATTTCAAAATAATTTAAATTATTTAAAAAATAATTTAATTTTAATTAAAAATGATTTAATTTTATTTAGTTTAAAACTAATTTAATTTAATTTAAAAATACTTTTATTTGATTTAAAAATAATTTAATTTTATTTAATTTATTTTAAAAATAATTTAATTTAATTTAAAAATAATTTAATTTAAATTTATAACAATTTAATTTAATTTAAAAATATTTTAATATAAATTGCAAATAATTTAATTTATTTGAAATTTATTTAAAAACAATTTAATTCAAAAACAATTTAATTTAGTTTGATTTAAAAATAATATAATTTAATTTAAAAATAATTTAATTTGATGTAATTTAAAAATAATTATATTTATTTTGAAAATAATTTTATTTAATTTGAAAATAATTTAATTTATCTAAATTAAAAATCATTTCATTTAATTTGAAATAATTTCATTAAATTTAAAAATAATATAATTTAATTTGAAAATAATTTAATTTAATTTGAAAATGAATTAATTTAATATAAAAATAATTAAATTTAATTTGATAATAATTTAGTTTAATATAAAAAAATAATATAATTTAATTTAAAAATATTTAACTTAATTTAAAATAATCTAATTTAATTTCATTTAATTTAAAAATAATTTAATTTAATTTAGAAATAATTGAATATAATTTAAAAATAATATAATTTAATTAAAAAAAAATTTAATTTAATTTAAAAATAATCTAATTTAATTTAATTTAAAAAATAATTTAATTTAATTTAAAAATAATTTAATTTAATTTAAAAATAATCTAATATAAATTGAAAATAAATTAAGTTATTTCCAAAATAGTTAAATATTATTATTTCAAAATAATTTAATTTTTAATATTAATAAATTATTTTCAATTTTTTTTATTATTTAATTAAAAAATAATTTTTATTTATTTAAAATAAATTCAATTTTGTTAAAATTAATTTAATTTAAGTTAATTAAAAATAATTTTATTTAATTTAAGAACAATTTATTTTAAAAATAATTTAAGTTAATTTGATATAGATTTAATTTAAATATAATTTAATTTGATTTTATAATAACTTCATTTAATTTAAAAATAACTTAATTTATTGTATAAATAATTTAATTTAATTTAAAAATAATTTTGATGTAAAAATAATTTAATTTAATTTAAAGATATTTTTTTTAACAATAATTTAATTTAATTTAAAAATTATTAAATTTAAATTGAAAATCATTCATTTTAATTTGAAAAATAATTTAATTTAAAAATAATTTAATTTAATTAAAAAAAAATTAATTTAATTTTAAAACAATTTTGTTTTATTTAAAAATAATTTTATTTCATTTTATTTGAAAATAATTTAATTTAATTTAAAAATAATTAAATTTAATTAAAAAATATTTTTATTTTACATAATTTATTTTAAAAATAATTTAATTTTATTTAAAAATGATTCAATTTTATTTAATTTAAAAATATTTTAATTTAATCTAAAAATAATTTTATTTTTTTGAAAATTTTATTTAAAAATATTCAATTTATTTAAAAAACAATTTAATTGAAAAATAATTTAATTAAAAAATAATTTTATTTTATTTAAAAATAATTTTATTTAATTTATTTTAAAAATATATAAATTTTATTTTTAAATAATTAAATTTAAATAAAAATATTCCAATTTAAGCTAATTTAATTTAAAAATAATTTAGTTTAATTCAAAAACAATTTAATTAAATTTAAAAATAATTCAATTTAATTGAAAAATAATTTTATTTTATTTAAATATATATATTTTTTATTTAATTTAAAAATAATTTTATTTAATTCAAAAATAAATTAAATTAATTTAAAAATAATATAATTTTATTTAATATATAAATTTAAATTAAGTAAAAAGAATTTTATTTAATTTAAAAATAATTTCATTAAAAAATAATTTAATTTAATGTGATTTAAAAATAATTTGTTTTAATTTAATTTAAAAACAATTCAATTCAAAAATAATTTAATTTAATTTGATTTAAATTTAAAAATAATTTAATTTGATTTAATAAAAAAATAATTTAATTTAATTTAAAAATAATTTAATTTTATTTAAAAATAATTTAAATTAATAAAATTTGAAAATAATTTAATTAAAAATAAATTATTTTTTTATAAAAATAATTTAATTTAATTTAAACATAATTTTATTTAAAAATAATTTAATTTATTTTAAAAATAATTTAAATTAGTTTAAAAATAATTTAATTCAATTTAATTTATTTTAAAAATAATTAAATTTAATTTGAAAAAAAATTATTTAATTTAAAAATAATTAAATTGAATTTAAAAATAATGTAATTTAAATTAATTTGAAAATAATTTAATTTAATTAAATTTAGAAGTATTTATTTTAAATAAAAATAGTTTAATTTTTTTTTAAATTAATTTAATTCAATTTAAAAATAATTTAATTTTATTTAAAAATAATTTGATTTTATTTTACTTAAAAATGTTATTTAATTTTATTTTTTTTATTTTTTTTTATTTTATTTAAAAATAATTTTATTTTATTTAATACAAAAGAAATTCAATGTAATTTAAAACTTTTATAGTAATAAATGTTTTCATTTAATTTAAAAATAATTTAATTTTATTTAAAAATAGTTTAATAATAATTTAATTTATTTTAAAAATAATCTTATTTTATTGAAAAATAATTTAGTTTTATTTAAAGATAACTTAAAAATAATTTAATTTCATTTAAAAATAATTTTTTTTTAATTTAATTTAAAAATAATTTTATTTAATTTAAAAAATATTTAATTTTATTTAAAAATAATTTTATTTTATTTAATTTATGATTAATTTAAATAAATTAAAAAGGATTATATTTAATTTAAAAACAATTTAATTTAATTTGTTTTAAAAATAGTTTAATTTAATTTACAAATAATTAAATTTAATTTAAAAATAATTTAATTTTATCGAAAAATAATTTAGTTTAATTTAAAAATAATTTAATTTAATTTAAAAATAATTTTTTTTTTTTTGATTGTAAAATAATTTTATTTAATTAATTTGAAAATAAATACAATATAATTTAAAAATAAATAAATATTTTGTAAAAATAATTTAATTCAATTTAAAAATAAATAAATTTATTTTAAAAATAATTTAATTTAATTTAAAAATAATTTAAAAATAATTTCATTTTATTTAAAAATGATTTTATTTTATTATTACATATACTAAAATAGTTTAGTACGCCTTTCCGGGAGGGGGCGGGATAAATGCGTCAAATCGGGTTTGTAGAATGAAAACACACGTTTTGAGTGATTTTCGAAAGAAATTTTGCCGGGACAAAGTGGTAAAATGTTTAGAAAACTCCAGACAATTGACTTATCTTTGAGAAATTGTGGCGCCGCCGAAGGCGTCGTGGTTGCTGCGCGAAAACGAAATGTCCGTTTCTCGGCCGCCAAGCGGCCGAATTTGGACCGATCTACGATGTGCCGATTTGCGGATTCGCAGAAACCACGATGTCGCCACGGCCGATAGTAGCAAACCGGTAGGATGTCAATCAGCAATCGAGATCTACAAAAGTACAAACGACACAACTTCCTGCCCTACAGAGGCGGATCGAGAACAGACTGGACCGTGCCATAGGCAAAAATTTTGAACGGTGTCCTTCCGCCGGAAATTGCCGACATTCTGAAACTAAGTTTCCACGTTTCACTTGCACTGTGCGCCCCCCAGAGCGCTGGGAATTGTCGCCCATTTTTCGCACGTCATATTTCATTCGTCTTTCAACTTTAGCAAGTTTTACCGCGGCAATTCGGAAATTTCAACTCTTTTCTGCAAGGGATGTAAATGTCGCTTCTTCGCCGGGTGCGGTTCAGCGTGGGCAAATTTTCCAAGATTCCTCAAATTTCGGGTACTTCAAAATCGGAATTTTCTTACCACTACATTTACGCTGCAACGAAAAACGCTAATCGGTGGTAACACATTTCCGCACTTTCACCTGCAAGTCCCTTCGCAAGATGGTTCGAATTTTCAATTTTTTCCGCATTTTCTGAACCAATAATTCACCAAGAAAACACAACGGCGCTACTGGCGGGACGCAACGTTTGTCACTATACACCGAAAATTTTACAGAAAAATAATAATAGCGAGTATAGATGTACAATAACTATTAAAAAGCGAAGTGAATAAATACATATAAGGCGGTAAAAGACTAAATAAAATATTGTGTATGCGAGGTTAAAACGTTCGCAAAGCAGCGTGACCGGCGATAAGCAGTGAAACACGCACGCGGTGCGGGACCGGCGGCGCTTAGTAGCAGTGGCGTAGCAATTAAAAGTTCAAAGCAGTTACTTTAGTAATAATATTAAATAGAGTGCCGCTAAGCTAGGTGATATTTACAAAAGAGACAGAGAAGTGGAGGAACAAGACAGCGAAAATATATTTACTTAGAGCAAGAAGATAATAAGATCTCCGGAACAAAGACAAAAGTAAGAGAAATCACATAATAAAACAGAGCATAATATAGTGAGTAAAGGAGGGGTCGAAGTAGGACAAAACATGAAAAAAATGCTACAAACTATAATAAAACAAATGGAACAGAACACAAACGAATTGAAACAGGAAATAAGAGAAATGCAGATAGAATTTGAGGAAAGAATGAAGGAAGCATGGGGAATGGAAAAAGAGATCTAATAGCTAGAATAGAGACGCTAGAAAGCTGAGCGGAAATAGAAGAAAAAAAGAAGAAGAAAAACAACCTAGTAATAAAAGGACGAAAACAGCCAACAAAACGAAAGACGACATAGGAAAATTATTCTAAAAGCAACTGCAAGTCAAAGTAGACATTAACAGAATAAATACTAAGAATAAGGGAAAATGCAACGAAATTATAATAATGGAAGTAGCGAACAGGGAACAAAAGCAAATGGTCATGGCTGGGCTGGGTATCAGGAACTGATACATACATCGAGAACGAATTAACATGGGAAGAAAACAAAATCCAAAGAGAAATAAGAAGCATAGCCATGGAAATGAAAACAAGCGGAAAACGAGTTAAAATAGGATATAAAAAATTGATTTGTAATGGAGAAATATATGTATGGCACAAAAGAGGAAAAGGAGCTTTATTGAAAACAAGCGAAAATGAGCAACAACCTACAAAAACGACTGACAAGCCTTATGGCAGAAAAACACAAACAAACTGACAAGGAAAAACAATACCGACAAAACAACGAAACAGAACAAGAAAAATAGGAACATGGAACGTAAGATTCATCAAGGGAAAGGAAGAAGAACTAAAGGAAGAATTTCAGAAAACAAAAATGAATCTAATAGGTATAACAGAAACAAAAATTAAAGGGAGGGGAATCAAATATATTGGAAACCATCTACTACTATATAGTGGGGTAGAAATCAAAGCAAGAGCAAAAGCACGAGTGGCATGCATAATTAGCGAAGAAGAAACGTGGAAGCTGACGGAATTACAAGGCCATACAGAACGTATACTGACACTAACAATGAAAGATAATAAGACTAAAACCAACTACATAATAGCGTACGGACCAAAAGAAACAAAAGAAAAGAAAAACAAATTTTGGAATAAACTACAGGAAATCATAGAACACTACGAAGACGAAACATTATACCTAATGGGCGACATAAACGGTAGAGTAGGAAATCAGAACAGAGGACTAGAAAACGTAATAGGAAAAGACTACTGGACTTCTGCATAATAAACAATCTAATTATACTTAACACAATATACAAACATAAGAGAATACACAAATACACGAGATAAGTACGCAGCAGAAAAGGAAGATCAATGATAGATTACATAAAAACGAAACAAACCCAAAGGAAACAAATAAAAGATGTACGAGCTTACAGGATACACGAAATAGGAAGCGATCACTTCCTAGTAGGAGCAACTATCAAGCAAGAAACAGAGGCAGAAGAGATTAAAATAAAAGACACAACACAAGAAGTAATAAAAGTGTACAAACTAAAAGACCAAGAAACACGGAAAGAATATCTGAAACTAATAAAACAAGAAGCAGAGAAAATGGAAAAAACGAAATACAAGAATGCAGAGGAAACATATAAAGATTTCAAATATATTTCAAGTGCAGCGGAAGAGGCCTGTGGTACAATAAAAATCAACAGGAAGCAAAAATAAACGAACTGGTGGACTGAAGAACTGAAAAAAGAAATAAAACCGAAAAAAATGTTATGGCAAGGATACCTACAAAGCAAAACAATGACAGATTATGAAAGATACACAGCACAAAGAAGAAAAGTAAAAAATAGCGTGAAACAAGCAAAAGAAGAATCATGGGAGCAATTCGGAGAGAAAATGGAAAACAACCGCACAGAAAACCAAAAGCTATTCTAAAACGTTATTTGAAGAAACAGAAAAGAAAAAACAATCAAGATACACCAAATAAAGAACAAAGACGGGAATATAATGACAGGAGACGAAGAAATAGCGGAAAGATGGAGGCAACACTTTGAGGAGCTGCTGGGCAAGGAAAAGTTTACCGGTGAACGAAACGAGGTACAACAAATTAATCAGCTGAAGAAATCTGGAAGAGAAAACCAAAATGAAGAAGAAACAACATAAGAAAAAATAACACCAGAGGAAGTAAACAATGCATTAAGAAAACTGAAGTTGGGGAAAGCACCGGGAATAGGCAACATCAAAAACGAACAACTAAAATACATGGGAAACGAGGGTACAAAAACAAAAATAGTACAATTAACAAGACTATTGAACGAAGTATGGGAATCAGTAGAAAATCCCGAAGACTGGCAAACAGCAGCAATAAAACCGATATGGAAGAAAGGAGATAAAAAGGAATGTAGTAACTACAGAGGAATTTCCCTATTATGTGCCACCGAGAAGATATACGAGGACATACTGGAAAATAGAATAAGAAAAGAAATAGAAGGAAAGCTAGAACCTTCGCAGAGCGGATTCAGAACAGCGCATTGCACAATAGATCACTTGTTCGCAATCAGGAACCTAATTAATGAACTAAAAGAACACCAGAAACAAATAATATATTGCAAACATAGATCTAGTAAACGCCTTCGACAAGGTAAATAGAGAATATGTCTGGCAGGCACTAAAAGAACAGCAAGTAGAAGAAAAACTGACAAAGGCAATAAAAAGCATATATACCAGAACAGAAAACTGCATAAGAACTGGTAACCTGAAATCCAATAATTTCAAAACGACAAACGGCCTAAGACAAGGAGAAGCGCTAAGTCCACATCTAATTATATTAGCTATTGATGCGGTAATGAAAAACATAAAAGAGAAAATTAAAAAAAAACACACATAGGGTACAGAAATCTAAAAGCACACGAAATTACAGAATGCATATTTGTAGACGATGTAGCGCTAATAGCGAAAAACATCAAGGACCTAAAAACAAACATAAAGATATGGACCAAAGAACTCGCAAAGGCAAGACTGAAAAATAACACAGAAAAAACTAAAATAATAATAATAGGAGAAGGGGTAGAAACGGAAGAAATAAAAATAAACAACACGAAAATAGAGCACATGGAGAATGATAATAATTTTATTCTATTTAAAAATTATTTAAAATCAATTTAATTTTATTTAAAAATAATTTGATATTATTTTATTTAATTTAAAAAAAGTATATATATTTTTTTAATAATTGAATTTAATATAAAAATAATCTAATTTAAATTCATTTATTTTAAAAATAATTTAATTTAATTCAAAAATAATACAATTGAATTTAAAAATAATTTAAAACTAATTTGATGTAAATGAAAAATAATTTAATTTTAATTAAAAATAATTTAAAAATAATTAAATTTAATTTAAAAATAATTTCATTTAATTTAAAAATAATTAAATTTTATTTAAAAATAATTTAATTTTATTTTATTTATAAATAAAATTATTTAAATTAAAAATAATTTAATTTAATTTAAAAATAATTTAATTTAATTTAAAAATAGTTTAATTTAAAAATAATTTTAATTTATTGATAATTTAATTTAATTTAACAATAATTAAATTAAATTTGAAAATAATTTATTTTAATTTGAAAATAATTCAATTTAATTAAAAAAATTAATTAATTTAAAACTAATTTAATTTATTTAAAAATATATTAATTTAATATAGAAATAATTTAATATAATTTAATTTAATTTTAAAATAATTTAATTTAAAAATAATTTGGTTTACTTAAATTTAGAAATAATTTAATTTAAATTAAAAATATTATAATATAGGTTAATTTAGTTCAAATTTTTTTATTTTAATTCAATAATAATTTAATTAAATTCAATTAAAAAATAATAATAAAGATAATTTAATTTAAAAAGAATTTAATTTTAAAATAATTTAATGTTAATGAAAAATAATTTAATTTTAATTAAAAATAATTTACAAATAATTTTATTTTATTTAAAAATAATTTTTTAAATTTAATTTATAAATAATTTTTTTTTTCTTAAATAATTTTATTTTATTTAATTTACAAATAATTTAAATTAATAAAAATGATTTAATTTAAATTAAAAACAATTTATTCTAAAAATAATTTAATTTTATTTAAAAATAATTTAATTTAAATTGAAAATAATTTAATTTAATTTAAAAATAATTTAATTTAATATAAAAATAGTTTAATATCATTTAATTTAATTATAAAATAAATTAATTTAAAAATAATTTAGTATAATTAAATTTACGAAATAATTTAATTTAAATTAAAAATAATTTATTTTAGTTTAATTTATTTAAAACAATATTTAATTTAATTTAAAAAAACTTATTATTAATTTAGTTAAAAAATAATACAAATTTAATTTAAAGACAAATTAATTTAATTTAAAAAATAATTAAATTTAAAAATAATTTAATTTTATTTAAAAATAATTTAATATTATTTAATTTTAAAATATTTCAATTAATTTTAAAAATAATTTAATTCAATTTAAAAATAATTTAAATTAATTTAAAAAAAAATTGAATTAATTGAAAAATAATTTAATTTAATTTAAAAATAATTTAATTTAATTTAAACAAAATATTGTTATTTAAAAATAATTTTATTTTATTTAATTTATTTTAAAAATAATTTAGTTTAATTAAGAAGAAAATTATTTTAATTTAAAAATAACATAATTTAAATTAATTTAATTAAAAAATAATTTAATTTAATTTAAAAATAATTCAATATAATTCACAAAAGATTTACTTTCATTTATAAATAATTTAATGTACATGAAAAATAATTTAATTTTAATTAAAAATAATTTTTAAAATAATTTAATTCTATTTACAAATGTTTTTTTTTATTTAATTTAAAATAATTTTGTTTAATTTGATTTAATTTATTTTTTAGTTTAATTTCTATATTTATACTACTATATTATACTAGTTTAATTTCAATTAAAAATAATTTAATTTAATTTTAAAATAATTTAAAAATCATTTAATTTTATTAAAAATAAATTAATTTTATTTAATTCAAAAATATTTTAATTTATTCTAAAAATAGTTTTATTTTTTTAAATATAATTAAATTTTATTTAATTTTAAAATAATTTAATTTATTTTAAAAATAATTTAATTTATTCTAAAATAATTTGATTTAATATAAAAATAATTAAATTTAATTAGAAAATAATTTGATTTAATTATAAAAAAAAATTAATTTAATTCAAAAAAAATTAAATTTTCTTTGATTTAAAAATAATTTAATTTATTTTGAAAATAATTTAATTTATTTTGAAAATAATTTAATTTAATATAAAAATAATTTATTTTAATTTAAAAATAATCTAATTTAAATTAATTTTATTTCAAAATAATTTAAATTAAAAGTTTAAAATTAGTTTTTTCAATATCATTAAAAAAAAACAATTTAATTTAAACATAATGTAATTTAATTAAAAAATAATTAAATTTAATATAAAAATTATTTACAAATAATTTAATATGATTTAAAAATAATTTAATTCTATTTAATTTAAAAATAATTCAATTTAATTTAAAAATAACTTAATTTAATTTAAAAATAATTTAATGTAAATTAAAAATAATTTAATTTTAATTAAAAATAATTTCATTTTATTTAAAAATATTTTTTTTAATTTAATTTATAAAAAAAATTATTTAATTTAAAAATAATTTAATTTTATTTAAAAATTATTTAATTTTGTTTAATTAAAAAAAAATTCAATTTAATTTATTTAAAAATAATTTAATTTAAAACTAATTTAATGTAAATTAAAAATAATTTAATTTTGATTAAAAATAATTTAAAATTAATTTTATTTTATTTAAAAAAAAAAAAAATATTTAATTTATAAAAAAAATTATTTAATTTAAAAATAATTTAATTTTATTAAAAAAAAATTTTTTTTATTTAAGTTATAAATAAAATTATTTCAATTAAAAAGGATTTAATTTAATTTGAAAGCAATTTAATTTAAAAATAATTTAATTTAATTTAAAAATAATCAAATTTATGTTTACCTAATTTAAAACTAATTTAATTTAATTCTAAAATAATCTAATTTAAGTTAATTTCATTTAAAAAATATTTGGTTTTAATTTAAAAATATGTTAATTTAATTTAAAAATAATTTAATTTAATTAAAAAAAAATAGCTATTTAAAAGTAAATTATTTTATTTAATTTATTTTAAAACTAATTTAATTTCATTAAAAAAAATTAATTTTATTTAAAAATAATTTAAAAATAATTTTATTTAATTTGAAAATAATTTAATTTAAAAATAATTTAGTTCAATTTAAAAATAATTTAATTTAATCTAAAACTAATTTAATTTAATTTAAAAATAGTTTTATTTAATTTAAAAATTATTTTATTTTATTTAAAATAATTTTATTTGATTTAATTCTAAAATAATTTAATTAAAAAATTATTTTTTTTAAAATTAATTTAACTTGAAAATAATTTAATTTAATAAGTGTAATCAAGAAGTAATAAAAGTGTACAAACTAAAAGACCAAGAAACACGGAAAGAATATCTGAAACTAATAAAACAAGAAGCAGAGAAAATGGAAAAAACGAAATACAAGAATGCAGAGGAAACATATAAAGATTTCAAATATATTTCAAGTGCAGCGGAAGAGGCCTGTGGTACAATAAAAATCAACAGGAAGCAAAAATAAACGAACTGGTGGACTGAAGAACTGAAAAAAGAAATAAAACCGAAAAAAATGTTATGGCAAGGATACCTACAAAGCAAAACAATGACAGATTATGAAAGATACACAGCACAAAGAAGAAAAGTAAAAAATAGCGTGAAACAAGCAAAAGAAGAATCATGGGAGCAATTCGGAGAGAAAATGGAAAACAACCGCACAGAAAACCAAAAGCTATTCTAAAACGTTATTTGAAGAAACAGAAAAGAAAAAACAATCAAGATACACCAAATAAAGAACAAAGACGGGAATATAATGACAGGAGACGAAGAAATAGCGGAAAGATGGAGGCAACACTTTGAGGAGCTGCTGGGCAAGGAAAAGTTTACCGGTGAACGAAACAAATATAAAAAAGTACAACAAATTAATCAGCTGAAGAAATCTGGAAGAGAAAACCAAAATGAAGAAGAAACAACATAAGAAAAAATAACACCAGAGGAAGTAAACAATGCATTAAGAAAACTGAAGTTGGGGAAAGCACCGGGAATAGGCAACATCAAAAACGAACAACTAAAATACATGGGAAACGAGGGTACAAAAACAAAAATAGTACAATTAACAAGACTATTGAACGAAGTATGGGAATCAGTAGAAAATCCCGAAGACTGGCAAACAGCAGCAATAAAACCGATATGGAAGAAAGGAGATAAAAAGGAATGTAGTAACTACAGAGGAATTTCCCTATTATGTGCCACCGAGAAGATATACGAGGACATACTGGAAAATAGAATAAGAAAAGAAATAGAAGGAAAGCTAGAACCTTCGCAGAGCGGATTCAGAACAGCGCATTGCACAATAGATCACTTGTTCGCAATCAGGAACCTAATTAATGAACTAAAAGAACACCAGAAACAAATAATATATTGCAAACATAGATCTAGTAAACGCCTTCGACAAGGTAAATAGAGAATATGTCTGGCAGGCACTAAAAGAACAGCAAGTAGAAGAAAAACTGACAAAGGCAATAAAAAGCATATATACCAGAACAGAAAACTGCATAAGAACTGGTAACCTGAAATCCAATAATTTCAAAACGACAAACGGCCTAAGACAAGGAGAAGCGCTAAGTCCACATCTAATTATATTAGCTATTGATGCGGTAATGAAAAACATAAAAGAGAAAATTAAAAAAAAACACACATAGGGTACAGAAATCTAAAAGCACACGAAATTACAGAATGCATATTTGTAGACGATGTAGCGCTAATAGCGAAAAACATCAAGGACCTAAAAACAAACATAAAGATATGGACCAAAGAACTCGCAAAGGCAAGACTGAAAAATAACACAGAAAAAACTAAAATAATAATAATAGGAGAAGGGGTAGAAACGGAAGAAATAAAAATAAACAACACGAAAATAGAGCACATGGAGAATGATAATAATTTTATTCTATTTAAAAATTATTTAAAATCAATTTAATTTTATTTAAAAATAATTTGATATTATTTTATTTAATTTAAAAAAAGTATATATATTTTTTTAATAATTGAATTTAATATAAAAATAATCTAATTTAAATTCATTTATTTTAAAAATAATTTAATTTAATTCAAAAATAATACAATTGAATTTAAAAATAATTTAAAACTAATTTGATGTAAATGAAAAATAATTTAATTTTAATTAAAAATAATTTAAAAATAATTAAATTTAATTTAAAAATAATTTCATTTAATTTAAAAATAATTAAATTTTATTTAAAAATAATTTAATTTTATTTTATTTATAAATAAAATTATTTAAATTAAAAAGAATTTAATTTAATTTATAAACAATTTAATTTAAAAATAATTTAATTTAAAAATAATTTAATTTAAATTGAAAATAATTTAATTTAATTTAAAAATAATTTAATTTAATTTAAAAATAGTTTAATTTAAAAATAATTTTAATTTATTGATAATTTAATTTAATTTAACAATAATTAAATTAAATTTGAAAATAATTTATTTTAATTTGAAAATAATTCAATTTAATTAAAAAAATTAATTAATTTAAAACTAATTTAATTTATTTAAAAATATATTAATTTAATATAGAAATAATTTAATATAATTTAATTTAATTTTAAAATAATTTAATTTAAAAATAATTTGGTTTACTTAAATTTAGAAATAATTTAATTTAAATTAAAAATATTATAATATAGGTTAATTTAGTTCAAATTTTTTTATTTTAATATAATAATAATTTAATTAAATTCAATTAAAAAATAATTTAATTTAATTTAAAGATAATTTAATTTAAAAAGAATTTAATTTTAAAATAATTTAATGTTAATGAAAAATAATTTAATTTTAATTAAAAATAATTTACAAATAATTTTATTTTATTTAAAAATAATTTTTTAAATTTAATTTATAAATAATTTTTTTTTTCTTAAATAATTTTATTTTATTTAATTTACAAATAATTTAAATTAATAAAAATGATTTAATTTAAATTAAAAACAATTTATTCTAAAAATAATTTAATTTTATTTAAAAATAATTTAATTTAAATTGAAAATAATTTAATTTAATTTAAAAATAATTTAATTTAATATAAAAATAGTTTAATATCATTTAATTTAATTATAAAATAAATTAATTTAAAAATAATTTAGTATAATTAAATTTACGAAATAATTTAATTTAAATTAAAAATAATTTATTTTAGTTTAATTTATTTAAAACAATATTTAATTTAATTTAAAAAAACTTATTATTAATTTAGTTAAAAAATAATACAAATTTAATTTAAAGACAAATTAATTTAATTTAAAAAATAATTAAATTTAAAAATAATTTAATTTTATTTAAAAATAATTTAATATTATTTAATTTTAAAATATTTCAATTAATTTTAAAAATAATTTAATTCAATTTAAAAATAATTTAAATTAATTTAAAAAAAAATTGAATTAATTGAAAAATAATTTAATTTAATTTAAAAATAATTTAATTTAATTTAAACAAAATATTGTTATTTAAAAATAATTTTATTTTATTTAATTTATTTTAAAAATAATTTAGTTTAATTAAGAAGAAAATTATTTTAATTTAAAAATAACATAATTTAAATTAATTTAATTAAAAAATAATTTAATTTAATTTAAAAATAATTCAATATAATTCACAAAAGATTTACTTTCATTTATAAATAATTTAATGTACATGAAAAATAATTTAATTTTAATTAAAAATAATTTTTAAAATAATTTAATTCTATTTACAAATGTTTTTTTTTATTTAATTTAAAATAATTTTGTTTAATTTGATTTAATTTATTTTTTAGTTTAATTTCTATATTTATACTACTATATTATACTAGTTTAATTTCAATTAAAAATAATTTAATTTAATTTTAAAATAATTTAAAAATCATTTAATTTTATTAAAAATAAATTAATTTTATTTAATTCAAAAATATTTTAATTTATTCTAAAAATAGTTTTATTTTTTTAAATATAATTAAATTTTATTTAATTTTAAAATAATTTAATTTATTTTAAAAATAATTTAATTTATTCTAAAATAATTTGATTTAATATAAAAATAATTAAATTTAATTAGAAAATAATTTGATTTAATTATAAAAAAAAATTAATTTAATTCAAAAAAAATTAAATTTTCTTTGATTTAAAAATAATTTAATTTATTTTGAAAATAATTTAATTTATTTTGAAAATAATTTAATTTAATATAAAAATAATTTATTTTAATTTAAAAATAATCTAATTTAAATTAATTTTATTTCAAAATAATTTAAATTAAAAGTTTAAAATTAGTTTTTTCAATATCATTAAAAAAAACAATTTAATTTAAACATAATGTAATTTAATTAAAAAATAATTAAATTTAATATAAAAATTATTTACAAATAATTTAATATGATTTAAAAATAATTTAATTCTATTTAATTTAAAAATAATTCAATTTAATTTAAAAATAACTTAATTTAATTTAAAAATAATTTAATGTAAATTAAAAATAATTTAATTTTAATTAAAAATAATTTCATTTTATTTAAAAATATTTTTTTTAATTTAATTTATAAAAAAAATTATTTAATTTAAAAATAATTTAATTTTATTTAAAAATTATTTAATTTTGTTTAATTAAAAAAAAATTCAATTTAATTTATTTAAAAATAATTTAATTTAAAACTAATTTAATGTAAATTAAAAATAATTTAATTTTGATTAAAAATAATTTAAAATTAATTTTATTTTATTTAAAAAAAAAAAAAATATTTAATTTATAAAAAAAATTATTTAATTTAAAAATAATTTAATTTTATTAAAAAAAATTTTTTTTTATTTAAGTTATAAATAAAATTATTTCAATTAAAAAGGATTTAATTTAATTTGAAAGCAATTTAATTTAAAAATAATTTAATTTAATTTAAAAATAATCAAATTTATGTTTACCTAATTTAAAACTAATTTAATTTAATTCTAAAATAATCTAATTTAAGTTAATTTCATTTAAAAAATATTTGGTTTTAATTTAAAAATATGTTAATTTAATTTAAAAATAATTTAATTTAATTAAAAAAAAATAGCTATTTAAAAGTAAATTATTTTATTTAATTTATTTTAAAACTAATTTAATTTCATTAAAAAAAATTAATTTTATTTAAAAATAATTTAAAAATAATTTTATTTAATTTGAAAATAATTTAATTTAAAAATAATTTAGTTCAATTTAAAAATAATTTAATTTAATCTAAAACTAATTTAATTTAATTTAAAAATAGTTTTATTTAATTTAAAAATTATTTTATTTTATTTAAAATAATTTTATTTGATTTAATTCTAAAATAATTTAATTAAAAAATTATTTTTTTTTAAATTAATTTAACTTGAAAATAATTTAATTTAATTTAAAAATATTTAATTTAGTTAAAAAAAAATTAATTTAATTTTAAATTAATTAGGTTTGATTAAATTTTAAATTTAATTTAATTAAATTTAAATTATGATTTAATTTATATTAAAATATTGAATATATTTTAAATTTAATTAATTTATTTAAAAAAAAATTAATTTAATTGAAAAAAAAATGTTTTATTTTAAAAATAATTTAATTTAATTTAAAAATAATCTAATTTTAATTAATTTAATTAAAAAATAATTTTATTTAATTCAAAAATAATTCAATATAATTAAAAAAAAATAATTTAATTTAAAAATAATTTAATGTAAATGAAAAATAATTTAATTTTAAATAAAAACAATTTTTAAAATAATTTAATTTTAATTAAAAATATTTTTTTTTATTTAGTTTAAAGATAATATTGTTTAATTTAAAAATAATTTAATTTTATTTAAAAATAATTTAATTTTATTTAATTTATAAATAAATTTAATTAATTAAAAAGTATTTAATTTAATTTAAAAATAATTTAAATAAATTTGATTTAAAAATAATTTAATTTTATTTAAAAATTATTTAATTTAATTTAAAAATAATTTAATTTAATTTAAAAATAATTTACTTTTGTTTAAAAATAATTAAATTTTATTTAATTTAAAAAATAATTTAAATTAATATAAAAATTATTTAATATAATTCAAAAATATTCTAATTTAATTTGAAACAAAATTAATTTAATTTAATTAAAAAATAATTTAATTTAATATAAAAATAATTAGATTTAATTTAAAAATAATTTAATTTAATTTAAAAATATTTTAATTTCATCTAAAAATATTTTAATTTAATTTAAAAATAATTAAATTTAATTGCAAAATATTTTAATTTTATTTAAAAATAATTTTATTTTATTTAAAAATAATTTTATTTTATTTAAATTAAAAATAATTTAATTTAATTTAAAAATAATTTAGTTTCATTTAAAAATAATTTAATTTTATTTAGAAATAATTTAAAAATAATTTAATTTCATTTAAAAATAATTTAATTTTATTTAGAAATTATTTAAAAATAAATAAATTTAATTTAAAAATAATTTTATTTTATTTAATTTAAAAATAATTTTATTAAAAAATGCTTTATTTTTATTTAAAAATAATTTAATTTTATTTATTTTAAAAATAATTTAAATTAATAAAAATTTAAGTCAAAAATAATTTATTTTATAAATAACTTAATTTAGTTTAAAAATATGTTAATTTAATACAAAAAAATTTAATTTAATTTAAAAAAAAATAATTTAATTGGAAAAAAAATTTATTTATGTTAAAAATAATTGAATTTAATTTAAAAATAATTTAATTTAAATAATCTAATTTAAGTTAATTTAATTTAAAAATAATCTAATTTAATTGAAAAACAATTTAAGTATATTTAAAAATAATTTGAAAATAAATAATTTTTTTTTTAAATAATTTAATTTAATTTAATTAAAAAAAATTTATTTATTTTAAAAATAATTTAATTGTAAAACAATTTAAGTTTATATAAAAATAATTTAAAAATAATTATTTTTTTTAAATAATTATATTTTATTTAATTTAAAAATAAATAATTTCATTAAAAATAATTTTATTTAATTTAAAAAACTCATTTAATTTTATTTAAAAATAATTTAAATTAATTAAAAAGAAATTTATTTGGTTTTAAAACAATTTAATTTAATTTGATTTAATTTAAAAATAATTTAATTTAATTTATTTTAAAAATAATTTAATTTAAGTTGAAAATAATCTATTTTCATTTGAAAATAATTTAATATAATTTAATTTAATATGAAAATAATTTAATAGAATTTAATTTAATTTTAAAATAAATAAAAATAAAAATACTATAGTTTAATTAAATTTAGAAAAAATTTAATTTAAATTGAAAATATGATTATTTTAATTAATTTAATTTAGTTCAATTTATTAAAAAATATTTTTTTCAAAATAATTTAATTTAAATAAATTAAAATAGGACAATTTAATTAAAAAATAATTTAATGTACTTCAAAAATAATTAAATTTATTCACTTCAAAAATAATTAAAATAAATAATTTAATTTAATTTAAAAATAATTTAACTTTATTTAGAAAAAATTTAAAAATAAATAAATTTAATTTAAAAAATATTTTATTTTATTTAATTTAAAAATAATTTTATTAAAAAATATTTTATTTTTATTTAAAAATTAAAAATTTTATTTATTTTAAAAATAATTTGATTTAATAAAAATTAAAGTCAAAATTCATTTAATTTATAAATAACTTAATTTAGTTTAAAAATATGTTAATTTAATTTGAAAATATTTAATTTTATTTTAAAAAAAATTAATCTAATTGGAAAATAATATAATTTAATTTAATTTAAAAACATTTTAATTTAAAAATAATTTAATTTAATTTAAAAATAATTTAAGTTAATTTAAAAATAATCTAATATAAGTTAATTTAATTTAAAAATAATCTAATTTAATTGAAAAATAATTTAGGTATATTTAAAATTAATTTGAAAATAAATAATCAAAATTTTTAAATAATTTTATTTAATTTATATAAAAATAATTTGAAAATAAATAACTTTTTTTTAAATAATTATATTTTATTTAATTTAAAAATAAATAATTTCATTGAAAATAATTTTATTTAATTTGAAAACTGATTTAATTTTATTTAGAAATAATTTAAATTATTCAAAAAAAAATTATTTCGTTTAAAAACAATTTATTTTAATTTCATTTAAAAAAAAATTGTTTTAATTTAAAAATAATTTAATTTAATTTATTTTAAAAATAATTTAATTTAAATTGAAAATAATTTATTTTCATTTAAAAATAATTTAATAATAATTTAATATAATTTGATATAATATAAAAATAATTTAATAGAATTTAATTTAATTTTAAAATAAATAAAAATACTATAGTTTAATTAAATTTAGAAATAATTTAATTTAAATTCAAAATATAATTATTTTAATTATTTCGATTTAGTTCAATTTATATAAAAAATAGTTTATCTTAATTTAAAAATAATTTAATTTAATTAAATAAAAAAATAGTTCAATTTAATTAAAAAATAATTTAATGTAATTTAAAAATAATTAAATTTAGTTTAAAAATAACATAATTTAATTTTAAAGTAATTTAATTTATTTTAAAAATAATTAATTTGAAAATAATTTAAATAAATTTACCAAAAGTTTAATTTAATTTAAAAATAATTTATTTTAATTTAAAAATTATTTAATTTGATATAAAAATAATTTTATTTTATTTAAAACTAATTAAATTTAATTTAAAAATAATTTAATTCTGTTTTAAAATAATTTATTTTTATTTAAAAATATAAATAATTTAATTTAGTTTATATAAAATAATTTTATTTAATTTTATTCAAAAATAATTCAATATAATTTAAAAATAATTTAATTTAATTTAAAAATATTTTAATTTAATTAAAAATAAATTAGTTTGATTTTAAAATAATTTAAAAATAATTTAATTTTATTTAATTTATTAAAAAAAAAAATTAATTTCAATTAATTTAAAACAAAAAAATTTAATTTAAAAATAATTTATATTAATTTAATATAAAAATAATGAAATTTAATTTTAAAATAATTTAATAAAATCTAAAAATAATTTAATTTATTTTAAAAATAATTTATTTAAATTTAAAAATAAATAAATTTATTTTAAAAATAATTTAACTTAATTTAAAAAATGTTTTTTTAATAATAATACAATCTAACAATAATTTAATTTAATTTAAAAATAATTTAATTTAATTTGAAAATAATTTAATTTAATTAAAAAATTAATTTAATTTAATTTAAAAGTAATGTTATTTTATTTAAAAATAATTTAATTTTATTTAATTTAAAAATAATTTTATTTCTTTTAATTCAAAAATAATTAAATATAATTTAAATATAATTTAATTTAATTTAAAAATATATTAATTATCTTTAATTTAAAAATAATTATTTTTTTTTGAAAATAATTTAATTATAATTTAATTCTATTTAAAAAAAAAAATAATTTTATTTAAAAATAATTTAATTTTATTTAATAATATTTAAAAATATTTTATTTTAATTTAAAAATAAAATTAAAATTAAAATTTAAATTATAATTTTATATAATTTAATTTAATTGAAAAATAATTTTTTTTTTTTTAAATAATTTAATTTCATTTCAAAATATTTTTTTTTAATTAATTTAAAAATAAATTTGATTAATTTAAAAATAAATTAATTTTATTTAAAAATAAATTAATTTTATTTAATTTAAAAATAATAGTAATTAATTTAAAAAGAATTTAATTTAATTTAAAAACAATTTAATTTCAAAATAATTTAATTTTATATATTTCAAAAATAATTAAATATAATTTAAATATAATTTAATTAAAAATAATTTCAAAATAATTTAATTTTATTTAAAAATAATTAAATTATATTTAAAAATAATTAAAATTAATTTAAAAATAATATAATTTAAAAATAATTAAATTTTATTTAAAAATAATTAAATTTTATTTAATTTAAAAATAATTTAATTTAATTTATAAATAACTTAATTTAATATAAAAATAATTTAATTTAACTTAAAAATAATTTAATTTAATTTAAAAATAAATTAATTTAATTTAAAATATTTTAATTTTATTAAATTTAAAATAAATTTAATTTAATTTGAAAATAATTTAATTTAATTGATTTAGGTTTTTTTATTTTAGGTTAATTTATTTTTATCTAAAAAATAATTAAATTTAATTTAAACATAATTAATGAATTTAATTAAAAAATAATTTATTTTAATTAAAAAATAATTCAATTTAATTTAGAAATAATTTTATTTAATTTAAAGATAATTTAAATTTAAAATAATTTAATTTTGTTTAAAAATAATTTAATTTTATTTAATTAAAAAATAATTCAATTTAGTTTAGAAATAATTTTATTTAATTTAAAGATAATTTACATTTAAAAATAATTTAATTTAGTTTAAAAATAACTATTTAATTTAAAAATAATTTTAGTTAATTTGATTTAAAAATAATTTAAATTATTTGTATTTAAAAATAGTTGTATTTAATTAAAAAATAATGCAATTAAATTAAAAATATATAATTAAAAATAAATTTTATTTTATTTAAAAATAAAATAATTTTATTTAATTAAAAAATAATTCAATTTATTTTAAAAATAACTATTTAATTTAAAAATAATTTTATTTAATTTGATTTAAAAATAATTTAAATTATTTTTATTTAAAAATAGTTTTATTTAATTCAAAAATAATTCAATTAAATTAAAAAATAATTTAATTTAACTTAAAAATAAATTAATTTGATTTTAAATTAATTTAATTTATTGTAAATACAATGTAATTTAATTAAAAAATAATCTAATTTAAGTTAATTTAATTTAAAAATAATTTAATTTAAAAATAATTTATTTAAAAATAATTTAATTTAATTTAAAAATAATTTAATTAAAAAATAATTAAATGTAATTTAAATATAATTGAATTTAATTTGAAAATAATTTAATTTTATTTAAAAATTATTTAGTTATAATTTAATTCTATTAACACTATAAATACATTATAATTTAATTCTATTAAAGGCGGGTGCGGGTAATAGTACCCGTTTCGACGACTGCTGTCTATCTGCGGGCCGGGTATTAGCACCCGCGCGTGCGTTAAAAGCTGGACAAGATATTATTACCTGCTTAAAAAGGCATATGGCCATAAAGGAGTAATAAATTTAGTATTTATTTTCTAGAATATTGATTATTTAGCATATTTAATCCGGATATCGCCCTGCAATAAAATATTACCACTCATTCTTTGTGTTCCAATAACATTTGTTAAATTATTTCATTTTACAACTTACACAGTATTTTAGGTTTATTGTTTGTCATATTTTGGGTCTTAAACCAATTTGTTATTCTCACCCTCCCCTACATTTAATGTATATAAACGGGCTATCTTGTCAAAATAAATCAGTTTGTAGTACCACTATTTCAATTCAACAATATTTCATTAAAAGTTTTAAAAAAGCACATATAATTTATATATATAAATATATATATATATATATATATATATATATATATATATATATATATATATATATACAAGATATGAAAGTTACTAAAAAGTAAAATTCGGATAACGTGCGTAGCACAAACCGCATAACCATGCTAAGAAATTGAAAGAAAAACAGAATATAACATCCAACCAAAAGGACAGGAACAACCCTAAACCAGGAACCTAACCTGTGTACAGTGAATAATACAACATCTTCTGTCACTCTTTGGCACACTCCGCTCGAAGATGCGTTGTGTGAGCCGTTTCGCTGCGTCAAAGCAAGTGACAAGAAACGGTCAAGACCTAAAAATGTCAGGGGCTGAAGGCCGGCAGTTCTTAATAAAAGCGACTGAAAACTAGTTGAAGAGCATTATTCACTGACTATAACTTAACATCTGAATCTATCGATAATTGTTCTATATATATATATATATATATATATATATATATATATATATATATATATATATATATATATATATATATATATATATATATATATATATATATATATATATATGGCAATGGATTATGATAGTGATGCCTATGCAGATGATTTGTCGCAAATTTCTAGCGATGCAGAGATTCCGGAATTTGATAGCGAAAGTGACGAGGAAGAATTGATTCGACCAAGAAGAAATAAAGCCTTGCCAATACCTTCTAGCGACGAAGAAAGTGATGGTGAAGTATTGGACTGGTCGGAAAGTGATAATGTGCCAATTATCGATGATTTCTTAGGACAAAGTAGGGTTTTCGTGATGCCAAATAATTCAGAAAATGTAATTGATGTGGTTCAGTTATTTATTGGAGACGATTTATTTGAATATATGGCGACCGAAACAAACCGCTACCATGCACAGAAGAACATTTATTTAGAGATCGTGCAGTGGTCCGTAAAGTCCGTAAAGTGGAAAGATGTATCTGTGATAGAACTGAAAAAAATTCTCGGATTGCTTCTACTAATGGGAAGAGTTCGTAAGGATACGAGGGATGAATACTGGTCGACAGATGAAATAATTAAAACTCCAATTTTTTCTCAAATAATGAGCAGGGATCGATTTAGGCAAATATGGTATTCATGGCATTTTTACAATAACGATGACAAAGATGATAGAGATCGCCTTAAAAAAATCCGCTCCATTATTTCATACATATTACCCAAATTTCAAGAAGTTTATAAACCACAGAGAGAATTGTCCTTACATAAAAGCATCATGTAATGGAGAGGTCTTCTAGCATTCAAAGTCTACAATGCTTCAAAAATAACGACATATTTTATTTTCATAAGAATGGTTTGTGAAGCGAAAACCGGCTACATATGTAATTTCCGAATATACTGTGGTGAAGGAAATCGACTGCAACACACAATTTTGAATCTTCTTCAGCCATATGTAAATTTATGGCATCACATATATATGGACAATTATTTCAATTGTGTGGACACTTGTGAAATACTTCTACAATATAGATTTCGGAGATGTGGCACTATTCGCATAAACAGAGGCCTTCCTCTCTGTTTAAAGAGCGCGAAATTGAATAGGGGGGAATCTATGTTTCGTCGGCGACAAAACATTTTGTTACAATGTTGGCAATCAAAAAGGCCTGTGCGTATGATTTCGACTATACATTCAGTTGATATTGTAGAAAGCCATAATATTGATTGGGCGACAAAAGAAAAAATCTGGAAACCAATATGCGATACGAATTACAATAAAATTTATGAAAGTTGTAGATCGCGCCGATCAATATTTATCATATTATTCTATAGTTCGTCATACGAAGAAATGGACAAAGAGAGCTGTGATGTTTATTGTCAACTGTGCACTATTTTATGCTTTTAGAGTGTATACAACATTAAATCCTCATTGTAATAGAAAATACAAAATATTTTTACATAATGTGGCAAAAGAGTGGATAAGGGAACCGACTACGGAAGGGATACACCCAGAAGGGATGACCCTCCAGGAAGGTTGTTAAAGGATACCAGAAAGCATAAATTAGTTAAACTAATTACAGGCTGCATAAAACTTAAACCCCAAAGACAGTGCCGCCTTTGTGCGGCGCATAAGAAGAAAAGTTTGACATGTCATATGTGCCAATTTTGCGAAGTGCCTCTTCACAAGGAAGATAGTTTTTTTAAATTCCACACTTTAGAAAAATATTAGTGACTGGTTTTATTACATAAGTTTAAAAACGACAAAACATTTTATTTGTTTATAAATTTTTTGCCCTTCCGTCAACAATCAACAACTTTACGTACACCTGCGCATTCACCATTACGAATCCATCCGGAGCATCCACCATCAGGATCAGCGATCCTGACTCAACCTCCTAAAATTTATCATCAAAATTTTGAAAATGTAGCCAGTTTTACCTTCACAAACTTTGCTTTTCAAAAATTTGTATTGTAGCTTACAAAAAACCTAAATCATCCCCTATTTTACCCCCTGCAGGGATGATATTGCAAAATAAACGATAAAATACGTATTTTTTTATTAATACGTATTATTTTTATTATTACGTATTAATTTCTTACCAAAAGCCTAAATATTAATTTTTAATCTCCCTAACTTGAAAAATGATCGGTTCCTCATACATCCCCTATTTCATCCCTTTCAGTTTTTTTTTAGAAAAAAGTATCTCAGGGTGCAATCAGAAGTCCTTTCTCAGGGTGCAATCGTTCAAATACCTAACTTTTGATAAAAAAGGCCTCGAAAATTACACCCGCTACGCAGCACAGTTTCATATCCTATCAATAAGCGGATACCCGCTCAAAATGTGTTAATTTAAAAATAATTTTATTTAATTTATTTTAATTGAAGAATAATTTAATTTAATTTAAAAATATTTCAATATAATTTAAAAATAATTTAATTTAATTTAAAAATAATTTTATTTGAATTAGAAATAATTTCATTTTATTTAATTTATTTGAAAAATTATTTAATTTTATTAAAAAAAAAAAATTAAATTAATTTGAAAATAATTTAATTTAATTTAAAAATAATCTAATTTAATTCAAAAATAATTTAATATAATTTATTTACTTTAAAAATTATTTAATTTAATTTGAAAATAATGTAATTTCATTAAAAAATAATTTTATTTTTTTTAATTTAAAAATAATTTTATTTTATTTAAAATAATTTAAAAATAATTAAATTTTATTTAAAAATAATTTTATATTATTTAAATAAAAGATAATTTTATTTAATTGAGAAAAAAATTTTAATTTAAAAATAATTTAATTTATTGTAAAAATAAATTAATTTAATTAAAAAAAAAAGTTAATTTAAAAATATTTTTTTTAATTTAATATAATTTAAAAAAAAAATTAATTTAAAATAATTTAATTAAAAAATAATTAAATATATTTTTAAAATAATTTAATTTAAAAATATTTTGTTTATTTAAAAATAATTTAATTTTATTTAAAAATAATTCTATTTAAAAAAATAATAAAAAAAATAAAAAATTTAAAATAATTTTATTTAATTTAAAAATAATTTAATTTATTGTAAAAGTAATTAAAATTAATTTAAAATTAATCTAATTCAAACGCAATTCAATAAAATTTAAAAATAATTTAATTTTATTTAAAAATAATTTAATTTTATTTCTAAATAATTTAATTTAATTTTAAAATAATTTTATTTTTATTTAAAATTAATTAAATTTTACTTAAAAATAATTTTATTTAATTTAAGTTAAAAAAAAATAATTTAATTTTAAAATTATTTAATTTAATTAAAAAATAATTTATTTTAATTTAAAAATACTTTAATTTATTTCAAACAATTCAATATAATTTTAAAATATATTAATTTAATTTAAATTTTTTTTTATTTTATTTAAAAGTAATTTTAATTTATTTAAATTAAAAATAATTTAACTTAATTTTAAAATAATTTTATATCATTTCAAAATAATTTAATTTATTTTAAAAATAATTTAGTTTAATTTAAAATTTTTTTTTTAAAAAATAATAGAATTTAAAGTAGGAGATTATCACTACGATATCTTCAAATATGTCAATAGCTGGAATTACACGGAAATCTTCTGTTACTTTTTGGTACACTCCGCTCTAGATGCGTGGTGTGAGCCGTTTGCTGCGGCAAAGCAAGTAACCGGAACGATCAAGACCGATTTTTTGTCAGGGGCTGAAGGACAACAGATATTATGAAAGTGTAAAGAAAATGAAATTAGAATTTGTGTAATTACTATTTTAGAGTCCAAGATAAGAAGATCTCTTCGGCTTCTCATTCAATGGGAACTCTTATCTCAACGCAAACTGACAGATAATTCTTATCGTGGCCTCTAAGCTAGTAATTACATAAATTGTAACTTCATTTTCTTCAATCTTTCATAATATCTGTTGATTTTCAGCCCCTGACAAAAATCGGTATTGACAGTTTCCGTTACTTGCTTTGACGCAGCGAACGGCTCACACCACGCAGAAGTAACAGAAGATTTCCGTGTAATTCCAGCTACTGACAGATTTGAAGATTTCGTAGTGATAATCTCCTAATTTAAATTCTATTATTAATTTTGTTCAAACCGTGACATCTCATTTTAAATTAAAAAATCAATTTAATTTAATTTAAAAACATTCGCAATACAGTTAATTTAATTTAGAAATAATTAAATTTTATTTAAAAATAATTTTAATTTAAAAATAATTTTATTTAATTTAATTCAAAATGAATTCAATATAATTTAAAATTAATTTAATTTAATTTAAAAGTAATTTTATTGAATTTAAAAATAATTTTATTTTATTTAAAACTAATTTAAAAAGAGGTTAATTTAATTTTAAAAATGATTTAATTTTATTTGATTTAAAAATAAATTAATTTAAAAATAATTTTATTGTATTTAAAAATGATTTAATTTTATTTAAAAATAATTTAATTTAATTTAAAAAATTTAATGTTATTTAAAAATAATTTAATTTTTTGTAAAAATAATTTTAATTAATTTAAAAAAATATTAATTTAATTTAATTCCAACATAATTCAATATAATTTAAAAATAAATTAATTTAATTTAAAAATAATTTAATTTAATTTAGAAATAATTTAATTTTATTTAAAAATAATTTTATTTTATTAATTTAAAAATAATTTAATTTATTTTAAAAATAATTTAATTTAATTAAACAATAATTTTATTTAATTTAATTTAAAAATACTTTAATTAAATTAAAAAAAAATGATTTAATACAAAAATAATTTTATTTACATTAAAAGCAATCTATATTAAGTTTTAATTATTTAAGTTATTTTAAAATAATTTAATTTAAAAATAATATAATTTAATTTGATTTTAAAATAATTTAATTTAAAAATAATTTAATTTAATTTATAAATAATTTAATTTATTATAAAAATAAATTAATTTTATTTAAAATAAATTTAATTTTTTTTTTAATTTTTTAATTTTATTAGTTAAAAATAATTTAATTTAATTTAAAAATAATTTAATTCAAAAAAAATCAATATAATTTAAAAATAATTTTATTTAAAAATAATTTAAAAATAATTTATTTTTATTTATAATAATTTAATATTGTTTAATTTAAAAAAAAAAATTTTAAAGTAATATAGTTTAATTAAAAAATAATTTAATTTTATTTAATTTATTTTAAAAATAATTGAGTTTAATTTAAAAAAAAATTAATTTAATTAAAAAATAAATTAAATTTAATTTAAAAATTATATAATGTAAGTTAATGTAATTCAAAAATAATATAAGTAAATAAAAAAATGTTTTATTTTATTTTATTTAAAAATAATTTTATTTAATTTTAAAATAATTTAATTTAATTTAAAAATAATTTAATTTTTTTTTTAAATAATTTAATTTTATTTAAAAATAATTTTATTTTATTTTAGTATAATTTTTCTTAATTGAATTTAATTCAAAAATATTTCAATATACTTCAAAAATAATTTTATTTAAAACTAATTTAAAAATAATTTAATTTATTTAAAAAAGATTTCATTTATTTAACCAGATAATGTAATTTAAAAATAATTTAATTTTATTTAAAAATTATCTTATTTTATTTAATTTAAAAATAATTTAATTTAGTTTAAAAATAATTTAAAAATAATTTAATTTAATTTAAAGATAATTTAATTTTTTTAAAATTAGTTTTATTTTATTTAAAAATAATTTAATTTTATTTAATTTGAAAATAATTGAATTTGTTTTAAAAATAATTTAATTTAATTTAAAAATAATTTAATTTCATTTAAAAATTATTTAATTTTATTTAAAAATTTATTTATTTTATTTAATTTAAAAATAATTAAATTTATTTTAAAAATAATTTAAATTAATTTAAAAATAATTCAATTCAAACATAATTCAATATAATTTAAAAATAATTAAAGTTAATTTGATTTAAAAATAATTAAATTTTATTTAATTTATTTTTAAAATTATTCAATTTAAATTAAGAAAAAATTAATTTAATTTAAATATAATTTAATTTAAAAATAATCTAAGTTAAGTTAATTTAATTTAAAAATAATTTAATTTAATTCAAAAGTAATTAAATACAATTTAAAAATAATTTATTTTATTTTAAAAATAATTTTATTTTATTTAAAAATTAATTAAAAATTATATATATTTTTTTTTTAATAATTTTATTTTATTTAATTTAAAATTAATTTAATTTATTTTAAAAAATAATTTTTTTTAAATATAATTTAATATAGTTTTATTTATTGTATTTAATTTATTGTAAAAATCATTTAATTTAATTTAAAAATAATTTAATTTAATTTAAAAAAAATTAATTTCTATAAATTATTTTATATTTAATTAATTAAATTTAATTTAAAAATAATTTAATTTAAGTTGAAAATAATTTAATTTAATTTAATTAAAAAATAATTTAATTTATTTTAAAAAATATTTAATATAAATTAACAAAAATTAATTTAATTTAAAAATAATTTAATTTAAGTTAATTTACTTAAAAATAATTTAATTTAATTCAAAAATAATTAAATATAATTTAAAAATATTTCAATTTAATTTAAAAATAATTAAATTTAATTTAAAAATAATTTAATTTTATTTAAAATTAATATAATTTTAATTAATTTATAAATAATTTTATTTACTTTAATTCAAAAATAATTCTTTTTTTTTTAAATAAATTTAATATAATATAAAAATAATTTAATTTAATTTAAAAAATGATTTCATTTTATTTGATTTAAAAATAATTTCATTTCAATTAAAAATAATTAAATTTTATTTAAAAATGATTTAATTACTTATACTAAAATAGCAGTTGGCACGCCTTTCCGGGAGGGGGCGGGAGAAATGTGTCAAATCAAGTTTCGAGAATGAAAACGGACAAAAAACGTTTTGAGTGATTTTCGAAAGAAATTGTGCCGGAAGAAAGTGGTAAAATGTTTAAAAATCTCCGGACAATTGACTAATTTTTAAGAAATTGTGGTGCCGCCACCACATTGTAGGATGTCAATCCTACAATTTGGTGGCAAAGCATATTGTAGGATGTCAATCCGCAATCGAGATCTACAAAAGTACAAACGGCACAACTTCCTGCCCTACACTTTCAGATCGAGAACAGACTGTTCATAGGCCGTGCTATTTGCTGTTAAAAGTTGCAAAAAGTTTGCAACGGGCAGAGTTATTGCAAAAAAACGAAATTCACATATTGAGTCCTAGCTAAGAGGCGCATACGAATTTTTCAGAAATTTTGGAATGGGGTCCTTCCGATGGAGATTGCCGACATTCTGAAACTAAGTTTGCACGATTTTTCGCGTTTTTTGTAACAAACAAATTATCAAGTATTTTATTTATCCTGGGTGAAAAATCTAAATCTTTGACCACGTTTCTCATTTAAATTAATTCTAACTAACTAACTAACTAGATTCTACAGCATGTGGAACAATAAGATTGTACACGCTTCTAAAGAAAAAATCGATCTGTCTAACACCACAATATCTAACACATTATTTTCGAAAAATATTTTATCTGGTGGTGGCTGCCGTAACATGTTAGAATTCTTTGTTGACGTCTGGATTCATTTAAAAAATTATTTCAGTAAGTTTCATACCACGTGGTACAATATTATTGCACACATTTTCAGAGAATTAGTAATTCTATGATATCCCTCAGTTATTTTTACAAAATAATACAACGCAGCCGAGAAAGCAATACATTCAAATAACTAAATTTTGAAAACTGCAACAGATGTATTCTAAACACTTTCAATTCTAGATAGCTCATATATTTATGTATCGAAATTGTCATTTTGGAATCTTCGTGGCCGATAGCATTGACACACTATTTTTTTTCACTATTTAATTCAGAAATTTGTGTTGAAATTCTTCAAATGTATTTTTTCAGTCCAACTTTCTGAACTCTGTCGAACGTGTATTTTAACGTGTAATAATTCACTAAAAACCGTTTTTGGTGAGGATTTTTTTTTGCAAACCTCCAACCACATCCTCCATTTAAACCAATGTAAATTGAAAATTGATATTCAGAAAAGGGGTACCCTTTGAATTTTTCTTTGGATTTTATATTTTTTACTTTTGTGGCTAAACCGAAGATTGTTACATAATTTGCAAAGAATACTTTTTTGTAGACACCGACGTCCCACGTTCGGATGAGCCGGTCATGATTTTCTATTTTGAGGCGTTGACGAGATATTTGCAAAACAATCTCCGACAAAAAGACAAAATAATTTGCTACGCCGTACCCATTGGACGGGGAGCGTTCAAATTTTGTCAGCTGATACTTCTGGTGGATACTCACATTCAATAAAAGGTTCATTGAAATCCTTACAGGCATAATAAATTTTATCGCAATTTTTGTTTATTTTAAAATTTCCGTCTTCGGTTTTTATGATGGGAATTAGTGATTGACCTGTCTGGATTTAAAAATATATATTTTAATAAGTTTCACACAACGTGGAACAATAAAATTTAACAGATTTGTAGAGAATAAGTGAGTCTATTATATTCCTCAGCTCGTTTTGCAAAATATTTTATCTTGCGGCGTTCGCCAACAAGTAATAAATTCAAATAACTATAAATTGAAAACAGCAACAGATATATTAAATATTTCAGATCTACAAAAATTATACATTTTTCTATTGACATTGATGTTTTGGTATCTTCGTGGCCGATAGCCTTGACACGGGATTCTTTCTAATAAAGAAATACTTATTAAAAACTTGCCAATATATATTTTTTGTCCCACTCTGCAAAGTCCACCAAAAATGCATTTAGCACTATTTTATAGAGCAGATTTTCATCTAAAAATTGTCATTTTCATCTTTGCAAAACGAACAGTTTTGTTTCAGAATAAATTAATTTGAAAACTTCTTAGCGCGTTTTCCATTTAAACCCATGTAAATTGAATAACTAAATTTAGAGAAAAAAATTTATATTTCTTACTATTGTGACTAAACCGAAGAATTTTACAAAATTTGCAAAATATACTTTTTGTAAACGTCGATGTCCTACACATGGAGATCCCGTTTATCATAATTTTCTATATTGAGGCGATGAAGAGATTCAAAAGCAAAAATAATTTCCCACACCGTATCCATTGGAGGCGGAACGTTCAAATTTGACCAGCGGGTACTTCATGTGGCCACCTATATTCAGTTAATGGTTCATTGAAAGCCTTGAGTTTTTTGAAAGGGTTAATACACATTTTGTCAATTTTTTAATATTTTGAAATTTTCGTATTCGGTATTGGTCGCAATTCATGATAAACATGTCTGGATCTCTTAAAAAAAATATTTTAATAAGCTTTACAATACGTGGAAGAATAAAATTTTACGAATACGTAGAGTCAAAATATATTATCTGGCGGCGACCGCCGCCCCTCAAATGCTAAGCGGCACACAATGTAAGACATTGAAATTACTATGGTTTGTAAACTTGGACAGATGAATTCAAAATTCTTTCAGTTCTGTGTAGCTTATACTCTCCAGGAAAAATAGGATAATGTGGCAAGGATTGTTGGTGTTGGCATACAACTTTGATAATAGAAATAAAGTGTTTCGCAGAACTGATTTTTTTTAACTTGTTTATTTGTCACATTTGACACAACAACACCAACTTGAATAAAACAATATATGTTGGTTATGTTGATCGTCAAAGTAAACAATATCAGTGTCAGTTAATTAATTTATTGGTTATGAAGTTTACAGTTAGATAATACATCATACAAACTTTTACATCACAGCTGTTTTTTTTATGTTGTAAGACTTAGTAACTAATATCACGTCGTTATTTACAGTAACTTTCTCTTATCCTTACTGGCAGCTTTTCATTTCAAATATCACTTCTTTAAATATAGTAACTTTAATTCGGGACAGTTAAGAACATTGTTTGAATAAATCCATATAAAAACAGATTTTGTTGTTTTTGATGTTTAGAAAAATAATTGTGCACATCAGGAATCGTCCAATTTGCAATTTCCCTTATTTTCACACATACACAATGCAGGTGGCACAAAAATCACCACAAGAGTAAATCATGTGACACGCACTTCAAGATTATTATTATTTGCTTGTTACTATTATATATATTGTTGTTATTTGTTACTATATATTGTTGTTACTTGTTACTATATATTGTTATAACTTGTTACTATATATTGTTGTAACCATTACAACTATTCCATCTACAACAATCGTTTCAACCTCATTCACTTTTCCACCCTATTCAACTATTCCATCCAGAATAACCCTTCCGCCCAAAAAACGATGCGCATGTACTAGTTTTATTTAAAATAATTTAATTTATTTTACAAATAATTTAATTTATTTAAAAAAAAAAAAAATAATTTAAAAATAAATTAATTTACTTTAAAAAAATTTAATTTATATTAAAAATAATTTAATTTAATTTAAAAATAATTTTATTTTATTTTATTTAGAAAATAATTTAATTTTATTAAAAAAAAAATATTTCAATTTAAAAATAATTTAATTTAATATAAAAATAATATAATTTCAGTTAATTTAATTTAAAAATAATTTAATTTAATTTAATTCAAAAATAATTAAATATAATTTAATTTCAAAATAATTTAATTTATTTAAAAAATAATGTAATTTTAATTAAAAATATTTTTATTTTATTTAATTTAAAACTAATTTAATTTATTTTAAAAATTATTTTATTTTATTTCAAAATAATTTCATTTTATTTAATTTATTTTAAAAATATTTTAATTTAATTAAAAAAAATTTAATTTAATTTAAAAATAAATTTATTTAATAAAAAAAATAATAATTTATTGTAAAAATATTTTAAATTAATTTAAAAATAATTTAATTTAATTTAACTCAAACATAATTCAATTTATTTTAAAAATAATTTAATTTAATTTAAAAATAATTTAATTCTATTAAAAAATGATTTAATTTTATTTAAAAATAATTTTGTTTTTTTTTATTAAAATAATATAATAAATTAATTTGATTTTATATAAAAATAATTTAATTTAATTTAAAAATAATTTAATTTAATTTAAAAATATTTTAATTTAATAAATTTAACTTAATTTAATTTAAAAAGAATTTAATTTAATCTAAAAATAATTTAATTCAATTTGAAAATAATTTAATTATTTTTAAAAATAAATTTATTCAATTATAATTTAATTCAATTTCAAAAATAATTTAATTTATTGTAAAAATAAATTAATTTAATCTAAATATAATTTATAATAATTTAAAAATTGTTCAATTTAATTTTAAATTTTTTTTATTTAATTTAAAAATAATTTAATTTAAGCTAAAAATAATTTGATTTTATTTAAAAATAATTTAATTTAATTTAAAAATAAATTAAATTAATTTAAAAATAGTTTAATTCATTGTTAAAATAATGTAATTTAAAGATAATTTGTTTTAATAATAATTTAATTTATCAATAATTTAATGAAATTTAAAATATTTAAATTTAATTTGAATATAATTTAATTTAATTAAAAAAATAATTTAATTTAATTTAAAAATAATTTAATTTATTTAATAAAAAATTTAATTTATTTAATTTAAAAATTATTTAATTTAATTTAAAAATAATTTCAATTAAAAACAATTTAATTTGATTTAAAAATAATTTAATTTCATTTAACTTAATTTCAAAATAATTTAATTTATATAAAAATTATTTTTAATTTAAAAATAATTAAATTTAATTTAAAAATAATCTAATTTAATTTAATGTATTTAAAAAATAATTTAATTTCATTTAAAAATTATTTTATTTTATTTAATTCAAAAATAATTTAATTTAGTTTAAAAATAATTTAAAAATAAATTTTATATAAATTAATTTAATTTAAAATAAATTTTAAAATAATTTTATTTTATCTAAATTTAATATAATTTAAAAATTAGTTCAATTTAAAAATAGTCTATTTTTGTTAATTTAATTTAAAAATAATTTAATTTTACTTCAAAAGAATTAAAAAATTATTTTATTTTATTTCAAAATAATTTTATTTTAATATATTTAAAAATTATTTTATTTAATTTAATTCAAAAATAATTCAAAACAATTTAAAAATATTGTAATTTTATTAAAAAATAATTTAATTTAAATTGTAAATAATCTAATTTAATTTGAATATAATATAATTTAATTTAAAAATAATTTAATTTAATCCAAAAATAAGTTAATTTAATAAAAAAATAATTTTATTAAATTTAAAAATAATTTAATTTAATTTAAAAATAATCTAAATTAAGTTATGTTAATTTAAAAATAATTTAATTTAATTTAATTCAAAAATATTTTAATACAATTTAAAAATAATTTAATTTAAATTTAAAATAATTTAATTTAATTAAAAAATAGTTATATTTAATTTATTTTAAAAAATTAAAAAAAAAATGATTTAATTCAAAAATATTATTTTTTACATTAAAAACAATCTAATTTAGGTTAATTTTATTTAAAAATCATTAAATATAATTTTAAAATAATTAATTTTAATTTAAAAACAATTTAATTTGATTTAAAACTAATTTAATTTAATTTTAAAATAACTTAATTTAATTTAAAAATAATTTAATTTATTATTAAAAATGAATTTTATTTTTTTTTAAATAATTTTTTTTTTTAAATATTTTTATTTTATTTTATTTAAAATCAATTTAATTTAATTTAAAAATAATTTAATTTAATGATAATCAAATTTAAGTTAATTTAATTTAAAAATAATTTACTTTGAGGATTCTGTAGCCTTGGGACTCGAAGGCATGTTCGTCCGTAAATCTGGTTTCCTGTACTGCTGTCAGTATTATGTTGTGTAGTGTTAGTGAATCAGTCAAATGTTTCAGTTTACCCACTTTTAGCAGTGCGTTGGAATTAAATGTTGCGAAGAAGCTCAGAATCCGAAGGTCCGCTAACTTCAACATAGGTTACGGTCGATTGGTTACCACCTGGGGTAGTGCATTTAGCGAGATTTTCCTTCATACTAAGTTGAAGAATATTCTTCATGGGACAGTGGCGATCCACTGTCCAAGATACTACCCAAGTTGTTAGCATAGGAGGCTTATTATTCGTGGTTGTCACGCGTCTAGACAGGTCGCCTTCACTACGGCTAAGAAGTTCGTCCGCCCTACACTTTTTAATTTTATCTCATTTACAAATAATTCAATATAATTTAAAAATAACTTAATTTAATTTAAAAATAAGTTAATGTATTTTTAAAATAATAAATTTAAAAATAATTTAATTTAATTTAAAAATAATTAAATTAAATTTAGTTCAAATATAATACAATATGATTTAAAAAAAATTTAATTTGAAAATATTTTTTTTTCACTGAAAAAAAAATTTATTTAGACAATTTAAAACTAATTTAATTTTATTTAAAACCAATTTAATTCTATTTAAAAAAAAAAAATTTAATTTAAAAATAATTATATTTAATTTAAAAATAACTTAATTTAACTTAAAATTATTTTATATTATTTAATTTAATAAAAAATTAAATAAAAAAAAAAAATTATTTAAAAATGATTTAATTTAATTTAATAATAATCTAATTTTAGTTAATTTAATTTAAAAATAATTTAATTAAATTTGGTTCAAATATAAAACAATATGATTTAAAATTATTTAATTTAAATTAAAAATATTTTTTTTTACTGAAAAAAAATAATTTTATTTAAAAACAATTAAAAAAAAATTTAATTTTATTTAAAAATTATTTAGTTTATTTTAATTTAATTTAAGTATATTTAATTTTAGTTTAGTTTATTTTAATTTTTAAAAATAATTTAATTTACTTTATAAATAAATTAATTAAATTATATTTAAAAATAATTTAATTTTAAATTAATTTAATTAAATTAAATTTAAAAATAATTTAATTTATTTTAAAAATAATTTAATTTATTCTAAAAATAATTTAATTTAATTTAGAAACAATTTAATTTAATTTACAAATAAATTAATTTAATTTAAAAATAATTTAATTTAATTTATTGTAAAAATAATTTAAAAATAATTATTTAATTTAATTTAAAAATAATTTAATTTAATTCAAAATAATTAAATATAATATTAAATTAATTTAATTTGAGTTAAAAATAATTTAACCTTATTTGACAATAATTTAAAAATATTTAATTTAATTTAAAAATAATTAATTTTATTTAATTTAAAAATAATTTAAATATAATTTAATTTGATTTAAAAATATTTAATTTAATTTATTTTAAAAACAATTTAATTTAATTTAAAAAAAAAATTATTTATTTTAAAAATAATTTAATTTAATTTAAAAATATTCTAAATTAATTTAAAAATAATTAATTATATTTTAATCTGATATAATTTAATTAACCTTAAGAATAATTTAATTTAATCTAAGAATAATTTAATTTAATTTAAAAATATTTTATTTTAATTTACAAATAATTTAATTTTATTTAAAAATATTTTAATTTTTTGAAAAAATAATTTATTTTAATTTAAAAATGATTTTTTTAATTAATAATTTCAATTAATTTACCAATAATTTAAGTTGATTTGAAAATAATTTAATTTAATTTGAAAATAATTTAATTTATTTAAAAATAATTTAATTTAATTAACAATTATTTAATATAATTTGAAAATAATTTGTTTTTATTTAAAAATAATTAAATTTAATTTAAAAATAATTAAATTTTATTTAAAAATAATTTTACAATAACTTAATTTTAATTAAAAATAATTTTATTTTATTTAATTTATAAAAAATAATATTATTTAATTCAATTCAAAAATAATGAAATAAAATTCAAAAATTTTTTAATTTAATTTTAAAATAATTTAATTTAATTTAAAAATATGTTATTGTAATTTAAAAATAATCTAATTTAAGTTAATTTAATTTAAAAAATAATTTAATTTAATTTAAAATTAATCTACCTTAAGTTAATTTAATTAAAAAATAATTAAAAATGGGCATTCAAAATTAATTAAAAACTAATTCAATGTAATGTAATTTAAAAATAATTTCATTTATTTAAAAAAAAAATTAATTTAATTTAAAAATAATTAAATTGAATTTAAAAATAATTAAAAATAAATTAATTTAATTGAAAAATAATTAAATTTAATTTAAAAATAATTTTAAATAATTATATTCATAAATAATTCAACATAATTTAAAAATAATTGAATTTTAAAATTTTGAATTGGTAAAACCATACAACATTATAGATAATCAGATAAACTTAATAAAGACGGAACAAAGCTTGAATATATAAATATACTCAACCTTTCCGGAACTCTATAATACTAATGAGTCTTTTTAGGACTACCAAAAACAAATCTCTTATGAAATTTGTCAGTTATTCTATAGCTTTCAGTCCACCTTCGTGGCACTCAACAAAAACCATAAAAATAACATTGAGTTTTAAGATCATGTCTTTCCGATACCTTGAGTGGATAGCCATCTGTGGACGCGTTTCGAGATCTATCTCTCATCAGCACAGCTCTGCTTCCATGAACAATATTTTGTAAATCACTCACTTGAAAACCCATGTGGTGTTGGGGTTAGATGTTTTTAATTTTGACATTTTGTGAGAGAGACATGAACTTAGCAGGTTATTGATATAAATGATAAATTTTGAATTGGTAAAACCATACAACATTAAAGATAATCAGATAAACAAAGCTTGAATATATAAATATACTCAACCTTTCCGGAACTCTATAATACTAATGAGTCTTTTTAGGACTACCAAAAATTTTAAAATAATTTAATTTTATTTATTAATAATTAAAAAATAATTTAATTTTATTTAAAAATAATTTAATTTTATTAAAAAATAATTTTGTTATTTAATTTAAAAATTATTTAATTTATTTTAAAAATAATTTCAATTTATTTAATTTATTTTAAAAATAAATTAGATTTATTTATTTTACGTACAAAATAATTTAATTTAAAAAAAAAATAATTTAATATAAAAATAATTTTATTTTGTTTAATTTAAAAAAAAAATAAAATAATTTATTTAAATTCAAAAATATTTTAGTATAATTCAAAAACAATTTAATTTAAATTAAAAATAAATTAATTTTATTTAAAAATATATTTTTTAATTTAATTAAAAAATAATTTACATTAATTAAAAAGAATTTTATTTAATTTAAAAACAATTTAATTTAGAAATATTTTAATTTAATTTTTAAATAATTTAATTTTTTGAAAAATGGTATAATTTAATCAATGATATATATTTTTTTAATAATAATTTAATTTAAAAATAGTTTAATTTTATTTAAACAAAATTTTATTTGAAAATAATTTATTTTAATTTTAAAAATAATTAAAGTAAATCTAAAAATAATTTTAATTTATATAATTTATGTTAAAAATAATTTAATTTAATTAAAAAAAAATAATGTGATTTAAAAATAATCTAATTTAAGTATTAAGTATTTTTAAATTGAAATAATTTAATTTAATTCAAAAATAATTAAACCTAATTTAAAATGAATTTAATTTGATTTAAAAATAATTTAATTTAAAAATTAATTAATTTAATTTAAAAATTAATTTATTTTATATAAAAATAATTATATTTTATTTAATTTATTTTAAAAATAATTTAATTTAATCTAAAATAAAATTAATTTAATTTAAAAATATATATATTTTTTTAAATAATTTAATTTTAGTTAATTCAATTTATAAATAATTAAAAAAAAAAATAATTTAATGTAAAAATAATTTAATTTAATTCAAAAATAATTATATATAATTTAAAAACAATTTTATTTAATTTAGAATTAATTTGAATTAATTTAAAAATATTTTTATTTTATTTAAAAATGATTTAATTTTTTTTTAAATAATTTTATTTTATTTAAAAATAAATTTTATTTTAATTAATTTAAAAAAAAATAATTAAAAAAACAATTTGATTTGATTTAAAAATAATTTAATTTGATTTAAAAATAATTTAATTTATATAAAGAATAATCTAATTTAAGTTATTTTAATATGAAAATATCTTAATTTAACAAAAACAATTAAATATAATTTAACAATAATTTAATTTAATTTTAAATTAATTTAATTTAATTAAAATATAATTTTATTTTATTTAATTTAAAAGTAATTCAATTTAATTCAAAATTAATTTAATATAATTTGATATAAAAATAATTTTATTTAATTTAAAAATTATTTAATTTATTTTTAAAATAATTTAATTTAAAAATAATTTAATCTCAATTGAAAATAATTTCCTTTAAAATTAATTTAAATTAATTTAAAATAATTTAATTTAATTTAAAAACAAATTAATTCAAAAATAATTTAATTTAATTTGATTTAAATGACTTTAATTTAAAAATAATTAAATATAATTTAAAAATAATTTAATATGAAATAAAAAATTTAATTCTATTTGAATTATAAATATTTTAAATTAATGATAACGAATTTTATTTAATTTAAAAGCAATTTACTTTACAAATAATTTAATTTAATTTGATTTAAAAATAATTTAATTTATTTTAAAATAATTTAATTTTATATAAATATAAATTAATTTATTTTTAAAATAATTTTATTTAATTTATTTCAAAAATAATTCAATATCGTTTTACAATAATTTTTATTCTATATTTTATAAATATATATTATATTTTATAAATAATTTAATTTAATTAAAAAAAAGTTAATTTAATTTAGAAATAATTTAATTTAATTCAATATAATTTCAAAATAATTTAATATAAAAATAATTTAATTTTAATTAAATTTTTTTTTTAAATAATTTTATTTTATTTTAATTAATTTAAGAATAATTTAATGTAATTTAAAAATAATTGAATTTTATTTAATTTATTATAAAAATAATTTAATTTAATATAAAAATAATTTTATTTTATTTAAAAATAATTTAATATTATTTAAAAATAATTTAATTCAATTTAATTTATAAACATTTTAAATTAATGAAAACGAATTTTATTTAATTTAAAAACAATTTACTTTAAAAATAATTTAATTTTTAATTTAATTTGATTTAAAAATAATTTCGTTTATTTTAAAAATAATTTAATTTAATATAAAAATAATTTAGTTTATTTTAAAAATAATTTAATTTAATTTAATTAAAAAATAATTTAATATAGTTAAAAAATAATTTAATTTTATTTAAAAATAATTTAAAAATTATTATACTTAATTTTAAAACAATTTTATATTATTTAATTTAAAAATAATTTAATTTAATTTAAAATATTTTTTTTAAATTTAATTTAATTTTATTTCATTTAAGAATAATAAAATTTAATTTAAAAATAATTGAATTTTAATTAAATTTAATTTAAAAATATTTGAATTTGAATTATTTTATTTTAAAAATAATTGAATTTTATTTAATTTATTTAAAAAAAAATTAATTTAATTTAAAAATAATTTAATTTTATTTAAAAATAATTAATTCTATTTAATTTGTAAATACTTTAAATTAATGAAAACAACATTTAATTAATTTAAAAGAAATTAACTTTAAAAATTATTTAATTTGATTAAAAAATAATTTAATTTATTGTAGAAATAATTTAAATTAATTTAAAAATATTTTTTATTTTACAATAATTTTATTTAACAATAAATTAATTTAATTTTAAAACACTTTAATTAAATTTAAATATAATTTAATTTAATTAAAAAAATAATTTAATTTAAATAGTAAAAATAATTTAATTTACCTAATTTAAACATTTTTTTTTTAACAATAATTTAATTTAATTTAAAAATAATTAAATTAATTTTGAAAATATTATAATTTAATTTAAAATAATTTAATTTAATTTAAAAATAAACTAATTTAAGTTAATTTAATTTAAAAGTAATTTAATTTAAATTAAATATATTTTAATTTTATCAAAAGATAATTTTATTTTTATATAAATTAAAAATAATTAAAATTTAATTTCAAAACAATTTAATTTAATTTAAATTTTTTTCAATTTTAATGAATTTATTTTAAAAATAATTGAATTTAATTAAAAAAAATTAATTTAATTTAAAAAAAAATTAGTTTTATTTAAAAATTATTTTTTTTTAAAAATGATTCAATTTTATTTTAAAAAAAATTAAATAAGTTTATTTTAATTTAAGAATAATTAAATTTAATTTAAAAATAATTGAATTTTATTTAACTTATTTTAAAATTAATTTAATTTATTTAAAAAATAATTTAATTTTTTTTTAAAAGAATAAAAAAATAATTTAAATTTATTTAAAATTATTTTTTTATTTAATTTAAAAATAATTTAATTTTATTTAAAAATTATTTAATGTTATTTATTTTAAAAATAATTTAAATGAAATAAAAAGAATTTTATTTAATTTTAAAACAAGTTATTTTAAAATTAATTTAATTTAATCTGATTTAAAAATAATTTAATTTAATTTAAAAATAAGTTAATTTATATTTCTAATAATTAAATTTAATTTAAAAATAATTTAATATAAATTGAAAATAATTTAATTTAATTTAAAAATAATTTAATTTTATTTAAAAACAATTTAATTCAAAAATAATTTAATTTAGTTTGATTCAAAAATATCTAATTTAATTTAAAAATAATTTTATTAAATTTAATTTAAAAATAATTATATTTAGATTGAAACAATTTTTATTTAATTTCAAAATATTTAATTTATATAAATTTAAAAATCAATAAATTTGATTAAAAATAATTTTATTTTATTTAATTTAAAAATAATTTTATTTTTCTCAACAGCAATTAATTATAATTTAATTTCATTTAAAAATAATTTAGTTTATTGTGAAAATAATTCATTTTAATTTAAGAATAATTTTTCTATAATATTAATTTAATTTAATTTACCAATAATTTAATTTTATTTGAAAATAATTTAATTTGTTTAATTTGAAAATAATTTAATTTAATTTAAAAATAATTTAATTTTTTTTAAAAAGAAATAAAAAATAATTTAATTTTATTTAAAATTATTTTTTTTATTTAGTTTAAAAATAATTTAATTTTATTTAAAAATTATTTAATTTTATTTGATTTAAAAATAATTTAAATTAAATAAAAAGAATTTTATTTAATTTTAAAACAAGTTAATTTAAAATTAATTTGATTTAATCTGATTTAAAAATAATTTAATTTAATTAAAAAATAAGTTAATTTAAATTTCTAATAATTAAATTTAATTTAAAAATAATTTAATGAAAATTGAAAATAATTTAATTTAATTTAAAAATAATTAAATCTAATTTGTAAATCATTCAATTTAATTTAAAAAATAATTTAATTTAATAAAAAAATAATTAAATATAATTTAAAAATAATATAATTTATTTAAAATATAATTTAATTTAATTGAAAAATAATTTTAAAATAATTTAATTTTAAAATAATTTAATTTATTGTGTAAATAATTAAATTTAATTTAAAAATATTTTTTTTAAATAATAATTTAATTTAATTTTAAGATATTTTTTTAACAATAATTTAATTTACTTTAAATTTAATTAAATTTAATTTGAAAATCATTCATTTTAATTTGAAAAATAGTTTAATTTAATTTAAAAATAATTTAAAATAATTTAATTTAATTTAAAAAAAAAATAGTTTAATTTAAAAATAATTTTATTTTATTTAAAAATTATTTTATTTTATTTGAAAATAATTTAAATTAATTAAAAAATAATTTAATTTAATTTAAATTAATTTTTATTTTACATAATTTATTTTGAAAATAATTTAACTTTAAGTAAAAATTATTCAATTTTATTTAATTTAAAAATATTTTAATTTAATCTAAGAATAATTTTATTTTTTTGAAAATTAATGAAATTTTATTTTATTTAAAAATAATTCAATTTATTTAAAAAATAAGTTAATTGAAAAATAATTTTATTTTATTTAAAAATATTTTTTTTATTTAATTTAAAAATAATTTTTATTTATTTAAAAATAATGCAATTTTATTAAAATTAATTCAATTTAAATTAATTAAAAAGAATTTTATTTTAATTTAAGAACAATTTATTTTAAAAATAATTTAATTAAATTTGATATAAATATAAATTAATTTAATTTAAATATAATTTAATTTAATTTAAATATAATTTAATTTGATTTAATAATAACTTCATTTATTTTAAAAATAATTTAATTTAATTTAAAAATAACTTAATTTATTGTATCAATCAATTTGATGATTCATGATTCATGATGATTAAATTCAATTTGATTAAAAATTATTTAAATTTAATTTAAAAATAATTTAATTTGTTTATTAAAAAAATAATTTAATTTAATAAAATTTATAAATAATTTAATTTAATTAAAAACAAATTAATTTATTCTAAAAATAATTTAATTTAATTTAAAAATAAATAGTTTAATTTAATTAAAAAATAATTCAAATTTTATTTAATTTAATCTAAAAAATTTAATTTTATTTGAAAATAATTTAATATTATTTAATTTTAAAATAATTCAAATTAATTTAAAAATAATTTAATTTATTTTAAAAATAATTTAATTTATTTTGAAAATAATTTAATTCAAATTGAACAAAATTTAATTTAATTAAAAAATATTTTAAAATAATCTAAAAATAATTTAATTTTATTTAAAAATAATTTTATTACATATAATAAAATAGTTTGGTACGCCTTTCCGGGAGGGGGCGGGAGAAATGCGTCAAATCGGGTTTGGAGAATAAAAATGGACGTTTTGAGTTATTTTCGAAAGAGATTTTGCCGGGAGAAAGTGGTAAAATGTTCAAGAAACTCTACACAATCGGCGGGGGGTGCGGCGCGAAAAAGAAATTTCGATTTCTCTGCCGCCGAGCGGCCGAATTTGAACCGATCGCGACGCGAGTGGTGCTATCGGGAGCGCCGATTTTTTCCGCACATAACTGTCCTCTCAAATTTTCAAGTCTTTGCTGAAAATTTGGATAAAAGTGCGAAAAACCGTCTTTCAACTTTACCGCGGCATTTCGCAAATTTCAGCACTTTTCTGCAAGGGTTGTAAATGTCGCTTCTTCTTCGGCTGCGGTTCAGCGTGGGCGAATTTTCAAAAATTCTTCAAATTTCGGGTACGTCAAAATCGGAATTTTAAACAGTTTTTCTATTCCGAGTTTTAAATGTATTTAATTTGGTAATAAACGTAATTGTTTTGTAACAAACAAATTAACAAGTACTTTATTTATCCTGGGTGAAAAATCTGAATCTTTAACCAAGTTTCTCATTTAATTTGACGGCTGGTTTCATTAAAAAAATGTTTAAATAGATTCTACAGCATGTGGAACAATAAAATTGTACACGCTTCTAAAGAAAAAGTCGATCTGTCTAGCAACTCAATTTCTAACAAATCATTTTCGAAAAATATTTGATCTAGCGGTGGCTAGCATGTTGGAATTTATTGACATGTTTTTTATTGACGTTTGGATTAATTTAAAAAATATTTTAGTAAGTTTCACACAAGGTGTAACAATAAAATATCACACATTTGTAGAGAATTAGTCAGTCTGTGATATCCCTCAGTTAGTTTTGCAAAATATTTTATTTGGCGGCCGCCGCCGCCCCTCAAACTCGGACATTACAAAAAATAATCTCTATTACACATAATTAAAAAATAATAAATATAAATAACTATAAATTGAAAACTGTTACAGATATATTGAAATTGCTTTCAGATCTATATAGATTATAAATTTTTCTATTCAAATTGACGTTTTGGTATCTTCGTCGCCGATAGCCTGGGCACATAGTTTTTCTAATAAAGAAATATTTATTGATAACTTGCTTTCAACTCTTTTTTCCAAGTCTCCGAAGTTTACCAAACATGTCTTTAGCGCTACTTTATAGAGCAGATTATATTAAAATATTAAATATAATTTAATTTTATTTAATTTATTAAAAAAAAAAATAATTTCATTTAATTAAAATTTAATATAAAAATAATTAAAATTAATTAAAAAAAATTTTAATCTAAAAATAATTTAATTTATTTTAAAGATAATTTATTTTAAATTAAAAATAAATTAATTTGATGTAAAAATAATTTACTTTAATTTAAAAAAATAATTTCATTTAAAAATAATCTTATTTATTTTAATTTAATTTACAAATAGTTTATTATAATTTAAAAATAAATAATTTTTATTTAAAAATAATTTAATTTAATTTAAGAATAGTCTTATTTAAGTTTATTTAATTTAAAAATAATTTGTTTTAATTTAAAAAATAATTTATTTTAGTTTTATTAATATTATAATATTATTTTATTAATATTTATATTAATATAATAATTCAATGTAATTTAAAAAAAAATAATTTATTCTAAAAATAATTTAATTCAATATTCAAAAATAATTCAATATGATTTACAAATAATTTAATTTAATTTAAAAATAATTTTATTTTATTTGAAAATAATTTAATTTAAAAATATTTTAAAAATAATTTAATTTTATTTAAAAATATTTTCAAAATAAATTAATTTAATTTAAAAATAATTTAAAAATAAATTTATTTTATTTAAAAATAATTTTATTTAATATAAAAATATATTTTTTTAATTAAATACAAAAATAATTCAAAATTATTTAAAAATAATTTAATTTAAATTTAAAATAATTTAATATAATTTAAAAATAATTTCATTTTGTTTAAAATAAATTAAAGAATAATTTAATTTATTTTAAAAATAATTCAAATTTATTTAAAAACAATTTGTTAATTTAAAAAAAAAATTAATATAAAAATAATTTAATTTAATTTAAAAATAATTTTATTTTGTTTAATTTAAAAATAATTTAATTTAATATAAAAATACATTAATTTTATTTTAAATAATTTAATTTTATTAAATTTAAAATAAATTTAATTTAATTTCAAAATAATTTCTTTTAATTGATTTAGAAATAATTTATTTTATTCTAAAAATAATTAAATTTAATTTTAACATAATTTATGAAGTTAATTAAAAAATAATTTGATTTAATTAAAAAATAATTAGAAATAATTTTATTTAATTTAAAGATAATTTAAATTTAAAATAATTTAATTTTGTTTAAAAATAATTTAATTTTATTTAATTTAAAAATAATTAAATTTAATTTAAATTTAATTTAAATTTATATAAAAATATTTTTTTTATAATTAAAAAATTATTGAAATTAATTTAAAAAGAATTTAATTTAATTTAAAAACAATTTAATTTAAAAATAATTCAATTAAATTTGATTTAAAAATAATTTAATTTTATATATTTCAAGATTAATTAAATATACTTTAATATAATTTAATTTAATTTAAAAATAATTTAATTTTCTTTAATTTAAAAATACTTTAATTTCTTTAATTTGAAAATAATTTAATTATAATTTAATTCTATTTGAAAAAATTAATTTAATTTAAAAATAATTTAATTTTATTTAATTTATTTAAAAAATATTTTATTTAAATTTAAAAATAAAATAATTTAAATTACAGATAGTTTAATTTAATTTAAAAATAATCTAATTCAATTTAATTTTAAAATAATTTAATTTATTGTAAAAACAATGTAATTTAATTGCAAAATTATCTAATTTAAGTTAATTTAATTTAAAAATAATTTAATTTAATTCAAAAATATATTAATATAATTTAATTTAAAAATAATTCAATTAAATTTGATTTAAAAATAATTTAATTTTATATATTTCAAGAATAATTAAATATACTTTAAATATAATTTAATTTAATTTAAAATTAATTTAATTTTCTTTAATTTAAAAATACTTAAATTTCTTTAATTTGAAAAAAATTTAATTTTAATTTAATTCTATTTGAAAAAATTAATTTAATTTAAAAATAATTTAATTTTATTTAATTTATTTAAAAAATATTTTATTTAAATTTAAAAATAAAATAATTTAAATTACAAATAGTTTAATTTAATTTAAAAATAATCTAATTCAATTTAATTTTAAAATAATTTAATTTATTGTAAAAACAATGTCATTTAATTGCAAAATTATCTAATTTAAGTTAATTTAAATAAAAAATAATTTAATTTAATTCAAAAATATATTAATATAATTTAAAAATAAATTCATTTTATTTAATTTAAAAATATATTTTTTTAATTAAATTCAAAAATAATTCAAAATTATTTAAAAATAATTTAATTTAAATTTAAAATAATTTAATATAATTTAAAAATAATTTCATTTTGTTTAAAATTAATTAAAGAATAATTTAATTTATTTTAAAAATAATTCAAATTTATTTAAAAACAATTTATGTTAATTTAAAAAAAAATTAAAATTAAAATAATTTAATTTAATTTAAAAATACATTAATTTAATTTTGAATAATTTAATTTTATTAAATTTAAAATAAATTTAATTTAATTTCAAAATAATTTCTTTTAATTCATTTAGAAATAATTTATTTTATTCTGAAAATAATTAAATTTAATTTAAACATAATTTATGAATTTAATTAAAAAATAATTTGATTTAATTAAAAAATAAATAGAAATAATTTTATTTAATTTGAAGATAATTTAAATTTAAAATAATTTAATTTTGTTTAAAAATAATTTAATTTTATTTAATTTAAAAACAATTAAATTTAATTTAAATTTAATTTAATTTTATTTAAAAATATTATTTTTATATAATTTAAAAATTATTGAAATTAATTTAAAAAGAATTTAATTCAATTTAAAAACAATTTAATTTAAAAATAATTCAATTTAATTTTATTTAAAAATAATTTAATTTTATATATTTCAAGAATAATTAAATATACTTTAAATATAATTTAATTTAATTTAAAAATAATTTAATTTTCTTTAATTTAAAAATACTTTAATTTCTTTAATTTGAAAATAATTCAATTATAATTTAATTCTATTTAAAAAAAAATAATTTAATTTAAAAATAATTTAATTTTATTTAATTTATTTAAAAAATATTTCATTTTAATTTAAAAATAAAATAATTTAAATTAAAAATAATTTAATTTAATTTAAAAATAATCTAATACAATTTAATTTTAAAATAATTTAATATATTGTAAGAACAATGTAATTTAATTGCAAAATTATCTAATTTAAGTTAATTTAATTTAAAAATAATTTAATTTAATTCAAAAATATATTAATATAATTTAAAAATAATTTAATTTAATTTAAAAATAGTTTAAATTAGTTTAAAAATAATTTAATTTAAAAATTATTAAATTTTATTTAAAAATTATTTAATAATTTTTTAATTTAATTTGAAAAAATACAATTTAAATTAAAAATAATTTAATTTAATTTAAAAATAATCTAATTTAATTTAATTTAAAAATAATTAAATTCAATATAATTTTGAAATAATTTAACTTATTTTAAAAATATTTTAATTTAATTAAAAAAGAATTTGATTTGAATTAGTTTAAAAATATTTCAATTTAATTTAAAAATAATTTCTTTTAATATTAAAACATTTTAATTTAAAAATAATTTATATTATTTTGATTTAAAAATAATTAAAATAAATTGAATTTAAAAATAATCTAATTTTTATTAAAAAAAAATAATTTAAAAATATATTTATTTTATTTGAAAATAATTTTATTTTATTTAATTTAAAAATAATTTTATTTTATTTAAAAACAATGTTATTTTATTTAATTTTAAAATAATTTAAATTAATTTTAAAATAAATTAACAATTTAATTCAAAAATATTTGAATTTAATTTGATTTAAAAATGATTTAATATAAAAATAATTTAATTTTATTAAGAAAGAATTTAGTGTGATTTAATTTACAAACAATTTAATTTATTTTAAAAATAATTTTATTTAACATAAAAATAAATTATTATTAAATTTTAAAATAATTTAATTTATTTTTAGTATAATTTAATTTAATATAAAATGATTTAATTGAATTTAAAAATAATTTAATTTATTCAAAAAATAATTTATTTCAATTTAAAAATAATTTAATTTAATTTAAAAATAAATTAATTTAATTTAAAATTAATTTAATTTATTGTAAAAATAATTTAATTTAATTAAAAATATTTTTTTCTTAATAATAATGTAATTTAACAATCATTTAATTTAATTTAAAAATAATTAAATTTAATTTGAAAATAATTTAATTTAATTTAAAAAGTAATTTAATTTAATTTAAAAATTATTTAATTTAAATTAAAAATAAACTAATTTTTTAATTTATTTAAAAAATATTTTATTTTTTTAAAAAAATAATTCAATATAAATTAAATTGATTTGAAAATAATTAATTTTAATTAAAAAAAAATTTAATTAAATTTAAAATTATTTTAATTTTATTTAAAAATAATTTTATTTTATTATATTCAAGAATAATTTAATTTTTTTTAAATAATTTAATTTAATTTAAAAATAATTTTATTTTATTTTATTGAAGTGTAATTAATTTAATTATGAAAATAATATAATTTAATTTGAAAATAATTTAATTTGATACATACAAAAATTTATTTAATTTATTTTAAAAATAATTTAATTTAAGTTTATTTAATTTAAAAATATTTTAATTTAATTTAATTGAAAAATAATTAAATATAATTTAAAACTAATTTAATTTAATTTAAAAATAAATGAGTAATTTTAAAATAATTTAATTTAAAAATAATTTTATTTTATTTAATTTAAGAATAACTTAATTTCACAAATAAGTTTAATAAAATCTAGAAATAATTTAATTTATTTTAAAAATATTTTAATTTAATTTAAAAATAATTTAATTAAATTTAAAAATCATTTAATTTTATTTAGAAACAATTTAAAAATAGTTCAATTTTCTTTAAAAATCATTTTATTTAATTTAATTTAAAAATAATTTACATTAATTTAAAAATATTTTATTTAATTTAAAAACAATTTAAATTAAAGATAATTTAATTTACAAATAATTTTATTTAATTTAATCATAAAATTTAATTTGAAAATAATTTAGTTTAATTTAAAAAAAATATATTTATTAAAAAAAAATTCAATTTAATTGAAAATAATCTAATTTAAGTTAATTTTATTTGAAAATAATTTAATTTAATTTAATTTAATGCAAAAATAATTAAATATGATTTCAAATGAATTTAATTTGATTTAAAAATAATTTCATTTAAAAATATTTTTAATTTGATAAAAAATAATTTAATTTATTTTGAAAATAATTTAAAAATGATTTTATTGAATTTAAGAATTATTTAATTTAATCTAAAAATAATTTGATTTAATTTAAAAATAATTTAATTTCATTTAAAAATAAATTTAATTTAAATATAATTTAATTTATTGTAAAAATGATTTAATTTAGATAGATAATTTTTTTAATAATAATTTAATTTAACATTAATTTAATTTTAATTAAAAAATATTTAAAAATATTTTAAATGTATTTAAAAATAATTTTATTTTATTTAATTTAAAAAAAAATTAATTTAATTTTAAAAATGTTTATTTTAAAAATAATTTAATTTAATTTAAAAATAATCTAATTTAAATTATTTTAATTTAATTCAATAATTAATCAATGTAATTTAAAAATTATGTAATTTAATTTAAATATAATTTAATTAAAAATATTTTAATTTAATTTATGTTTATTATTTATGTATGTTTAATTATTGTTAAAAATTTAATTTTAATTAAAAAATATTTAGAAATATTATAATTTTATATAAAGATAATTTTATTTTATTGAATTTAAAAATAATTTAATTTTAAAAGTAATTTTATTTAATTTAAAAAATATTTAATTTTATTTAAATTATTTAAAAAATAATTTAATTTAATTAAAAAAAGTTTAATTTAATTGAAAACTAATTCAATTTAATTTAAAAATAATCAAATTTAAAAACAATTCAATTCGAAAATAATTTAATTTAATTTAATGCAAAACAAATTACATATAATTTAAAACGAATTTAATTTAATTTAAAAATAATCTAATATAATTTAAAAATTATTTTATTTTATTTTATTTAAAAATATTTTAATTTAATTTAATTAAAAAATAATTCAATATAATTTAAAATTTATTTAGTTTAGAATAAATAATTTATTTTGAAAATAATTTTATTTTATTTCATTTATTTTAAAAATAATTTAATTTAATTTAAAAGTAAATAATTTAAATTATTTTAAAAATGATATAACTTAAATTAATTTAATTTAAAAATAATTTAATTTAATTTAAAAATTATGTTATTTTTTTAAAAAATAATTTAATTTATTCTAAAAATAATTTATTTCAATTTAAAAATATTTTAATTTAACACTTATTTAAGTTAATTTCAAAATAATTAAATTTAATTTGAAAATAATTTAATTTAAATTAAAAAATAATTTAATTTGATTAAAAAATAATTTAATTTAAAGTAAAAATAATCTAATTTATGTTAATTTAATTAAAAAATATTTTAATTTTATTAAAAAATAATTCAATATAATTTAAATTAAATTAAAAATAATTTAATTTAAAAATAATTTAATTTTATTTAAAAACAATATAATAATGTTTGACTTTTATTTAAAAATTATTTTATTTTATTCAATTTAAAAATAATTTAAATTAAAATTTTTTTTAATTTTTAAAACATTTTTTAAAAATAATTATATTCAATTTAAAAATAATTTAAATTTATTAATTTCATTTTAAAAATAATTTAATTTAATTTAAAAAAAATTTAATTTCATTTAGAAAAAATCTAATTTACGTTAATTTAATTTGAAATTAATTTAATTTAAATTAATGCAAAAATAATTAAATATAATTTAAAATGAATATAAATTGATTTAAAAATAATTTAATTTAAAAATGATTTAATTTAATTTAAAAATAATTTAATTTGACTTAATTTAAAAATATTTTGTTTAATTTAAAAATAATTTAATTTAACTTGAAAATAATTTGGTTTAATTAAAATTAAAAATAATTTAATTTACTTTGAAAATAATTTAATTTAATTAAAATATGATTCAATTGAATTTAAAAATAATTTATTTTAATCTAAATATAATTTAATTTAATTTAAAAATTATTTAATTTCATTTAAAAATAAACCAATTTAATTTAAAAATAATTTAGTTTATTGTGAAAATGATTTAATTCAATTTAAAGATAATTTTTTTGAATAATAATTTAATTTAACAATAATTTAATTAAATTTAAACATAATTAAATTTAATTTGAAAATAATTTAATTAAATTTAAAAAATAATTTAATTTAATTTAAAAATAATTTAATTTAGTTTAAAAATTATGCAATTTAATTTATTTCAAAAATAATTAAATATAATTTAAAAATAATTTATTTTAATTTAAAAATAATTCAATTTTAAATAAAGATAATTTAATTTTATTTAATTTTAAAATAATTTAAATTAATTTAAAAATAATTTAATTAAAAAATTATTTAATTTGATTTAATTTAAAAATTATTTAATTTAGTTTCAAAATAAGTTAATTTAATTTAAAAATATTGTAATTTAATTTAAAAACAATTTATTTTAATTTGAAATTAATTTGATTAATTTGAATTAAAAAATATTTTAATGAAATATAACAATAATTTAATTAAATTTGACAAAAAAATTTAATTTAATTTTATTTTATTTAAAAATAAATAAATTTAATTTAATTTATAAATAATTTAATTTAATTTAATTAAAAAATAATTTAATATAATTTAAAAATAATATATTTTAATTTAATTTAAAAATAAAATAATTTAATTTAAAAATAATTTAAGAAACATTTTTTTTAAACAATTTAGTTTTATTTGATTTAAAAATAATTTAATTTAATTTAGAAAATAATCTAATTTAAGTTAATTTAATTTAAAAATAATTTATTTAATTTAAAAATAATTTAATTTGATTGAAAAATAGTTTTAGTTTATTTAAAAATAATTTAAAATTTTTAAATTTTTTTTTAAATTATTTTATTTTTTTTTTTTTTTAAATAATTATTTTTTATTTTAAAATTGATTTAATTTTATTTAAAATAATTTAAATTAATTGAAAATAAATTTGTTTCCTTTAAAAAACAATTTAATATATAAATAATTTGATTTAAAAATAATTCAATTTAATTTAAAAATAATTTAGTTTAGTTTAAAAATCATTTAGTACAATTTATTTTTAAAATAATTTAATTTAAATTGAAAATAATTTAATTTCATTTAAAAAGAATTTAATATAATTTAAAAATACATTAATTTAATCTAAAAATAGCCGGCGCGAGTGGTGTAGTGGTGACGCTCATGGCCTCATGTTAGAGCGCTAACGGACAGGTATAGAGGTCCGAGTTCTATCCCCAGCGCCGGCCGCATTTGTTCCAGAAGACAAATGTGTAAAATGGCTATTAGCGCAATTTACAATAACAACAGGTTTCTGGGCCTAAAGTGAATGTGATAGAATACAATAGGCCATAGGCCGACGTGTTCGAAGGGTCGGCAAACCCGGTATTCACATCGAACCAAACTTTAATAAAAAAAAAAAAAAAAAAAAAAAATCTAAAAATAATTCAATTAAATTTAAAAGTAATTTAATTTATTTTAAAAATAATTTTTATTTAATAATAATTTAATTTAATTTAACAAGAATTCAAGTTTATTTGAAAATAATTAAATTTAATCTGAAAATGATTTAATTTAATTAAAAATAATTTAATTTAATATAAAAATAATTTAATATAGTTTAATTTAATTTCAAAATAAATTAAAATAAAAATATTTTAGTTTTATTAAATTTAGAAATAATTTAATTTAATGTCAAAATAATATAATTTAGTTTAATTTATTTAAAAAATTATTTATTTTAATTTAAAGATAATTTAATTTAATTAAATTTAAAAAGAATTCAATTTAATTTAAAAATAACTTAATTTAATTTAAAAATAACAATTTTTTTATAAATAATTAATTTAAAAATAATTTAAATTAATTAAAATAATAATAATAATTAAATTAACAATAATTTAAAAATAATGTTATTTAATTTATAAATTATTTAATTTATAATGAAAATAGTTTTTTTTTTTAATTAAATTTTATTTAAAAATAATTTAGTTATATTTAAAGAAAAAATTATTTAATTTAGTTTATATAAAATAATTTTATTTAATTTTATTTAAAAATAAATCAAAATAATATTAATATAATTTAATTAAAATTAAAAATAGCTTAATTTAATTAAAAAATAATTCATTTTTTGTTAAAAATTATTTAATTTTATTTAATTGAAAAAAAAAATTTATTTAAAAATAATTTAATTAAATTTAAGAATAATCTAATTTAAGTTAGTTTAATTTAAAAAATAATTCAATTTAATTTATTTTGAAAATTATTTAATTTAATTTGAAAATAATTTTATTTTATTTAAAAATAATAAAATTTAATTTAAAAATAATTTAATTTAATTTAAAAATTATTTAATTTAATTTGAAAATAATTTTATTTTATTTAAAAATGATTAAATTTAATTTAAAAATAATTTAAATTGTCTAAAAATAATTTTATTTTATTTAAAAATAATTAAATTTAATTTAAAAATAATTAAATTTAATTTAAAAATAATTAAATTTAATTTTAAAATAATTTAATTTTATTTAAAAATAATTTTATTTAAAAATAATTTAATTTAATTAAAAAATAATTTAATTAAAAAATAACTAATTTTTTTTTAAATTAATTTAATTTATTAAGAAAAAAATAATATAATTTCCTGTAATTAAAAAAAAATATTAACATATTATATAATAATTAATATATTATAATTAAATATTAATATAAATATATATATATATATATATATATATATATATATATATATATATATATATATATATATATATATATATATATATATATATGTATATATATATATATATATATATATATATATATATATATATATATATATATATATATATATATATAATTATTAAATTTATAATTAAATAATATAATATAAATAATAATTAAATTTAATTTGAAAATTATTTAATTTAATTTTAAAAATATTTCAAAGTAATTTAAAAATAATTTAATTTAATTTAATTAAAAAATAATTCAATATAATTTAAAAATCATTTAATTTAGTTTAAAAATAATTTAATTTAGATTTTAAAAATAATTTAAATTAAAAAAAAAAAAAAAATTTAATTTAAAATTAATGTAAGTTATTGTAAAAATAATTTAAGAATAATATATTTAATTTAAAATTAATTTAAAAATAATTTAAAACTAATTTTATTTAAATGAAAAATAATTTAATTTTAATTAAAAATACTTATTTTGAAAGTATTTAATTTTATTAATTTAGTTAATTGAATTTTATTTAAAAATATTTTTTTTATTAATTAAAAATTAATTTTATTTAATTTAAAAATAAATTATATTTATTTAAAAATAATTTAATTTTATTTAATTTATAAATAAAATTATTTAAATTAAAAAGAATTTAATTTAATTTAAAAACAATTTAATTTAAAAATAATTTAATTTAAAAATAATTTAATTTAAATTGAAAATAATTTAGTTTAATTTAAAAATAATATAATTTAATTTAAAAATAATTTAATATAAAAATAATTTTTATTTAATGATAATTTAATTTAATTTAACAATAATTAGATTAAATTTGAAAATAATTTATTTTAATTTGAAATTAATTCAATTTAATTCAAAAAATTAATTAATTTAAAACTAATTTAATTAATTTAATATTAATTTAATTTAATATAGAAATACATAATTTAATATTATTTAATTTAATTTTAAAATAAATTAATTTAAATTATTTTAATTTGAAAAATAATTTAATTTAATTCAAAAATAATTCAAAATAATAAAAAAATTAATTAATTTAATTTAAAAATAATGTAATTTTATTTAAAAATAATTTAATATTATTTGAAAATAATTTAATTTTATTTAAAAATAATTTTATTTTATTTTACATAAAAATAATTTAATTTAAATTATAAATAATTAAATTTAATTTAAAAATAATTCAGTTTTACTAAATTTATTTTAAAAATAATTTTATTTAATTAAAAAAAAATTTATTTATTTCAAAAATAATTTAAATTTATTAAAAAAAATCTAATATAAGTTAATTTAATTTGAAATTTATTCATTTTAATTAAATTCAAAACAATTAAATATCATTAAAAATAAGTTAGTTTATTTTAAAAATAATTTAATTTAAAAATAAATAATTATTTTTTTATTTAAAAATAATTTTATTTGAAAAATAATTCAATATAAATTAAAAATAATTAATAATTATTTAAAAATAATTTAATTTATTTTAAAATTTATTTAATTTTATTTAAAAATAATTTAATTATATTTATAAATAATTTAAAAATTATTTCATTTTATTTAAAAATGATTTTATTTTATTTAAAAATAATTTAATTTTATTTAAAAATAATTTAATATGATTTTATTTATTTTAGAAATAATTTCCTTTAATTTAAAAAAAAATATATATTTTTTTTATTTTAATTTAATTTAAAAATAATCTAATTTTTTAATTTATTTAATTTAAAAATAATTTAATTCAACATAATTAAAAAATAATTTAAAACTAATTTGATGTAAATGTAAAATAATTTAATTTTAATTAAAATAAATTTCAAAATAATTTAATTTTATTTAAAAAAAATGTTTTTTATTTAATTTAAAAAAAATGCAATTTAATTTAAAAATAATTTAATTTAATTAAAAACTAATTTAATGAAAAAGAAAAATAATTTAATTTTAATTAAAAATAATTTAAAAATAATTTAATTTTATTAAAAAAATTTTTTTTATTTCTTATAAAATAAATTTATTTAATTTCAAAATATTTTAATTTTATTTAAAAATAATTTAATTTAATTTAATTTATTAATAAAATTATTTAAATTAAAAAGGATTTAATTTAATTCAGAAGCAATTTAATTTAAAAATAATTTAATTTAAATTGATTTAAAAATAATTTAATTTAAAAATAATTGAATTTAAATTGAAAATAGTTTAATTAAATTTAAATATAATATAATTTAATTTAAAAATTCTTTAATTTAATTTTAAATATATTTTTATTTAATGATAAAGATTTTATTTATTTTAATTTTACAATAATTAAATGAAATTTGAAAATAATTAATTTTAATTTGATAATAATTCAATTTAATTAAAAAAATAATCAAATTAATTTAAAAAAAAATTAATTTAATTAAAAATAATTTAATTTAATATAGAAATAATTTAATATAATTTAATTTAATTTCAAAATCAATTAGTTTAAAAATAATTTGGTTTTATTAAATTTAAAAATAATTTAATTTATATTAAAAACAATATAATTTAGTAAAAAATAATTTATTTTAATTTAAAAATGGCTTAATTTAATTTAATTTAGAAATAATTTAATTTAATTTTAAAATAATTTAATGTAAATGTAAAATTAAAAATAATTCAAAAATAATTTTATTTTATTTTAAAATAATTACTTTTTTTATTTAAAAATAATTTAATTTAATTTAAAAAAATAATTATTTAAAAGTAGTTTTAATTTATTTTATCTATTTTAAAAGTAATTTAATTTAAAAATAATCTAAGCTACATTAATTTAATTTAAAAATAATTTAATTTATATTAAAAACAATATAATTTAGTAAAAAATAATTTATTTTAATTTAAAAATGGCTTAATTTAATTTAATTTAAAAATTATTTACTTTAATTTAAAAATAATTTAATGCAAATGAAAAATAATTTTATTTTATTTAATTTATAAAAAAGTTTAATTAATTAAAAAGGATTTAATTTTATTTAAAAACAATTTGATTAAAAAATAATCTAATTTAATTTAAAAAAAAATTAATTTTTATTAAAAATAGTTTAATTTAATCTAAAATTAATTTAATTTAATTTAAAAATATTTTAATTAATTTTAAAAATAATTCTTTCAAAAAAAATTTATATTTATTTAAAAATAATTTAAATTAACTTAAAAACAATTTAATTTAATTTAAAAAAAATTTAATTTAATTAAAAAAAAATATTATTTTTAAAAATACTTTAATTTTATTTATAAATAATTTTAATTTACTTAAAAATAAATAACATTAATTTAAAAATAATTTAATTTTATTTAAAAATAATTTTAAAATAATTTAATTTTATTTAAAAATATTTTTATTTTATTTAATTTACCAATAATGTAATTTAATTTCAAAATAATCAAATTTGAGTTTACTTAATTTAAAAATAATTTATTTTAATACAAAAATAATCTTATTTAAGTTAATTTCATTTAAAAAATAATTTAATTTAATTTAAAAATATTTTACTTTAATTTAAAAATAATTTAATTTAATTAAAGAAAATTAATGTTACTTTTTAATAAACTTTTTAACTAATTTTATTTAATTTATTTTAAAAATAATTTAATTTTATTTAAAAATACTATTTTTTATTTAATTTAAAAATCATTTTTTTTAATTTAAAAATAATTTTATTTAATTTAAAAACAATTTAATTTATAAATAATTTTAATAAATTAAAAAGGATTTAATTTTATTTAAAAACAATTTAATTTATAAATAATTTAATTTAATTTGATTTAATTTAAAAATAATTTAATTTAATTTAAAAATAATTTAATTAAATTTTAAAAATATTTTAATTTAATTTAAAAAAAATCTAATTTATGTTAATTTAATTTAAAAATAATTCAATTTTATTTAAAAATAATTTAAATTAAAAATAATATATATTAAGTTAATTTTTTTAAATTAAAATTAATTTATTTTAATTAAAAACTAATTTATTTTAATTTAATTTAAAAATAATTATTTAAAAATAATTTAATTTTATTTAATTTAACAATAATTCAATTTAATTTAAAAATAACAAAATTTATTTTAAAAATAATTTAAATTTATTTAAAAATAATTAAATTTAATTAAAAAATAATTTAATTTAATTTAAAAATTATTTTTTTAATTTAAAATTTATTTAATTTTATTTAAAAATAATTAAATTAAATTTAAAAATAATTTAATTATATTTAAAAATAATTATAAAATAATTTAGTTTTATTTAAAAATAATTATATTTAATTTAATTCAAATATAATTTTCAAATTATTTAATTTAATTTAAGTTAATTTAAAAATAATTTAATTTAAATTTAAAATAATTCATTTAAATTTAATTTACAATATTTGTCATTTTTAATTAAATTTAATTTAATTAAAAATGATTTAATTTATTATAAAAATAATTTAATTTAATTTAAAAATTAATTAGTTAAAAAATTTGGTATAATTCAGTTTAGAAATAATTTACTTTAAATTAAAAATAATATAATTTAGTTTAATTTATTAAAAAAATAATTTATTTTAATTAAAAAAAAAAAAAATTAATTTAAAAACAATTTAATTTATTTAAAAATTAATTTAATTTAACCTAAAAATAAATTAATTTAATTTAATTAAAAAATAATTCAAATTTAATTTAATTTAAAAAAAATAACTTTTAAAATAATTTAATTTTATTTAAAAATATTTAATATTATTTAATTTTAAAATAATTCATTTTAATTCAAAAATAATTTAATTTATTTAAAAAATAATTTAATTTAATTTCAAAATAATTTAATTCAAAAGAAAAAAAAATTAAATTTAATTAAAAGATAATTTAATTTAATTTAAAAATATTTTGATTTATTCTAAAAATAATTTAATTTATTTTAAAAATAGTTTTATTTAATTTAAAAATTATTTTATTTTATTTTAAAATAATTTTATTTCATTTAATTTTAAAAAAAATAATTTAAAAATAATTTCATTTAATTTAAAAATATTTAATTTAATTTAAAAAAGTTTAATTTAATTTTAAATTAATTTGGTTTGATTAAATTTAAAAATAGTTGAATTAAATTTAAATTATGATTCAATTTATATTAAAATATTAAATATAATTTAATTTTATTTAATTTATTTCAAAAATAATTTAATTTAATTGAAAAAAAATATTTTATTTTAAAAATAATTTAATTTAATTTAAAAATAATCTAATTTTAATAAATTTAATTTAAAACATTTTTAATTTAAATCAAAAATTATTCAATATAATTAAAAATAAATTAATTTCACTTAAAAATAATTTATTGTAAATGAAAAATAATTTAATTTTAAATAAAAATAATTTTTAAAATAATTTAATTTTATTTATTATATTATTATATATTTAATTTAAAAATAATTTTGTTTATTTTAAAAAAAATTTAATTTTATTTAAAAATAATTTAATTTTATTTAATTTATAAGTATATTTAATTAATTAAAAAGTATTTAATTTAATTTAAAAATAATTTAAATTAATTTAAAAATAATTTTATTTAATTTAAAAATAATCTAATTTAAGTTAATTTAATTTAAAAATATTCTAATTTAATTGAACAACATTTTAAGTTTATATAAAAATAATTTGAAAATATATTTTTTATAATTTAAAAATAATTTAAAAATAATTAAATTTTTTTTTTAAATAATTTAATTTAATTTACTTAAAAATAATTTATTTAATTTAAAAATAATTTAATTTAATTGAAAAACATTTTAAGTTTATATAAAAATAATTTGAAAATATATATTTTTTTTAATAATTATATTTTATTTAATTTAAAAATAAATAATTGCATTAAAAATAAATTTATTTAATTTGAAAACTGATTTAATTTTAGTTAAAAATAATTTAAATTAATTAAAAAGAAATTTATTTCGTTTAAAAACAATTTAATTAAACTTGATTTTAAAATAATTTGATTTAATTTAAAAATAATTTAATTTAATTTTGTTTAAAAATAATTTAATTTAAATTGAAAATAATTTAATTTCATTTAAAAATAATTTAATAATAATTTAATATAATTTAAATTAATATAAAAATAATTTTAATATAATATTTTAATATAATTAGAATTTTTATATAAATTAAAATAAAAATACTATAGTTTAATTAAATTTAAAAATAATTTAATTTAAATTCAAAATATAATTATTTTAATTAATATAATTTAGTTCAATTTATTTAGATAATAGTTTATTTTAATTTAAAAATAATTTAATTTAATTAATTTAAAAAATAATTTAATTTAATTAAAAAATAATTTAATTTAATTTAAAAATAATTAAATTTAATTTAAAAATAACATAATTTAATTTAAATAAAAATTATTTTGAAAATAATTAATTTAAAAATAATTTAAATTAATTTAACAATGGTTTAATTTAATTTAAAAATAATTTATTTTAATTTAAAAATTATTTAATTTAATATAAAAATTATTTTATTTTATTTGAAAATAATTAAAATTAATTTAAAAAAATAATAATTTATTATATAATTATAATAAATTATTATATAATAATTAAAAAATAATTTATTTATATTATATAATAATTAAAAAATAATTTATTTATATTTAAAAATATAAATAATTTATTTAATTTAGTTTATATAAAATAATTTTATTTAATTTTATTAAAAAATAATTCAATATAATTTAAAAATATTTTAATTTTCTTCAAAAAATATAATTTAAATTAAAAACAATTTAATTTAATTTAAAAATAATCTATTTTAATTTAATTTAAAAATAATTAAATTTAATTAAATTCAATATAATTTTAAAATAATTTGCCTTAATTTAAAAACATTTCAATTTAATTAAAAAATAATTTCATTTAATTTTAAAACATTTTAACTTAAAAATAATTTGTTTTAATTTGATTTAAAAATAATTTTTTTGAATTGAATTAAAAAATAGTTTAGTATGAAAATAAAATAATTTTATTAAAAAAAATAATTTAAAAATAATTTTATTTAATTTAAAAATAATTCTTATTTATTTAATTTAAAAATAATTTTATATAATTTAATTTAAAAATAATTCAAATTAATTTAAAAATAATTTAATTTAATTTAATTTAAAAAATTTAATTTTATTAAAAAATAATTTAAAATTAATTTAATTTTATTTAAAAGTAATTTAATTTTATTTAATTTATCTAGAAAAAAATAATTTAATTTAATTTAAAAAAAATTCATTTATTTAAAATAATTTAATTTAAAAAGAATCTAATTTAAGTTAATTTAAATTAAAAATATTTTAATTTTATTTAATTTAAAAATAATTTAATTTAATTAAAAAAAAATTAATTAACTATTAAATAAATTAACAATTTAATTCAAAAATAATTGAATTTAATTTGATTTAAAAATAATTTAATATAAATATTATTTAATTTTATTTAGAAAGAACTTAGTGTGATTTAATTTAAAAACAATTTAATTTATTTTAAAAATAATTTCATTTAACATAAAAATAAATTATTATTAAATTTTAAAATTTAATTTATTTTGAAAATAATTTAATTTAAAATAAAAAATGATTTATTTTAATTTAACAAAAATTACTAAATATAATTTAAAAATAATTTAATTTAATTTAAAATAATTTTATTTTATTTAATTTAAAAATAATTTTATTTTATTTATTTTTAAAAATATTGTAATTTAATTTAAAAATAATTTAACTAAATTTAAAAATAATTTAATTTCATTTAGAAACAATTAAAAAATTGTTCCATTTTCTTTAAAAATCATTTTATTTTATTTAATTTAAAAATAATTTTATTTTATTTATTTTAAGAATAAATTAATTTATTTCAAAAATAATTTACTAAAATTTAGAAATAATTTAATTTATTTTAAAAATATTTTAATTTAATGTAAAAATAATTTAAATAAATTTAAAAATAATTTAATTTCATTTAGAAATAATTAAAAAATAGTTCCATTTTCTTTAAAAAACATTTTATTTTATTTAATTTAAAAATAATTTAATTCAATTTAAAGATTATTTTATTTTATTTTTAATTTAATTTACTTCAAAAATATTTTAACACAATTTAATTTAATTCAAAAATAATTTAATTTAATTTAAATCTAATTTAGATTTTATTTTAAATAATTTAAAATTAATTTTATAATATTTATAAATAATATTATTTTATTTAGTTTAAAAAAATAATAATTTAATTTAAAAACCAATTTAATTTAATTTAAATATAATTTAATTTGATTTAAAAATAATTTAATTTTTTTAAATTATTTAATTTAATTTGAAAAAAAATTAATTTAATTTAAAAATAATTTAATTTATACAAAAAATAATTTGAGTTATTTTAATTTAAAAATAATTTAATTTAATTTAACAAAAATAACTAAATATAATTTAAAAAAAAATTAATTTATTTTAAAAATAATTTTATATTAATTTAAAAAAAAATTAATATAAATTTAATTTAATTTAAAAAATTTAATTTTACTAAAAAATAATTTAAAATTAATTGAGTTTTATTTAAAAATAATTTAATTTAATTTATCTAGAAAAATTAATTTAATTTAATTTAAAAAAAATTCATTTATTTAAAAATACTTAAATTTAAAAAGAATTTAATTTAAGTTCATTTAATTTTAAAATATTTTAATTTAAAAATAATTTAATTTAATTAAAAAAAAATTAATTTTATTTAAAAATAATTTCAAATTAATTTAATTTTATTTAAAAATAAGTTTATTTTATTTAATTTAAAAATAATTTTATTTTATTTAAAAATAATTTTATTTTATTTAATTTATAAATAATTTAAATTTATTTTAAAATAAATTAACAATTTAATTAAAAAATAATTTAATTTAATTTGATTTAAAAATGATTTAATATTAAAATTATTTAATTTTATTTAGAAAGAATTCAGTGTGATTTAATTTAAAAACAATTTAATTTATTTTAAAAATAATATCATTTAACATAAAAATAAATTACTATTAAATTTTAAAATTTAATTTATTTTGAAAATAATTTAATTTAATTTTAAAATGAATTATTTTAAGTTAAAAATAATTTAATTTATTGTAAAAATAATTTAATTTAATTTAAAGATATTTTTTTTAAAAATAATTTATTTAAAAAATTAATTTAAATTTAATTTATTTAAAAAATAATTTAATATAAATTAAATTAATTTAAAAATAAATTAATTTAGTTAAAAAATAACTTTATTTTATTTAAAAATATTTTAATTTAATTTAAAAATTATTTTATTTAATTAAATTATTTACAATAATTTAAAAATATTTTTTTTAATTTAAAAACAATTTAATTTAAAGATAATTTAATTTAAAATACTCTAATTTAAGTTAATTTTATTTGAAAATAATTTAATTTAATTTAATTTATTGCAAAAATAATTAAATATGATTTCAAATGAATTTAATTTGATTTAAAAATAATTTTATTTAAAAATATTTTTAATTTAATATAAAAAAAATTTAATTTACTTTGAAAATAATTTAAAATAATTAAATTTAAAAATGATTTTATTTAATTTAAGAAAAATTTAATTTAATCTAAAAATAATTTGATTTATTTTAAAAATAATTTAATTTCATTTAAAAATAAATTTAATTTAAATATAATTTAATTTATTGTAAAAATGACTTAATTTAAATAGATAATTTTTTTAATAATAATTTAATTTAACATTAATTTAATTTTAATTAAAAAATATTTAAAAATATTTTAAATTTATTTAAAATAATTTTATTTTATTTAATTTAAAAAAAATTTAATTTAATTTTAAAAAATTTTAATTTAAAAATAGTTTAATTTAATTTAAAAATAATCTAATTTAAATTATTTTAATTCAATTCAATAATAAATCAATATAATTTAGAAATACATTAATTTAATTTAAATATAATTTAATTAAAAATATTTGAATTTAATTTAACAATAATTTAATTTTAATTAAAAAATATTTAAAAATATTTTAATTTTATTTAAAGATAATTTTATTTTATTTAATTTAAAAATAATTTATTTTCAAAAGTAATTTTATTTAATTTAAAAAATATTTAATTTTATTTAATTTATTTAAAAAATAATTTAATTTAATTAAAAAAAAGGTTAATTTAATTAAAAAATAATTCAATTTAATTTAAAAATAATCTAATTTAATTTAGTTTAATTTAATAATAATTTAATTTAATTTAATGCAAAACTAATTACATATAATTTAAAACGAATTTAATTTAATTTAAAAATGATCTAATATAATTTAAAATATATTTTATTTTATTTAATTTAAAAATATTTTAATTTAATTTAATTCAAAAAAAATTGAAAATAATTTAAAATTTATTTAATTTAAAATAACTAATTTATTTTGGAAATAATTTCATTTTATTTCATTTATTTTAAAAATAATTTAATTTAATTAAAAAGTAAATAATTTAATTTATTTTAAAAATGATCTAATTTAAATTAATTTAATTTAATTCAAAAATAATTAAATATAATTTAATATAATTAATTTTAAAATATTTTAATTTAATTTAAAAATTATTTTATTTTATTTAATTAAAAAATAATTTAATTTTATTAAAAAATAATTTAATAACATTTAAAAATAATTTAATTTATTTTAAAAATATTTTAATTTAATTTAAAAATAATTTAATTTTATTTAGAAATAATTTAAAAAATAGTTCAATTTTCTATAAAAATAATTGATTTGATTTAATTTAAAAATAATTTAAGTAAATTAAAAAGAATTTTATTTATTTTAAAAACAAATAAATTTAAAAATAATTTAATTTAATTAAGTTTAAAAAAAATTTTATTTAATATAAAATAATATAATTTAAATTAATTTAATTTAAAAATAATTTAATTTAAATCAAAATTAAGTCAATATAATTTAAAAAATATTAATTTAATTTAAAAATAATTTAAATTTATTTTAAAATAATTTAAAAATATTTTGATTTTATTCAAAAATAATTATATTTAATTTAGTTTAAAAATAATTTAATTTGAATTTAAAAATAATTTAATTTAATGTAAAAATTATTTAATTTATTGCAAAAATATTAAATTATAATTTAAAATAAATTTAATTTAATTTAAAAAAAAATTAAAAATAATTTAATTTTAAAAATAAAATTTAATTTAAAAATTTAAATAATTTAGGAAGAATTTAATTGAATTTTAAAAATAATTTAATTTAATTTAAAAATGATTTAATTAAATAAAAAAATAATTTAATTTATTCTAAAAATATTTTTTTTCAATATAAAAATATTTTAATTTAACACTATTTTAATTTAATTTCAAAATAATTAAATTTAATTTGAAAATAATTTAATTTAATTTAAAAAGTAATTTAATTTGATTTAAAAATAATTTAATTTAAATTAAAAATAATCTAATTTATGTTAATTTAATTAAAAAATATTTTAATTTAATTAAAAGATAATTCAATATAATTTAAATTAAATCAAAAATAATTTAATTTAAAAAGAATTTAATTTTATTTAAAAATAATATAAAAATGTTTGAATTTTATTTAAAAATTATTTTATTTTATTCAATTTAAAAATAATTTAATTTATTTTTAAAAATAATTATATTCAATTTAAAAATAATTTAAATTTATTTATTTCATTTTAAAAATAATTTGATTTAATTTAAAAAAAAATTAATTTAATTTAGAAAAAATTTAATTTACGTTAATTTAATTTGAAAATAATTTAATTTAAATTAATGCAAAAATAATTAAATATAATTTAAAATGAATATAATTTGATTTAAAAATAATTCAATTTAAAAATGATTTAATTTAATTTAAAAATAATTTAATTTGATTTAATTTAAAAATATTTTATTTAAATTAAAAATAATTTATTTTAATTTGAAAATAATTTAATTTAATTAAAAAATGATATAATTAAATTTAAAAATAATTTATTTAAACTAATAATAATTTAATTTAATTTAAAAATTATTTAATTTCTTTTAAAAATAAACCAATTTAATTTAAAAATAATTAAGTTTATTGTAAAAATGATTTAATTCAATTTAAAGATAATTTTTTTGAATATTAATTTAATTTAATTTAATTTAAACATAATTAAATTTAATTTGAAAATAATTAAACTTAATTTGAAAATAATTTAATTAAATTTAAAAAATAATTTAATTTAATTTAAAAATAATTTAATTTAGTTTAAAATAAATTAGTTATATTTAAAGAAAAAAATATTTAAATTGGTTTATATAAAATAATTTTATTTAATTTTATTTAAAAATAATTCAATGTAATTTTAATATAATTTAGTTTAAATTAAAAATAGCTTAATTTAATTAAAAAATAGTTTATTTTTTGTTAAAAATAATTAAAAAATAATTTAATTTCATTTAATTTAATAAGAAAAAAAAATTTAATTTCACTTAATTAAAAAAAAAAAATTAATTTAAAAATAATTTATTTTAATTCATTATAAAAATAAAAATATAAATGAAATTTAAATTTAAAATTATTTAATTTAATTTAAAAATAATTTAATTTAATTTTAAAATTAAATAATTTAATTTTAAAATAAATTAATTTATTTTAAAAATAATTTAAATTATTGTAAAAATATTACATAATTTAATTAAATTTAAGAATAATCTAATTTAAGTTAATTTGAAAATCATTTAATTTTATTTAAAAATAGTTAAATTTAATTTAAAAATAATTTCATTTCTTTGGAAAATTATTTAATTTAATTTGAAAATAATTTTATTTTATTTAAAAATAATTAAATTTAATTTAAAAATAATTTAAATTGTCTAAAAATAATTTTATTTTATTTAAAAATAATTAAATTTAATTTTAAAATAATTTAATTTTATTTAAAAATAATTTTAAAATAATTTAATTTTATTTAAAAATAATTTAATTTAATTTAAAAATAATTTAATATAAAAATAATTTTAATTTAATGATAATTTAACAATAATTAGATTAAATTTGAAAATAATTTATTTTAATTTGAAATTAATTCAATTTAATTAAAAAAATTAATTAATTTAAAACTAATTTAATTCATTTAAAAAAAAATTAATTTAATACAGAAATACATAATAGAATATTATTTAATTTAATTTTAAAATAAATTAATTTAAATTATTTTAATTTGAAAAATAATTTAATTTAATTCAAATATAATTCAAAATTATTAAAAAATAAATTAATTTAATTTAAAAATAATGTAATTTAATTTAAAAATAATTTAATATTATTTGAAAATAATTTAAAAATAATTTAATTTTATTTAAAAATAATTTTATTTTATTTTACATAAAAATAATTTAATTTAAATTAAAAATAATTAAATTGAAATTAGAAATAATTCAGTTTTACTAAATTTATTTTAAAAATAATTTTATTTAATTAAAAAAATTATTTATTTTAAAAATAATTTAACTTAATTTAAAAAAAATCTAATATAAGTTAATTTAATTTAAAATTTATTCATTTTATTTTAATTCAAAACAATCAAATATCATTAAAAATAAGTTAGTTTAATTTAAAAATAATTTAATTTAAAAATAAATAATTATTTTTTTAATTAAAAATAATTTTATTTAATTTTTTTTTAAAAATAATTCAATATAATTTTAAAATAATTAAATATTATTTAAAAATAATTTAATTCAATTTAAAAATAATTTAATTTATTTTAAAATTTATTTAATTTGATTTAAAAATAATTTAATTAAATTTAAAAATAATTTAAAAATTATTTAATTTTATTTAAAAATGATTTTATTTTATTTAAAAATAATTTAAAATTAATTTAATTTTATTTAAAAATAATTTAATATGATTTTATTTATTTTAGAAATAATATCATTTAATTTAAAAAAATATATATTTTTTTTAATTTAATTTCATTTAAAAATGATCTAATTTTTAAATTTATTTAATTTAAAAATAATTCAACATAATTTAAAAATTATTTAAAACTAATTTGATGTAAATGAAAAATAATTTAATTTTAATTAAAATGAATTTCAAAATAATTTAATTTTATTTAAAAAAATTGTTTTTTATTTAACTTAAAAATAATTCAATTTAATTTAAAAATATTTTAATTTAATTTAAAACTAATTTAATGTAAAAGAAAAATAATTTAATTTCAATTAAAAATAATTTAAAAATAATTTAATTTTATTAAAAAAAAATGTTTTTCATTTCTTATAGAAAAATTTATTTAATTTAAAAATAATTTAATTTTATTTAAAAATAATTTAATTTTATTTAATTTATAAATAAAATTATTTAAATTAAAAAGGTTTTAATTTAATTCAGAAGCAATTTAATTTAAAAATAATTATATTTAATTTGATTTAAAAATAATTTAATTTAAAAATAATTGAATTTAAATTGAAAATAGTTTAATTTAATTTTAAAAGTTTTAATAACATCCACTTTGGGACAGCTTTACTAATTAAATCAAGGGAGGGACACGGAAATCTTCTGTTACTCTTTTGCACACAGCGCTAGATGCATTGTGTGAGCTTTTCGCTACGTCAAAGCAAGTAACGAGAAAGGTCAAGACCTAATATGTCAGGGGCTTAAGGCCTTAGGTTTATGTACTAGTAAAGTAACATAAGAAAGTTGTAATTTGTGTAACCTCACTCCTTAGGTAAAACGAGAAACCTCACCTTTGTTGGCGAGTTCTTCAGCAGTTCCTCGTCTCCGGCCCAATTGTAGTATTGTGTACAAACCAAACAAAGGAATCGTATATCATGCATACGTCGGAAAATTGGACAACAATCGTGTCTCTTTATCTAACGTTGCACACGGGACCCATGCAAAGCTTGCGGAAATACAACACACAATCATCCATAATAAGGGAATGATTCAATAAGTACGGAAGCACATAATAATATTCTAATTGCTGTCCTCTAAAAGCTGTCCCAAAGTGGATGTTATTAAAACTTTTCAAATTTGAGTAGGCATTGTCTTTGTGACTGTTATAAATAGTTGTCAATTAGAAGTTTAATTTAATTTAAATATAATTTAATTTAATTTAAAAATTATCTAATTTAATTTTAAAATTATTTTTATTTAATGATAAAGATTTAATTTATTTTAATTTAACAATAATTAAATGAAATTTGAAAATAATTTATTTTAATTTGATAATTCAATTTAATTAAAAAAATAATAAAATTAATTTAAAAAAAATTTAATTTAATTAAAAATAATTTAATTTAATATAGAAATATTTTAATATAATAATATTTAATTTCAAAATCAATTAGTTTAAAAATAATTTGGTTTAATTAAATTTAAAAATAATTTAATTTAAATTAAAAACAATATAATTTTGTAAAAAATAATTTATTTTAATTTAAAAATGGCTTAATTTAATTTAATTTAAAAATAATTTAATTTAATTTTAAAATAATTGAATGTAAATGTAAAATTAAAAATAATTAAAAAATAATTTGATTTTATTTTAAAATATTTTTTTTTTATTTAAAAATAATTTAATTTAATTTAAAAATAATTTAATATAAAAATAATTTAATTTAATTAAAACAAATAATTATTTAAAAGTAGTTTTAATTTATTTTATCTATTTTAAAAGTAATTTAATTTAAAAATAATCTAACCTACATTAATTTAATTTAAAAATAATTTAATGCAAATGAAAAATAATTTTATTTTATTTAATTTATAAAAAAGTTTAATTAATTAAAAAGGATTTAATTTTATTTAAAAAAAAATTGATTAAAAAATAATTTAATTTAAATTGATTTAAAAATAATTTAATTTAATTTTTTTTAAATAATTTAATTTAATTTAAAAACAATTTAATTTATATTAAAATTAATTTAATATAATTTAAAAATAATTAAATTTAAATTGAAAATAATTTAATTAATTTTAAAAATAATTTATATTTATTTAAAAATAATTTAAATTAATATAAAAACAATTTAATTTAATTTAAAAATAATTTAATTTAATTAAAAAAAAATATTATTTTTAAAAATAATTTAATTTAATTTAAAAATAATTTTAAAATAATTTAATTTTATTTAAAAATAATTTTATTTTATATAATTTAAAAATAATGTAATTTAATTTCATAATAATCAAATTTGAGTTAATTTCATTTAAAAAATAATTTAATTTAATTTAAAAATATTTTACTTTAATTTAAAGATAATTTAATTTAATTAAAGAAAATTAATGTTACCTAAAAATAAATAAATTTTGTTTAATTTATTTTAAAAATAAAAAATTTTATTTAAATTTTTTTTTTTTTATTTAATTTAAAAATCATTTTATTTAATTTAAAAATAATTTTATTTAATTTAAAAACAATTTAATTTAAAAATAATTTAATTCAATTTAATTCATAAATAATTTTAATTAATTAAAAAGGATTTAATTTTATTTAAAAACAATTTAATTTATAAAAAATTTAATTTAATTTGATTTAATTTAAAAATAATTTAATTTAATTTAAAAATAATTTAATTAAATTTAAAAAATATTTTAATTTAATTTTAAAATAATCTAATTTATGTTAATTTAATTTAAAAATAATTCAATTTTATTTAAAAATAATTTAATTAAAATTAAAAATAATATATATTAAGTTAATTTTTTTAAATTAAAATTAATTTATTTTAATTAAAAAATAATTTATTCTAATTAAAAAAGAATTTATTTTAATTTAAATTAAAAATAATTATTTAAAAATAATTTTATTTTATTTAATTTAAAAATAATTCAATTTAATTTAAAAATAGCAATTTATTTTAAAAATAATTAATTTAAAATTATTTAATTTAATTTGAAAATTATTTAATTTTATTTAAAAATAATTAAATTAAATTTAAAAATAATTTAATTATATTTAAAAGTAATTATAATATAATTTAGTTACATTTAAAAATAATTTTATTTAATTTAATTAAAAAATAATTTAATATAATTTTAAAATTATTTAATTTAAGTTAATTTATAAATAATTTAATTTAAATTTGAAATAATTCATTTAAATTTAATTTAATTAAAAATGATTTAATTTAATATAAAAATAATTTAATAGAATTTAATTTAATTTTAAAATAAATAAAAATAAAAATACAATTGTTTAATTAAATTTAGAAATAATTTAATTTAAATTCAAAATATAAATATTTTAATTAATATAATTTATTTCAATTTATTTAAAAAATAATTTATTTTAATTTAAAAATAATTTAATTTAATTAAATTCAAAAATAATTCAATTTAATTAAAAAATAATTTAATTTAATTTAAAAATAATTAAATTTAATATAAAAATAACAATTTAATTTAAAAATAACTTAATTTATTTTAAAAATAATTAATTTATTTTAAAAATAATTAATTTATTTTAAAAATAATTTATTTTAATTTAAAAATTATTTAGTTTAATATAAAAATAATTTAATTTAATTTAAAAATAATTAAATTTAATTTAAAAATAATTTAATTTTGTTTAAAAATATTTTTTTTATATTTACAAATATAAATAATTTATTTAATTTAGCTTATATAAATTAAATTTATTTAATTTTATTTATAAATAATACAATAATTTAATTTAATTAAAAAAAAAATTATTTAATCATAACATAATTTGGTTTTATTTGAAAATAACTTAAAAATAATGTAATTTTATTTAATTTATTAAAAAAAAAAATTAATTTCATTTAATTAAAATTTAATATAAAAATAATGAAAATTAATTTAAAAAAAATTTTAATCTAAAAATAATTTAATTTATTTTAAAAATAATTTATTTTAAATTAAAAATAAATTAATTTATTGTAAAAATAATTTACTTTAATTTTAAAAAATAATTTAATTTAAAAATAATCTTATTTATTTTAATTTAATTTACAAATAATTTATTATAATTTAAAAATAAATTATTTTTATTTAAAAATAATTTAATTTAATTTAAGAATAGTCTAATTTAAGTTAATTTAATTAAAAAATAATTTGGATTAATTTAAAAAATAATTTATTTTAGTTTTATTAATATTATATAAATATTTTATTAATATTAATATTATTATAATAATTCAATGTAATTTAAAAAAAAATAATTTAATCTAAAAATAATTTAATTTAATATTCAAAAATAATTCAATATAATTTACAAACAAAAATAATTTAATTTTATTTGAAAATAATTTAATTTAAAAATAATTTTATTTTATTTAAAAATAATTCAAAAGTAAATTTATTTTATTTAAAAATAATTTTATTTAATTTAAAAATATATTTTTTTAATTAAATTCAAAAATAATTCAAAATTATTTAAAAATAATTTAATTTAAATTTAAAATAATTTAATATAATTTAAAAATAATTTCATTCTGTTTAAAATTAATTAAAGAATAATTTAATTTATTTTAAAAATAATTCAAATTTATTTAAGAACAATTTATGTTAATTTTAAAAAAAAATTAATATAAAAATAATTTAATTTAAAAATAATTTTATTTTGTTTAATTTAAAAATAATTTAATTTAAGTTAAAAATACATTAATTTAAATTTAAATAATTTAATTTTATTAAATTTAAAATAAATTTAATTTAATTTTAAAATAATTTCTTTTAATTGATTTAGAAATAATTTATTTTATTCTAAAAATAATTAAATTTAATTTAAACATAATTTATGAATTTAATTAAAAAATAATTTGATTTAATTAAAAAATAATTAGAAATTTTTTTATTTAATTTAAAGATAATTTAAATTTAAAATAATTTAATTTTGTTCAAAAATAATTTAATTTTATTTAATTTAAAAATAATTAAATTTAATTTAAATTTAAATTGACTTTATTTAAAAATAATTTTTTTTATATAATTTAAAAATTATTGAAAATAATTTAAAAAGAATTCAATTTAATTTAAAAATAATTTAATTTTATATATTTCAAGAATAATTAAATATACTTTAAATATAATTTAATTTAATTTAAAAATAATTTAATTTTCTTTAATTTAAAAATACTTCAATTTCTTTAATTTGAAAATAATTTAATTATAATTTAATTCTATTTTGAAAAAAAATTAATTTAATTTAAAAATAATTTAATTTTATTTAATTTATTTAAAAAATATTTTATTTTAATTTAAAAATAAAATAATTTAAATTAAAAATAATTTAATTTAATTTAAAAATAATCTAATTCAATTTAACTTTAAAATAATTTAATTTATTGTAAAAACAATGTAATTTAATTGCAAAATTATCTAATTTAAGCTAATTTAATTTAAATTTTAAAATATATTAATATAATTTAAAAATAATTTAATTTAAAAATTATTTAATTTTATTTAAAAATTATTTAATTATAATTTAATTCTATTTAAAAAAAATAATTTAATTTAAAAATTATTTAATTCTATTTAATTTATTTTAAAAATAATTTAATTTAATTTAAAAAAATACAATTTAAATTAAAAATAATTTAATTTAATTTAAAAACAATCTAATTTAATTTAATTTAAAAATAATTAAATTCAATATAATTTTAAAATAATTTAACCTAATTTAAAAATATTTTAATTTAATTTAAAAATAATTTAAGTTGAATTAATTTAAAAATATTTCAATTTAATTTTAAAATAATTTCATTTAATTTTAAAACATTTTAATTTAAAAATAATTTATATTATTTTGATTTAAAAATTATTAAAGTAAATTGAATTTAAAAATAATTTAATTTTATTAAAAAAAATAATTTAAAAATAATTTAATTTTATTTAAAACTAATTTTATTTTATTTTATTTAAAAATAATTTTATTTTATTTAAAAATAATGTTATTTTATTTAATTTTAAAATAATTTAAATTAATTTTAAAATAAATTAACAATTTAATTCAAAAATTATTGAATTTAATTTGATTTAAAAATGATTTAATTTAAAAATAATTTAATTTTATTTATAAAGAATTTAGTGTGACTTAATTTAAAAATAATTTAATTTATTTAAAAAATAATTTCATTTAACAAAAAAATAAATTAATATTAAATTTTAAAATAATTTAATTTATTTTGAGTATAATTTAATTTAATTTAAAAATGATTTAATTGAATTTAAAATAATTTAATTTATTCTAAAAAAAATTTTTTACAATTTAAAAATAATTTAATTTAATTTAAAAATAAATTATTTTAATTTAAAATTAATTAAATTTAATTTGAAACTAATTTCATTTAAAAAGTAATTTAATTTAATTTACAAATTATTTAATTTAAAATAAAAATAATCTAATTTTTTAATTTATTTAAAAAATATTTTAATTTATTTAAAAAATAATTCAATGTAAATTAAATTAATTTAAAAATAATTTAATTTAATTAAAAAATAATTTAGTTACATTTAAAAATATTTTAATTTTATTTAAAAACAATTTTATTTTATTTTATTGAAGTGTAATTAATTTAATTATAAAAATAATTTAATTTAATTCAAAAATAATTAAATATAATTTAAAACTAATTTAATATAATTTAAAAATAAATGAGTTTAGTTTTAATATAATTTAATTTAAAAATAATTTTATTTTATTTAGTTTAAGAATAATTTAATTTATTTCACAAATAGTTTAATAAAATTTAGAAATAATTTAATTTATTTTAAAAATATTTTAATTTAATTTAAAAATAATTTAATTAAATTTAAAAATAATTTAATTTTATTTAGAAACAATTTAAAAATAGTTCAATTTTCTTTAAAAATCATTTTATTTAATTTAATTTAAAAATAATTTACATTAATTTAAAAATATTTTAGTTAATTTAAAAACAATTTAATTTAAAGATAATTTAATTTAAAAATAACTTAATATAATTTAAAAATAAAATTTAATTTGAAAATAATTTAGTTTAATTTAAAAAAAAATATTTATTTAAAAAAAAAATAATTTAATTTAAAATAATCTAATTTAAGTTAATTTTATTTGAAATTAAATTAATTTATCTTAATGCAAAAATAATTAAATATGATTTCAAATGAAATTAATTTGATTTAAAAATAATTTAATTTAAAAATATTTTTAATTTAATATAAAAATAATTTAATTTACTTTGAAAATAATTTAAAATAATACAATTTAAAAATGATTTTATTTAATTTAAGAATTATTTAATATAATCTAAAAATAATTTGATTTAATTTAAAAATATTTTAGTTTCATTTAAAAATAAATTTAATTTAAATATCATTTAATTTATTGTAAAAATGATTTAATTTAAATAGATAATTTTTTTAATAATAATTTAATTTAACTTTAATTTAATTTTAATTAAAAAATATTTAAAAATATTTTAAATTTATTTAAAAATAATTTTATTTTATTTAATTTAAAAAAAATTAATTTAATTTAAAAAAAAATATTTTAAAAATAATTTAATTTAATTTAAAAATAATCTAATTTAAATTATTTTAATTCAATTCAATACTTAATCAATATAATTTAAAAATAATTTAATTTAATTTAAATATAATTTAATTAAAAATATTTTAATTTAATTTAAAATTAAATTATTGTTAAAAATTTAATTTTGATTAAAAAATATTTAAAAATATTTTAATTTTATTTAACGATAATTTTATTTTATTGAATTTAAAAATAATTTAGTTTCAAAAGAAATTTTATTTAATTAAAAAAATATTTAATTTTATTTAATTTATTTAAAAAATAATTTAATTTAATTAAAAAAAAGTTTAATTTAATTGAAAACGAATTCAAATTAATTTAAAAATAATCTAATCTAATTTAGTTTGATTTAATATTAATTTAATTTAATTTAATGCAAAACAAATTACTTATAATTTAAAACGAATTTAATTTAATTTAAAAATAATCTAATATAATTTACAAATTATTTTATTTTATTTTATTTAAAAATATTTTAATTTAATTTAATTAAAAAATAATTCAATATAATTTAAAATTTATTTAATTTAGAATAAATAATTTATTTTGAAAATAATTTTATTTTATTTCATTTATTTTAAAAATAATTTAATTTAATTAAAAAGTAAATAATTTAATTTATTTTAAAAATGATATAATTTAAATTAATTTAATTTAAAAATAATTTAATTTAATTTAAAAATATTTAAATATAATTTAATATAATTTATTTTAAAATAATTTAATTTAATTTAAAAATTATTTTATTTTATTTAATTAAAAAATAATTTAATTTTATTAAAAAATAATTCAATAAAATTTAAAAATAATTTAATTTATTTTAAAAATATTTTAATTTAATTTAAAAATAATTTAATTTTATTTAGAAATAATTTCAAAAATAGTTTTCAATTTTCTATAAAAATAATTTATTTGATTTAATTTAAAAATAATTTAAGCTAATTAAAAAGAATTTTATTAAATTTATTTAATTTTTTTAATTTATTTATTTAATTAATTTAATTAAACAAAAATATCTAAATATAATTTAAAAATAATTTAATTCAATTTAAAAATAATTTAATTTGATCTTAAATTGATAGAATTTAATTTAAAAATAATTTTATATTATTTAATTTAAAAATAATTTAATTAAATTCAAAAATAATTCAATATACTTTCAAAAATCTAATTTATTTAAAAAATATTTTAATTTTATTTAAAAATATTTTAAATTAATTCAAAAATAATTTAATTTAATTTAAAAAAAAAATTAAAAATAATATAATTTTCATAATAATAATTTTAATTAATTTAATTTAAAAATATTTTAAGGAGAATTTAATTGAATTTTAAAAATAATTTAATTTAATTTAAAAATAATTTAATTTATTAAAAAAATAATTTAATTTATTCTAAAAATAATTTATTTCAATTTAACAATATTTTAATTTAACACTTATTTAATTTAATTTCAAAATAATTAAATTTAATTTGAAAATAATTTAATTTAAATTTAAAAGTAATTTAATATGAATAAAAAATAATTTAATTTAAATAAAAAATAATCTGATTTGTTAATTTAATTAAAAAATATTTTAATTTAATTAAAAGATAATTCAATATAATTTAAATTAAATTAAAAATAATTTAATTTAAAAAGAATTTAATTTCATTTAAAAACAATATAAAAATGTTTGAATTTTATTTAAAAATTATTTTATTTTATTCAATTTAAAAATAATTTAATTTATTTTTAAAATTAAAATAAAAAATTTAATTTATTGTAAAAATAATTTAAGAATAATATATTTAATTTAAAATTAATTTAAAAATAATTTAAAATTAATTTGATGTAAATGAAAAAAAATTTAATTTTAATTAAAAATACTTATTTTGAAAGTATTTAATTTTATTAATTTAGTTAATTTAATTTTATTTAAAAATAATTTTTTTAATTTAATTAAAAATTAATTTTATTTAATTTAAAAATAATTTATATTTATTTAAAAATAATTTAATTTTATTTAATTTATAAATAAAATTATTTAAATTTAAATGAATTTAATTTAATTTAAAAACAATTTAATTGAAAAATAATTTAATTTAAATTGAAAATAATTTAATTTAATTTAAAAATAATATAATTTAATTTAAAAATAATTTGTTATAAAAATAATTTTTATTTAATGATAATTTGATTTAATTTAACAATAAAATAAAAAAATAAATAAAATAAATTTAATTAAAAAAATTAATTAATTTAAAACTAATTTAATTCATTTAAAAATAATTTAATTTAATATAAAAATGCATAATTTAATATAATTTAATTTAGTTTTAAAATAAATTATTTTAATTTGAAAAATAATTTAATTTAATTCAAAAATAATCCAAAATAATAAAAAAATTAATTAATTTAATTTAAAAATAATGTAATTTAATTTAAAAATAATTTAATATTATTTGAAAATAATTTTATTTTATTTTACATAAAAATAATTTAATTTAAATAAAAAATAATTAAATTTAGTTTAGAAATACTTCAGTTTTACTAAATTTATTTTAAAAATAATTTAAATTAATTTAAAAAAAATCTAATATAAGTTAATTTAATTTAAAGTTTATTCATTTTAATTAAATTCAAAACAATTAAATATCATTAAAAATAAGTTAGTTTAATTTAAAAATAATTTAATTTAAAAATAAATTATTATTTTTTTATTTAAAAATAATTTTATACAAATTTTTTTGAAAAATAATTCAATATAATTTAAAAATATTTAAATATTATTTAAGAAGAATTTAATTCAATTTAAAAATAATTTAATTTATTTTAAAATTTATTTGATTTAAAAATAATTTAATATTTATAAATAATTTAAAAATTATTTCATTTTATTTAAAAATGACTTTATTTTATTTAAAAATAATTTAAAATTAATTTAATTTTATTGAAAAATAATTTAATATGATTTTATTTATTTTAGAAATAATTTCATTTAATTTAAAAAAATATATATATTTTTTTAAATTTAATTTAATTTGAAAATAATCTAATTTTTAAATTTATATAATTTAAAAATAATTTAATTCAACATAATTTCAAAATAATTTAAAACTAATTTGATGTAAATGAAATATAATTTAATTTTAATTAAAATTAATTTCAAAATAATTTAATTTTATTTAAAAATATTGTTTTTTATTTAATTTAAAAATAATTCAATTTAATTTAAAAATAATTTAATTTAATTTAAAACTAATTTAATGTAAAAGAAAAATAATTTAATTTTAATTAAAATTAATTTAAAAATAATTTAATTTTATTTAAAAATATTTTAAAATAATTTAATTTTATTTAAAAATAATTTTATTTTATTTAATTTAAAAATAATGTAATTTAATTTCAAAATAATCAAATTTGAGTTTACTTAATTTAAAACTAATTTAATTTAATTCAAAAATAATCTAATTTAAGGTAGTTTAATTTAATTTATAAAAATTTTACTTTAATTTAAAAATAATTTAATTTAATTAAAGAAAATTAATGTTACTTAAAAATAAATTAATTTTATTTAATTTATTTTAAAAATAATTTAATTTCATTAAAAAAAAAAAAAAATTTAATTTAAAATTAATTTAATTTTTTTTTTAAATATTATTTTTTATTTAATTTAAAAATCGTTTTATTTAATTTAAAAATAATTTTATTTAATTTAAAAACAATTTAATTTAGAAAAAATTTAATTCAATTTAATTTAAAAATAATTTTAATTAATTAAGAAGGATTTAATTTTATTTAAAAACAATTTAATTTATAAATAATTTAATTTAATTTGATTTAATTTAAAAATAAATTAATTTAAAAATAATTTAATTTAAATTGAAGATAGTATATATTAAGTTAATTTTTTTAAATTAAAATTAATTTATTTTAATTAAAAAATAATTTATTTTAATTTAATTAAAAAATAATTATTTAAAAATAATTAATTTTATTTAATTTAACAATAATTCAATTTAATTTAAAAATAACTTAATTTATTTGAAAAATAATTAATTTAAATTAATTTAAAAATAATTAAATTTAATTAAAAAATAATTTAATTTAATTTAAAAATCATTTAATTTAATTTAAAAATTATTTAATTTTATTTAAAAATAATTAAATTAATTTTGAAAATAATTTAATTATATTTAAAAATAATTATAAAATAATTTAGTTTTATTTAAAAAAAAATATATTTAATTTAATTCAAAAATAATTTAATATAATTTTAAAATTATTTAATTTAATTTAAGTTAATTTAAAAATAATTTAATTTAAATTTAAAATAATTTATTTAAATTTAATTTAATTAAAAATGATTTAATTTAATATAAAAATAATTTAATTTAATTTAAAAATAAATTAGTTTAAAAATTTGCTATGATTCAGTTTAGAAATAATTTATTTTAAATTAAAAATAATATAATTTAGTTTAATTTATTAAAAAAAAAATTTTATTTTAATTAAAAAAAAATTAATTTAATTTAAAAACAATTTAATTTAATTAAAAAATAATTCAAATTTAATTTAATTTAATTTAAAAAAAAAATAATTTTTTAATAATTTAATTTTATTTAAAAATATTTAATATTATATAATTTTAAAATAATTCATTTTAATTCAAAAATAATTCAAAGATAATTTAAACTACTTTAAAAATATTTTGATTTAATCTAAAAATAATTTAATTTATTTTAAAAATAGTTTTATTTGATTTAAAAATTATTTTATTTTATTTTAAAATAATTTTATTTGATTTTTTTTTTTTTTATTTGATTTGAATTTTAAAATAATTTAATTTAAAAATAATTTCATTTAATTTAAAAATATTTAATTTAATTTAAAAAAGTTTAATTTAATTTTAAATTAATTTGTTTTGATTAAATTTAAAAATAGTTGAATTAAATTTAAATTATGATTCAATTTATATGAAAATATTAAATATAATTTAGTTTTATTTAATTTATATTAAAAATAATTTATTTTAATTAAAAAAAATTATTTTATTTTAAAAATAATTTAATTTAATTTAAAAATAATCTAATTTTAATTAATTTAATTTAAAACATTTTTAATTTAAATCAAAAATTATTCAATATAAATAAAAAAAAATTAATTTCACTTAAAAATAATTTAATGTAAATGAAAAATAATTTAATTTTAAATAAAAATAATTTTTAAAATAATTTAATTTTATTTATTATATTATTATATATTTAATTTAAAAATAATTTTGTTTATTTTAAAAAAAAATTTAATTTAATTTAAAAATAATTTAATTTTATTTAATTTATAAATATATTTAATTAATTAAAAAGTATTTAATTTAATTTAAAAACAATTTAATTTAAAAATAATTTAAATTAATTTAAAAATAATTTTATTTAATTTAAAAATAATCTAATTTAAGTTAATTTAATTTAAAAATATTCTAATTTAATTGAAAAATAAGTATCTTTAAAAATAATTTGAAAATAATTAAAAAATTTTTAAAAATAATTTTATTTAATTTAATTACAAATAATTTATTTAATTTAAAAATAATTTAATTTAATTGAAAAACATTTTAATTTTATATAAAAAGAATTTGAAAATATATATTTTTTTCAATAATTATAGTTTATTTAATTTAAAAATAAATAATTTCATTAAAAATAAATTTATTTAATTTGAAAACTGATTTAATTTTATTTAAAAATAATTTAAATTAATTAAAAAGAAATTTATTTCGTTTAAAAACAATTTAATTAAATTTGATTTTAAAACAATTTGATTTAATTTAAAAATAATTTAATTTAATTTAGTTTAAAAATAATTTAATTTAAATTGAAAATAATTTATTTTCATTTAAAAATGATTTAATAATAATTTAATATAATTTAAATTAATATAAAAATAATGTAATAGAATTTTAATATAAATTAAAATAAAAATACTATAGTTTAATTAAATTTAAAAATAATTTAATTTAAATCTAAAATATAATTATTTTAATTAATATAATTTAGTTCAATTTATTTAGAAAATAGTTTATTTTAATTTAAAAATAATTTAATTTAATTAAATTGAAAAATAATTAAATTTAATTAAAAAATAATTTAATTTAATTTATAAATAATAAAATTTAATTTAAAAATAATATAATTTAATTTTTAAAAAAAATATTTTAAAAATAATTAATTTAAAAATAATTTAAATTAATTTAACAATGGTTTAATTTAATTTAAAAATAATTTATTTTAATTTAAAAATTATTTAATTTAATATAAAAAATATTTTAATTTATTTAAAAATAATTAAAATTAATTTAATTTTGTTTAAAAATAATTTATTTATATTTACAAATATAAATAATTTATTTAATTTAGTTTATATAAAATAATTCAATATAATTTAAAAATAATTTAATTTTATTCAAAAAAATATAATTTAAATTAAAAACAATTTAATTTAATTTAAAAATAATCTATTTTAATTTAATTTAAAAATATATAAATTTAATTAAATATTTAATAATTTGCCTTAATTTAAAAACATTTCAATTTAATTAAAAAATAATTTCATTTAATTTTAAAACATTTTAACTTAAAAATAATTTGTTTTAATTTGATTTAAAAATAATTTAATTAAATTGAATTTAAAAATAGTTTAATATAAAAATAAAATAATTTTATTAAAAAAAATAATTTAAAAATAATTTTATTTAATTTAAAAATAATTTTTATTTATTTAATTTAAAAATAATTTTATATAATTTAATTTAAAAATAATTCAAATTAATTTAAAAATAATTTAATTTAATTTAAAAAATTTAATTTTATTAAAGAATAATTTAAAATTAATTTAATTTTATTTAAAAGTAATTTAATTTTATTTAATTTATCTAGAAAAAAATAATTTAATTTAATTCAAAAAAAATCATTTATATAAAAATAATTTAATTTAAAAAGAATCCATTTTAAGTTAATTTAATTTTAAAATATTTTAATTTAATTTAATTTAAAAATAATTTAATTTAATTAAAAAAAAATTAATTTTATTTAAAAATAATTTCAAATTAACTTAATTTTATTTAAAAATATTTTTATTTTATTTAATTTAAAAATAATTTTATTTTATTTAAAAATAATTTTATTTTATTTAATTTAAAAATAATTTAAATTTATTTTAAAATAAATCAACAATTTAATTCAAAAATAATTGAATTTAATTTGATTTAAAAATGATTTAATATAAATATTATTTAATTTTATTTAGAAAGAATTTAGTGTGATTTAATTTAAAAACAATTTAAGTTATTTAAAAAAAAATTTCATTTAACATAAAAATAAATTATTATTAAATTTTAAAATTTAATTTATTTTGAAAATAATTTAATTTAAAAATGATTTATTTTAATTTTACAAAAATTACTAAATATAATTTAAAAATAATTTAATTTAATTTAAAAATAATTTTATTTTATTTAATTTAAGAATAAATTAATTTATTTCAAAAATAATTTACTAAAATTTAGAAATAATTTAATTTATTTTAAAAAATATTTTAATTTAATTTAAAAATAATATAATTAAATTTAAAAATAATTTAATGTCATTTAGAAACAATTAAAAAATATTTCCATTTTCTTTAAAAATCATTTTATTTTATTTAATTTAAAAATAATGTACATTGATTTAAAAGTATTTATTTAAAAACAATTTAATTTTAAAATTATTTAATTTAATTTAAAAATAATTTGATTTTAATTTAAAAATAATTTATGTTATTTAAAAATAATTAATTTTAATTTAAAAATAACTTAATTTAATTTTAAAAATTATTTAATTTAATTTTAAAAATAATTTAATTTAATGTAAAAATTATTTAATTTAATGCAAAAATATTTATAATTTAAAATAAATTTAATTTAATTTAAAAATAATTTAATTCAATTTAAAGATTATTTTATTTTATTTTATTTAAAAATATTTTTAATTTAATTTACTTCAAAAATATTTCAACACAATTTAATTTAATTCAAAAATAATTTAATTTAATTTAAATCTAATTTAGTTTTTATTTTAAATAATTTAAAATTAATTTTATAATATTTAAAAATAATTTTACTTTATTTAGTTTTAAAAAAATTAATTTAATTTAAAAACCAATTTAATTTAATCTAAATATAATTTAATTTGATTTAAAAATAATTTAATTTTATTTAATTATTTAATTTAATTTGAAAAAAAATTCATTTAATTTAAAAATAATTTAATTTATACAAAAAATAATTTAAGTTATTTTAATTTAAAAATAATTTAATTTAATTTAACAAAAATAACTAAATATAATTTAAAAATAATTTTATTTAATTTAAAAATAATTTTATTTTATTTAATTTAAAAATACGTTTATATTAATTTAAAAAAAAATTAATATAAATTTAATTTAATTTAAAAAATTTAATTTTATTAAAAAATAATTTAAAATTAATTTAATTTTATTTAAAAATAATTTAACTTTATTTAATTTATCTAGAAAAAAATAATTTAATTTAATTTTAAAAAAATTCATATATTTAAAAATAATTTAATTTAAAAAGAATTTAAGTTAAGTTCATTTAATTTTAAAATATTTTAATTTAATTTAATTTAAAAATAATTTAATTTAATTAAAAAAAAAAAAATTATTTAAAAATAATTTCAAATTAATTTAATTTTATTTAAAAATAATTTTATTTTATTTAATTTAAAAATTATTTTATTTTATTTAAAAATAATTTTATTTTATTTAAAAATAATTTTATTTTATTTAATTTAAAAATAATTTAAATTTATTTTAAAATAAATTAACAATTTAATTTAAAAATAATTGAATTTAATTTGATTTAAAAATGATTTAATATTAAAATTATTTAATTTTATTTAGAAAGAATTTAGTGTGATTTAATTTAAAAACAATTTAATTTATTTTAAAAATAATTTCTTTTAACATAAAAATAAATTATTATTAAATTTTAATTTATTTTGAAAATAATTTAATTTAATTTAAAAATGATTTATTTTAATTTAACAAAAATTACTAAATATAATTTAAAAATAATTTAATTTAATTTAAAAATAATTTTATTTCATTTAATTTAAAAATAATTTTATTTTATTTAATTTAAGAATAAATTAATTTATTTCAAAAATATTTTACTAAAATTTAGAAATAATTTAATTTATTTTAAAAATATTTTAATTTAATTTAAAAATTATTTAATTAAATTTAAAAATAATTTAATGTCATTTAGAAACAATTAAAAAATAGTTCCATTTTCTTTAAAAACCATTTTATTTTATTTAATTTAAAATTAATTAACATTGATTTAAAAGTATTTTATTTATTTAAAAACAATTTAATTTAAAAATAATTTAATTTAATTTAAAAATAATTTGATTTTAATTTAAAAATAATTTAATTTATTTAAAAATAATTGATTTTAATTTAAAAATAATTTAATTTAATTTTATAAATAATTTAATTTAATGTAAAAATTATTTAATTTAATGCAAAAATATTTATAATTTAAAATAAATTTAATTTAATTTAAAAATAATTTATTTCAATTTAAAGATTATTTTATTTTATTTTATTTAAAAATATTTTTAATTTAGTTTACTTCAAAAATATTACAACTACAACTGTTAAATTAAATTTAATTGTATTTAATTTAAATTAAAAATAATCTAATTTATGTTAATTTAATTAAAAAATATTTTAATTTAATTAATTTAAAAATAATGTAATTTAATTTCAAAATAATCAAATTTTAATCTACTGAATTTAAAACTAATTTAATTTAATTCAAAAATAATCTACTTTAAGTTAATTTCATTTAAAAAATAATTTAATTTAATTTAAAAATATTTTACTTTAATTTAAAAATAATTTAATTTAATTAAATGTTACTTAAAAATAAATTAATTTTATTTAATTTATTTTAAAAATAATTTAATTTCATTAAAAAAAAAAAAATTAATTTAAAAATAATTTAATTTTATTTAAAAATATTTTTTTTATTTATTTTAAAAAACATTTTATTTAATTTAAAAATCATTTTATATAATTTAAAAACAATTTAATTTAAAAATAATTTAATTCAATTTAATTTATAACTAATTTTAATTAATTAAAAAGGATTTAATTTTATTTAAAAACAATTTAATTTATAAATAATTTAATTTAATTTGATTTAATTTAAAAATAATTTAATTTAATTTAAAAATAATTTAATTAAATTTAAAAAATTATATTTTAATTTTCAAAATAAAATTTCAAAATAATTTTATTTAATTTATAAATATTTTAAATTAATTAAAACGAATTTTATTTAATTTAAAAGCAATTTACTTTAAAAATAATTTAATTTAATTTAAAACTAATTTCCTTTATTTTGAAAATAATTTAATTTAATATAAAAATAATTTAATTTATTTTAAAAATAATTTAATTTAATTTAATTGAAAAATTGTTCAATATAATTTAAAAATAAATTAACTTTTTTAAAAATAATTTTATTTAAAAATACTTTAATTTAGTTTTATTCATTTTAAAAATTCTTTAATTTAATTAAAAAAAAATTAATTTAATATAAAAATAATTTAATTTAATTCCATATAATTTAAAAATAATTTAATTTAAAAATAATTTTATTTTATTTAAAATAATTTAAAACTTATTATATTTAATTTAACAATTAATTAATAATTTAACAATATAAAACAATTTAATTTTATTTAATTTAAAAATAATATAATTTAATTTAAAAATTATTTAATTTTATTTAAAATTTTTTTTAAAATAATTTATTTTTTTTTAATTTTATTTAAGAATAAGTTAATTTAAAAATAATTAAATTTTATTTAATTTATATTAAAAATAATTTTATTTTATTTAAAAATAATTGAATTTTATTTAATTTATTTTAAAAATAATTTAATTTAATTTAAAAATAATTTAATTTTATTAAAAAAAAAATTTTAAATAATTTAATTTTATTTAGAATAATTTCATTTAATTGAAATGTAAAATAATTGTAAATGAAATTAATTAAATGAAAAATAATTAAATTGTATTTAAAGATTCATTTATCTTATATAAATTAAAAATAATTAAAATTTAATTTAAAAATAATTTAATTTATTTAAAAATTTATTTATTTTACAAATAATTTAATTATTTTAAAAATAATTATTTTTCGATATAATAAATTATTTTATTTTAAAATGATTTTAATTTATTTAATTTAAAAATGTTTTAATTTAATTTAAAAATAATTTTATTTACTTTAAAAATAATTTTATTTTATTTAAAAAAAATTTAAATTTTTTAATTTAATTTAAAAATAATTTAATATTATTTAAAAAAATTTTAAACATTTTATTTAATTTATTTTAAAAATAATTTAATTAAAATAAAAAAAATAATTTAATTAAAAAAAAATATATTTAATTAAAAAATAATTTAGTTTTAGTTAACGAAATTAAAGAATAATTTAACTTCATTTAAAATTAATTAAATATAGTTTAATTTAATTGAAAAATTATCCAAGATAATTTAAAAATAATTTAATTTATTTGAAAAATAATTTAATTTTATTTAAAAGCAAATTAATTTTATTAATTAATTTTAAAAATAATTTATTTCAATTAAAAAAAAAATAATTCAATTTAAAAATATATATTTTTTTTAATTATCTAATTTAAGTTAATTTAAATTTAAAATAATTTAATTTAATTCAAAAATAATTCAATATATTTAAAAATAATTTATTTTAATTTAAGAATAATTTAATTTATCCATTATTAATTGTCAATCTCTTCGAAGTCTAGCAGACATGCATTTAGCACTGTTTTATAGAGCAGATTTTCATCTAAAAATTGTGTAATTTTCATGTCCCCAGAGTGAAACGTTTGGCTGAAATTTTTTTCTTCAAAGGAAAAAATTTATAAACGAAATTCAAAGAAGGGAATTTAAAGAAAAAGAGTTTCCCCTTTGATAAATTTTGGGATTGCATATTTTTTACTTTTGTGACTAAAACGAAGGATTTTGAAGAATTTACAGAGAATACTTTTTTGTTGACACCGACGTCTTACACACGAATATCCCGGGTATAATTTCCTCTCGTCTCGAGGCGTTGAAGAGATAAATACAACTCTTTTACAATTTAAAAAGAATTTAATTTTATTTAAGAATATTTTAATTTAATTTAATTTATTTAAAATACAATTTTATTTAATTTAAAAAAAATTAATTTACTTTGGAAATAATTTAATTTAATTTAAAAATAATCTTATTTAAGTTAAAGTAATTTCAAAATAATTTCATTTAATTCAAAATATTTTTTTTTTTAAATAATTTTTTTTATTGTAAAAATAATTTAATTTATTGTAAAATAATATAATTTATTTAAAAATATTTTTTGCTTTATAATAAATTAATTTAAATTAGAAATAAATTAATTTAACTTTAAAATACTTAATTAAATTTTAAAATAATTAAAATTTAAAAAAAAATTAATTTAATTTAATTCAAAAATAATATAATTTAAGTAACTGTAATTTAAAAATAATTTTATTTTATTTAATTTATAAATAATTTAATTGTTCTCAACAGCAATTAAATATAATTTGATTTCATTTAAAAATAAATTAGTTTATTGTAAAAATAATTAATTTTAATTTAAAAATATTTTTTTCTACAAAAATAATTTAATTTAATTCACCAATAATATAATTTTATTGAAAAGAATTTAATTTATTTAATTTGAAAAAAATTTAATTTAATTTAAAAATAATTTTATTTTATTTAAAAATAATTCAATTTTATTTAATTTAAAAATAATTTAAATTAAATAAAAATAATTTAATTTAATTTTAAAACAAAATAATTTAAAATTATTTGAATTTAATCTGATTTAAAATTTTTTTATATATTTTAAAAATAATTTAATTTAAATTTATAATAATTTAATTTAATTTAAAAATATTTTAATATAAATTTTCAATAATTTAATTTAATTATATTTAAAAACAATTTAATTCAAAAATAATTTCATTTAGTTTGATTTAAAAATAATATAATTTAATTTAAAATAATTTAATTTGATTTAATTTAAAAATAATTTTATTTAATTTGAAAATAATTTTATTTAATTTGAAAATAATTTAATTTATTTAAATTTAAAAATCATTTAATTTAATTTGAAATAATTCCATTAAATTTAAAAATAATATAATTTAATTTAAAAATAATTTAATTTAATTTGAAAATAAATTAATTTAATTTAAAATAATTAAATTTAATTTGATATTAATTTAGTTTATTTTAAAAAACATTTTAATTTAATTTAAAAATAATTTAATTTAATTTAAAATAATCTAATTTAAGTTCCTTTAATTTAAAAATAATTTAATTTATTTCAGAAATAATTGAATATAATTTAAAAATAATATAATTTAATTAAAACAGAAATTAATTTAATTTAAAAATAATCTAATTTAATTTAATTTAAAAAATAATTTAATTTAATTTAAAAATAATTTAATTTAATTTTAAAATAATCTAAGTTAAGTTTATTTAAATTAAATAAATTTAATTTAGTTCAAAAATAATTAAATGGTAATTAAAAATAATTTAATTTTTAATATAAATAAATTATTTTCAAATTTTTTTATTATTTAATTTAAAAATAATTTTTATTTATTTAAAAATAATTCAATTTTGTTAAAATTAATTCAATTTAAATAAATTAAAAAGAATTTTATTTAATTTAAGAACAATTTATTTTAAAAATAATTTAAGTTAATTTGAAATAAAAATAATTTAATTTAAATATAATTTAATTTGATTTTATAATAACTTTATTTAATTTAAAAATAATTTAATTTAATTTAAAGATAATTATTTTTTTAAATTATTTAATTTATTTAAAAATAATTAAATCAAATTTGTAAATCATTCCATTGAATTTAAAAAATAATTTAATTTAAATTAAAAATAATCTTATTTAAGTTAATTTAATTTAAAAATAATTTTAAAATAATTTAATTTATTTTAAAAATAAATTGTATTAAATAATATTTTAATTTAATTTAAAGATATTTTTTTAACAATAATTTAATTTAATTTAAAAATAATTTAAAATAATTTAATTTAATTAAAAAAAAAAATTAATTTAATTTAAAAATAATTTTATTTTATTTAAAAATAATTTTTTTTATTTTATTTGAAAATAATTTAATTTAATTAAAAATTAATTTAATTTAATTAATATTTTTATTTTACATAATTTATTTTAAAAATAATTTAGTTTTATTAAAACATTATTCAATTTTATTTAATTTAAAAATATTTTAATTTAATCTAAAAATAATTTTATTTTTTTGAAAACTAATGCAATTTTATTTTATTTAAAAATAATTCAATTTATTTAAAAAATAATTTATTTGAAAAATAATTTTATTTTATTTAAAAACAATTTTATTTAATTTATTTTAAAAATAATTAAATTTTAATTTATAATAAATAAATTTAAACAAAAATATTCCAATTTAAGATAATTTAATTTAAAAATAATTTAATTTAATTCAAAAACAATTTAATTAAATTTAAAAATAATTCAATTAATTTAAAAAATTTATATTATATTATAAAATTTATATTATAAATTATATTTAATTGAAAAATAATTTTATTTTATTTAAATATATATATATATATTTTTTATTTAATTTAAAAATAATTTTATTTGATTAAAAAATAAAATTAAATAAATTTAAAAATTATTTAATTTTATTTAATATATAAATTTAAACTAAGCAAAAAGAAGAGAGATTTTGAGTGATTTTCGAAAGAAATTTTGCCGGGACAAAGTGGTAAATTGTTTACAAAACTCCAGACAATTGACTAATCTTTGAAAAATTGTGGTGCCACCTAAGGCGGCGGTGGTGCGGCGCGAAAACGAAAAGTTCGCAACTGACAAAGTTATTGCTAAAAAACGAAATTCGCATTTTGAGCCCTAGCTAAGAGGCGCATGCGAATTTTTCAAAAATTTTTGAACGGTGTCCTTCCGCCGGAAATTGCCGACATTCTGAAACAAAGTTTCCACGTTTCACTTGCACTGTGCGCCCCCCATAGCGCTGGGAATTGTCGCCCATTTTTCGCGCGTCATATTTCATTCGTCTTTCAACTTTAGCAACTTTTACCGCGGCAATTCGCAAATTTCAACTCTTTTTTGCAAGGGTTGTAAATGTCGCTTCTTCGCCGGCTGCGGTTCAGCGTGGGCGAATTTTCCAAGATTCCTCAAATTTCGGGTACGTCAAAATCGGAATTTTCTTACCACTATATTTACGCTGCAACGAAAAACAATAATCGGGTGCAAGTCCCGTCGCAAGATGATTCAAATTTTCTGAACCAATAATTCACCAAGAAAATTCAACGGCGCTACTGGCGGGACGCAACGTTTGTCACTATACACCGAAAATTTTACCGAAAAACGGGAATTATCGAGCGAGGGGCAAATAATAGCGAGTATAGAGGTACAATAACTATTAAAAAGCGAAGTGAATAAATACATATAAGGCGGTAAAAGACTAAATAAAATATTGTGTATGCGAGGTTAAACTTTCGCAAAGCAACGTGACAGGCGATAAGCAGTGAAACACGCACGCGGTGCGGGACCGGCGGCGCTTAGTAGCAGTGGCGTAACAATTAAAAGTTCAAAGCAGTTACTTTAGTTATAATATTGATTAGAGTGCCGCTAAGCTAGGTGATATGTACAAAAGAGACAGAGAAGTGGAGGAACAAGACAGCGAAAATATATTTACTTAGAGCAAGAAGACAATAAGGTCTCCGTAACAAAGACAAAGGTAAGAGAAATCGCATAATAAAAGAGAGAATAATATAGTGAGTAAAGGAGGGGTCGAAGTAGGACAAAACATGAAAAAAATAGAAATAATGCTACAAACTATAATAAAACAAATGGAACAGAATACAAACGAATTGAAACAGGAAATAAGAGAAATGCAGATAGAATTTGAAAGAATGGAGGAAGCATGGGGAATGGAAAAAGAGATCTAATAGCTAGAATAGAGACGCTAGAAAGCAGAGCGGAAATAGAAGAAAAAAAGAAGAAGAAAAACAACCTAGTAATAAATGGACGAAAAACGGCCTACAAAACGAAAGACGACATAGGAAAATTATTCTAAAAGCAACTGCAAGTCAAAGTAGACATTAACAGAATAAATACTAAGAATAAGGGAAAAAGGAACGAAATTATAATAATGCAAGTAGCGAACTGGGCACAAAAGCAAATGGTCATGGCGGCGAAAAGCAAATTAAAAGGAACTGTTACGTTACGTAATAGGAAAACATGGAGATAAACACAAAAACGAGAACGGAAACAGACTACTGGACTTCTGCATAATAAACAATCTAATTATACTTAACACAATATACAAACATAAGAGAATACACAAATACACGAGAGAAGTACGCAGCAGAAAAGAAAGATCAATAATAGATTACATAATAACGAAACAAACCCAAAGGAAACAAATAAAAGATGTACGAGCTTACAGGATATACGAAATAGGAAGCGATCACTTCCTAGTAGGAGCAACTATCAAGCAAGAAACAGAGGCAGAAGAGATTAAAATAAAAGACACAACACAAGAAGTAATAAAAGTGTACAAACTAAAAGACCAAGAAACACGGAAAGAACATCAGAAACTAATAAAACAAGAAGCAGAGAAAATTGAAAAAACGAAATACAAGAACGCAGAGGAAACATGGAAAGATTCCAAATATATTTCAAGTGCAGCGAAAGAGGCCTGTGGTACAATAAAAATTAACAAGAAGAAAAAATAAACGAACTGGTGGACTGAAGAACTGAAAAAAGAAATAAAACAAGGGTAAGGGCAAGGATTCCTACAAAGCAAAACAATGACAGATTATGAAAGATACACAGCATAAATAAGAAAGGTAAAAAATAGTGTGAAACAAGCATGGGAAGAATCATGGGAACAATTCGGAGAGAAAATGGAAAACAACTGCTCAAAAAACCAAAAACTATTCTACAACGTGATTAGAAGAAACAGAAAAGAAAAAACAATCAAGATATACCAAATAAAGAACAATGACGGGAATGTACTGACAGGAGACGAAGAAATAGCGGAAAGATGGAGGCAACACTTTGAGGAGCTGCTGGGCAAGGAAAAGTTTACCGGTGAACGAGACGAACAAATTAATCAGCTGAAGAAATCTGGAAGAGAAAACCAAAATGAAGAAGAAACAACAGAAGAAAAAATAACACCAGAAGAAGTAAACAATGCATTAAGAAAACTGAAGTTGGGGAAAGCACAGGGAATAGGCAACATCAAAAACGAACAACTAAAATACATGGGAACGAGGGTACAAAAAACGAAAATAGTACAATTAACAAGACTATTGAACGAAGTATGGGAATCAGTAAAGATATAGACCGATAGAGAAAACCGATATGGAAGAAAGGAGATAAAAAGGAATGTAGTAACTACAGAGGAATTTCCCTATTATGTACCACCGAGAAGATATACGAGGACATGGAAAAAAGAATAAGACAAGAAATAGAAGGAGACCTACAACCTTCGCAGAGCGGATTCAGAACAGCACATTGCACAATAGATCACTTGTTCACAATCAGGAACCTAATCAATGAACTAAGAGAACACCAGAAACAAATATACATTGCATACATAGATCTAGTAAAAGCCTTCGACAGGATAAACAGAGAATATGTCTAGCAGGCACTACAAGAACATCAAGTAGAAGAAAAACTGATAAAGGCAATAAAAAGCATATATACCAGAACAGAAAACTGTATAAGAACTGGTAACCACAAATCAAATAATTTCAAAACGAGAAACGACCCAAGACAAGGAGGAGCGCTAAGTAAAGTAAAACATAAAAGAGAAAATTTAAAAAAAAAACACACATAGGTTACAGAAATCTAAAAGCACAAAAAATTACAGAATGCATATTAGTAGACGATGTAGCACTAATAGCGAAAAACATCAAGGACCTAAAAACAAACATAAAGATATGGACCAAAGAACTCGCAAAGGCAAGACTGAAAATTAACACAGAAAAAACTAAAATAATAAAAATAGGAGAAGGGGTAGAAATGGAAGAAATAAAAATAAACAACACAAAAATAGAGCACAGCGGAGAATTTAAATACCTAGGACAAATAATAGACAATAAAGGGGAACTCGAAGGCGAAATGATCAACATGAAGATATCGAGAAAAATAAAACTAATAATATACAAAGTAGTATTAATCCCAATACTGCGATATGGATGCGAAACATGGACTCAAAATAGGAGACAAAAAAGCAAGATACAGACAATAGAGATGAAGTAACTATGAAAAGTATATGGAGTAACCAGAAAAGCCAGAGTCAGAATCGTGGACAGAAGAAGAGAACTAGAAATAAGAGAACTAAACAAAATAATAGCAGACAGACAGCTGCAATGGCTTGGACATCTACACAGAAGAGAAGACACCAACCAAACAAAAATAATATGGCAAACAAAAATAACAAGGAAAATAAAAATGGGAAGACCAAAGAAAAAATGGGACAAATATGTCGAAAACATTATGGAAAGAGGAGGAATCTCAAACGCACAAATGAAGGAAAACACAAAAAATATAAAGAGCTGGACCAAATTAATAAAAGAAGAGCAACAACAGCATTCTACACCCGAAAGCGTAGAAGAATTTCTATTATAACAATATTAAAAAAACAATTTAATTTTGTTAAAAAATAATTTTAAAATAATTTTATTTTTATTTAAAATAATATATTATTTAATTTAAAAATAATTTTATTTAATTTAAAAACTATTTAATTTAAATTAAAAATAATTCAAATTTATTTAATTTAAAAACAATTTAATTTAATTTAAAAATAATTTAATTTAATTTAAAAGTAATTTAATTTAATTTAAAAAAAAAATAATGTAAATTAAAAATAATTCAATTTAATTAATAATTAATAATTTAATTTTATCTAATTTATTTTAATAATAATTTAATTTATTTTAAAAATAATATAATTTAAAAATAATCAAATTGAAATTAATTTAATTTAAAAATAATTTAAATTAAAGGTCTAAATTTAGTTCAATTTGATTTAAAAATAATTTAATTTAATATAAAAATAAGTTAATTTAATTTAAAAATGATTTAATTAAATTTAACAATAATTTACAAAAAAATTAAATTTATTTAAAAATAATTAAATTTTATTTACTTTAAAATAATTCAATTTAAAAAAAATTTATTTTAATTTAAAACAAATTTAATTTAAAAATAATTTGAAATAATCTAAAAATAGTTTTAAAATAATTTAATTTAAAATCAAATCAATTTAATTTAATTTTTAATTAGTTGTAAAATTAATTTTTTTTTTTTTTCTGAATAATTTAATTTAATACAAAAATATTTAAATTTAATTTGAAAATAATTTTATTTAATTTAATTTAAAAATAATTTAAAATAACTTAAAAATAATACAATATAATTTAAAAATAATTTAATTTAAAAAAAAAAAATTATTTTTATTTAAAAATAATTTTATTTTATTTTATTTGAAAATAATTTAATTTAATTTAAAAATAATCTTGTCTAAATTAATTTAATTAAAAAAAATATAAATTAAATTAGTTTTTTTTCAATTTAATATAAAATTAGTTTAATTTCAATTAAAAATAATTTAATTTAATATTTTAAAATAATTAAATTTTATTTAATTTAAAATATTTTAATTTAATTAAAAAATGGTTTTGTTTTATTTAAAAATAATTAAATTTTATTTAATTTAAATATAATTTAATTTTATTAAAAAATAATTTAATTAAATTTTAAAATAATTTAATTCATTAATATATATATATATTTATTAATATATATTTTGTTGAGTATGAAGATTTTGATTTTTGATGAAATTAAACATTAGTGTTTGTATCTTATCTTCAAAAATTATAATTTCTAGGAAATTATTGTATACAATCGTCAACCAAGTTAACATCATTTGTATAACTAATTTTTCTTTAACAAAGTGTCTTAAAAACAACTACTTCACTGGAAAACACCACGACTGGCATTGAATTACATTAAGAAAGTTTTTTGGGTTTCTACATAACCCTGTGATTTTCCCAAAAAATAACAAGCGCCGCATATGGTTTTCCCCAAAAAATCTCAATAACTGGTTCAACTATAAATAGAATAATCAATAATAATCTCAAATAATAATATCTCAAATTCGATAATATCAGTTTGCTGTGAAAAACACATTGGGTAACTGGGTACAGGGTCGTATTTCATTTTATTTCTAGTTATAATTTGTTGTTAATGATAAAGCCATACTGATGAAGCCAAAAGGCCGAAACGCGTATATGGATGTTCATTAATTAACTGATAATTATTTTTTGTATTTTATCAGGGTATTGTTATTTTTGAGAAAATCACAGGGTTACGTAGAAACCCAAAAAACATTCTTAATGTAATTCAATGTTAGTCGTGGTGTTTGCCAGAGAAGTAGTTGTTTTTAAGAAAGTTTGTTAAAGAAAAATTAGTTATACAACTGATGTTAATTTGGTTGACGATTGTATACAATAATTTCTTAGAAATTATAATTTTTCAAGATAAGATACAAACACTAATGTTTAATTTAATATAATTTAATTCATTCTAATAATTAATAATCTAAATTAATAATTTATAATCTAAATAATTTAAAAATAATTTTATTTAATTTAAAAATAATCTTTTTTATATTAATTTAATTTAAAAATAATTTAAATTAAGTTTAAAATTAGTTCAATTTTATTTAAAAATATTTTTTTTTAAATAATTTAGTTCAATTTAAAAAGAATTTAATTTAATTTAAAAATAATTTACAAATAATTAAATTATATTTAAAAATAATTCAATTTTATTTAATTTAAACATAATTCAATTTAATTTTAAAATATTTTAATTTAATTTAAATTTAATAAAATTTCATTTAGAAATAATTTTGTTTTATTTAATTTAAAAACATTTCAATATAATTTAAAAATAATTTTATTTAATTTAAAAATAATTTAATTTAATTTAAAATTTTTTTTATTTTATTTAAAAATAATTTAAAATTAATTTAATTTTATTTAAAAATAATTTAATATTATTTTATTTATTTTTGAAATAATTTAATTTAAAAACATATATATATTTTTTTTAATAACTGAATTTAATTTAAAAATAATCTAATTTTAATTCCTTTAATTTAAAAATAATTTAATTTAATTAAAAAATAATTCAATATAATTTAAAAATAATTTAAAACTAATTTGATGTAAATGAAAAATAATTTAATTTTAATTAAAAATAATTTAATTTTATTTATAAATATTTATTTTATTTAATTTAAAAATAATTTTATTTTCTTTAAAAATAATTTAATTTTATTTAAAAAAAAAATAATTTTATTTAATTTATAAATAAAATTATTTAAATTTTAAAGAAATTAATTTAATTTAAAAACAATTTAATTTAAAAATAATTTAATTTTAAAATAATTTAATTTAAATTGAAAATAATTTAATTTAATTTAAAAATAATTTAATTAAAATTAAAAATAATTTATTTTAATTTAAAAATAATTAAATTTAATTAAAAAATTAATTAATTTAAAACTAATTAAATTTAATTAAAAATAATTCATTTTAATATAGAAATAATTTAATTTAATTTTAAAATAAATTAATTTAAAAATAATTTGGTTTAATTAAATTTAGAAATAAATTAATTTAAATTAAAAATAATATAATATAAGTTAATTTAGTTACAATTTTTTTATTTTAATTCAATAATAATTTAATTTAATTTATTTAAAAAATAATTTAATTTAATTTAAAAATAATTTAATTATAAAATAATTTAATGTAAATGAAAAATAATTTAATTTTAATTAAAAATATTTTTTTTTATTTAATTTAGAACTAATTTTACTGTTTTTAAAATAATTTTATTTTATTTAATTTATAAATAATTTAAATTAATAAAAATGATTTAATTTAAATTAAAAACAATTTATTCTTCAAATAATTTAATTTGATTTAAAAATAATTTAATTTAAATTGAAAATAATTTAATTTAATTCAAAAATATTTTAATTTAATTCAGCAATAATTTAATTAAATCAAAAAATAATTTAAACCCATTTAAAAATAATTTCATTTAATTTAAGAATAATTTAATTTAATGTAAAAACAATTTAATTTAATTTAAAAATAAAATAATTTAATTAAAAATAATTTAATTTAATATAAAATTTTAATTTTATTATAATTAAAATTACAAAATAATTTAATTTAAATTAAAATTAATATAATTTAGTTTAATTTATTTAAAACAATATTTAATTTAATTTAAGAAACTTCATATTAATTTAGTTAAAGAATATTACAAATTTAATTTAAAGAAATTAATTTAATTAAAAAAAAAATTAAATTTAAAAATAATTTAATTTTATTTAAAAATAATTTAATATTATTTAATTTTAATATATTTCAATTTAATTTAAAAATAATATTATTCAATTTAAAAATAATTTAAATTAATTTAAAAATAATTTAAGTTAATTTAAAAATAATTTAAATTAAATTAAAAATAATTTAAATTAATTTTAAAATAATTTAATTTAAAAATATATTATTTAAATTAAAAAAAATATTGTTATTTAAAAATAATTTTATTTTATTTAATTTATTTTAAAAATAATTTAATTTATTAAAAAAAAAAATATTTTAATTTAAAAATAATTATATTTAATTTAAAAATAATATAATTTAAATTAATTTATTTAAAAAATAATTTAATATAATTCTTTAATTTATTTTAATTCTTTACATTAATTTATAAATAATTTAATGTACATAAAAAATAATTTAATTTTAATTAAAAATAATTTTTAAAATAATTTAATTTTATTTAAAAATATACTTTTTTTATTTAATTTAAAAATAATTTTGTTTAATTTAATAGTAATTTAATTTGATTTAATTTACTTTAAAAATAATTTAATATATTTTAAAAATAATTTGATTTAATTTAAAAATAATTAAATTTAATTTGAAATAATTTAATTTAATTCAAAAAAAAAATTAATTTAATTCAAAAAAAAATTAAATTTCCTTGATTTAAAAATAATTTAATTTAAAAATAATTTATTTTAATTTGAAAATAATTTAATTTAATTAAAAAATAATTTATTTTATTTTAAAAAGAATCTAATTTAAATTAATTTAATTTCAAAATAATTTAAATTAAAAGTTGAAAATTAGTTTTTCAAAATCATTTAAAAAAAATTAATTTAATTATATTTAATAATTGAATTTAATTTAAAAATAATCTTATTTAATTTCAATTCATTTAAAAATAATTTAATTTAAAAACAATTTAATTTGATATAATTTAAAAATAATTTCATTTAATTTAAAAATAATTTAATTAAATTTAAAAAATATTTTAATTTAATTTAAAAATAATCTAATTTATGTTAATTTAACTTAAAAATAATCCAATTTAATTTAAATATAATTTAATTCAATTTGAAAATTATATAATTTAAGTTAATTTTTTTAAAATAAAAATTATTTATTTCAATTAAAAAATAATTTATTTTAATTTAATTTAAAAATAAATATTTAAAAAAAAATTATTTTATTTAATTTTAAAATAATACAATTTAATTTAAAAACAACTTAATTTATTTTAAAAATAATTAATTAAAAATAATTTAAATTAATTTAAAAATAATTAAATGTAATTAAAAAATAATTTAATTTAATTTAAAAATAATTTAATTTAAAAATAATTTAATTAAAAAATAATTTAATTTAAAAATAATTTATTTTAATTTAAAATCAATTTAATTAGAAAATAATTTAATTAAAAAATAATTAAATATAATTTAAATATAATTTAATTTATTTAAAAATAATTTAATTTTATTTAAAAATTATTTAGTTATAATTTAATTCTATTAAAAAAAAAAATAATAATTTTTATTTATTTTTTTTTTAAATAATTTAATTTAAAAAAAAATAATTTAAATTAAAAATAATTTAATTTAATTTAAAAATATTCTAATTTAATTTCATATGAAAATAATTTTATTTTATTTTAAAATAATTTTAAAATAACAATTCTATTTAAAAAAAAAATTAATTTAATTTAAAAATAATTTTATTTAATTTAAAAATATTTTATTTTTATTTAAATTTAATTTAAAAATATTTAATTTAATTTAAAAATAATTTTATATTATTTAATTTTAAAATAATTGAATTTAATTTAAAAATAATTAAATTTAATTTTAAAAAAATTAACTTTATATAAAAAAAATTAATTTAGTTTAAAAGTAATTTAATTTAATTTAAAAATAATTGAAATTAATTTAAAAACAATTTAATTTAAAAATAATTTTATTTAATTTTAAAATAATTTAAAGATGATTTAATTTTATTTAAAAAAATTAATTTCATTTAAAAATAATTTAATTTTACTTAATTTCTTTTAAAAAAAATTTTTTTAAATTGAAAAATAAAATAATTTAAATTAAAAATAATTTAATTTAATTTAAAAATAATCTAATTTATCTTAATTTAAAAATAACTTAATTTAATTAAAGTTAATATAATTTAAAAATAATTTAATTTAATTTAAAAATTATTTAATTTTTTTGATAAATAATTTGAAAATAAATAAAAAAAAAATTTAATTAATTTTATTTAATTTAAATTATAATACATTATTTAATTTAAAAATAATTTAATTTAATAAAAAAAACAATTTATATAATTTTAAGTTTATATAAAAATAATTAATTTTTTTTTAAATAATTATATTTTATTTAATTTAAAAATAAAAAATTTTATTAAAAACAATTTTATTTAATTTGAAAACTGATTTAATTTTATTTAAAAATGATTTAAATTAATTAAAAAGAAATTTATTTTGTTTAAAAACAATTTAATTTATTTTGATTTAAAAAAATTTGAGTTAATTTAAAAATAGTTTAATTTAATTTATTTAAAAAATAATTTAATTTAAATTGAAAATAATTTATTTTCATTTAAGAATAATTTAATAATAATTTAATATAATTTAATTTAATATAAAAATAATTTTATAGAATTTAATTTAATCTTAACATAAATTAAAATATAAATACTATTTAGAAATAATGTAATTTAAATTCAAAATATAATTATTTTAATTTAGTTCAATTTATTTAAAAAATAGTTTATTTTAATTTAAAAATAATTTAATTTAATTGAATTAAAAAATAGTTGAATTTAATTAAAAAATAATTCAATATAATTTAAAAATAATTAAATTTAGTTTAATGATGATATAATTTAATTTAAAAATAATTTTTTTTTTAAATAATTAATTTAAAAATAATTTAAATTAATTTTCCAACAGCTTAATTTAATTTAAAAATAATTTATTTTTATTTAAAAATTATTTAATTTAATATAAAAATAATTTTATTTTATTTAAAAATAATTAAATTTAATTTAAAAATAGTTTAATTCTGTTTAAAAATAATTTATTTATATTTACAAATATAAATAATTTATTTAATTTAGTTTATATAAAATTATTTTATTTAATTTTATTCAAAAATAATTCAATATAATTTAAAAATAATTTAATTTAGTTTCAAAATATTTCAATTTAATTAAAAATAATTTAGTTTTATTTAAAAATAATTTAAAAATAATTTAATTTTATTTATTTTATTAAAAAAAAATTAATTTCATTTATTTAAAAAAAACAATTAAATTTATAATAATTTATTTTAATTTAATATAAAAATAATGAAATTTAATTTAAAAATAATTTAAATTAATCTAAAAATAATTTAATTTAATTTAGAAATAAATGATTTTAATTTAAAAATAAATAAATTTATTTTAAAAATGATTTAATTTAATTTAAAAAACGATTTTTTAATAATAATACAATTTAACAATATTTTTTTTTAATTTAAAAAATATTTCTTTTAATTTGAAAATAATTTATTTTAATTAAAAAAATAATTTAATTTTATTTAATTTAAAAATAATTTTATTTGATTTAGAAATAATTTCATTTTATTTAATTTATTTGAAAAATAATTTTATTTTATTAAAAAAAAAATCAAATTAATTTGAAAATAATTTAATTTAATTTAAAAATAATCTAATTTAATTTAAAAGTAATTTAATTTAATTTAATTCAAAAATAATTAATATAATTTAATTTAATTCAAAAATAATTAAATATGATTTATTTAATTTAAAAATAATGTAATTTCATTAAAAAATTATGTAATTTTTGAATTTAAAAATAATTAATTCCAAAAAATAAAGAATTTAATTTAATTCCAAAATAATTTAATTTTATTTAAAAATAATTTATAAATAATTAAATTTTATTTAAAAATAATTTTATTATATTTAAATAAAAAATAATTTTATTTAATTTAGAATAAAATTTATTTAATTTAAAAACAATTTAAATAAATTTAATTTAAAAATAATTTAATTTTATTTAATTTAATAATTTAATTTAATATAATTCAAAAAAAAAATTAAGTTAGAATAATTTAATTAAAAAATAATTAAATAGATTTAAAAAAAAATTATTTTAAAAATATTATAAATTTATTTAAAAATAATTTAATTTTATTTATAAATATTTCTATTTAATTTATTTCAAAAAAAATAATTTAATTTTAAAATAATTTTATTTAATTTAAAAATAATTTTATTTTTTATAAAAGTAATTAAAATTAATTTAAAATTAATCTAATTCAAACGCAATTCAATAAAATTTAAAAATAATTCAATTTAATTTAAAAATAATTTAATTTTATTTAAAAATATAATTTTTATTTCATTTAATTTTAAAAATAATTTAATTTTATTTATAAATAATTTAATTTAATTTTAAAATAATTTTATTTTATTTAATTCAAGTTAAAAAACAAATAATTTAATTTTAAAATTATTTTATTTATTTTAAAAATAATTTATTTTATTTAAAAATAATTTTATTTTATTTAAAAATGATTTAAATAATTTTATTTGAAAATAGTTTAATTTATTTTTAAAATAATTTTAATTAATTTAAAAATTATTTTATTTTATTTAAAAATAATTTTATTTTATTTAATTTAAAAATTATTTTATTTTATTTAAAAATAATTTAATTTTATTTTAAAATAATTTTATTTCATTTCAAAATAATTTAATTTATTTTAAAAATAATTTTGTTTATTTTAAAAAAAAATTATTTAAAAATAATAGAATTTAAGGTAGGAGATTATCACAACGATATCTTCAAATCTGTAAATAGCTGGAATTACACGGAAATCTTCTGTTACTCTTTAGTACACCCCGCTCTAGATGCGTGGTGTGAGCCGTTCGCTGCGGCAAAGCAAGTAACCGGAACGATCAAGATCGATTTTTTGTCAGTGGCTGAAGGCCAACAGATATTATGAAAGAGTAAAGAAAATGAAGTTAGAATTTGTGTAATTACTACCTTAGAGTCCAAGATAAGAAGATCTCTTCGGCTCCTAATCCAATGGCAACTCTTATCTCAATGCAAACTGACAGATAATTCTTATCTTGGACTCTAAGGTATTAATTACATAAATTCTAACTTCATTTTCTTCACTCTTTCATAATATCTGTTGGCCTTCAGCCCCTGAAAAAAAATCGGTATTGACTGTTGCCGTTAATTGCTTTGACGCAGCGAACGGCTCACACCACGCAGAAGTAACAGAAGATTTCCGTGTAACTCCAGCTACTGACAGATTTGAAGATATCGTAGTGATAAACTCCTACTTTAAATTCTATTATCAATTTTGTTCAAACCGTGACATCTCATTTTAAATTAAAAAATTAATTTAATTTAATTTAAAAACAATCGAAATTAAGTTAATTTAATTTAGAAATAATTTAATTTTATTTGATTTAAAAATAATTTAATTTAAAAATAATTTAATTTAATTATAAAATAACTTAATTGAATTTAAAAATAAATTAATTTAATTTAAAAATAATTTGATTTATTATTAAAAATAAATTAATTTTATTTAAAATAAATATAATATTTTTTTTAATTTTTTTGTTTTATTTAAGTTAAAAACAATTTAATTTAATTAAAAAATAATTTAATTTAAAGATAATCTAATTTAAGTTAATTTAAGTTAAAAATAAATTAATTTAAAAAAATTCAATAAAATTTAAAAATAATTTTATTTAAAAATAATTTAAAAATAATTTATTTTTATTTATAATAATTTAATTTTGTTTAATTTAAAAAATAATAATTTTAAAATATAGTTTAATTAAAAAATAATTTAATTTTATTTAATTTATTTTAAACATAATTTAGTTTAATTTAAAAAAAAATTAATTTAATTAAAAAATAATTAAATCTAATTTAAAAATTATATAATATAAGTTAATGTAATTTAAAAATAATATAATTTCATTAAAAAAATATTTTATTTTATTTTACTTAAAAATACTTTTATTTAATTTTAAAATAATTTAATTTAATTTAAAAATAATTTAATTTAATTTAAAAATAATGTAATTTTATTTAAAAATTATTTTATTTTATTTTAGTATAAAATTTTTTATTTGATTTAATTAAAAAATATTTCAATATACTTTAAAAATAATTTAATTTAAAACTAATTTAAAAATGATTTAATTTATTTAAAAAATATTTTATTTTATTTAACTTAAGAATTATTTAATTTAATTTTAAAATTATTTAATTTAAAAATAATTTAGTTTGATTTAAAAATAATTTAATTTAATTTAATTTATTTTAAAAATAATTTAATTTATAAAAAAATTAATTTATTTTAAAAATAATTAAATATAATTTAAAAATAATCCAAATTAAGTTAATGTAATTTAAAAATAATATAATTTAATTTAAAAATTATCTTATTTTATTTAATTTAAAAATAATTTGATTTAGTTTAAAAATAATTTAAAAATAATTTAATTTATTTTAAAAATAATTTAAATTAATTTAAAAATAATTTAATTCAAACATAATACAATATAATTTAAAAATAATTAAAGTTAATTTAATTTAAAAATAATTAAATTTTATTTAATGTATTTCTAAAATAATTCAATTTAAATTAAGAAAAAAATAATTTAATTTAAATATAATTTAATTTAAAAATAATCTAAATTAAGTTAATTTAATTTAAAAATAATTAAATTTAATTCAAAAGTAATTAAATATAATTTAAAAATAATTTATTTTATTTTAAAAACAATTTTATTTTATTTAAAAATAATTTTAAAATATTTTAATTTTTTTTTAATAATTTTATTTTATTTAATTTAAAAATAATTTAATTTATTTTAAAATATAATTTAATTTAATTTAAAATAATTTAATTTTATTTGATTTATTTTAAAATTAATTTATATTAATTTAAAAAAAATAATTTTATTTAAATATAATTTAATATAGTTTAAAAATAATTTAATTTATTGTAAAAGTCATTTAATTTATTCTAAAAATTTTTTAATTTAATTTAAAAATAATTTAATTTATATAATTTATTTTATATATAATTTTTTAAAATTAATTTAAAAATAATTTATTTTGAGTTGAAAATAATTTAATTTAATTAAAAAATAATTTAATTTATTTTAAAAATTATTGAATATAACTTAACAAAAATGAATTTAATTTAAAAATAGTTAAATTTAATTTAATTTACTTAAAAATAATTTAATTTAATTTTAAAATAATTTAATTTAAAAATAATTTAATTTATTATTAAAAATAAATTAATTTTATTTTAAATAGATTTTAGTTTTTTTAAATAATTTTATTTTTGTCAATTTAAAAATAATTTAATTTAATTGTAAAATAATTTAATGTAATATAAAAATATTCTAATTTAAGTTAATTTAAATTAAAAATATATTAATTTAAGTTAATTTAATTTTAGTTTAAAAATAAGTTAAAAAATTTTTAATATCTTTTTTATTTAATTTAAAAATAATTTAATTTAAAAATAATTTAATTTAATTTGAAAACTGATTAATTTTATGTTAAAATAATTTAATTTAAAAATAACTTAAATTAATTAAAAATAAATTTATTTCGGTTAAAAAACAATTTATTTTAAAAATAATTTAATTTAAATTGAAACCAATTTAATTTGAAAATATTTTAATTTAATCTAAAAATAATTGTATTTAATTTAATTTAAAAATAATTATTATTTAATAATAATTTAATTTAATTTAACAATAATTTAAGTTAATTTAAAAATAATTTCATTTAATTTAGAAATAGATTAATTTGGTTAAAATTAATTTAATTTAATACTAAAATAATTTAATATAATTTAATTTAATTTCAAAATGAATTCATTAAAAAATATTCTAGTTTAATTATATTTTTTTTAATTATATTTATTTAATTTATATAATTTATTTTATATATATACTTTATTAAATTTAATTTAAAAATTATTTAATTTAAGTTGAAAATAATTTAATTTAATTAAAAAATAATTTAATTTATTTTAAAAATTATTGAATAGAAATTAACAAAAATGAATTTAATTTAAAAATAGTTAAATTTAGTTTAATTTACTTAAAAATAATTTAATTTAATTTAAAAATAATTTAAATTAAAAATAATTTAATTTATTATTAAAAATAAATTAATTTTATTTTAAATAGATTTTAGTTTTTTTAAATAATTTTATTTTTGTCAATTTAAAAATAATTTAATTTAATTGTAAAATAATTTAATGTAATATAAAAATATTCTAATTTAAGTTAATTTAAATTAAAAATATATTAATTTAAGTTAATTTAATTTTAGTTTAAAAATAATTTAAAAAATTTTTAATATCTTTTTTTATTTAATTTAAAAATAATTTAATTTAATTTAAAAACTGATTAATTTTATGTTAAAATAATTTAATTTAAAAATAACTTAAATTAATTAAAAATAAATTTATTTCGGTTAAAAAACAATTTATTTTAAAAATAATTTAATTTAAATTGAAACCAATTTAATTTGAAAATATTTTAATTTAATCTAAAAATAATTGTATTTAATTTAATTTAAAAATAATTTTTATTTAATAATAATTTAATTTAATTTAACAATAATTTAAGTTAATTTAAAAATAATTTCATTTAATTTAGAAATAGATTAATTTGGTTAAAATTAATTTAATTTAATACTAAAATAATTTAATATAATTTAATTTAATTTCAAAATGAATTAATTACAAAATATTCTAGTTTAATTAAATTTAGAAATATTTTAATTTAATTTAAAAATAATATAATTTATTTTAATTTATTAAAAAAATGATTTATTTTAATTTAAAAATAATTTAATTTAATTAAATTAAAAAATAATTCAATTTAATTTAAAAATGATATAATTTTATTTCTTCTCCTTTTTTCGAATAGGCCTACTTTGGACCACGCTTTTTCAACTGTTGGGCTTGAACATTGCCCAGTATTGTCGAATCATCTCCTAGTGTAACTCCTTTCTCTCTTTGGTCAAGGAAAGGTACCCTCTTTTGAGGTTTTTCCTGAAATCCACGGACTTATTCCAGGATTCGTCTCACAGACTGTCTGTTTTTGAGATCTGTTATTCCCAGTTCTTTAATATCCTTCTCGGTCTCTGTCAACCAAGTGGTACGAAGCTTACGTAAGTGATACTTACCACGAAGTGGTACGTGGCCGTAGAAAGCGTTCATTTCCTTGCACAGTCAGAAAGCATCTCAATATGTTCGTAGAGCTCAGAGTTATGCCGCCTTCGGAATTCCACATCTTCCTCTCTTCCTGAGGATTCTCCTCTCTCTGATTTCCAATTTCTCTATTAGACCCCTTCGGTTCAAGGAAAGACACTCCAAAGCATACAGGGCTTCTGGTCGTAAGACTGATGTGTAGTGTAGTGCTTAAGTTTCAGGTTGTGTGACAGGCATTTCTTATTGTAAGTGTCCCTATTCAGCCGATAACAACGGTAGTTGTTTAGATCAATCAAATCTCCCTTTTTGTGAAGCGGATGGATAAGAGCAGATTTCCAATCGGGTGGTAATTTCTCTGTTTCCCAGATGTCATGAATGATCTCGGTTAGCTTGCGCACGGCATTGTTTTCAGCAGCTTTCCACAGTTCAGCAACGATAGAGTCCTCTCCAGCTGCCTTATTATTCTTAAGAAGTTGAATCATCTGGCCAACTTCTTCCAATGAAGGGGGAAGCAAGCCCGGTTTTGGTGTGGTTTGTTTATAGTATAGGTTTTATAGTATAATATAGGATCGGTCACAGTTGAGTAAATTTTAAGTACTGAGCCAAAAGATGGCAGTTGTCTTCGTTGTTATAAGCCAGCTTGCCTTGTGAGTCTCTGAAGTGGAAGAGCATATTTTCTGAGTGCCTGCTTAAAGGTTCCAAAGAAATCTCAAAAATTATTCTTAGCAAAGCTCTTTTCGATTTGGGTTAGTTGGTTTTGTGTGAAGGTTCGTTTGGTACCTCGAATTATCTTGGCTGTAACTTTTCTTTGTTTCAAAAGTTTATTTTCCTTGGTCTTTTTAGAATTTCACTTCACCCAGGCTATCTGTCTTTGGGCTATTGCATTGTCACAGTCTTCAGTTCACCACGGATGCTTCCTTCTTCTAGGGAGAGGGGCGAGTTTATTGGCCGCCATGACAAGAGTCTCCTTCAGTTGGTCCCAATTGTTAAGGTCTGTGTTGTTAAGTTTCTGACTTAGTTCTTGACTGTTCTTGAGTCGCTCGACGTCAATTATTACCATTTTGGGGGTTCTGTGTAATCTAGTGTTTTTAGGCTGGAGTTTTCTTAGTACCTTCACGTTTTGAATTTCCTTTTGAGGAACTTTTTTTTTTTTTTTAATTTGAATTTTGAGGAAATGATCTATCTGGAATTCACCCAGGTGAGTATTAGGTGAAATCCAAGTCTTCTGCTTCCTTGGCAAGTGTTTGAAAGCTGTAGACTTCATGATCAACCCAAAAGTCCTACCCAGATCCACCAATCGTTCTCCATTGGGGTTGGTTCGCTTATACGCCGGATAATTGCCCACTATGTTTCTGTATTTTTTCTATTTTCCCAATTGAGCATTGAAGGCACCAAGCAGTATATCGGTGTGCCTCTCCGGAAGTTTAGAGATAATATCTTCTAAGTCTTCCCAGAATTTATCAGTGATGTCTGGATTGCGTCTGTTGGCATGTACATTGACTATACTGTAGCCCTTGTAGCGCATTTGAGAGAGCGGATGTATACACGACTACTCGGGGAGGTAAAGTCGGTGACTGAATCCAGTATTCTGTGACTGATTATAAATCCTGTACCTAAGTGGGGTTACTTTTACTTTAAAGATTCTGTAGCCTTGGGACTCGAAGGCATGTTCGTCCGTAAATCTGGTTTCCTGTATTGCTGTCAGTATTATGTTGTGTCGTGTTAGTGAATCAGTCAAATGTTTCAGTTTACCCACTTTTAGCAGTGAGTTGGAATTATATGTTGCGAAGAAGCTCAGAATCCGAAGGTCCGCTAATGTCACCATAGGTGACGGTCGATTGGTTACCACCTGAGGTAGTGCATTTAGAGAGAATTTCCTTCATACTGAGTTGAAGAATATTTTTCATGGGACAGTGGCGATCCACTGTCCAAGATACTACCCAAGTTGTTAGCATAGGAGGCTTATTATTCGCGGTTGTCACGCGCCTAGACAGGTCGCCTTCACTACGGCTAAGAAGTCCGTCGTCCGCCCCACACTTTTTAATTTTATCTGATTTACAAATAATTCAATATAATTTGAAAATAACTTAATTTACCTTAAAAAATATTTTATACTACTTAATTTATCTTAATAAAAAATTAAATAAAACAAAAAATTATTTAAAAACAATTTAATTTGATTTTTTAATAACATAATTTTGGTTCATTTAATTTAAAAATAATTTAATTAAATTTAGTTCAAATATGATATAATATGATTCAAACTAATTTAATTTAATTTAAAAATAATTTTTTGTTACTGAAAAAAAATTAATTTTATTTAAAAACAATTTAAAAATAATTTAACGTTATTTACAAATTATTTAGTTTATTTTAATTTAAAAATAATTTAATTTGTTTTAAAAATAATTTAAGTTACTTTGAAAATCATTTAATTTAATTATATTTAAAAATAATTTAATTTTAAATTAATTTAATTAAATTTAATTTAAAAATAATTTAATTTAATTTACAAACAATTCAATTTATTCAAAAAATAATTTAATTTAATTTAGAAAAAAATTTAATTTAATTTAAAAATAAATTTATTTATTTTAAAAATAATTTAATTTATTGTAAAAATAATTTAAAAATAATTATTTAATTTAATTTAAAAATAATTTAATTTA